>HG993128.1:8387714-9016098 GCA_905231855.2 Eristalis tenax
TCTCCACCATGTCGGCAAACATGTGTACAACCGTATGCGGCACAGCTGGTGCTGGCTGCATCGACGGATTTGTTGGGTCAATTTCCATCGATATTATGCAAACACATCCACCATCGGACGCCATTAATAACATTTGCGTACGCTCCACAACCGGGGAGGGTTGAGGTGGCCCAATTAAAATGTATATCAACTCGAGATGAATACGATGTCCACACACGTCGTCATTATTGATTAAGGCAGCGTATCCTTCGACGCTCGGTTAGTGCGAAGTCTGGCAGAGCGAGCAAAACTTTCATCATTTTGAAAACTTTGAAGACGTGAATATCCTTCGAACATACACAGACACACTTATTAAGTATTTATTCGGTCGACTGAGGAGATGTCGCCAACTTATGCCCGCTCCATTTCGCATTTTAAACGAAAATTCGAAACGACACGATTGCAATGAATTTGACTCATCCTGTTGATCCTATGGCCAGGCAAGGTCTCAGTCGTGCCGTGGTGTGGGTGGCTTACTTGCCTTCCACTTTCATGCAAGGATGCTGCCACGGCAATGTATGCACGACGTGTCTTTGGCATACGAAAAGCATTAGTCTACGAGCGGGACGTGACCGTATTTTGGGGGCGCACACGATGAAGTGGATAAGATACGAACATATGTGTGCACATGTGCAGTCTACACAGTACATGTGTCTGGCTAAGCAGTTGCGAAACCACCTTCAGTGCTCCGGGGGTGACCCGACGATGAAGATTATTTGGCTGCATACATTAGTGCAAGATGACCTTATGGTTTATTTACATGGCAGCCACTCAAAGAGGACTGGCTTGGCGAGAGCAATTGGGGAGATTGGAAAGTTGTGCAACGAGACATGAGAGGAGACTATTTTGTTGTGGATCCTGTTGAAGGGGGCAGAACTAAATCAATCAAAGTGGGCAAGAGTGTTAGTTAAGTTCTTGAATTATTTATGTTGCTCTCTGGGAATGATGTGATTTGGTGAGGGAGAGTAAGGGTTACTAGTAACTATCATCACTGCCATCTCTCCATCAAGGAGTACTTCTGTCTTTTGTAAATTGACGCAGCCTCAGAGGGAATGCTAATCACTTTTCATTTGTCAGACACTTTACAGGCCTTCGGACGAGGAGGTGCTTCGAGTAAAGGATCGAGTGGCTTTTCAATTTTCAGAGTGTACGGCTAACGTAATCACATTTTGAGTTGTTGTCTAAATTGTTTGCCTGTAATCCCTTTTTTGATGAACTGGAGTGGCAACGACTAATTTGTGTGGTCTCGTGTTGTCGTTGGTTTAGCATGCAATAGGAGCAGGGCGTGGATCCGCATCCGAACAAGCGCTGCCTTCTTTCTTTGTCGCAGTTTCTCTTTTTGCCCGGCCGGTAGCGCTGCCTACTGTTTGCCTTTTAGCCTTTTAGGACGTCCGCAAGTTCATCGGCTGTACGTGATCGGTAAAGTGACCTCACATTCCACGTGCAGAACCGAAAATGGTTGTCCAGGGTCGTCCGTATCCGAGGCTTTTTTTCGTCGAAGAGGAGCCGTGAATTTACCGCGATCGTTGCTGGCATCTCACCAAGTTGTTATTTGCTCTGGATGCCCAGGCCCATGACCACCATGAATCCTCCATTATTCGATGCTTTCAAGGATTTCACTGTCTGGACTGGGGTACCCACATCCGCAAATGCGGAGCTTCTGCATGGATTTTTACATCGGCATCCTCTCATGTTGAAATTCGAGACCAGCAACATCCCTCATGTGGATGTTCTACCGACACAGAGTAGATCAATAGTTCCAGCACATGCCGCTATAAGCTGTGTGCAGGTTGCTGAATTCGCTAACCACTCCGGCAGGCATCTTTCAGGCAAAGAAACGAATTTGGCGACAGATGTACGATGACATAGTGAATAAGAACAAATGAAAATCCTGTGTTGCTTAAGTGCCTGCCCCTGGTTAGAGGGGTCCCCGGTTCGAATCCCAGTGAAAGTTAATACATTATCCCAAAGTTATACGTCTTTATCCGGTTTTCAAATCTGGTCCAGGCACCATTTGCAGTTGGAATCAAATTAACGGCACTATTACTCGAGTGGTCAATCGGTGGTAGTGGTCTGACTGTGGGTATCACAATGGACCAACATGGTTTAAGTGTTCTGGTGAATCCACTAGCAGTCCCCTTCCATACGCTACTCACCTATGGCTGTAGCGTTGTGAGTTAGTGCGTCGACCCCTCCGCACTTGAGCCTACGCAGCCCAGATTCGATTTCTAGTACTAGCTAAATAAGTTCTAGTTCAGCTGGGCCTACTTTGGCCGAGGTGTGACTGCCTTCTGCATCCACCCACTATAACCTAACCTAAAATATGAGCACGGCCTCTGCTTAGTGACACGAGCATTCTCTAGAAAAAGCTTCTCAAATTGACCGTTCAGTGTAGGCATAACGCTGTAGGTCCCTTCGACTCTTGAAAGAACAAATAGCACGCACTTCCCGAGTGGTTGCTGTCTACGGGCTGTAGCGCCACCCATATTAGGATCGATATGAAAAGCGTAATCGCTGTTTCCGATTTTCCGGAAAAACTCCCTTAGATAGCATGCTTTCCGAAGGCCTTGCGGTTCATTCAGGAGAATGAATAGGAAAGTACAGAGAACAGTATAAAGCAGCTTATGTGGCGTTCTTCCCGTGCGAACGTGATTTCAGGTAAACGTGGAGTATCAAACCACGATTGGCGGAGTGCCTATATACAGTGATAGTAAGACCCATCTTGACCTACGATTCACTGGTATGGTGAAAAGCATTGGAGAAGAAATATATCCACACACAGGAAAACAAAGTCCAAAGATGGGCCTGCCTAGGAATGGCGGGTTGTCTCAGAACAGTACCGACGCTCAGTGTGTTATTTTGCGAGTCTAGCGGGACTTAATTCAAAAATCAAAGTCGTCCGATTCACAACAGTTCGGTGTCAAACGACATTTAAAAAATCAGGTCTTGACATCGCTTCACTTGAAAGCAGTGATGCCAGACTTTATGCTACAGTCGACCTTCCCTATAGGGAACTTCTCCATAATTCTCCGTAAAATGAACGAAATTCAAGGACAGGGATTTCTGATTATATTTTAGGTGTATGTCTATATAATGAAGTTTTTTTCTGATCCCGTGTGAATTCATTACAGGGAAGTTCGCCAATTACCCACAGCAAAAACGAAACATAAACATTTTCCTCACGCCGCCGTTGTTGGCAAATACCCACTAGGCCCACGAAAAAATAAATACAAAAAAAAACAGAAATTGACCGACCAAACAGAAACAAGCACTTTTTTTTTATATTTGTGTGTTTATTTTCTTGTCACACGCGATCAAATTTGGGAATCAGAAAAACAGCTTTCATTACTGGAAGTTCGGGAGGGTGTTCAACTACTTCCCACTTCGACCGCAACGTTATGTTCTGCAAAGAAAGCACTCAATTTGATTTCCGCAACATCGGTCTTTCCCTCTATTTTGTTAATTTTTGAAAATATTTTCTTGATCGTAGGTATTTGTTGAATGGCTTTTAAACTAGCCAAATGGATCTCGTACTAGAATTAGCCTTTTCCACACAAAAATTGAGCCGTCCGTTGAAACTGGCCTCAACCAAGCAGAAATTTGTTCGTCATCTAAGCAGCTTGTCTGGAAATGCGATCTGTTGCCTATCTCTGACCTTCGTCATCTTTTCCGCTCTTATGGGGGGTAGTGACAAAATGTTGGCATGTAGTGACGCGTCGTTAGACCATCTACCCATGTCCAGATGGAAGGCCCGACCGCCGACAGATCGTTATCGATACATGGGCGATTTTCATAGTCAGATCCTACAAATCACATTTGTCGGCACTCGGCACTTTTTCTTACCTTCCATTCAGCTCAGCGGCACCGTATAGGGCTCCTTTTAGATGTGTCTTTGCTTTCTGTATAAAGCAAAATTCTCATATATCATAGATCTACTCATGCTTCTACAAGAAAGTCAATGTCATATTTATGAACAAGATAAACCAATTACAGTGAAACTTCTCTTTACGGACACCACTGTATAAGGGACACCTCTCTTTGCCGACAATTCATCATGGTCCCGCCATGAGGATATTCCTGTATTTCAACCCCTCGAACGAAAGTACACTCCTACACTACCGACAATCATGATGGTCCCATTGCTGTCCGCTTTAGAGAAGTTTCGCTGTACCAGCTGGCAAGAATCTCGGTCAAACGAAAATTTGAAGTTAAAACTAAGCAGAGACGAGAAACCAATTAATTTAGAATGCAGTAAAATTCACATCTCAAGAAGCGCGGGTGTTTTTTTTTAAATGGAATTTGACATTTCTCAAAATGCGAATTCGGGTGGGTTGCTTCAAAGTAAAGTTTTGTTTGTTCGTTAATTGAGTTTTTTCTGGCATATCCTTTCGCCCCTTTAGCTTACTTTGCGATGGGAAATACCCAAAAAATGGGTAACTACCCACTATTTGACATCACTGCCTGAATGCCATTTGTTTAGGAATTGCCCCTTCAAAACTAGATCTTATCCAGGATAGCATTGAGTTCTGTTCTGAACACTTGTTCCTTTTGATCTTCCTTCCCTCACTAGTGACAAAAATTCTTAAATTTTTCTTGTAAAACTTTCTCACCTCCACAGTGGCAAAAACCCGAATGACAAGCAGCAGACAAAACCTAGAATCCACAACTTACTCGAATAAAATTGTGAGCAAGTATTTTGGAAAACACTTCTCGAGCTCTCTGGTCAACACCTTCCATCCCACACACACACACACACCGGCACGCAGAGGGATGAGGTTGAGGTGTTTGTGTATAAAGTTCAAAAACTTTTCTATCTCCAGTCTACGATAAAGTTAATCTGTTGCCTTTGCCCACTGGAACGCACCACATCGCCACCCCATCGGCTGGCGGAGAGTGAAACTATTCGAAATTGGAATTTTCAGGTCAGCTGTCAATTCTGCTTCTGGCTTTTTCTCTTTTTTTCTCTTCACAGTGAGAAGGCGTTGGGCGATGGGTTGAGGTTAGAATAACCGTTTATACACGTGCACTTCTGTGTGTGCGGCGGGCGGCGGCCTTACCCCGACATGGATAAGGCGCGGTGGCACGTGTGGGCTGTGAGCAACAGTTTGACAAGCGTAACCGATAGTGGTAGACCACATTTTCAATGACAGCGGTTTGTGTCATGCCCGATGGCACAATTAAGATACGAGGCAACTGTCTGCTCTTAACGCCCAGATGTTTGGGAGTGGACACTGCGAATCGAGTTAATTTGTTTTGTGGAATGATTTGATCAGCATTCTTGTGTGTATTATCTTTCTCCTCAAAAAATAGTTTCGTGTGCAGAATGTTGTTTGTGACTAAAAAATTCAAGGCTTGGTCACTACCTCAACAACATAGAGTGCGTCCTTTTGTCAAGTGTCTCAAGCACCGAATTGCAGGTTGGTCGAAATATCCACCCCAAGTCACAAAGAAATACGTAACTTTCATTCTGTGATAAGGTTCCCGTGCTGCTGTCCAAGTACCTGACCATCCTGTCATGATCAACAACTACCAAAAGCTGCTTCAATTTGACAAGAGAAAAAAACACCGTCAACTACGCTGTCCGGTCACGAAGAAGTACTCCACACTCTCCACAGCTCTAAGTTCCACCACAAGTTGACTTATCTGACCCTTCCTCCATCAGCAGCCAGCACTGCTATCTGCGGTAAATTACCTGTCCAACTTTTAATTGGATTTACTGAATTCTTGCCCGCTCTTCCGGTTAAATATTGTCGGCCAATAGCTGGCAGTGTACATACCTGGCTGGCCCAACTGAAACTTTTCCACATCAACTCTGTGAACTTCAACGAACAGATTTCCATCATATTCTCGTTTTTATAGTTGCCTTCTACCACACCCCGCCCATCCCATCAGAGCGATTCGCCCAAGGCCAAGTAGACCGGATACACTTCTCATACGAAGTCCTCTCCCCGAAAAAGTTTCCTCGCATGAAGTGCCTCGCTGGAGGACTCTTTTGTTTTCATATTTTTCTTTCAAGGGTTGTGTGACATGTCCTGAGGACATGTTTACATGTCCTTCGGCCAGGACAGCAAAAGAAACAACAAAACCCTAGTCTCTTCCCTCAAGGATGCCGTGTGCGCGTCCGCACAAAAAAGGGAAAGTTCTTGGCGGCGAAACGGCTCGCCTTCCTGTTGATTGTGCACTATTAGTCGACAACAGATCTGTATCCTCGTCCTGGGAGTAGCTGCAAAATTGATTCATACCCGTTTTTGGAACTAATCCAAAAGTTTTTCCGTTCCGATGGGTGTGGAGTTGACACGGTTTGTGAAATTGAATCAAATACATAAATCGAACAATTTGCTGCTGATTGTGGGGCGAGGAGGAATTTAGTGTTCGAAAATGGTGCTAAATCCAATTTGCTTTCGAAAAGTGAATTCAATTTCGAGAGAATCGAACCCTTATTGGGTTGCGTCCGATAAAGAGAGTCAATTATTAAACGATACAAATGACATTAGAGAGGGTGAACGTGTTTTCGGCTGGATGCAAACTCGTCTAACTCTCATTAGAACTTTAGGCGAGAAAATTCTAAAGTGGATTTTGGTGGAAACTTTCTTAATAAGACTCTATCCTGTCAAAACTTCTTAATCCCAGAGTTTGAGCTGAACCTAATTTTGGCAATTCTCAATTGCCTGAACTGAGGAATAAAGCCTGTAGTGGTCTGGCGTGAGTATTCCTGGACATAATCACTCTGGTTTGTTGGGTGGATGTTGTGGCTTGAATTCGTACATTAATCATAATTTAGTACAAGTTGGTATAATTTTCTGCACGACGGTCGCGTAATTTTCTTCGAAAGCATTGAAATCAGAAGGGGACAACTCTCCCTTCTTGGCAAAGGCCTCTGACCGGGGCTAGGCAGAATTGTCTTACAGCCGAGCGATAAAGAAGCTCTTAAGGAATAATTTAACCCCTTGGCTATACGCAAAACAGCATCAAATAAAGCTCCTAGCTGAGGTTATGGGTAGTACGATGGGTAGTGACAGCATAGCCCACCCAGTCTATGTCTACCAGTGTATACTGGCCTAGGCTTAGGTCATCTCGACCGTCACTTGGACCTAACCTAACCGGCTTGGAATCAATCATTCTGCTGGTAGGTGAAGCAATGATTTCAAATTCCAGGAGACTCTTACAGATCATCAGCTTCAGAGCAGGCAATGTAGACCAACACAAAAATCTTGTTTAATTTAATTAAAAACTTATTTTAAAACTTTTATTTCTCAAAGTGAACGTACTGCTATCCCGCGCCATAGATCAGAATTCTCGTGTGTGAGCAGAACAGAAGGACTAAAAGTCGCTTTTTAAACCACAAACACACTGAGTGTATTGCTATCGTATGAAAATGGCTGAATACTCTAATATTGTGAAATAATACGGAACACTTTTCAACTAATCGTCATCTCATAGGAAGGTTGAAGTATAATAGGCCTGAGCCTGCATACTAAAGTCAAACGTGCACGGGTGATTAATCGAACACACACACACCCCCCAAGGACAACTATAATAGAGTCTATGAACGAATCGGAACAAATTGTTAAGCATGAGCTAGTGCAATTTGAACCGCGCCCACATTTGCGAATTTGGCAGATGAAGCAAAGAAATGGGAAAATATGAAAAATGGACATAATCATCATAATAAAATGGAAAAAAATTAAGCTCGGGAAAATATTGCATGGGAATAATTTCTGACAGCTGGGTATGCAGGCAAAAGTTCATTATGGCTGTTCACGGGTTTTTTGGTTTCGATATTTTTTGACACTAGCTCATGTTCGCTTATGCCCATTATAGTTAGCCCTTTAAGGTTAAACAACTGTTTTGTCCACTTTCATGTTTCCCCTTTGAGTTTCATCATATGCTGGAGTAACGAAACTAAACGAATCGTTCGACGGCTCACTTACGCATGTTCGTTGGACATTAACTCCTGTTCCCTTATACATCTTATAGTTGGTTCTTTAAATCAACAAGCAAACATTCAGACATGGTACACTATGAGCATTAGTTAGTTAATTTAATGACTATTTATATAATTCAAAAATATAAAATCACATTTTACAATTTGATTTCACAGTTTGATTCCTCTCTTGGCCCTCTACCGCCTTTCAGAACACTGATCGCTTCCTCGTACTCTAAGGTGTGACTGTTAAAATACTTATATCTGTATTCCTTAAGCGTGGAGATGAAACACATCTTCTCTTTCCTTCATGTGACAAAGCTGGCATAAGATCGGCAGGTCCACTCGGTGTGGTATCAAATTAAGATTTATTAACTCTCCTCTATCTTACATTTTTTTAGCAGTGTTTTCCAGTAAGATGCTGAATTTGATCTCATGTGAACCGTATTTTAGTGAGGGCGTACTGCATCGACCGGAACAAATGGTAGTCAGAAGGGGCAAGGTCTGGGACTTAAGGCGGGTGGTGTAAAACATCCCATCCACTGTTTTCCAAATAGTTCTTAACCGGAATAGCAACGTGGGCCGAGCGTCATGACGTGTGTTCACCATAGTCTTCCACCAAAATACGATGACTTTCTGCAGCAATTTTCTTCATATTCAAGTAATGAAGAAGAACTCCCCGCAAAAACACTTTTCCAGACAAAAAGTTCGACATATTTGAGTGAAAAAAAAAGATTGTTGTTTACGCTTCAAATGAATGACATACACTGAAGTGACGTACGATGACAGTAGCTTTCCAACGCATGTTCCAATGGAATAATACAAGTTACGCCTTAGCAAACCGCACGAATGTTAACCCAATAATTTAAATTGAGTTTAAATTTGTTGAGAAACAGTGGTGGTACTCCAGTTTCTAGATGTATCATGTAGGTCGATGTACTATTGGCCAGTTTGAAGTTAGTTTTTCTACAATCTCATAAGGACAAATACCCCACACTTGTGCTCCATATTGTAGTATTGCAGTTGATGTCGTGTTGAAAATTTTTTCAGATAAATAATATAAAGAAACTAGCAAACTCATGCCCGCTTCGCTGAGCACATTTCCTGAAAAATGCAGTTTAGTTAATGAGAGTAAAATTCTTCCAAATCGTCAGGCTTGAGAAATGCTTGTGGGCAGACGGTAGTCGGTAGTCTTGAACGGATGCATTCGGAAATTTCCGATACGTTTTTCCATGAAAAGCGCATTTGCGAATGTCCTTGCCCTTTGGCTTGACGACTTCGATGATTTTTTTGTTTTACTTACAAACCTTCTTCAAAGGAATACATTTCGAACAAAAAAAGAATTATAAAATTCGGACTTGCCAAACTCGAGATATAAACGGACAAACATTTTAGGTGAAGGTCCAGCCAGACATATGCCATCGGCTTTTAAAACAACCCTTGAAATAAGGGTTAATTAGAAAGCACGCCTTGCTAGGTCCCTTGAACTTGTTCCAACTGCGACAGTACACGATGTAGACCACATGTTGAGGAGTGCACTCAACATCTGCCGGTTCGGGCTGAGCTGTCTGAAACACCTTGTCTTCTGTGGAAAATTGCATCATGCCAGTACAACAGACTTTTTCAACACCCGAAAGCAACATGCCATCGGATCTACATACACTCAGCAGGCTTGTTCTGAACGACAATTGTACACGATGCGATATCGTTGTCCACATCCAAACTGACAAAAAAGGAACTGGTCATCTACATCCACACTCCACGATGTAGAGTGTCATTCAAGTGACCAACAGAAGCCCTTCAGCGGTCCACATGCACACAGAATCATTTCAAATCTCTGACAAGCATGGATGGCAGCAAAGCAAAGCATTGCCAATTAAAAGACACCTTTCGGCATCATAACAATAAATTGACTGGCAGGATAATACTCACTCACACACGCTCACTTAAACATCGATTTGCAAAGCAGCCAACGTATGAAAGCTCATATTAAAAAGATGAGCTCCCCCTAAACTCGTATGTATGTCAGTAAACCACCCGGGAAAGCAGCCCTCCTACCACTTCTCCCCCGCCTTTACACCATTAGCTAGCAGCGGCAATTCACGCCGGAAGTACTACGTACAAGGAAGAGAGATACCGAGCGACCCGATTCCTCCGCCTGGTGTGGGACAGAAGGAAGCAAAGACACGCACACACGTGCATACACAAGCGCACATTTGCAGAGTTGCGGACGACTGTAAACTGTCGTATCATTTCACAAATATGACTACGGAAAGTTTTAAGTCCTTGAAACGGTACACAGAAAAAAAAAACGCCTTCGAATTCAGCAGAAGTGAGCGGCACGAGGACGAGCAGGAGCACACTGCGGCGAAGGGGTGGATGGAAAACTCAAAGCCACTTATCGCTGGGCTGGTTGTTTTTTTGCTCATTTTCGCTTGTTTTTTCATCGCCAGGTAGGTGGGGGCGAACAGGCGCGTGGGAGAAAAAAAAACTAAGTCAAGGAGAAGAGTACAAACAGAGGGTCCTCGACAAGAATGCCTCTTGTGTAGACGTAATGCGATACCAGAACACAACATCGCCGGAGACCGATTGCGATGAGCAAGGAGAGTCGAGGAGTGCGCCGCAGCCCGCCTCGCTGCCATCCGACTGCTAAGGACGGCGACTCATTTTTCATGTAATGTTAAACTTTTTCCCTTCTCGGCTCCAGATGATCCCTCTCCTCCAGTGAGACCCATTTCACGGTGCTTCTCTATCTGCAAGTGACATGACACTAATGGCTGGGTTGTGGGTGTGAGCCGGATCTGCCTCCGGAAAAAAATCAACTTAAATGAAAGACGATCCTGTGGCACCCGCCGTCAATGTTTGTCTGTCTGTCCTCGCTTGATTTCGAAGACACATCCAGCCACTGCAAGGCTGTCGGAGGGAAAAAAGGTGAGAAGGCAAAATTAGCTGAAGGGGCATCGTTGACGACCACTCTCGTCGAACAGACTCTGGGGAATAGCGGCGGGCGGTAAGCATCCATAGAAAACAATTTCAATGGAATTGTTGTTTGCTGTTGACATTTTAATATTTACTCAGAGATAAATTGAATGTAAGGATGCTTGTCAGTTTGACATATGAGTTTTTAACTTTTGATGATTTTCTTTCCTTGCTGCTGCTCGGTCTTCCTTTGAAAGTGTGCGCTTCCCGATCTTCGTCGGTGGGAGGGATGTCTTTGATTGTTGAAGGGGAAGCAATGCCGTTTGTGGGGATGTGCTCCTTTGTTTGGCGGGACAATTAATTTCATGAATTTGGTCCTGCATTTGATGTGAGAATAATTAAAATGAGACATGTTTGGCTACAATGGCGCTGGGAAGTTGAGTGTGTCAAGACGGCACATGAGCTGGTGAGGTATGGCCCAATGTCGTCATGCCTGGAGCAGAGATGGATGATTCCATTGGTTTCCATTGGAGTCCATTGGTATCTGGGAGGCTCTGCAGGAGGTGTTGAAGTAATGCTTGCCCCAACAAATGATGTTCCCTTTGTTTGTGGTGAGGATGGATACAGAAAGGTTTCTAATGGATTTGCTCCTGGTGGGATTGGGTGCCAAATACATCCTCGTAGGGGCTTAGGTAAAAGCACCCAGTGTCCCAGTTCTCAACTTGTGCTCGCCATCGGTGCCAGGGGCGTCCTCTTTGTCGAAGACTCTTCAGGCTGGAGCAGTGCTGTCCCTGTGCTCCACATAGCCTAGCCATCTTAGGCGTTGAACCTGTAGACGCTTGGCTAGGCTCATGTACAGTTCATGATTGAATCTTCTTCTGCAGAAAACCTCAACGCAAACACGACCAAAGATTGAACTCTCTCTAGAGAAAGCCAAGGGGTTCTTCATCTGATTTTGAGATTGTCCATGCTTCAGCGCTATAGAGCAGCACAGGGATGACCAAGGTCTTATATAATGCTGGTCCTTTGAGAGAAGGCTCAACTACTCAATTGCCTCTTAAGCCCAAACAAACAGCGATTGGAAGAGTTAGTGTACGTTTAACCTTGGTACAGATTATTATTTGGAAGCCGAGATAGACGCAGTCCTTCAGTACCTCGAAGTTATGGTCAGAACCCTTAGCTGAGCCAGAAAACGCTATGAATGTATAAACAGACGGCACAACGCAGCATGAAGGTGTCCCTGGTGGTGCATGTAAATCCTGCTACAAACTGCACGGCAGAAACAACATTTTTCTCGTATTCATCCGGAAGTCTGTGGAGAGCCTTAAATACAGCACAAACCACACTCGCATGTGGTAGATCGTCAGACAGCGCTAAAAGCACTTAAAAGTAACGTAATAAAGTCCAAAACGGTACTCAACTGCTTCGAAGTACTTCAGGACCTCTGTTGGGACAACGCAGTCTCCCTCATATGGGTCCCTCAGGACACATCAGAATCCAGGGAAACGAAACAGCTGACGAACTAGCTAAGTGTGGCGTTTGTGACGCCATCTGACAAAAATAAGCATCGGAGCTCCGATAGAATTTTTTTTTTGAATGAACTCGACATAGTTCATTGTCGACACAGCAAACAATGCTTGGAATAGTGCCACATGACCAAAATCGTCTGGCCCAAAACAAAGTAAATAATCACGTTACCGAGATGACTGCAGTAGAATTTTAGGGATCATTAAAGGCCACAGCCTAGTGGGTCACCATAAACTCATAGACTAGGCCTGATTGCCACTGATCTGGAACATCTTTTTTGCTTCTGTCCGGCTTTAGCCAAAGCTCGATATAACATTCTAGGTCAACCATTATTGATGATGTAGCCATCGTGAAACCAGAACATCTTATACATTTCGCAAAAACCATTGGAATACAACTAGCTACCGTGGACTACAAGTCGGTTTACTCTGTTTAATGGTAGCACAATGGACCAAGATTGCTATGTGAAGCTGAGCCGCCACCCGCTAACCTAACCTTACCTAACCTGGCCAACGTCGACTTTGGAGAAATATGGACCAGCCCAAAATCCATACCAAACAGTGACTTCTCCTTGATGCATTGGACGCTCTTGGATCGCATCTGGATCGGTATCTTCCCAAATTCGATTTTTTTATTTTTTTTGACGTGTACCCACTCCATCCAGAATTGGGCCTCATCGCCGAAGATGATTTTTTGACCGTAAAATGGGCGAAGCTAGCGGAATGTTACCCTTACAGAACACCGATTTTGCTGTAAACAATTGTTGGACGTGTTGTTGAACGTCCATGGTGATTTGGTCAAACAGACTGAATTAAATGGCATCCATTTTGACAGCTTTAGTTTCATCAATGTGACCATTGTCGACTGTCAAAGTTCGGAAGTCAATATTGAAAGACCACTTATTCGGGTGGGATCTGATTAGACGGCAGGCCTCCCCTTGGCAAGGATTTTCGCAGTGAAACTGGCTTATTTTGGAAGTCGAAGGTCTGCAGAGATGTTCCGAGTATCAGAATGGTCACCGTTCCGACTCCGCGATTCCCCTTAGAACCGTCTCTAATTTTTAAGAGTTTTTTTTTCTGAATTTGCGGTCGTCTGCGACGAAGGTCTAAGTTTGATGTCGGCCACATCAGCTATCACATTCACAGACGCACCTATGTCGAGTCAGTGGTGTTCTTCTTCATTAACGGCACACTCTCCTTAGAGTTACTTGCATGCTCAGAGCGTAGAAATGCCAAAAAAACTCAAAGGATCCTACACTCAAGAGAGAATACAGTCCAAGCGCTGTAAGTCGAACATCCATCGAAAAAAGTCGAAACATTTTTGCCATAGTTTACACTCCATTTACACTCTACTCGAGCATTCCACATATCGAACACATTTGTTCCCGTGACTATTCGCGACTTTCGAGTTTTTGCTTCTAAAGAATGCTAGCCTTTGTCATTCGTCAAGCGAAATGGCGCTCAGTTCAAGTGTAAGACCTGATTCCATCGAAAACTGCGACTTTAGTGTCCTATTTTCAGTTTGTTTAGACAACAGTTAAGATATCGTCATCCACATACGTTAATCAGATTCCTACATCTCCATTGACTCTCCTGATACTCTGTCTAAGAAAAGCAGCGGTGACAACATTTACACCTGAGGTATCCCATTCAAAGTCATTCCTGCTCAAAACCTTTTTAATTGATTTGTTGAACCCGTCATTTTAAACGGCATTTCTTTTAAATTCGAACTCCAAACGAAAGATGTTAACGCCTCGAGCATCCCTGCGTAGCGCACATTTGAAAAACCGATTAGTTGATCCTTTAAACCGCAAGTATATAGCAAACAGGCCCGTCCCTCGGCATCAGTTTACAAAACCTCTTAAGGAGCTCTTTTGAAACCACAACATCCACCACATCACAACCAGAAAACCGATATCCTTGAGTACCCCAGCCTATCCACCCACACACACACACAACTACCCATGATTGGTGTAATAAAAATCAAATCGGGAACCATCATAGATACTAAACGAAAGGTCAACAGCACAAAAGCCACTGACGCCGTCGCCGCTACCACCACACCGACACCGACTGACAAGCCACACTGTTGATGACTAACTCTCAACTGTTATTGGATCCCAAAAGGATATGCTCATTTCCGAAACACCATCACCATAGCCAGCAGTTCATAAATTTAAATAATGATCCCATTTTCGATGGGACACAGTCCTTTTTTGATTTCTGGCCGGCTTTCATCGGACCCACTCTCGCATCCTTATTGCCTATTGCTCTTTGCGCCGCACAAAGGAAATCGCTTGGAAGGACGCCAGCGATTAGTGCACTCGAATTTCACAAATTGAACGGCAGGAACTGCCCCTTGTTCCTCCCCTGGCCACCGAGAACGAGGTAAACGTCCCGAGAATTTTTATGGTAGCACCAATCGGTTGGTTGGGCTCATTCTTCTCTTTTTTTTCCCCTTTCTGCATTTTGTTGGTCTTAATTTGCTGTTTAATGTTATACGGAAAGTTGATTTAAGAGCTGCTAATGATTTCGCCGGAAAGGATATGAGCTGTTGAGTTTAGAATTGGATTTTAATGCCAACGGGGGGTGGACGATGGGGCCAGCGGGAATTTGTTTCAACGGACTGGCGCATAAAATTTGTCGAAATTATGCGAAAATTAGAGCTTGCCTGAACTGTTAATGGCGCGCCGGGGTGGACGCTGATTATGCGGAAATGAAATTGTTTTCAATTGGGATCGTTCCGGGCGCGGATTACAAACACTATCACTTGATGGTGTCCGTTTAATCTGATTATTTCCAAAATCAATGAGGTCGCTCATAGACACGATTTTATTTGCCAACTCTTTGCAATTATAATGAACCATGGCCCGGTTTTGTATGTATTCAAATTTACTGTATTTTTTTTAATCTATACATCCATACGGAACTGTGTTCCCAATTTAATAGAGGATAACGTCGGAACTGTGGTTTATTTATGCTCATGCTAAATAGGCACGCACACTTATGTCGGTACACTGAGATGATGAAGCTGGATAGCAAACCCTGTGTGTATGCAAAATGTAGTCCCATTCTCTGCTTACGATGGGATATTCGCTGCAGTGTGTCGCTTGTATACAGTATCGGCTTTGGAGGAAAAGAATACTTCACAAAATTGCCTTTTTTACATCAATTCTGTAGTAAATCTTCTACGCTAAGGGACTTGGCTGTCATAAATGGTCTTTGGAAATGGTCGTAAAAAATTTGATTGTTTATAGTGGTCAACGAGATATGGTTGCATTGGCGCTCGGGGATCAAAGAGGCACCTAACACAAGAAACCCATGGTCTATGAGGAGAACAAACCAGGACCAGGCATACCAAAAGTAGGAGGAGTACTGCGGTAGAAGACGGGAGGAGGATAAGCTTCTACGCCCGAAGGAAAGTTCTCTCGCAACCTCGCAGCTCAAGGCTATCAAAGAGTCCATGGGCAAGCAGGGATTAACCTTGTTACCGATCGGCAGAGAATGTGTTCAAGCAACATTTCCAACATTTGCTTAACGGGCGTGAGCAGAAGAGAATGAGAGGCGATGAAGAAATCCCAGCTCCAGTCGACGAAATAGTCCTCCCACTCAGCTTTGAAGAAGTCGCTGAAGAACGACAAAGCCGCAGGCTCAGATGCCTCACCATCAGAGCACCAGCAATGTTCTGGTAGGGAGCATGCCCCAGATCATCTGCAGAATATGGCAAGACAAAAGCATGCCCGACGACTGGAACATCAGCCTAATATGTCCCATCCACAAAAAGGCGATCCCAACAAATACAAAATTAATGACACACAGCTTTGTGTCCAGCGTACTCTGTGAACGCCTAAAGCGGGTTTGCAATGCGACTTCCGACCGGGCAAATCGACTACAGACCACGTTTTTACACTGGACAAGACCAACGAGTTTTAAAGCGATAACCACCCTTTCATCGACCTTAACCCTTATCCGTCCACCTGTTGGCTTTAAGTTTTGAGAATGATCTTCACAAATTTTTGAAAGGCAATCCCAATCGCATTCAGAGGGGCGAGACGCTCAAAGAAGGACGACTTCTGTGAACACTCCAAAAAGTCGCTGACACTAAGGGACTGACGACTACAGCGTTTTATAGGCACATGTGGCAGTAATACACGAGGCGGCACTCGCACTGAAAAACCACAACCTAGCCGGCAAATCGATCACCCTTTTGTGACAGAAAAGCGGCAATAAGGGCCGTACCATCAGACGTCCTGGCATTTAGCTGTGCAGGTCTTGACGGTCTCGACGAGATATCTTTCTAGACCCTCTACTGGGTACTGGAACATATTGGAATCCAATTAAATGAAAAGGCGAAGAAGAGATCGGAGCTAGGAAAGCAATCCGATATGCGTACACGCCCCTCAGCTCTAAAGAGACAAATCGAGAAGCCGAAGCCATGGACTGTACATTGGAGCAACAACAAGGGCTATATGCGTCGACAAATCCACCAAATCATCGGTAAGAGGAAGAAGCTGCCACAAACACTGACAACAAGCGACACACCAGTGGAGAAGGCAAAGGCCTTTTCATCCGTTTTTGAAGGCAACTTTCAACCATCACCGCCCGAGGACCCGGAACTTGTCACAGAAGTCAACACCTACGTCAATGCTCTTGAGAATTCATCCGCACCAAACATCATCTTCAGCGAAACCAACCCAGCGGACTAACCGACAGGAAACGATGACCTCACAACGGCCGAAGAAATGGCGGGAAGTATTCAACGTAGCCCAACGAGGAAAGCAGCCGGGGCTGACAATATTTCGAATTTCGTCCTGAAGCGAATGCCAAAAACGGTGATGGTACTTCTCACAATCATCATGAGCAATTGCATCAACAATTGCCACTTTCCTAGCAAGTGGAAAATAGCAAAAATTGTCGCAATTCCAGAAAAGGGGAAAGCTGCCAGTGTTTCAGGATACAGGCCTATGTCGCTCTTGAGCAATATAAGCAAGATCCTGGAGAACCTGGTAGTGTGAAATCTAAAGCGATGGTGTACCGACCTAAACATCATTCCGGATATTCAGTACGGATTTTGGGACAAACATTCAACGCTACATCCTCTAATGAAGTTCCATCACGATGTTGTGGCTGCGCTGAACAATAAAGAGGTCACCGTCGCCTGCTTCCTGGACGTAGAAAAGGCCTTCGATACGGTCTGGATTGAGGGACTCACCTGAAAGCTGAACCAGATGGGATTCCCCGCCAACTTCATTCGAATAATTTATAGCTTTCTGCATTCCAGAAGATTCTACGTCACAGTTGAAGGGAGCAAGTCAACAGAGCGGAGCACCAATGCGAGAAGACCATGGCTTTTCAACATCTACACGGCAGATCAACCACATCCAACTGACATAGTTACCTGATGTCTATTTGCAGATGACTCGTTAACTTATGCCAGCTCGACGTCACCACAGATAGCCGCACGAAGGGTAGAAATTCAAACAAAATTTGACTACTGCACCAAATGGGGTATTCGTGGATTAAGCCAGAGGGCAAAACTGCTGCTATAAAAGCAGCTTATACGGCCGATCTTGACGTACGGCTTCCCAATATGGCACACCATCTCTAAGACCAGCCTAACGATGCTAGCAATTTTCGAAAGAAATGTGTCCCGGACTCAACTTCGACAGGGACCGTCAGCACCACAGCAACAATAGACTTTACGACCAAGCACGCCCCCTGCAACAATACATGGTGACACTGTTCAGAAAGCAGCCACTAGAAATCAACAATCATCCTAACCCGGACAATGTTGCCTCAATGCGTCAAATCTGCTCTAAACGAGCTGAACTTTCCAACGACGTCGAACAACTAGCTGCATCGTTTCTACTAGAGCAGCGGTAGCAATCATCATCGAGGCAAAGTCACCACCCCTTCCCATGGACACGCGGACTTAGACCAGCCATTGTAGTACATGACAAAAAAAAAAAAACAGCAAACCGACAAACATTAAATTAAACAACGTACATCAGTTGGGCCCCTATTGTTGAGCCAACAAAAATAGTAAAAAGCAGTAAAAATAATTCCGTTCAAATAAAATAATAAATCGCTTTTAAATCAAGGGCTATATGGCCGACGCTGAGCAAGGATCAACATACGCATGCTAATAGGAGTCCCCACCGGGCACTGTGCCATAGGTTTACATCCAAATGAGACTGAACATACAGCACAACGACTTTTGCAGATGACGTAGAGATGGTGGGAGGAAGAGGGCTGCTAGTAAATTCACCAGCACACTTACACCATGTTGGTCCATTGTGATGCCCACAGTCAGCGTACTTCCACCGAACGACCACTCCAGTGATCATCATAATCATCATCTGACCCGCATGTTCCACTGAAGGGGTCGTGAGGTTAAACCACTTACTAGAGATCTCAGGCAAATCGATCCTCCGCCATCAACTCTAACTCATCAGGAGTTATGCGCAAGCGTAACCGTGTTTCTCAGCCTATCCCGGCGAGTAATTCCCACAACAGCACGGAGGAATCTCATCTCAGCAGCTTGTATTCGCGATCTTATTCCTTCGGTCATTACCCAAATTTCGTGACCATATGTGAGAGTTGGAACAGTGGTTTGTCGTTAATTTGATCCCAACGGCATATGGTGGCTGGACCAGATTTGAAAACCGGATTAAAGCGTATTAACTTTGCTTTCACTGGTACTCGAACCGCACTTAACCAACTGCGCCATCCAGTCGTCAAGAGATGAGGAAGAAACAGAATTTGCCGACCTCCCAAGAAAAATAAAGCATTTCCTATGAACTTGTCACAGAGCTGAGCTTAAGCGGCGTTTAATTGAAAAACCCTGAAAAATCTGGCTAAGGACTGCAGTAGGTTTCTCATGCTAGCTTTAACATCCCGTAGCATGGGCACAATGGACCCAACACGTGGCCGTGAACCATTATTGGTCAAATTCACGAGGTACCATGATGCACAAAAGGAATGCCAGAAATGGAAGCTTACTAACGGTTTTTGAAATATGAAGTTTCATAGGTTTCACTGAAGACGAAGGCATTTTCGGTTCGCCAAAATTTCGCACTAGATCAGATAAATAACACGGAAACACGGAAGGCACTACAAGTCAGACCAACTGTTGAGTCACATCGACACAGTCGTGCATTTCTAACCCGCCGCAGTGGAAGCATTCAGAGCAGTTGAAGAAGAGACGATGCGAACTGGTTTTAAGCGCAATGAGGACAAACGAAAGAGGCAGTTATGGATTTCGACTACCCTGGGGCAAACGAGAACTCCACGCACGCCATCCTAGAGGGGATCGGTGACGAAGAACGTACGGCTTCCCAATGTGGCACACCATCTCTAAGACCAGCTTGACGAGGCATACTGCGAATATGTACCGCACTCACCTTCGACAGGGATCAAGACATCAAGGCAACAATAGGCTTTACGACAAAGCACGCATCATCCCCCTGACGAAGGATCGCCTTGGCTGCCGATGCTGCATCCGTTTATCGAAACAACCGGGTTCAAGCTCAAACCTAATTCGAAGGGCTAAATTGTGATTGAAAAAACGCTCAATTTAACAGTATTGCTATATGGAGGGAAAGCTGGACCTTAAGCAAACTTGAGCTGATTCTTAGTGGCTCGACATTGCAATTTCGAAATTCCCCAATTTGGTGTCAGAAATCTGCATGTTAACTGGCATATTGGTGAGATCTCTGCTACTTAACTAGCATAATGGTTTAGAAACCTGCTTGTTTTGTTGGCATGACTACACGGAAACTGTCATAATTCGTTATAAAATGAGGTAATTATGGCAATTGTTATTATTGGTTCTCTGTATGGGAAATTGGGCAATTTCGATCCTAATTCTGAGGGAAATTTCCCAAATTACTCAATTTAGTCTTTACTTGTCTAGAACTCAGCCACTTATTGTTCTTCTTCACATGCCTTCACAGCCTGAAAGTCAAAGGTTCTTCTGGTCGGAGCTAAGGTGTCGATACATTCTACATGGTCTCGCCATGGTCTCAGTGCTCCACCTTTGTGTTATTTTCTTCGTCGCCGTCACAAAATTGACAGCCCAGCCAACTCACAGCCGAGATTTTCTACGAAATCGCATCATAATGAGACCGCAGTTCCTACGATAAGAATCGGTTGATTTACTGCACCACCATATTGTCGTTTTAAGTGCCGATAATCAGTTAATGAGACAATATAGTCATTACACCGAAATAAATTAAATTGATTGCCACCCCGTACTGGGGCTGAGGGCATTGGGGAGACATAACCGCCCACTTGATGTATAATTCAATTTGTCTGTCACAAAATAAAAACAGACGAACCCAATTCACCCATCCAGGTGGCAAGAGTCAGTCAAGCCACCCACTTAGGCGTCACCTCGGCCAAAGTATCATACTTTGCAGCGTTTATCCATGATGACACTTCGATTAATATAATTATCCGAGCGAAAGCAGGACACACATGACTCGATTCTCTGTGACTCCGCGTCGGGTCACAACGGGTCGGAGTGGGTCGACAGAGGAGTATGGAAAATCAATACTAATTCGATTTAGTTATGCAAATTTGTGCCATAAGCTGAAGGAGGAGACAGGTCAGCAACGTTGCGTACTTTACGTGACTAAAAATACCCTAGTATGCCGATCACCCCAGCTTGTCTGGAGACTCCCCATATCGACGGCGGCCCGCCCCGCGCCGTTGTCACACAAATCAATGGAAGACTGTAATGGCTCCTCGCCACTATGTGTGCCGTCCGTGGGTAGAGTGTAGCTACTGCTCGGCAAGGCAGTGGTTTATTTTTATCCAGCGGCGGAGGCATTGTCTGCTGGCGACGGCAACACCTGACAGGACTTCCGCGTTGAATGGGTAAATCAATTGAGTGTGTGTGCTCCTCGTTCTTTTTTCTCGTTCAATTTGCCCAGTGCGTCCCACTGTTTGTGTTCGCCTCAGCCTCCGCCTCCGCATGTCCATTTATTCGTGCTCTGCGTGGATATTTTCATATTCAACCGTCGGGGTGGCAGTGTTCGTTTAGCAAATTGCTTGTGAATTCAAGCACGATGATAGTAGGCGAATGGAGGATTATGTTTCACCTAAATTTGAGTGCGGAAATAGGGTGTGTGATTCTGGGAACGGAGGGCTGGTGTTTTGCTCAATTAATCGACGGATATTAAAGGTTTATGATGAAATGTCTAGCAACAATTCGACGGATGTCTGGAGATCGACGAATGGGCGTGGTGACCGTTGGGCGCCACTTCCTTAATTGAAGACTCGATTGTGTTTACCCGGTCACGGTTCCTCATTTACCTATAAAATGCTTTCTCAAATTGATGATTTCAGAGGAATTCCTAATTTCGAAAGGACGAACAAAAAAATAACCACTGGCACTGAAACCGAATCCTCAACGCTCTTAAATTTCCTTCAATCCCCCCTTCGCGCCAATTCAAGTTACACCAGTGTTCGTCCACCGAACTGGGTCGTTAGTGATTCGTACTTTGCATTGTGCAACCGCGTCGATATGCAGTGACACAACGAGTGCTCGTGGATTCTCGGGCACAGAAGAAAACAATAATAATCCTTGTTTCCTCTTGTGTCCCACCTCCCACGAAGGGGATGACACAAATGCATATAGTGCACATAGCTGAATCCAATGCATCCATGGATGTAGCCGGAGGAAGCTTTAAGAGGCTTTATGTCACCACTATTGTTCAATATTGCGCTGCTCGAGTGCGATGGGGCGTATACGTGCTATTTATGTCTGACAGAGAGTGTTGGCTGATATCCCGGCGATATGTTGCAATGTTTTGAATCGTTTAGGTAGCAATGTAAATATTTTTGAAATCCTTGCTCTTAAGGGATTTGATTTTATTTTATACGGTTCTTTTTATTTGGTATGTGGACGGAGGGGGAGGTTTAGCTCGACCGAGGATGTTGCTTCACGGTATTTGGTACGCTATAATTTCGTTAAATCTCTGAAATGCGTTTTGGGGAAGTAGAGAGAGTCCCAACAGAGGCTGTTCTGAAGTCATAGGGCGACACTGAGACAGAGACTTGCAGACTTGATCGATGTAAGCTACGCGACCTGCATTCACACAATGACTTCACCATCCTCACTGAATGAATTCAGTCTCTCTGTCCGCCCATTTGCATTGCAAAGATGCGCGCAGAATCCTGTCAACAGATACATCATCTAATGTTTATTCCTTTCAACGTAATTGAAACGGGAAACCCGTATCCCCGGACTGTTAAGGTGCAAAAGTTTCACTTTACAGATTTCGAATTCGATGTAATTCCCAAAAGTTTTCAACAAAACGTGGTGAAAGAGAAAAGAATTACTTAATGGACCATAAATTGCATGAGTCCCTCACCAGAGCATGTGTTTTAATGCGACGAGTTGATGATTTTCTTAGACCGTCCGCGTGCGTCGGCAGCCCTGGGAATAATAAGTTTGACAACAGAAATTAGGACGAGGACGACATGATGAATATGAATTACGACTTTCATCGCAAAGTTCATTATGCTTGTCGTCATCTCGTAATGATGGATTCAAAAATATGACGAATTTAATTGCTATTAAAAAGTTTATTCGACTCTTGAAGAGTTTGTTGAGGAGTCGAAGTCGGAAGGATTGCCCGATTGTTCTGAATACAGTGGCAAGTGAAGGTAACGAAACGCTTGGGTAATTGGATACTTTAGTCGACAGCACTTAAAATGACGGTCACTGTAGAGAAACGTTCTATCGATACAATGCTTTCTATACATCGAATAAACAGCCTCAAACCTACTGCTATATAGTATACATGCGTGGCAGTGCAGCTTGTAGAGGGCCAGTGTCTAGCTTCTCAGCAGTCAGTCGTGTTGTGCGTGCTATATACCTTTTTCTGGATAGTTATACTCTTTGAGCATTGTCAGTAACTTGAAACAGGTGGGGCCCTGAAAAGTATATTGCTCTTACCGGGGATCGAACCTAGGATGCGTAGGCTCATGCGCGTAAGGGTCGACGCATCAACCCACAACTGCACAGACCTACCACTACATGCGTTTAATCCGTCGATAATTTTCTTACTATATCTTGGAAACACATTAAGGTGGCTGAGTTCCGTACGAACAAGGTCTTGTTTCCTCGTCTCATTTGTGTTCTTAAATATGTTGCCGAAAATATTGAAAATATTTACTGTGTACAGTGCGTGCTTTCATTCGATTCATCAATTAAAATACATCGTTAAACATCAAATGTAACAGATGTATTGGATGGAATAGATACATCGAATAGCAAGCATCGATGTTTTCGATGTATCGATTTATAATGGTGGTTCACTTCAATGAAAGATTAATTTTTTCCAATTATTGCTTACTTACTATCGGCGTAGACTAAGAATAGTACAATGTATTAAAAAGTATATAACTTTCCAGCGGTTTGCTAAGAGATGGCGTAACTTGTATTATTCCATTGGAACATGCGCTGGAAAGCTGCTTCCATTGTACGTCATTTCCGTATATGTCGTTCATTTGAAGCGTATAACGCTCGGTCCCACGTTGCTATTCCGGTTTAGAACTATTTGGAAAAGTGGATTGGATTGGAAGTTATACCCCATCCGCCTTATAGCCCACACCTTGCCCCTTCTGACTACCATTCGTTCCGGTCGATGGAGAAAGCCCTCACTGAAATGCGGTTCACATCAAAGCAGGACACATTTCGCCATGGCACCGTCAGAAACATACTGTTAGTACTAGTTAATTCTTGTCAAAAATCGGCTAGTTAATAGTTCTAAAATGTTGTCTATTACAAGCGCTATGATTACGTCCACCGTCATTCAAATTCATTTTAAAAGTGAAGTCTATTGATTCGCCATACACTGGTACAACAAGGCTTAAATATTACTTGATCAAGTTCATCTTTTGAATCAACCCAGCTTCAAGATATCCTTTGCTTCAGTCAGATTGTTGAAATGTCTGCAGTGGCCTCAAATAATTTCAATAATACAGATGACTTTAGTGAAGTGTAAAATGTGTACACAAAATGTGTATGGTCATCGATTTATAATATCGCTCCCTAAAGAACGGGCTTCCTTAGTGGATGTAGAGTTGGACAAGAAATCGCTTCGATTTTGTATAGAGTGTTTCCCTACAATCCGTAGATATTAATTTATTTATTTATCAACAAATTACTTACAAAATGTATTTATAAGTTATCAGACCATGGATGTCGTTTATTTGTTTATATGTTATGACATAAATTAATATAAACTCTAAATTTTAAGTTAAGATAAAAGTAAGATGAAATCGAATTTCCATTAGTTTGTTGTGCTTCGTGATGGCTTCATTGATATGTTGCAAAGATTTTGCCTTAGAAGGATCGATCACTTCTGGAGTACTGGAGCTTGAGATTTGGCGAGAAATTGGACATTCCGCAAGGATATGGCAAACAGATAGAATCACTTTACAGTTTTCGCATTCAACAGACGGCTCTTGGTTGTAGTAATGTCGCCTGGAAAATGTAGTTTTTCCCACTCTAATTGGGAAGAGAGCAAAACATTCTGCTCTGGACTCGGAGTTGTGTCTGATGATGTAACCGAAGAAAGTTTTCTTGCTTTTGCCAGGGACTAGTAAGTTCATCTTTTTCAATTTGATTAAATATTTTCCGCACCATTAGGGGAATGCTTGATAATTGATTAATGGGAAGCGAATCGTTTCTTTGGCTGTAGTATCTGAAGCCTCATTTCCTTTTAAACCCACATGACCAGGGACCGATGCTAAAATAATGCTGGCGCTGCTACATAAGATGGTTCCAATATTGTTGAGAGTGGAACAGTTATTGTTGTCTTATTTATGAGCTTTCATTAGTGCTTCAATTTCAGCTTTATGACTCCCGGCTGGCTGCGTCTGGAAGATTGCCTTGGAAAAGGGTGATATTTTCGTTTCAACTGCTTCAAAGGAGGAGTTGTTATCCTTAGGAGCCATCCGTGTATAACATTCTTGCAGGTTTGATAGTTTCCATTAATTCCCGGTGAAGTAAAATAGATTGCAGATTTCATTTTCATTTATTATTTCCTTAATATCTCTGTACTTTAAGAATATACTATTCTTCTTGAAGTACAGGGCTTATAATATTACATTGATCGAATAAATTGTAGGTTTGAGATGTTTTCCTTTTTGCAAAATGAGGTCGATTGGTAGCAAGCATATTTTTCAAGTTGGGTTGGAGTGAGTTTTCCAGAGGGGTATACCCGTGGGGAGAGATGGAATTCAGTACTTTACCTCAGACATCGAGTTCGTTCGGTTATGATGTGACCCGGGTAAAATTACGAGTGAAGGTGGTGGTTGGTATCCATCAATGCTTTGCTGATCTATTTAACTGCTATTTTTTCCCAAACATTTAATTGACTTACTTTCAGCTTCTACTCTTAAGGCATCAAGGGCTGTTGTTTTAAGAACTCCTGTGGATGTACAGAGAATGAAGCATAGGTAAATAGCGGCGTCGATTTTATCTAAATTTCTTTTAGAAGTCCACATAAATTGTGTAAGTCCGTGATGCACGGAGCCTTCTACCAACGACATGGTTATTTTCAAGGCTGTTTCAGGGTGTGGGCCTTTGCGTCGAGAGCAGATCATTTTTAAGGTTTTGTTCCGGTTCTTTGGTACTTAGTAGATATATAAGTTTATATGCAGTTGACTTATTCAAAGGCGTGCATATGAGACATTTGTTTCATTTTTTTTCTTCTTTTTTCTTTTTTTTCCCGTGGCGAACTTTCCCACTTAGAGGTGTGAGACTCCTACTCACTAATATCGGTGCCGTGACATTGTGCCAAGCGACATTATATGCCACACTGGTTCCATGATGCTTTCAAAAGTGTCATAGAGCCAAACAAGTTTGTGGCATTGTGCCAAATTTGGTGCAGGGTCATACGTTCATAGTCTATAAGTCCACAATCGTTACAATCGGTTAAGAAGTTTTAATGTTATAATTAATTTAGCTTCAAGCGCCTGCCTGACAGGTGTTGCCAAACACATAGCTGAGCGACGTAGTCGCGTGAGCGGTTAAGCCCGGCGCTCCTGTCGGCGGAGAGCCACCCTCCTCATACTTTAAATACACAGACTTTCTTACGGGCTGATTCTCAAATTCTTGGAAATAAGGCCGAATTTTTTTATTACTGTACGCCATACGTCCAAAGAGGTTTTAGGATTTGCTTGTACACAAGCAAAGCTAAGTAAAGCTAAGTATTGACAACTTGTACTTAGCTTGGAATGTTTACCAATAAACCAGTACAAATCCGTGTATTTCATGTCAAGTTCTGTGCGTTTCTCTTGAACATGCTCCTTCCACTTGAGTTTTACATCAAGAGTCATCCCGAGGAATTTCTCTGCATTGCCGAAAGGTATTTGGACACGATTTAGAAAGACTGGCAAGTCATAACCGTACCCATAGGTAAAACGAATATGATCTTATCCGCCTTAATTTGGGACAATTTGCCAGAAGCTCATCCATTCGTGTATCTGATCGTTTTTACTTTAGGCGCTACTGGGAGCAGTGAAATTGGTCTATAGATCGGTTTCCCGGGTAACATTATAACCTCTGCCACTTTCCATTGACTAGGGACATGGTCTCGTCGAAACAAGGAATTAATTAGGTGGAGTAACTTGAGAAGGGCTGTCTTAGGTAACTCTTTAAGAATTTCTCCTGTAATTAAGTAACCGGGAGCTTTTTTTCAACTTGAGCTTTTTTAGTTCTTCCTTGTCAAGCAACACATTGTGTAATTGTTGTTATAAGTCCATTGACTGTCGCATGGTTTAAACGTTTCCTCCATGTAATCTGCGAAGAGATTAGCTTTCTCTTTATCTTCTTTCGCCCACTTGTCTCCGTACTTCCGGATTGGCGCTTCATGTGCTTCAGATTTGTTTAATCCCGTCACCGCCTTTCAGAGTGAGTGGTTGTCTTGCAGATGCTAGATTACGCATTTAAATTACGGTTTTTCTGCGCGCCGTTAACGGATTACAAAATTGGTTAAGAGTTTTATGCTGCGGCGAGCGAATTTGTTGCCATTTCTTGAGTGCTTCCCTTTTTGCCTTTACATTTTTCATTATTCCTAGTTTGTATCGTAAGACGTGCTTACCATGTGGCACACAGTTGTCTATAAAGTTGTTCAATTTGTAAGTCGTATGGGGTTCTCAGCGGCATCGTAGTTCAATGTGATTTTGCAAGTAGTTCCTGAGCATTTAGGCCAAGTTGTACAATGATTAGTTAATGTAGGTGGCACATTCTTCCAATTTTAGACAGTTTCCCGAAATACCCTCCCTCTTACTTACTTACGACAGTCCGAGGTGGACCTGGGCCTCAACCAACAAGCGTCTTCAGCCAGCTCGATCTTTAGCTAGCTGTCTCCAGTTTCGCAGGCATAGTTGGTTGAGATCCCTTTCCACTTGCGTGCGCCACCTGAGTCGCGGTCTTCCTCTACTGCGCCGTCCCTCGGGGTGGATTCGAAGACTTTACCCTCCATAAGGAAGAAATCAACGAAGCCTGGTATTTTTTGTAAGACCAGTCAGTGGGCTTCTCTGTCTAGTAAGTGTCTCTTGACTCTTGATCCCCAAAAGGAATGCTACGCATTGAAATCCACAAAAAATAACTAGAAATCCACCGACTTTACAGCTTGGACAGAGACTAAGAAATGTGTCTTCGTACCGTATTGTGCAATTTTACTGCGCGGTGGGCATGGTTGCCTATGTGGGTTTTCTCTATGTATCTTTACAATTTTAATACACGTGTTCGAATAAGCAAAGTTTTTTGATTGAATACACGGATCTCTATTTGTCATAACACCTTCTGTGTGATTGGGTTCTTTAGCATCCTCTTCTGATGAGCCTTCTAGAGGCAGTGGACGTAAGCACGCTCCACTCTGAGTTTTTACTCTTACTACCCGAACCAATGAATCATGGTCTCCCTCACATGCCTCTGTTACACGTCCTAATTTCCACTTGGGTTCCTTTATCAGGACAAGTGTTCCAGGAGTTAAATTGTTTGACTCGGCCTTCCATTCAAATCATTGTTGCAGCAGATTCAAGTACTCCAAAGACCAGAGTTTCCAAAAGTGCGGAACGTGTTCAGACAACGCATCTTTTTATTCGTAACATCCGGCTTAGGTAATGCTGTTAGTGACGCTCAAATTAGAAAGTGGCCAGGTGTTAAGGCTTCCAAATCACTTGGATCGGAGTGATTGGCCTTGAGTTCAAGATAGCTTCGATTTGGATGACAACGGTCGACAACTCTTCATAGATGAGCGATGCCTCGCGAAGATATCGGACAAGCAGATTCTTGGCTGACTTCACAGCAGCCTCCCAAGGTCCTCCTCCAAGGTGGGATATATTTCCAATTTATACCATTTTCCAAGCAACCTGCCTTCATTGATGATTGATTATTCCCACTTTTAAAAGCCATTTGGAGGTTAATTAATTCATTCTTTGCGCCTACAAAATTCGTGCCATTGTCACAGGAAATGGCATAATCATCTTCAGCCAAAAAATCTTTTTAAAAAATTTATAAAAGATTCTGCAGAGAGATCTCCCACCACCTCTATGTGAACCGCCTTTGTCGCAAAATACACGATTTGGTGGGCCCTTTGCCTCTAATTTTATAGTCCGTCCTTATACGGCCGCAGAAATCGACTCCGACTATAAAAATGGAGGCGACGGGTTGACTCTTTCCTTTGGAAAATTGCCCATCTTCTGCGTTAGAGGTCGCGGGTTCATTCGGAAGCATATTACACAGTTTGAAATTATTTGTCTCGCCGTTCTCCCAACACTTTAGATCGAATATCTCTAGAAATGGCGATTAGAGCTCTGGGCGCTGCTTGCATATGCTTCTGATGCAAATGTGCCAAAAGTAATTAAGTTTTGTCATAATTAATGCGTTTTTTAGTCTCCCACCAATTCTATTTAATTAATTTAATCTTCCCATCAAAGAGGTGATAGCGATGCTATGCTGGAGTGTTTGAGTAGGCGTTCTCCTTTCTGCAAAGTGTTGTGTAATCGTGTGTAAATTCTCTTCGTTGCACGCATACGCAAATTAAATTGGTTCCTTGTTGAAGTTCTGTTGCTGACAGATGATCTGCAATTATTAAAAAAATCTGTAAACGTATGCAAATATTTTTTGTAGAGCGTAAAATGAATTTCTGTGATTGACTCGCTCAATCAAGCTCTCATAATCGGCTGATGAAGCCGTTAGCAACGATTTTTTCTTGTGCCTTTCTGGGCGGCGTCGATTCCCAGCATCTTTTGTCTTTAGTGAGAAAATCAGGACCATTAAGCCAGAGATCCACGCCTCTTGGTATCACATCAGCCGGATTGATGTTTTCCTTCATGTAACTCCATTGTGGCGTCTCTGTTTTTGTTTCAATGTTTGCCACTCTATTTGCAACAACATGTATCAGAAGGTGATGCTATCCAAGTCAGTACTGTGGTGGAGTCAGTGTAATACATAATTTTCTTCATCTTATTGCGTTGCAGCTGTGATATTATTTCTACTAACTCAACCATGAGCACAGCACCTTGTAGTTCCAACCTCGCGTTGGATATGGTCTTCAGCGGCCCGATTCTTGACTTTGAGCACAACAGTTGTGAATGCATGGTTGTCAACGGATCTGAGATAGACACATGCACCAAAGGCACTTGAACTGCTGTCTGAAAAGGCGCGCAGTTCAACATAGCTGCAAGGAAGCGAAACATATCTGTATCCGAAGAAGGACCCCAGATTAAACCCAACGTTTTAATTACTTCAATTTGATGGAATGCGACCAGTTGTTCTTTACGTTGGTTGGCACAACATTTTCGTGGCAATTATGTACTCACTGTATGGACACTTAAGGCTTGGCAGTCGGTGGCTTAAGTTAAACCACTACTTAAGTGGAACTTTTCGCTAAACGTCCACTGGGAAAACGAAATTTGTATTGATTCTGAGTTCATCCATGGATCGACACCTGAGCACGCACTTTGAAAACGAGTATCATTTCCAGACACACTCCCAAAGTCATATCTCGGTACAGCTCGTATTTTCCCTTGTGAGTACTTCATCATCCAAAAGCTGTACGTTCCACAGGAAACTCACTCGTACTGTCCGTCTTATTTTCCTCTCACCCACAGTCTTTTGCCCCTGCGAACGTCGAAACATGAGTCGATTTTTCTAGGCTCTCTACAAATTGTCAGTGACTCGTAAGCGATGGTGCCATGAATTATTGAATTCATTTGTGTCAGGAATTTACACTAGACATCCAGCGTGTGGGACGCTTCTATACTTAAGGTTATGGCCGCCACAGCGAACACTGGAAGAAGTTTTGAAAACTGCCCCAGCACTAAATTCTTGTCACACTTCTATTCCTAAGCGGAACACAAAAAAAAAAACAAGTACGAAATTAAATATGCTGCCACAGAGTCAACATCAAGCAGTCCGTAGATGTCCATGACCGTAAATCAACAGTTTAACGAAGCATTTGTTGATGAACTCGATAGTTTGGTGTCAACGTGCGCACCATCACGGCAAACCGAAACTCATCCCATGCCTTGCCGTCTTCATTACTCCCCAACAGGCTGCCGGTTAAAGCAAACCTAAGGAGCGTGCTAACTATCCAACCAAGCCTAGCACTCGACAATAATTTGTTTGTTTAAGGCCGCCTTTGAGCACCCACTGAAGGACCATTTCAAAATAATTTTATGAAATATCCCCACCAGTGTACTTGCCATCCCCATTGTACTCGTCGTCGTCGGCACCATCGTCGACGTGAAGAGCGCTCATCGCGTCTGCTCCTCGTGCATCCTGTGCCATTCGAAACCCCGCCCCCCAGCCGCCACTTCAGATGGTAATTCCCGTTCCTTCTTCCTTCGATCTTAGCATTTCAATTAAAAGTTTATTATACAGTTGCGAACTGACTAGTAGAAGACATTACTTGTTGGCTCTTAGTCCTGTTGTAGGGCGACGTGGAGGACGGACGGCCAGTTGGAAACATGAAATATCCTTTAAGCTTTGCAGCTGGCTTTGTCCTGAGAAGAGTTAATTAAATATTCAAAGTACAGCTTGCTTCACGACGAGTGAATGTACATACACACATCCTCCTTGGAATGCCCAGCATTCACCTTGGGTCCGCGCACTGGAAAGGGACTTTAATTAAAATGTGTGCAGACATCTTGATTCTGACTGGGGCCGGCGGTAGTGGATGGATTGAAACTCGCAGACACTTCCCTGCTTCACAGGACGAAATAATTATCCCTAATATTCCATTTAATATTCTATTTTCGTGTTTTTCGGATTTTCACATTTTGATCGGGTCCGCTTCGGGTGCCGTTCGTAGCAAACGGTCCATGGGGCGGAAACTCGTTTGTTCTGCATTTATGTGGGACAATTTTGTGGGTGAGTGCTCTTCAGTGCCGTTATTGGTTGCCGTCCTGACCACGGGTGGCAGAGAACTGGGGTATTAGACGGCCTCCTCGTGGCTGTGCGGATTCAATTTGGTTGTAGTATGTGGTTATGTGCTGGTTCCGGTCATGAACTTCAGCGCAGTGCCATTTTGTTGTGAATAACTCTTTTGAGGCAAAGGGTGAATTGTGGTGTCAAGGGTGCTTGAGCGAGATTATGCCTTGAAGTGAAGCGGAGAGTTTTGAATAAGCCTCGGACTGTGTGTCTGGAAGCAGTTAGGAAAACCATAGACAAGTGCGATTCATTTGTTGTTTCTGGAAGCGTTTCAGAGCCATTTAGGTCTTTGTTCGGGATGAAATAAAAAATAATTGGGACAATACAAGAGAGCTTTGTTCTTGTTAAAAGATTGGAGATAGTTCTAGTCGAATGGGGCCTGAAACGACAAAATGGCTAAATGGAATGTGCTTGTTCAACATCTCCCATCAACCACTTAGACTCTGACAATCACCAACGGAGTTCGTTTCGTGCGAATGTTGAGAGAGTAACAAGGCGCCATTATGCCGAGGTAACCGTTCGGAATATTCTTGCGTTATTGTGAGGGATGTAGTCGCATTTCGGTGCTAGATTGTGACTTTTTTCAAAATACTTGACGTTTATTGTTGAGGGGTTGCTAATGCCCTTAAGTGTCCGGGGTCAAGATACAGCATGGCGCCAGGTATAGATAGAGAATGGGAGCTCCTCTCCCTGTGCACTGCGGTCTTAAATATCTGCGGATTTTAGTCTGTGGGCAGTGTTAGCATCCCACACTCGTGTAGTGCGGCTAAAGAACGAGTCTCTAAATTTAACAGTGCATCCGAAAGTAGGCTTAAGGGTAAAATGAATTCATGAAGAGGAATAATGCAATTGGATAGCTCACTTGAACATAGTTTGTGAAAATAAACAGTGATAAAAAGACACGGTACATCGAAGTTTGAGCGAGTCCAATAAATCTGCGATATTGTTGGCCACTATAAGTTTTATCGCTCGCATTTTGATCCTATCTAGTAGGTGCCGGTTGGTCTTGGGGGCAACAGACAAGATGTGAGTCATGCACTCAAGTTTGGGCCTTATAAATTAAAGCCAAATCAGAAAGGGAACCTAGCCATTTCGCGGCTTTTTTGGCGACCTCATATATGTGAGCATTCCAATATGTGAGAGTTCTGTTGACACACATACCAAGGATGGGACGTTTTCCGTTTTTATCGACGTATGCGCTCTGATTATCAAGGATTCGCTTGAGTGACAGTCTACATCAATGAGTTCTTGAAGCTTTGAATTCCAGTCTAAATCAACACCTGTCACCGTGGGCACTTCACCATGGGTGTACCTTGTCAGCTCTCCTTTTCATTGAATATATGGACTGGATGTTGCGGCGCAGCCGAGGCGAGGAATGTTTCACATTGGGAGAGTCGAGGATAAGTCATCTTCTTTTTGCAGATGACTTAGTGATCCTCACATCTTCCCAGACGGAAGTCCAGTGCGCACTCAAATTTGTGGTCGTGTGTGCCGATGCTGGAATAAAGGTCCACGTGGACAAATCGGAGGTTATGGTGATCTCCAGACCGCCTGTTGAATGCACTCTACATGTTAGTGGAGTCCCACTGAAGCAGGTGGAGCAGTTTAAGTATCTCGGGGTCTTTTTCACGAGTGATGGAAGGAGTAATGCTGAGCTTTCCTGTAGGATTGGTCAAGCTGGGTCAATTTTGAAACAGCTTGGTAGATCTGTAATGAGGAAGGCCGAGCTTGATGTCAAAGCCAAGTTAGCGGTTTTCAACTCAGTATTAATTCCAACTCTCACCTATGGTCATGAAATGTGGGTAATGACCGAAGAAATAAGATCGCGAATACAATCTGCTGAGATGAGATTTCTTCGTTTATTCGCCGGGATAGACTGAGAAACACGGCAGTGTGCGAGGAACTGAACATTGAGCAGTTGCTTCTTCGATCGGAGACGGCTATACTTCGTTGGTTTGGTCACGTGGCACTAATGTCCCCTTCATCATGACTTCCGAGGCGGGCGTTGAATCTGATTCCATCCGCTTGGCAGACCCAGGAGGGGGTTTTTGGACCAAGTCCAAAAACTCACCTGGTTACGCTTGGGCATAACTCCTGATGAGTTAGAGTTGATGGCGGAGGATCGGGGGATGGAGATGGAGACGCCTGGAGATTCAATATGTTTAACATGAGTGTCGTGAGTCTTGGAACGGATATGCAAAGGAGAGGGTGCTGTCATCATCGAATTAATGAATTGGATCAGATGTAGCCTCTTGAGTCTTGCTTTCTACCGAGTCATTGTAGCGTCATTCAGGCTGCAACTATAGCGATTAAGGAAGCTCTGTCCTGGCTAAAAAAATCATCATCTATTCCGACAGCCACGCTGCGATCTGATCTCAGTCACTTTCAACCCCAGGACTTCCCTTAATTGCAGCCTATCTCTTCAAGAGATGGCCAAGAACCTTAACATCCGACTTATGTGAGTGCGGGGACACTGTGTCATTGCAGAGAATTGTGCACTTTCTGTACTCTTTATGGGTCTGCAGCCGGATGCCTCCATGCCTTGCTAAGGCTGGATACCCTAGCCCAAACGAATCGCAGATGGGCAACTGGCAGAAGATGCCTTATAGGCACCAAAGAGCTCTGCCCCACGATTGATCCTAAACTGTTTAGTTTAAGTAGGCCGAGTCTTAGAACCCTCATTGGCGTCATATCATACCAATGCGCCATTGGAATTGACGACACTAGACTAGGCCTTCCGCATAATGACTTCTGCAGAAGTTGCACGAAGATGAGGACGAAGCTGGACGAAGATTGTGAAGAAATCATTGAACACCAGTTGTGTAGCTGCAGTGCTCTCTCTTCCCGCAGATGCAAACATCTGGAGGCCCACTACTTCGACAATCTGCCTGAACTGAGCAACATAAGAGTCAGACGTCTCCTTCGCTTTATTAAAAGCTCGAATTGGTTTGCGGAATAGGATCTTTGAATATCCGCGTGGTAGCAGAATGGGACTATGTTGGCCTAAGTGTGGCTGCAGTCTTTCCCTGCAGCTGTCAGCCACGTCAACCTTTCCTTATTTTCAAACCAAAAAAATTGTTGACCATACGATTTATTAACTCCTAGAGCAAGCCTTTTTTGTTGATTCTAAATCCAGCTCGACATAGACACTGATAAGGCAAGGGCACCATTCTCTCCCTCTGTCTTTTTCATTTATCCAATATTCTTCACGTCGAGATCTGATAGATGCAGGCGAGGTCGGAAACTCACGCAATCTACTGGCGCTTCTGTCTCCCAATGATTGCAAGTCCCCTTCATCAAGGCTCTTCCACAATCAATCCACTCTTACCATCAATTTAAAATGATGTCCTTTTCACAAAAAATCGCTTAACCTAAGATTTACGCGTGACTTAATTTTAGCATCACAAAAACACGTTTCCTCGCTCAAGAACATCACTTTGTTTTCGTATTCAGCACAACTAGTAGAAGTCACTCGTAGTCCTAACAACATTAGTGGCCACCTAACGTTGTTACTCCTTACAGAAAGGCACCCATTTCCAAGCCCATTTCATCTTCTCACTGCACCATAACTCATTTACATCTGACTGCCGTTCAACGTTCAAACTCGACCCTCGAAACCAACCCGCTGGGGTCTTAACACCATCACTGGTCCCACAGTCTTCAGAGAACGCCCCTCGTTCGCATGCAGACGAACCCGAAGCCAAACGACTTCATACAACTCGCCAGTGAAGCTTAATTGAATGAAGGATAATGGAAGGTTTTTTAATGAATTCATTCGTATGAATTGGTTACCGATTGTTTACCTTGCTGTTCTTCTCCCTTTCTCTCTCGCTATCTGCAATTCAATTTGCAACCCATTCGGTTGTGGATGGGGTCACTAAAAACTCGTCTACATCCCCCGCGGCGTGTGGGTATCGATAGATGCTCCTTCTCCAGGATAGCGGGTCTTGACAGGGAAACAATTGAAATGGAATGCAAATTGCGAGGGAAAATGTACGCATTTGGCACTTGCTAGATTCGTAATCAAACCAAAAAAGGTAAGCGAATAGAGCGCCCTGGCGAAGACCAGGACAATATTTAATTTAGTGTAATGCCTAGGAGCTTGTGTTTTAATCCAGGGAATTAATTAATTACAACCAATTAGGTTGCGCAGGGGATCTCGAACTCCCGGCGTGGAGCTCTTGAGACGTGATGAATTACAATGAGGGCCAGATTAACATTTAATGACTTTGAAGAGGGTAGTTCCTTGCTGAAGTTTTGTTTGTTAAAAAAACATACCATTTTTTGCCAGCCGTCGTCATTAGAGAGATGTGAAGTGAAATAGGTTTTCTTTTTTTACTTTGAAAGGTTGCTGTCAAGTGCTTGTTTTTGTGAGTTTGCCGGTGATAAATGGTGCTCCGGCGATGAAGAAGGAACCGCATATAGTCCTGTCAAGTGCTGAATACGATCAGACTGTTAAGTGGTTGCGAGGCGTTGATTGAAAGAAGAAGGAGCTTTTTAATTAACTAAACATTTTCTCCTGCGGCCTGGGAAACGTCAGAAAAACAACATTCTGCGGCCTTCTGCGCAACCAAAAGCCTGTCAACTTCAACTTGAAAGCGCTCGCTTCAGGGTCTTTCAGAAATAGATTAAGTTCTAAAGGACATCTAGGTGGCGATGAACAGCAAACAACTCGATGATGGCTCCATTGTTCTCGAGTGTCTCAGTATGACGCTCCCAGATTAAAATCTGGATTTTTGTGAGGAGATGACATTCCATCCGCTGTTGACTCACTCCAGATGGATGGAGGTTAAACCACTTAAATGTCTCTCCACGCCCGAATACAAACCTACCTCATACGAATCGAGAGCGTAACATTTCCTGTCCAGTCCACATCCATAGCCGTTCGCTTAATGCGTTTCGAATGTGAAATGAAACACAGATGATAAAACAAACAAGCTCTTGTTTTCCAATCAATACGAAAAAGTACACACAAGAGCAGCGATAAAGTCGAAAAAATAAGTTTAACTAAACAACAGTAAAAGGCACGCGCTAACAATATCACTTGCGAAACACTCACATCCATCCTCCGGTCATAAACCATCCAAAAAGAAAAAAGCGAAGTACACAAACAAACACTACTCATCCAAAAAATCAATATCTCTCAATGCCAATATTTACTCAAAAGTCTTCGGCTAAGAACAGAGCCAAGGGGGAACAGAAATGCCAGCGCAGACCCTCACTCCTTCTGGTCGGGCGGTAGCCAGCCTTACAAGCGATGTCCGCACTCTCAGTGTGTGTGGATCAAGGGAACCCCATTAAAAATTAGGGTCACCCACCGTCCATCCTTCAAGGAAATGGTAAAAGTCCACCACTACTGCAAGGGCGAGCGTTTATCCATCGTAAAATTAAACAGAACGATTCAAGCTGAATTATGGTCCGGCCCCATTGACTTTTCATTTCTTAGGACTGCGCCGGGGTTTGTTTTGAGAGCAGCCAGCCCTTTTATGTAATTATTTGAGAAAAATATTTTGCCTTGACACTGTTGGCTTGGCTGCGGGTAGTCGTCCTAATTTAGGAACTTTAATGGCGGACAGGGTGGCTAAGGTCACGAAGAACTCGTTCTTGATGGTTATGCTTGAGTTGGGAAGAGCGGGCACGAGTGATGACTAAAGTTGGGATGTATTCAAATGACGAATGAGACTTGTCTTATTCACTGACCTGAGCATTGATTCGTGCTTTGAGTTGCTGATGTTCCACTGATTCAACTTAAATTCTGATGATTTTGTCTGCATCTGATGTGAATGGGAAATTGATTGATGTGGTTGACTGGGCCCAGATTTATGACTCCCAATGGCGTTCAGGGAGACGATAGACATAGACATGGCGACATAGACTCTTTTCATTCTAAAAGGAACTCAGTAACCCGCGGCAAATTATTGTATTCTTTGATTGATTTGCTTAAGAAAACGAAGGGTTTTTCCAGTAGTGAGGGTTAAGTGTTAAAATGGAATAAAACAACTTTCGCGCAACAACAACTTGACACTATTTGGGTAATAAGGGGTGTTTTTTAAGAGCTGTTCAATTTTATACTGGCATCAGTGACTTCTGTGACAGCCCATTTGACAGTTCTCGGTGATTTTGACGTGCGTTTTGATTAAAGAAGAGACTCACACCGAAGCAAAGTTCACAAGTTCGTCACGATTATTTTGAAAAACATGGCTCAATGTGAGAAACTCAAACTTTTGAAAATTCTCTAGTCATGTAGGCGCCAGTCACGGTGGTTACATGCCCGAAACAATTATTCAAGCATTAATGCCATCAAATTATATACGTACACCCTTATTCTCAAATCTGTGGTCGCCGTGTCGATGAGGTTGCCAGCATAGGTTCTCAAATTCAACTCTCAATCAACTTTAATAATTCACGTGTTTGTGGGTTGACGCATCGACCTGTGCGCACTTGAGCCTACACACCCCAGGTTCGAGTCCCGCTAAGAGCAAAATACTTTTCACGGCCCCATCTTTTTCGAGTCTCTGCCAAATGTTTAAAGTTTAGAACTGTGCGAGAAAAATTTCTCAAATTGGCTTTTCGGAGTCCGCGTAAAACTATAGGAGGTCCCTTCCACTCGTGAGAGAACAATAGCAAGAAACGATGGCCAAGTTCACATCAACCTGTGGTGCTTACCAAATCTGTTCTCAAACACGGCGTTCGGGCCCTTCTTAAGCCCGGCACTAAATAGACAAACAGCTGATTTTGAAAATGATGTCGATAATGTTGTTCCATGACCATCAGACATATTTGAAGTCAGCTGTTTGTCCAATTGTCGCGTATGGTTGGGTCTATAACTTAATTCGTGTGGTTTTCGAAGAGATGGCGTTACTTGTATTATTCCATTGGAACATGCGTTGGAAAGCTACTGTCATTGTACGTCATTTCAGTACATGTCATTCATTTGAAGCATAAACAACATTTTTTTTCACTTAAATAAGTCAAACTTTATTTTTATATTCCTCAAAAAGTGTTTTTGCGGGGAGTTCTTAATATGAAAAAAACTGCTGCTGAAAGTCATGGTATTTTGGTAGAAATTTATGGTGAACATGCGCTAGCTAAGCGAACGTGCCAAAAGTGGTTTGCACGATTTAAACCAACCAGGCCAGCAAGGATTTGACCAACCAGCCAAAACAACGGCAAAGCTGAATATCCATGGCGCGAAGGTAATGCTCTGTATTTGGTGGGATCAGAAGGGTGTGCTGTATTATGAGCTGCTAAAACCGGGTGAAACCATCAGTGGACAACGCTACCGAACACAATTAATCCGTTTGAAGAGAGCAGTAGCCGAAAAATGCCCGGAATATGCGACCAGACACGAGGCAATAATGTGCCATCATGACAACGCTCGGCCCCACGTTGCTATTCCGGTTAAGAACTATTTGGAAAACAGTGGATGGGAAGTTTTACCCCACCCGCCTTATAGACCAGACCTTGCCCCTTTGTTCCGGTCGATGCAGAACGCCCTCACTGAAATACGGTTCACATCAGAGCAGAATATCAAAAATTGGCTTGATTCATTCTTGTCTGCCAAGCCGGCGCAGTTCTTTTGGGATGGGATCCACTTGTTTACATAAAGATTGAACTGTTAGCGCTATATGCCGCCTGCTAAAATGTATATTGCCTTTTATCCATCAGACGCTAGCTCAGCATTTTAAGCCGAGCATACCAGACGCAGCGAAAGAATGCGACACCACCGTGGGAGCGTCGCCGACCATCCACCGTGGGATCGAATAATATCAAGGTCATCGTTCAACGACATCGAACGATTAGAATAAGTGGAGTAAATATAGTTTTAAGTTGACTTCGGGCTGAGCAACGTCAGCAGTTTAATTTTAATGAATAAAATTCCTAATAGAGGGAAACGAGAATGAATACGTGTTTAATTTGTACTAAGTTTCACCCTGTTACCACTAAAAACACACAAGTTGTAGACTTTTGAGACGAGAAACCCTGTTTGGTCTCGTTCAACTGTACAGAGGTACAAATTGCCTGTGAAACCAGACGAATTATGCCAAAAACTTGAACTCGGTTTAAGGCGCTGCTGAACTTAACTCTATGTCTTCACTGAAAAGCGAAACTGGGCATATGGCAGTTAGGATCGCCCGATCCTAACGTGCCCTCAATTGTCCGTTGTTGGATCTGTTGTGAAGCACATTGCGTGTTCTGACGGTGACATTCACATTGATCCACTTTGGCCCAAAATAAAGTGGTTAACCTCGATATTAGACGATCTCTGTTAATGGCGATAGCAAGTTTACTGGTTTCAAGCTAGGGCTGCCATGGCAGTCTTACCAAGCCTAGGACAAAAAGTTTAAAAAGCCCAGACTTAGGAGGACATCATCTACCTTCAAAAAGAGGACAGGATAAAACAAAAGACCAGGTCCATGAACTCAAAAAAAAAAAAAAAAAACATCTGTTTTCTATCAGATTGGCATTAAATCTTTTTCTCTTTTAAATGCAGAGTTTTTTATTTTTTTTAATTTTCAAAATTTCAATTTCTAGTTATGAAAATAAGAGAACAATTTCTTAAATCTTTGTGGGACGTTCCGCGACAGTGTTGAAACGAGCACAATGTCTTCCAAAAAGAGGACGCATGGCAACCCTACTTTAAGCTGGCTTTTGTACGACCCAAGAACGCCATGTTAAGATCTTCAAAGGGACGGATTCTAGTGCGCACCGCGGAATTAGCAGCCTTGGCTCATGAAGAACAGATTTTTATTTTCGTTGACCTACGAGTTTCGGCCGCCTGTTGTTAAAATTCCACTATTTCAATTACAGACGCTTAACTTTCATAACCAATCACGCCTTTGCATAACCTTTCTCCCACTCTCACAATTTTCAAACACCAATAACCGATTTTTGTGTTGTCTTTCCCATTTCAGCATGGCACCGACAGATTTACCGCAGCGGCCCGACGAATGACATCTGGTTACCCACTTCGTTAAAGTTCAAGGCACCAGTCCCTGACTCGAGTTTTCACAGTGAAGCCACCAAACAAACAACAAAACAAAAAATTATTGCTTAAGGCAACCAGTGTCATAAAATGTTGCACTCCTCCAGGGAGTCAAGACATCCGACACATGCAGTCTCAGTCAGCAATATTAACGGCAGCAGCAACACCAACAATAACAACCATCAAACAATCAATATCAGTCCGAATCCGACGGTGATTCTGTCAGAACGTGACGCCCGCGATCCGTTGAGTAATGGCAACGCGAAACGATCGCAACCGCACACCTCAGACTCTGCAGACATCACCGCATATCGGATACCGAAGCCATACAGCAGCAACCCCCATCGATCAAGGACAGATAATCCGTCGTCCTCCACCATGGACGGCAGCAGCAACATTGCTGGCAGCGGCAGTGGAACAACCGTCGCCGGAGGTGCTGGCAGCGGCTCAACCAGAGGCGGCAGCTTCCGCAGCAAGGACAGACCCACTTCCAGAAACCTAAGTTCCTCAAGTGCCAGAGCGAGTAGCAGCGGTGGTGTCGGCGCTGCGAGTGTTAGTGAATGCGTGACAAGCGGTCACGGCGGCGGTAGTGCAAACGAGAAGGGTACAAATAGTGCAGTGACAAGTGCGGGTTGTGTAGCGGACGCGTCAAGCTTCCCTAAGAATCCTATTAATGTTAAGAGCAGTAGCTTAAGTACTAGTAATAGACTGAACCGTCAGGCGAGTGAGAGTGTTAGTGAGACCGGCGCGCCTGACCCGGCTGCCAGTGGCCGACGTCATCGCACAGCGACAACCAGCAGCAGCGGCACTCAGCCACCGCACACGCGGAATCGACGACAAACATCGTCGACGCAGCAGCGGCCTTCGGACAATTTCTACAGTAGTCAGTCGACAATGCATTCGGGAGCAGGTACCGCGGCTGCCGGCACCGGCGCTGTTGTCCACAACCGCCGGAAACACGGCCGCCAACGCCGCAACAGCGCAACATCCTTAAGCGACGGCTCATCGTCGTCGTCGTCGTGCAGTGGCTCGTGCAGCAGTGAGGATGGCGATTCGAATTCAACTTCATCCGGGGAACCGAATCTGCCCTATCCAGGATTCCCCGAAGTTGCACTCAAGTACTTGACGCAGGACACGAGGCCCAGAAACTGGTGCCTGATGCTGATCACCAATCCATATCCTTTTTCAAACGTTGATTGATTTTGACTGTGTGTTTTTGTGAGCTTTCAGGGTCCTTTTTGATGGAAATTGTGGGTAAGTTTGGTTTGTTTTTTGGATGAAATGAGTCATTGACCATGTGGAGCACACCATCGGACACAGATCCATGGAGTCCTTCGGTGTTTGTTCAATAGTCTGCCACTCCGCATGAATACCTTCAGGCTACAAGCGAATGCCTGCAATCCACAACTGTCTGGAAGTGACCAGCAGATAACGACAAACCACAACCACTCACACGTCGACTCCTTCAAACGGCCCCAAGATGCACTTTCAACTGTCAGTTTCAAACTCTCAATCTCTTTTAGTCCGATGCCTTCCTCCCCTAAACCCAAACACTGACCTGCAGTTGAGATTGCTCTTCAATTTGTGTGGCTTGTCAACTTCTCAGCCATTTATCTCAATCCTGTCAAAATGGTATACGTTTCCCCTAATTCCCTGGCTTTGCAACCGACACTCTTTTTGCAACACATCCTGCATCTGAAATGCATCTCTCTCCCTCTCTCTGGGTATCTCGGTAATTTACTGTTACTTTCGAATGTTCATTGTTGTTTTTTGCACTCATCCTCCGGGGGGCTCTTCATGTTCTCCACTTCACAAACTACTCTTGTACATTCCGTTCTTCCTTGCGTTTCGTCCTTAGACTTGTGCCTCTTTCTTTTCGATCTCTTTGTGCATCCCTTCCCACTCTGAACCACACGAGGTAGCACAAAAAACAATGCACACTCCTTGGTATTGTTGTCACCCTGGCCACCGTCGACGCCGCCGCCGGGTGACTGCTGCTACGGCTCCTGTTCCAGCTCCGGCTCCGGCTCCTGCATCATCATCATCATCTTCATCAACATCATCATAGCCGTTGTCGTCGTCGTCGTCGTTCTTTCGCATTTCAATTCACCCACGTCGTCTGTTTGACGGTGACTTGAATGCTTCTGCATGGAAACCCCTTGACGGAAGAGGAAGGAATTGTCTTACACTACACACCCCGTTGCCGGAAGGCCAACTTCCGCCATTGTGCCTGCTGATGGTTGTGGTCGACTGCCAACTGCACTGGGCCAACAAATTCAGTTCTCTAGCCCACCCTCCCTCGTCCTCCCTTCATCATCTTTTCGAAAAGAAAAAAAAAATTCCCCAGCTTGTCTTTTGGTGCTTTTTTGTTTTGTTTCCCAAACCAACGTGTCCTTCGCGCTTTGTGAGTGCCCCTCTGCCTTCCATCTCTGCTCGCACGACCACGTTTGCGTTTGTTGGCCGATAGCTTGGCGGTTGGGATGGGGTTGAATAGGCTTTCACCGAATTCTCACTCAACCGCAAGGAGTTCGCTTCATGCGATGGTGAGTGCGGCGGCGACGACGACGAAAACGAAGATGATGATGATGATGATGACGGTGATTTATTTGGGTTTTGTGTTTGTGCGGGATGCTTGCGTTGGCATTAAAGGGTTTTATCTTGCCCTTGAGGGCTTCCTTTTGTTCGTCGTCGAAGGGACCATTGCTTGGAAGTTGTCGTGTTGGTCCAGATTTAATTGATTTCTTCGGCAAGATGATGGTGTGGATCCATTAGTCCATGATATGACTGTTAACTTCAAAGTTTCGCTAGATTTGAGCCAACCTCCGCTTCACATCTCTCCTCTCTCACACAGCCTCAAGTCATTCGACGGGAAGGGGAGGACATCACCCTCACTCTGTTTATGGGTGGAATTTTATTTTATTACCCAGCGCCTGATACTGATAGCATCTGAATAAATGGATTCTTGGATCTGCTCCTGCAGCATTTCGTTCGCGGAACACCCATTAATTGGTATTTTCCCACCTTCCGAGGGCATCACCACCGCCAGGCGGTTGCGCGTTTATCTCGTGGTGGCGTGGAGTAGCGTCGCGTCGGGCGATATAAAATAATTGCGAGCCCCCGTTAAGGGCCGTACAACGGAGTGGGGTCTTATGGGCGACGATTATATTTGAGCTGCACATCCATCAAATGATATCTGAGGTGGATGGGGGTGGTGAAGTGTTGTACAGAAATCGACTAACGGTTTTGTATTCGGAGGATGGGGTTTGAGTGGTAATTTTTTTCAAATCTGGATGCATTCGATATTCAAAAGGTGGTCGTGGTGGAAGGTGTGGGCTATGTTTTTGAACTCGTTTCATAAGTAATGAGACGCTCTAGGGTGATGAGGAAAAGACCAAGCACCACGGAAAGAAAAGATCGAGGATGTCGAAGAGTTTAAGCAAAAATACGGAACTCTTTGGAAGAAAGTCAATAACTTGACAGAAGGTCTAAGAAAAGGCGACAAGTTCTTCGAAATTGTGGTGGACAATGTCCTGGGGTGGGTAGGTTAGGTCAGGTTGTAGTTGCTGACTGGTGGTAGACAGCTTTTACCTTGCTTGCTGTATTTAACCTTTAAACTTTGCTCCTCGTTGACCTTACTGAACTTCTCTGTTTTGGAATGTTTTATCCTTTTAAGATTTTTATTTCGACCAACGATTCGAAGCACGGTAGACTTAGTTTTTGTGGTTTCGGAACATTTTAGGATATCTTTTATGCATCATCATCTTCATCAACATCGTCATGGCGGCCATGGCGATCAACTTCATCATGGCGGCCATGGCGATGTTGCTTGGTGCGTCGACCCCAGAGATGATGGAGGATAGAGATATCCAACTTCTACCTCTCTTGTCCCTTGATTCCATCTGACGCCCTTTTTTACACGCTTTCTGTCCAGTGTCTGTGAATACGTGTGAGCTCTTGAGAACAGCTGTCGAACAGCTGATACGCTTCTGCTATTTAACGCCGTTGGACTTATTCTATAAAACTAAGAATATGTAATTAAAAACCGCCCTTCAAGGAATAATGTTTTCTATTCATATCAATATGGGGGTCCGTCAATGATCATTCCGGGTGGCCGAAGCAAATTGGGAACCTCTGTTCTAGAGGAAAGATGGGCTGTCAACTAATTTTTGTGCACAATGTCCTCTAAATGCCTTCAAAAACCACGTACTCTTCCCTTGAATGGAAACTAATGCCATTGTGGGCACATGTGGGCTAAAATGGGCCATAATCGGAATACCTATGGTGCGCCATACCGCATACACAAATTGGTATTTTAATTTGAGGACTACGCAGTATTGTAAGACAATCAACTCATTTTTATTTGAAAACACTTAAAAAACAAACCTCCCAACTATTTGATACCTCACATCTCTTGCGAAGACCGCTCAAGTGGCAATGATTGCTAGTGGCATCGAACATGAATGGAATGAATGTATCGTGGCATGTGTGAGCTTTTCTTTTTGTTAGATATCCAGCACTTACTCAATATAAATCCTCCAAGAAGCTGCATATACGTATCTTTCATTCACTTCAAGGCGGCTTTCGACATTCTAAATAGAAGAGTTCTATCCAACAAGCTACACAACGGAAAGTTCTTAAAAGGGAGGTCTGTTGGATTATGGTGCTACTGGCTGCTCAGCTGTCAGTTTGTTTTCTTCAAAAGAAGTCGCCGTGGGGAAACTTACCTCTGGCTGTAAGGAAGGAGGCAGTGATTCGGCGACAGAACTGTCTTGACCACATAAGGAGAATGAACTTACTTACCTATCTCTGAGGCTCTGAGCCTGACCACTAGTCCAGATCAAGCTGTCATGCATCCGCGATAACATGGACCTTATCTCCGCCGTTTGGTCCTTCCCTCATCCCCAAATCAAGTGACTTGAATTCGTAGACCCTCGTAGCCGCAACCACATCTTGGCACATTTCTAAGAGCTTGCGTTTCATTCGTGGCAGCATATATTTCGTTTTGTCCTCATTGATGTCACTTGTGTAACTCCACACCTGAACTGACTTGAAGAGGATAGTACTCCAGCCGCACTGTATTTTCTAGTACCAGACTGAAGAAATCACACCATCTCCATGTGGAAATCCGGTTCAGGTTCGGAAGTCTCTCCGTTGTAGGTCCATGGAGTATCGCGTATGAGTGAGAGTGGTTCGACTCAACCGGATCAATTTTCCCAGAAACCCCAATTCGAGCATTCCTTCGAATTTTGAAATCGATGAAAAGGCGGCGGTGTTTATCGTTTTGAAACATTCTAGTCTTCTCTTGGATATGGCTTATGCTACGTTTCCACCGAACGAAACCGCGAAGTTCCATTAATTTTCTCCCAACCAACCAGGTCTGGAAACCTCGCGGTTACTTACAAACCTTGTTAAATCCTCCTCGAGTTCATCCGTCCGTGAGAGGTTGTGAACCCTGTGAACGCTGCGTTTGGTATTTATTTTCTCATTTTGTCTCTTTCCTTCTCTTCTTGAGAATTGAGAGCGAAACCACTTCAATCTCGCTGGAAACGGCCTGTTGACGTTTCACTAAAAGTTCATCCGGACCTGGCGGAGTCGGTTAAGTGGAAACGTAGCACTAGTGCGAAGATGTGGTCTATAGGCGATTTGTCTTGGAGGAAGAGGCCGGAGTGTTGCAAAACGGCTTTAGACGTTCACACAGTGCGCTGGGCATGCTCATACATGCGACGCTGAGCAGGTGGGTTACTTAGTCTATGGTTCTTCCAAGAGATAGGATCGCCTTTTTTTGGAGATGAGCAGATATGGGGCTGATAATCCAGTCGAATGCATGAACAGCGGCCAGGAATCCGGGAAGAGGATGAAGATAAGATGCCCAAGCAAGATATCTTGGCCTTGGTGACTGAAGAGGGTGGAGACATAACCTCCAAGCAAGACGTCTTGGCCTTGGTGACTGCAAGTTGCGTTGAAGTTCAATGAAGTAGAATTCAGGCTCAGAACTTCATGGGCCACTGTTTGGAGCAAAAACTCACACAGTACACCCTTCAGAGCAATTGCCCTCAATTTCCAATGCCATCAGCGAACACAGCCGATTTGATCTGCTCAACTGTCATTACCCACCATGTCCTATCACGCCGCGTACTGACCAAGTAATCTATTTCTAGACTTCCCTCCTCGAACAGATTCATGAAGGTTACGAAGCCGTTTTCAATTCAAAGGCAATCCATTAAGGACTCTCAATAAACTTTCCTCTTGGGACCCATTCTCATTTGTCTCCGGCCACAGTCCATGAATAAGACATGACCTAAGTCTCCTTGTAGTCGATTCATAATTTACCCAGAAAGCCAGTCAGTAATTGATTGGCAACAGTTGTTCTACAAGCCACCGCACACACCCGCCGCACCAATTTCGAAAACATCGCGTGGCCATCGAGGCTCAAGATGTCACCCAGTCGATAGTGCCGAGCTAATTAAACGAATTACATCAGATTACTGGTGACGATTATCGTGGTAAATTTATTCGAATGGTTGTTTGCTTTAAGATTTAATCGCAGAGCGACGCTTGCATTGAGTCACTGGATTAACTAATTAACACACAATGTGTCCGTACATGCGCACGAATAGCCTCCGACAGAGGATACACGTGCACGCGTATCCGCTGTTCAATGGCATTGACCCTTATTTGTTTTCGCAGTTCGTAGCCACTGACAACCGGAGTAAATACGAATCGAGACACCTCGGTCAGGGCAATGAGTGAATGGCTAGGCGAACGATGTGTAATTTCTCGTGCCAGTCAAACGCCTTGTCGATCAATATGGGAAGGGATTGGAGGACTGCATGGATTCAGCTAGATAAAAACAAAATGCCAAAAACACCGACCATTCTGTGAATGTTTGGAACAAAAGGGGCGCCCCCAAAGTACATTCCCCAGACACACACCCAGGCCAACTGAAAAGCGAAACCCTCTTCACAATGAGTTGGCTTTTGTGTATTTCATTCCTTAATTACCGTATTTATCTTCCACTGTGTGTGTACACAGATAACTTCGCGCGAACGAGATGCGACCCCGCTGGCCCCGTTCGTGACCCCCACCCCATCGCATCTAATTAACATCGCGTTAAGTTCTCTTCTTGCGAATTCATTTTGATTCCCTCGAAACAATTAGAAAACGACTCTAATTTCGAAAGTTTCGCAAATTAACATTTAATACCCCGACACCGTGCCGCGACTCACAACCGAGCACGACCCCTCGGCAAACACTCGTTCACCCGTCTTCGGTGGCACATGGAATTAGGTCCCGACACTGTGTCTCGCGCCCATCACCGTCGCACTTCCTAATAACCTAATTGATTTCCGCTGGCATTGTAAATAATCCTTTCGCACAGCTACCGAACGGATCTGTGTGTGTAGACCTATAGACGCAGTGGCAAACTTCGTCGTTTTCCATCAAGGACCACACGAAGGAAACAGGAGGCGGCCCTGGAAATTGAGGTTCGGTTTCAGCTGACAAAATACTTCCTGATGTTCGCACACAGATGCGAGGTGGTTGCCATGCCCACATCTCTGGCAGTCGGGGCGTTCTTTTTGCCCAAAAATTCACACTGCTATAATTGTAAATGTAATTATCCTTGCTAATTGCAACTTGGCGTCGCCTCTGCAACGCCACTCACTAACGCCTGGGATTTCGTTACATGTGCCCGAAAGTTTGTCTCTCCATCTAGTTCTGTGCTCTGCGAATGTGGTGGGTTCGTTAGCTGTGTGCGACAATTAAATGAAAAACTGGCGCAAGGACACGACGATCACTGGTGGAATTTTAAGGATTTGCTTTTCACTTTTTTTTTTGTTTGTTTCTGACAATGAGAGCATCATCATTTCACCTTGTTAACTCCCGCATTCACGCTCACTCTTTGCGGGTGCTCGATTTTAAATGGCAAGCTGCAAGGACACCGAGTGACAGAAAAACTAAATGACTAAGGGCTTAGTTGACATTTTGAAGTAATTCCAATGCCAGGTGCTGCTGCTTGCAGGGATTTGGGCGAGTAATCTGCTTTAACTGATGAGGCGGTGTGCTCGTTTACCGGCGGAAACAAAATGCTGGGTGGCATTTACAACTCAGGGACGTTTCTCAAAGGGATACCGTGCATAGATGTGACATTTGCCATGGGCTGGGGATAATCTGCCGAAAGCTGATTTCCCCAGAGTTAGTGAATAAGGGACTGTGGTGCCTTGGTTGTTTTCCTTTTGTTTCGATTGCTGACAGAAGTTGAAATTGATGGTTATGCCATTTTTCGAACGCACCCACCGTTGACAGACGCCGCCAGGAGCTGACTTGGATTCCGTTCGTAGATTGGGCACCTACTCGAATCATGTTGCTTGACGCCGGGAAGTGGAAAGAAAGGAAGGGTGGGAAGTGGACACCTTTATGTGACTGTTTGAACAAGCTGCTGCTTACTTCAAACTTCGTACTAGTTGGAACATAATTATCCACAGAGGAGACACGGCCGTCCCCGTACTGGCCGGGGTCAGTGGTCAAGTAATCCAAACTTTTTTTTTGTGGGATTTAACATAAGCCCGAAACGGATTTCCTCCACAACCACCTCAGGTTTTACACAGTAGTGACCGAATAGGCGGTACCGACACACCACCTGGAGTAAAACATTACTTCGACAGCAATTTTGATGCAGTGAAGGAGTTTTTCTATCTCGGGGCAAGTGTGAACTCCACATACCACATCCCGGTGACCCGATGGCACCCGATGCTGCTTCCCCGTGTCGAAACAACAGGGCTCAGAACTTGTAGGACCTTGAAGGACCGAAATCATGCTCTTTGCCACTCATGCAATATGCAGCCGAAAGCTACAAAGCTGCTGAGCTGAAAAATTCTACGTCGCATATATGGTCCTGTCTATGAGGAAGGCGAATGAAGGAGCAGCCGTAACCGTGAACTCTAGGAGCTGTGCCAAGATGTGGATGTAGTCCAGAAAGTCCAGAAGGCAAACACAGAATGTCCAGCCGCATGAACACAAATGCTCAGGCAAAGAGAGTCTTCGAATCCCAGCCTAATGGTTCGAGAAGGACCGAATCTTCGACAAGAAGGCCGCGTTAAAGCGGATAACTTGGTCATGCACGAGGCGTCAGAAAAGGAAGGCAGAGAGTGGTCAGGCTCGGAGTCTCCACGGATCACAGTCCTGGAAGGGTAGGGTGGGATACATTTGCCGATGGATCACTTTCAACTTTCGCTAGTTTTGCGCCAGTAGGAACGAGGGTTCTTACGAGATAGAGAGAGAGAGAGAGAGAGAGAGAGAGAGAGAGAGGGAGAGAGAGAGAGAGGGAAAGAGGGAGAAGGAAAGAGAGAGAGAGCGAGAGAGAGAGGGGGAGAGAGAGAGTGAGAGAGAGAGATATAGAGAGGGAAAGAGGGAAAAGGAAAGAGGGAGAGCGAGAGAATGAGAGAGGGAAAGAGGGAGAAGGAGAGAAAGACCGAATCTTCGGCAAGAAGAGTTTAGTTTTTCGCCAGTAGATACGAGGGTTCTTACGAGAGAGAGAGAGAGAGAGAGAGAGAGAGAAAGAGGGAGAAGGAGAGAGAGAGCGAGAGAGGGAAAGAGGGAAAAGAAGAGAGAGAGAGAGCGAGAGAGAGAGGGGGGAGAGAGATCAAGGGAGAGAGAGAAAGAGAGAGAGAGAGAAAGGGAGAGAGAGAAAGAGTTTACTGTCAAAATGGGGAAAACCGGCGCATATCTGACCTTACAGACTTAAATTTCTTGCAAAATTAATAGACTTCTTCACTATACCTAAAATAAGGTATGATCCCATCCGAAAGACCTTAGGCACACCTCGCCTTACTATCGATTTAGTCCAGAAACTAACACACAAACTCCTTCGTCACGCTGGCATACTCCTCCTTCCATGCACATGTATCCTGGACGCAACCTTTTCTGCGAATGTTGTTGTCTTCATTTTCCTCCAACTCCTCAAATTTGCTTTGAAGCAGGTTAATTCAGACGCAATTTCAAAGTTATTTGCTGAAGCTTCAAATCAGTTTGTTTCGCAAAATCAGAATGCCCTCTCGTTCAAAGCGAAACAAGTTCCCATCAAAATTTCTCAGAAATTTGTAAGCAAACAGCTCAAGCACCGGGGGCACAACCACTTGAAAGGAACAATAGACTCACAGAAGACTCTTTGTTCCAGTCCATCTGTTGTTTACTATCCACTTAAGAAACACTTCTCATGCAACAATTAGACGCCGCACCAATTAAAATTCAAAAACTTTCTCGATTCCATTGTCCCCCTGCACACCTTCCCGCAGTGTCCGTCCCTCAGACACGGGTGCATGTGTGCACACAGTTTCGCTATTTAAAGATTTATGATCTAGATATTTCCTTAACGACCCTCAGAATGCATTCTCCTAAGGTCCACCCTCCCACAAACGCCCGGCACTGTCTCAAGGAATTCGGTGTAGTCTGTAGACCATCGTGAGGTCGGTATTGTTTATTCTGTTGCCATTGTTCCGACGACAGCACATGGAACGGGGGAGGCGTCTACTGTGAATCCGTCCGCACGCAGACGGTCCATGGGAGGGCGAGAGGGGCACATGGTCGGATCCGGTGGGGCAGTCTAGAAAACGGATGGATTTTATTTCGATGCGAAAGTTCAGAAATTTGGCAAGCAGCCAAAAGAGTTTAAGACTTTAATCGGTTGAGCAGCAATAAAATATTTTGCTGCTTTTACTTTTGTGGTGGCAGACGAATGCGCCCAATTCGATGGCAGCAGTGGCAAGCGCTGAATATTTCCAGATGCCTATTTGATTATTGTGTGTGTGTGGGGCGGAGCAAACAGGACTCAGTCAATACAGTCAATTAGACGAGAGAATGCGAGTGCCGCTAATCAAGTTGGATATTGTTTTGCGCTCAAGGACCCCGTGGCGGACTGTAGCCGAATGCTAAGTTGTCCGGCGGTGGTGGTCTGATTGTGGTTACTCACTGTTGCGCAATGTACAATAGCATGACGCACGGAACAGTGTGGTTTTGCATTTTTTAAATGGGTCATGGCGAGTAAAAAATATCTTTCAACTGAATTTTTTTCCGTCGATTCAGTCGATTGATTGTGCTCTTTTGTTTGATTATGGGGGGTTTTTTTTTCAAGAATTAGTCTTAGCAACCGGACGACTGTCATTTGTGCAAGGGACGTACATTTTTATTTTCATGCTGAATAAATGATGACCGTCATGAGTTGAACAGAGGGGGAAGCTAAAGGCGGATCTTTGTCGTCTCGTCCTGTTGGCCGTGGTATCTGGAGGAAGAGACTCAGCGAGGAACTGTATGGCCAGTACATCGACCTGAGGCTTCTGCAGGTCCCACGTCTAAGATTGGTCCCTAAGAGTCCTGAACTCCAAACCTGTAGGATAACGCAACGCCACCTTAAATGGGTCTGTTCCAAGTCCAATTGGAGATGGACCACAACCAACTTGGCATAGGTCCACCCGGACTATAGTGGATTTGGAACAGCCTGAGCTCGCGAAGAATGAGAAGAGTACGTTTTCGGAAGTGCTGTCAAGTAAGTTGTGTGACCGATGGCTCTAGCAAAGACGTCTTCCTTGCCCAGCTTGGCATAGCTCGGGCACTGATCTTCTTGAAGACCATTAAAGTCATTCTTGAAACAGTTGGCAATAAGATTGACATAAGAAAACAGGTGGAGAGGGAACCCGAAACGGCTCGCTTACAAACAAAGCAAACAATTGAGAGATCCAAACGATCACGTAAGAAACGGAAAAAGTTCCATATATGCATTGTTCTGGACGTTGAGCATATAACTCCGGAATCTCGCAGGCACCACCATGGTTGGCCAGGTTTGTCCGTTTGAAGACTCACGCGGTGGAAGATTTCCCCGAACACTCATCCTTTGATGCGCCTTATGAAAAACTCAATGCTCGGGACTGAACTTATGGATCTTTTTCCGCCTTTTTTATCGGTTTATAAATTTCCATTTCAAAATGACGAGTCGTTTGCTCAACGATCTTGTAGACTGCCAGCTTCCTGGCTCGCACTGAGCTGCCACACATAGACTCTCCACACAATAAGATCAAGGAGTTGAAGGTCCAATTGATGGCGGATTGTTTGTACAAATCGCAACAGAGTCTAACTGGAGAATTCCTTCTACACATGTGTAAGGTCGCCCACATCACCAAGGCCAAGACTTAATCCTTTTCATTGTTCGCCAGTTCACCGGGTTTTTTTGACTCGTAAAAGTCTTGAGGAAGACCGCAATTTCTTTCCGCAACATTCACAACAATCAACAGTAACAATGAGGCCTTAATCAATTGAGCGCTCCTCGGATGACAGCTCTCGACGGCTGTGTATCGCCCTGTGCATAGAACCTTTCTTCTGCAGCTTAAACAATTTCATTGTAATCTTTTTTTTCCCCGGATGTACAAGAAGATACGTTCTCATACGTGTGCTCTATTGTTTCCTTTCTGTCCGTTTCGTGAAGCGAAAACTGCAACATAAACGAGAGCCTGTAACGAGATGAACGTACTCGTACACAGCCTCGTTGCTCTGGCCCGCTGACCTTCTCGCATTGTATTTATGTGGAGCATGTGCCATTGTCAATCCCAGGTGGATGAATTTAAAATGAATGATACAATGGCAAACGAGAGAAAAGCAACAGAAAAAAGTTATGACGAAAAAAAATGCAGAATAGCAAAACTCACACAAAACAAAAGGCATGGGAGAACAAAAAAAAACCCCGTCTGCAGAGGAAAGTTCGCCCAACCATGTCCCCACCGGGCGAAATTTGTACCTGCACTGCATGCGGTGATGCAGTGGGTTGTAAGGGATAATTGCTACAATGCGCAATGGTCTTGTCAAGGCGTCAGGGTTATCTGTCAGTTAGAACTCAGACCGGGAAGCCTTTCAAATTGGCCTCGAATTGTTAAGTCGAATGTAAATTTCGTGTTTCGGATTTACGTCGTCAGTATTTAAACAGCTCCCTATTGGGTTGCGCACGTGCTCTTGCTGTGCAGGGATTGATGAGTGATTAAAACTTTTTTCGTAGCGGATTGTTGGCAGACAAGACTGTGTTAGATGAGACGAGTGCCAGAGCGAGGTTTCCAAGAGATGCCTTGGGTAGGTGAGGCTAGGTCGGTGGGGCCACGTCTCACTTTGGACTCAATGCCATTCGAGAAGTTGGATGCAACGCAAAACGAGGAACGCCTCATAGTCATCTTGGTATCTTCAAGACAATAATATCAGAAGACTGGGTCATGTGAGAAAAATTAGAAACCTGTTTCTGAACAGAAACTATATGCCTATCTTGGTCTTTGTCTAACCGCTGCCGTAAATAACGCCAACATGCTGCATACATCACAGTTTTGGAAAACCAACATGGATCCCGTATTCAGAGCAACGATGTCGCTAAACTGATTTTGGACTATAAATCGGTTTATAAGACTTGACTATCAAAGGTCTCGTGTCGAACAGCAAAGTACTTTGCAGTCAAGGGAGTGCAGGGATTCCGTTCAGAGTCCAAGTGCATTCAGCAGAGTTGGATTGTTCAAATCCATGAATTTATTACGACAACTGAGAGGAGACTCTGCTGTAGTTGGCAGTCAATGTTTCGGTGAATGTGTGTCAGGTTTTGGCCAAACTGATGAGTCCCTTCGTTCGAGGAAGGCAAGTATCGCGTAACTAGGCTCAGACACAGCAGGAGTGGCAGGTGAATACGGTCTATGGTCTCACGTATTTCTGAGAAAATGCATGCAGAAATGAGAGATGTATGCAGTGGTGAAGCAATGCCAATGGACTTCTCAGAACTTATAGATCCTGGTATTCATTGGTAGGGCGTTTTTTTTTTTTAGCTTGACGACTGTAATCTCACGTCAAACAAGAAAAAAGCTGCCCCCATTCGGGACAATGGTAAATCATCATTTGGAAACTGTAACTGAAACAACTATTCCCATACAGAGGAAGCACACGATTTACACAAAACACACCATCGCAGCGTGCGAAATACGGAATAAAATTATGGTGGGCTTATGACTCCAGCAACGAATACCCTTGCAAAGGGATTCTGTATACAGGCTTAGAAGATGCACGTCAGACAGCTGGGCGAGAAAGTGATGATAGAATTAACAACCAAGTACCAATCCAGCGGGAGAACTGTTGTTACTGCTGACGACGTAGAGAAACTTTGAGAAATTGGACTGGCCTTTGTTGGAACTATTTGACGGAATAAGAAGTGCATCCCTAAAGAGATGTCTCCGGATCGTAGACGCTCAACACAATCAACTATCTTTGCATTTACGGCTAATGTCGCAGCAGTGTCTTATGTGCCGAAAAAATGGGGCGTATGGTTCGGGAAAAATATATACAACCGCACAGAACCTCTGTGCCCACTGCGTTGGTTTTGATAAAATAAAAAAAGGTTTTAGCACGTTATAATTTAATATTGCCTGTGGCGGCTCACTTAACATCTACCCACGCTGGTTCGTTCAGGTTTGTGCATGCCCTGCCAAAAATGCAAGCGATGCGTTTGGGTGCATTCGATGGTCTTCACATTACATCCGCTGGGCGAGCTGGGCGAACGCGTGTTGGATGTCGATTGTGATAACTTTACCAGCTCACTATTATTATTATTATTTATTTTTATTATAATTTCCTTATTTCATATTTTCGAGTTTACGAAGCAACTTACAAGAATTATGGCATGGGAAATACCTGCCGTCTGCCGTGGAGAGACATTGCAAAATAAACAATATAGAAGCAAATGTAATTTTTTAATAATAAATTTTAAATAAAACTAATATCTTGGACCCAATTGGATAACTAGCAAAGTGACAATTTTAATGCTTTGAAACATAAAATTAAGGAACTTCTAATGCAGTAACTGGGTGAATAACCGAGCTTATTACTGAAAGCTATTCCGGTAGGCAAAAAAATTTTGTGAAAACCTTCGAAATTTCATAAAAACGCCGCAAAGATATCCTACTTTCCAAATAAAACGAATTTCCTGTAAAATAGTACAAACGGCAAAGAAGTGGTAAAGTGGTAGATCTCTTCGTTTTCCCTCCTGTTGCATAAAGTACATATTTTAGGCATATCGTCTCGGTGCTGTATAAAATTTCAAGTTAAAAATTTCGACTCTTGTTTTGACATTGGATGTGGAATCTTTCTATCGGTCATCAGTGCTAGTCTGTGGTTAAGCTGTGCGTTCATAGTGTTCAGTGAGCCAATCTATTGGGGAAGTGCCATGAGATCGTCTCTTTTTGCGAGATCTTTAAGCTTCTCGGAAAGTATGTCGTTGAGAATGACTTTTAGCTCGTTCGTCGAAAGTTCTCCAATTTTCATTGCGGGTGGTTTGATTGCCAATTGTTTCTTGTTGTTGTTAAAAAAGTTTCAGTGACGTTTCTTGTACGGTTCATAAAGAAGAATATGTAATAAATGCCAGCGGTTTTTAGAATTATATGCGTTCTAATTAGCTTCAATGAGTAGATGCTTAAGACTTTACAAACTTGGGCTGAAAAACCGCTTTCAAATTTATTTAAAATTAAAGATACGATGAGCACTGAAAAAATGTAGACTTGCACTTTGACAGGTCAAATGTCTCTCGCACAAATGAAGTATGATAGAGATGCCCAACTTCTACCTATCTTGCCCCTTCAAATGTTTGACAACCATTTTTATATTGTTTTCTTAAGCAATACTGACCAATCAGAGAATGGTATTTACGTTATTTCGTGATTAACCGTCATGTAAATTCATGAATAACTGTCAAAAAGCCTCTGAAATTCGTCAATGGACTAGGGGTCAATCAGCTGTGAATTTGGGCATCTCTATCATACTTCATTTCTGGTCTCTCGACGTCAAATGTCAGCTCACTATGACACCAAATTGGTTGGAACAGCAAGAAGGCCACAAACAATTCTGATGGCGTCGACGTCATGGATCAAATGTTGGGGGAATATAAATGTAAACGACAGACAAAGCGATGGCCATTGGCTGTTTTTTACAACATGTTGGTTTCGCAGCGTTAGCATCTTTCATAATTTAGTAAATGATGTGAGTGCTGCGAATAAAACCAATGCACGTCGACAATTTTTACATTCTTTGCAGCTAGTGACTCGTCAGATCAAAAGGAAGGACGAACAATCCAAGGATAATAGCAGTGCTTTCCGTTCGAGATGCCATCGAATCTTTCTTCGGGAAGCCTTTGCAAAATAGAACTCCACAGCCCAACTGTAACCAGACATCAACAGGCCAGAAGATAAGATACAAAGAAAACCAAGGTTTGCATGCAGTCTGCGAAGAGCCTGTCTGTTTACAACACAGTATCCACTTACACAAATGCCACAAATGTGCAAATGAAGAAAATACTTCGCAATATCACTGTTATGCCAAAATAACAAGAAAAACTTCAATTATCTCATTGAATTCCATAAATTTTCATACAAAATGTATGAAGGTCCATCCAGACCTATTCCATTGACAGAAGGCTTAACAGTTCAGTTTGGAGTAGATCATCATGGACACAAGGCAACAGGCTCTTCCATCAGCTAAGTTGAAGACTACTGCAAGGAAGAGTACTTTGAGGTTTTGTTTTCCTTGATAATGTTACTCTCTGACGTTGTCAAGGTTTCGAGGGAGATTGTTGTGTGAAATACGAAAGTAGTTGTTTCAGGTCACAAACTCAGACCATTTATCTGTGAATCGATGTAGTTTGGGTATGGTCCTGCTGCACCCGTTGGGGAATGTATCCTTTTAGATCCTCCTTCGCGCTCGACGTGCTGGTGTATATTCTAGATATCCTTATAAATCTGCAAAGATCCTGAAGGTTTTGGAAGAAATGTCCTCTCAGTGTTCTACATCACTGTCCCTCTGCAGTGTAGTCCCTTTTCCCTCTTCGACTCGTCGCAGGCACTGCGTATAAATCGATGGCTAGTTCCATTCCCATTTCTTGGTTGCGGCCAGTTAGCGCCGCACTGAACTGCCTGCTCAGGCACCACTTAATTACCTAAAATTGCCTACAACATCCTCGGTCGCAAATTAACACAACTGCCACACCCAACCAATTGCTGTCATCAATCTGTTTGCAAACTTGACCAACTATTCACCGTCTAGACCATGAAGCAGACAGTGGCTGCACCCATGTATTCTCATGTCATAAATCTGCTTCCTCATGCCGCACCCCTCAGTGCGTTGGCACATAACCCATAATTAAATGTCAGCCAATCACGTTTATAAATATTTATTCCATTCCGCATGACAATCGGAGACCGAAAAGAAAACAAAAAAACAAACACCCGCCAGTACAATGCCCGCCCAGCATTGAAATGTAACTCAGACTGTGGCATACACATCTAAGCTCGGTTAATGGGTATTTCATAACCAAAAACAAAGCCACCGGCGCAAATCCCAGAATTTACATTTTTTTGTTTTCAAACTTGTTTTTATGTAACTCTTCGGCCATATTCGATTCGCTGTATCCCCAACCCCCACCGCACCCGCACACAGACACGGGCGAGCGAATGGGCAAACGAAATATTTCATAAATATTCATTCAACTTAAATTTGAAATAAAACCCCCACCCCGTGGTTGATGATATGCGGGGAGGGGACTGGGGTTGTTTAAGCATTTGAAATATGTCCCGAATGCTGGCTGCCCCCATACCAACCGTCAATTCCCGGTATTTATCCCCGAAAAGCATGTTAAATACAACAAAACGCGGCAAAGGACATTTCATTCGAGACTCGAGCCAAATGTGAGCCAGTCCTTGAACAGATGACAGGCGTTTGCGGCGACGGCGCACTGGGGGTGGTGGGGGGGAAATCCAAATTCCAACCCAGCCAACAGAGTGAACGCTGGGGTGGGAGCCGGTGGTCGGATTCTAATTTCAAAGAACAGCGTTTAACTAATTGAAATGGGTCTGGTCCTGTTGTTGGTACCCTTTCATCTCAGGAATTTGCGGTCCCGTTGTTCCTGTTCGAATACCCAGATTGGTACACAAATTGTTATCGTTGTATGGTGCCGAAGAATGGGCCTCAGTGTGATTTGGGCGAATGGGAGGCGTTAGACGGCGGACTGCGTACATCATACGGCGTAGAAGGGACTGCGATGCAAAATCGATGGAACATCCACTCGTGTCCCAGCAGGAGTGCACTGAACCGATGAAAATGATACAACGATGCATGAAACTTGTCCGACGGAATGACGAACTGAGTTCGGCTGTCACCTGAGAGGAAAATGTAAGAGATTTGAGATTTAATGCCGTCCGAAGGACGAATGAGAGAAGATAAGTCGCTCTGAGGTGCATCAGAGAATGGACCAAGTTACAATTGAATTTCGAAGCGAATATACTTCCAGCAACGGATTGAAAGCAAACTGGCATGTATTGAAGATCCTTTGTTGCATCTGCACGGTCACGGAATAATAGTGGGTTCATGGTCAAGTAACTTTGCAGTCAACGGTGCAGAAGGGAGTGCAGAGATTCCGTTCAGAGTCCAAGTGCATTCAGCAGAGTTGGATTGTTCAAATCCATGAATTTATTACGACAACTGAGAGGAGACTCTGTTGTAGTTGGCAGTCAATGTTTCGGTGAATGTGTGTCAGGTTTTGGAAGCCAAGCTGATGAGTCCCTTCGTTCGGGGAAGGCAAGTATCGCTAGGCTCAGACACAGTATGAGTTGCAAGTGAATATGGTCTATGGTCTCACGTATTTCTGAGAAAATGCATGCAGAAATGAGAGATGTATGCAGTGGTGCAGCAATGCCAAAGTGAGCCATAAGGACTTCTCAGAACTTAAAGATACGAGTGTTCAGTGGTAGAGAGATTTTTTTTAACTTGACGACTACAATCTCACGTCAAACACAACATTTGACTGTGGAGGAGCCACCACAGTACAACCAAAAAGTAAGAATATACCTGTGGTGACCTCCACTTTAGTTACTGCTAGCACAGCATTTTCACGCGACTTGCTGTCGACGTGCTAGATAGGTAGGTAGGAGGAGCTGCTAGTGGATTCAACAGCTCGTTGATCTATTGTGATACTCACAGTCAGACTACCACTGATCGAGCACTCCGGTGATAGTGGCGTTAATTTGATCCCGACGGCAAATGGTGACTGGACCAGACTCCAAACCCATAGTCAGATGGCTGATCAGAGTAATGGGACATGACTCGGGAAACCGAAATTGTTGTACGAGCTCCAAACGATGCGGTCTCTCAAGGGTTAAGTGAAAAGGAAAAGACCGCGAGCGGCAATCAAGAGACTCCTAAAGAGGTCGAATGCTCAAGTGTTTAGAGTCGTACGTCTTTGGTGGCGGCGGCTAAAAAACCGCCACCGATCAGAGCTGCCTCTTTTTCATCGAACTCGCACATAATCAAAAACATGTTTATATTTACCCAAATCAAATAAAAATCATCTAGCGCAAAGACTATTTAAATCCTAAGCTCAGCTGGAAGATCAACCTTGAACAATGGGCCAAGAAAGGGTGAATAGCTGGAAAAACCTTGTAAATCTGGTAAAAAGTGGGGCCTAAGTCCTAAAAGGGGGGATGTACACTGACATAACATACGTACACAATACAATATTACAAGACCTAAGAAAGTGCAAACAATGGCATGCATATTGACTACAGCCGCCCTAAAGAGAACGCCTACGGACATATTGACAGTCATGGCCAAATCACAATGTCGCGGTCGGGCGTTGATAGGCAACGGTACGCGTTTTATCGAATTTACGAGAATGTTATGAGTGCGGTGAGCACCTCCGACCTGGCTGCCTCACTTTTCCAAATCACAATGAAAGGCGCACGTTTCACAAGTAAAATGGTCTAACATTAATTTTACCAGAAAAAAAAAAACGCAATTATTTCACATAAAATGTTTAAAAAAATCAATTATACACAAATAATTGCTTCAGCGTGCCAAAGCTGAAGAATCACGAGTAAATTAAAGAAAATTCTTTCACAACTGTCAAAAGCCCGAGATTGCAAAAATAGCTCCACCCAGAAATTTGTATTAGGATATTACGGTCTGTGAACTATCAAAACGCCACCGCTGCATTGTGACTTGTTCAATGGATGTACGGGTATCCTACTTCAAATGTCAGAGCGCGACCGCGCTAACACAACATTGTCCTATGAGTATAAGCTGTGAGAGAAAGTGCATGTCGTGTACTTTTGTCGCGTAATCAAATCAGCGACACAGTGCAACGACAGAACATAGGAGTATTCGAATCGAAAACCTGGACAAAAGTCGATTATCTAAAATCTACAATTTTGAAGTAAAACTTTGGGCAAATGTATTGTACATGGGTTCATATACGCATTTAATTTTTTTATAACACGAGGGGCGTTCAATATGTTCTCGGTATCGATATGAAGGAAAATGCGAATTCAATTTAAACTGTTTTTATTTTTCAATATAATCTCCCCTTACATCAATGCATTTGTTACATCTTGAGATAAGCTTTTTTAAACCCTCAAAAAAATAAATTTCCTCTTTCTCTGCAAAATACCCATTTGTTGCCGACTTGAGTTCTTCATCATCCGAAAATCGTTTTCCACGAAGACATTTTTTCAAATCCGGAAACAGGAAATAATCACTAGGGGCAAGGTCTGGACTATAGGGTGGGTGTTGGATTTCTTCGAAACCACAATCTCGCGAAGCAGCCTTGGAAACTCGCGCCGTGTGAACAGGAGCGTTGTCATGAAGAAGCAACACACCCGCTGCGAGTTTACCCCGTCTTTTCTTTTTAATTTACTCCCGCAAATTATGCAAAGTGGAAGCGTAGGATGTGGCGTTGATGGTTTCACCTTTTTGTTTTGTACTCAATGAGCAAGCTTCCCTTTGAGTCCAAAAAAAACTGTGGCCACGAGCTTCCCGGCAGACAGAGTGACTTTGAACTTCTTCGGGCGTCTGTTCCTTTTTTATGTCACTGCATGGACTCTTGCTTGCTTTCAGGGTCATAGTGGTGGACCTATGTTTCGTCACCAGTAACAATTCGATCCATAACACCGTCCGCGTTCTCACTACACATCTCCAAAAGCTCTCTACAGCATGCGATTCTCACTTTTTTCTGAGGCGCTGTGAGCATTAGTGGCACCCACTTTGCACTGACCTTTGAAAGGTTAAGATGGTCATGAAGAATGGTGTGAATCGTACCAATTGAAAGCTTGGTGATCTCTGCCATCATTTTCACCTTTATTCGGGCATCCTCAAGAACAAGTTTTTCGACTTCTTTGATGCTTCCTCCCGTGCAAGCAGTAGCCGGGGCGCCGGAGCGGGGGTCGTCTCTCTCTGCCTCTTTTGAACTCACTTCACCACTTTTGCACAGTTGATAATGAAAGTACAGCCACCATCTCTTCGTGAATAGTTTTTTGATTATTTATTAATTTATAATCACATTTATATGAAATTTTACATGAATGCAGTAAAATAATATGCAACTAAATAAAATTTATATATACAACCACAGCTTCACCCCGATACCGAGAATATATTGAACGCCCCTCGTAGCTGCGGCGGTAAAAAACAAGTTCGAAGTCGACTGATTTTCGGTTTTTTGTTGAGTATTGTTTACAGAGTGATTGCGAGTGGCTGTGATTACAAACCTAACATTTTCAAATGGAGAATGCACTTGCAGGTGTAAAATAGTAATTAGAAAGTAGTTTCGAAAATATACAATTTTATTTGTGTTTCCTTTTTAATGACAGTGGGAAAATACTCTGCCATAAATTGATATTTTTATTGACTTGTGTTTTGTTAAACTACAGTCTTGCGCAAATTAATTTGACACACGAACTTTTGAGTGCATGTATTATGCTTTGCTTGGTTGGAAGCAAGAGCTGTGTCTAGCCTAGGCAAATTGACTAATGTTCAGCATACCCTATATTGGATAAGACATTAGCACCATAGCCCGCAAAACACGAGTTGAGGGGTATTTGGCTTGAACAATATTGCCAGGTCGGAGCTGTTTTCGACACTCAACCTTTATCCTTGAACCTCAAATTGGCTCTCATCAGCGAAAGCAAACCTTTTTCACCTGTTCACTGTCCATTCTTTACGTTTCTTAGCCCAATGCAATTATTTTCACTTCATAGTGTCCATTAGAATCTGTTTTTTCAAAGTTTTGCGGATTTTCGCCACACTTCCAGAGTCGGTTAATGCATCCACCAGTTCTTGTCCACTCCCCCACCATCAAAACTTGACCAAACTGCGGTAACTAAGACTGTGCTTTTAACTAATCCCAAAAGATTTGTTTCCGGACATTTTCGGATAAGAAAATTACGTACAAATAAAATGTTCACTTTATTTCTAAATTCGAATGTGAATTGTTTTTGGATTATTTGGAGAGTTGTTATAATACCAAATATAGTCGAAATATACCTTCATTAGTCAATAATAGGCGTTATAAAGTCAAGACCAACAAAGGAAACTTTAGAAATGCGGATACAACTGTTGCTGGGCCGTTTTCACTAGACTTGGGCCCTTCTTTTTAGTACTTGGAAACAATCAGTATAATAAAGCAATTGTAAAATGCTTAATATGCGGCAAACATTACTTGGGATTTCAGTGTAAACCTCGGGTGCAATGAAGAATACTGCATTTTTGATCAAAGATTTCCCTCTCTGGGCTTGATTTCTTCCGACACGTCATATTTGAACTAATTGACAATAGAACGGACGTATAAACCTTCCTCTTGAATCACTTTATCTATTGATGAAAACCGCATTAAGATCTGTTGCGTCGTTTAAAAGATCTAAGCGGACATCAAGACAGAAGTCATTCAGCATACGCACTGGAGCCTAACACATTTTACAGCCCCAACACTTTCCGAGAATGCTCAAAGAGTGCAACTGTCTACAAAAAGTCTCTGTAGGTCGTTGCCACTCGTGAGAGAACAATAGCACACACAACACTAGTGGTTGCTGAGAAGCTAGGTCCTGGACCTCAACGGGCTGTAGCGTCACCCATATTATTATTATTATATTTTTATCAGGGACTTCGCTGACATAATCCTTCTTATTTCTTATTCTCTTAGACGTGTCACAAGTCAATATGACAAATTTTGACTTCAAGGAACTAGAACCTGAAACAACTGTGGAAATTGCAGAACCCAAGTCTGTGACTCTGTTATAAAAGCAGCACTTGAAGGAGCTCACTCGCATAGAGCTTCCTGCCTCTGATCAAGAAAACCGGGTATAGTTTGGCACACTAGATGATCACAGTTATCGCTAATTCCCCTTGTAACACTGACTTGATTCCCGATCGAGTGAAAACAATTCAATTCCTCCACTCACTCCAACACCCAACAAATCGGCTCACCCACACAGAATGCCCAAGTAAGCCTGCCACGTAAGATCTCAAAAGAAAAGCGTCACAAATCGGCGAACATGTGCCTCAACTCGACTCAAATATCAAGTGCTACCCACAAGGCTTGACGAAGTACATCCCGAAATGTTGGCTCTCCCCCGCTAAACACACTCGACTTCCCGCCACATCTTTGGCTCGACATTAAACGTACACAGAAGCTGCCGCCCACCCATCCAATCTGCAGTCACCCACATACTCTGAGCCAAGGAAAACGGAATAACCGTTGTTGTCGTCATTTGTTTTATGCGCCAATAAAAATTTATCCTCCGTGACAAAAGGATGCCAAAAGAATACAAATTTCCACATTCCTTCGCAGTGCCACACGAGGGCGGGGGGATTTCCGCTCTGGTGGACAATGTCCTCATGTCGTTTTGCGTGTGCACATTGCAATGCGCGTCACTGCGAACCCCTTCACTGCTGGAACTCGTCTTCATTTGTATTTTCCTCTCTTGGCACTCGGAAAATGGGTCTTCCTTGTTCTTTCTTCTGTGCACCCCTTTCGGGGAACGTCCCCTCCTGCGTCGCACAAAGTTGCAATTTAATGGTCCTTTTGAGCACAAAGCCGAGTCGTTATCCTTTCCTCTCTGGCTTCTGGCGGCGCACCCGCCCACTGCCCGTCGCCCATCGCCCTTCGCCCACCCGCCGAAATGACTTACAAAATTAAACTCAGATTTGCATTCTGGGTATGGAGGAACAAAATCGAAAACCATTTCGATGCGATATCTTTGGCAAAGTCCCGCCAGCCGGGGAATCCGGTCCTTTGTCCTTCACAATGATGGATGTCGTTTGATGGCACTTTTTCTTTGTAGCACACCGTTCGCTCGTACTTGGAATTGAATTTGAATGCAAAAGGGATACTCGCTGCGACATTTGTCAGACGTCAGCGCGAAATGGAATGCTTGCGTACGAGGCGCCGGAGTGCATTAGTGCACTTCCCGTCGCGTATGAATAATTCTTCTATCAATCATGGCGCGCGTTAAGTCGTCAGCGCCGGGCGTGGATGGTGCCGCGGATTGATGGTGCACGTGCCTTTAGCGGTGATAAATGAAAGGGAACCCGCAAGGACACGACCCGAATCTGCAAATAGACTCGCGCTGAGTATGGTTCGTTAATCAATCGATTTTCACTTGTTGTCACTTATCAGCGCTGTTGATGAGGGCGGGCGCAGCAGACGTGGACTCGAAAGTGTTTTCTTCCTCGCAATTTAGGCAGACGAATTGAATACTAATCTTGGTTGGGAGCACAAAAGGTTGTGCCAGAGAGAGGGAGGTCCCGCTTGGCCATTTGGCACATCAGCAGGAGGCGGAGAAATGAAATTCCGATCGAGGTGTGCCCATTTCTATGGAAATGAATGCAGTTGACTCTGGTTTACAGAAGACAAACCCCTTCGAGGAGATAACACTGATTCACTTCAATGTGCTTGCACTGCAAGTGCTCTCAAGTGTGTCAAGAAGCGCTCACCTAAGGAGCTCGTTTCATGCAGATTCAATCTCATCGTCGCACCCCTCCGCACTTCAAACTCAAGTTTGTGACAGTCTTCATAAAATTTGCCATAACCTTGCGCCCGATGCTGCTTTCGGAAGAAGACTTTACTCCACAGCCCGCACAGTGATTTGTTCGGCTCATGAGACGGAATCAGTGAACCGAAGTTAACCGATCTGAAGTGTCGTAAACGCTTTTATGACATTATGACATTCGTTCCGAATGCCCACTTTGGATTGAATGTCATGGCATGTCGTTCATCGGAGATGAATGCTTCGTCCAATTATATATTCACCAAGACTGCAGTTGACCCAGTCATAACCCCAATCCATAAATATTTAAGGCTGTTCCCCATCGCTGGCGTTTCCATAAAACATTTATCACCCGCCCATTGGCTGGAGTTTAAGGACGCGTTGTGTGAAATTTATTATCAGACATGTCACAATAAGTGCTCGTAGGTGTTCGTAGGACATATCGCTGTGGAGGATGGCACTTGTTGCGTGTCTCGTCCAGTCAAGGCGAAATTAAATTCGTCCTGTCCTGATCCCATTTACATTGGAAAAGTATCCGCAAATTTGTTTTTGGCGGATTCACAGTGTACTACATGTCGCACCACCCGGTCGATAGCTCGCGGTAGTAGTTCACACTACAAGGCATTTTTTAGTAGAAATGGTGGTTCGATCAGAACCCAATTAGGAGTATGTGCCGTATTCTCAGTTCCAGACGATGTGGCGCCCAGATCTCGTCAAGTGAGTTGAAGAATGGTCAACCAAGCGCACGCTTTTTTTGTGTCTGTCGGGCAGACACAAACGAAATGTGTTGAGGTCTCACACTCAGCTATGTTGGTGCAACTGCGACAATGTGTGATGCGTGGGATTACCAGTTTGGCGACATGATCTCTTATCGACCAGTATTCCGTACAGACCGCCACCAATCTAGCAATGTCATGACGATTTCACCGTTGGATATCTTTTGTTTGAGGTCGATTCGACTCAGGCCATACTTTATTTTATGTTGCACAGCTTGTCAGTCTGGTCCAACTGCGTTTTCAAGGAGAGCGACATTAGTCATGACTCCTTTCAGTGGAACTCCTTCACCTCCTCTGCAAGCGAACCATAATTGTCGTCGGTCCTCCCATTTCGCGGGATGACACTGTCACCTGGAGCCCAGATAGGAGAAATTTAAGCTGACCTTCTAACGACGCTAGTTCGGCCCGGCATTCCTGTACTAGATTCGAACACGATGTAATGGAGGCAATAGCTTCGATGGCTGATTGCCTGTCAGCGCATTTTTGGACTTAATTTGACAAAAAGCTTTCCGATTTGCGAATAGTTCCGCCTTCAACACTCCGGAGTTATCCGGCAGTCTGTGGGCTTTGGAAATGTTCAGGACATCGAAGAACACACTCTCTCGGAGCCTTCAGTGAAGATTGTGCAGTTAAAACTCTCGCACCACTACACCTTCCCTTTCTTTCGGCGACTAGATCGACACTTTACAAGTCGCTTGATAGATGAAGTCTGGAGACAGTGGAGTCTGTTGAGGATGATACGAGATCTTTCGGTATAAGGTCAAGGATGGTGCTATGACCATAGAAGCCATCAGAGAGAAGAAGACCTGCAGAGACTGGACTCTCTTGGGGGATTCTGCTTCTCGTGACCGGTACACTGAGGCGCGAAGAGCTTGCAATTTGGCTGTGCGAGCAGCTAAATAGCAGTCTTTGAAGGAGTTCGTCGAGAAGTTGGAAAGCGAACATAGATCTGCGAAAAAGGTGTTCTGTGCAAACCATTCGCCGTCTCAGAGAAAGGAAATTCAACATCATCGAAGGTGCGTTGCTCTCCAATGAGGTGGACATCATACGCAGATGTAGCGAGCACTTTTCGCTGCTGCTCAATCCTGAACAGTGAACTGAGGATGGCAGACCTGTAGTCTTGACGAGGGACAGGGAATAGTCCAATGGTGGAGGAAGTCATTTTGGCTTTTGGCGATTGAATCGCCAAAAATTGGCAAATCCGCCGGTGTGAATGAAATCCGGCCAGAAATGCTTAAGGCAATGGGTAAAGAGGGAGTTTTATGGCTCTCTCTTGTCATTAAAGTGGCCTGGGAACGTGGTAAGACACCTGGCGATTGTCAAACTTTTCAAGAAGAGTGACAAAAGAGATTGCTCCAACTACAGGGGTATATCTCTTATAAGTCTCCCTGTTAAAGCCTACGAAAAAGGTGTTGGAAGCGCGCTCTAGAGCTATGGTCGAGCCCAGGATGGGGGATGAACAGTGCGGGGATGAACAGTCCCGGTAGAAGTACAACCGACCAGATTTTCACTCTAAGAATGGTAAATGCCAAGCCCATTTACAGTAGTTTTGTGGATTTGGAAAAGGCATTCGACCGAGTTCCTCGAGGTAAACTGAGGAGTGTTCTGCAGGAGTATGGGATTGATGGTCCTCTTCTGAGGGCCATTCAGTCTCCATACACAAACTGTAGCAGCTGTGTTCGGGTTAACGTTGCTAAATCAACACCTTTCACTGTGGGCGTTGGACTTCGCCACAAGACGCACCCTTGTCTTGTCACCTCTCCTTTTCATTGTATATATGAACTGGATGATGCGGCGCAGCCGAGGCTAGGAATGTTTCACATTGGGAGAGTCGAAGGTAAGTCATCTTCTTTTTGCAGATGACTTAGTGATCCTCACATCTTCCCAGACGGAACTCCAGTGCGCACTCAAATTTGTGGTCGTGTGTGCCGATGCTGGAATAAAGGTCCGCGTGGACAAATCGGAGGTTATGGTGATCTCCAGACCGCCTGTCGAATGCACTCTACATGTTAGTGGAGTCCCACTGAAGCAGGTGGAGCAGTTTAAGTATCTCGGGGTCTTTTTCACGAGTGATGGAAGGAGTAATGCTGAGCTTTCCTCTAGGATTGGTCAAGCTGGGTCAATTTTGAAACAGCTTGGTAGATCTGTAATCAGGAAGGCCGAGCTTGGTGTCAAGGCCAAGTTAGCGCTTTTCAAATCAGTATTTGTTCCAACTCCAACCCATGGTCGTGAAATTTGGGTAATGACCGAAAGACTAAGATCGCGCATACAAGCTGCTGAGATGAGATTTCTTCTTTACTCGCCGGGATAGACTGAGAAACACGACAGTGCGCGAGGAACTCAACATTGACGAGCTGCTTCTTCGAACGGAGAGGGCTATGCTTCGTTGGTTTGGTCACGTGGCAAGAATGTCCCCTTCATCACGGCTTCCGTGGCGGTCGTTGAATGCGATTCCATTATGTAGGCTACCGCTTGGCAGACCCAGGCCGAGGTGGATGGACCAAGTCCAAAAACTCGCCTGGTTACGCTTGGGCATTACTCCTGATGAGCTAGAGTCGATGGCAGAGGATCGAGTTGCCTGGAGTCCTCTCGTGCGTGGTTTACCCCCGCGATCCTTAAGTGGAGCATGCGGGTCAGAAGATGACGATGATGATGAAGTTTTTTTTTTACTGAATAACGAGCATTTCGAATTAAAGGGCTCTTACTGTGCCTCCAAATGGCTCCGTGTCTTCTGCCGATCACTTCAATGTCAGTCGCGTATGCTAATAGTTGGACGGACTTGTGGAAGCTCGTGGCTGTAGTGTTGGCTTGTTGGTCTTGCAAGGCCATCTTGCAAAATCTCCTCATCTTCTCAACTATGTGCTTCTCATGGCTTATCTCCTCGTCCGACGTCTCACTGTACATCTAAAGAAAAGCATTCTTCCTTGAATTCAACGAATTCACACATCCATCATCTCGCATTTGGTCATTACAGTGTGACTCCTTCACAGAATTTTATAACTAACCAGATTATCCATTTTAATTCGAGATCTGATTTCGTTCTCAGGAATGACAGCTGCAGCTGCATACCGACCCTTCAAGAAAATCCAAACCAATGACTTCATGGAAATCCGTCTCATCAAAAATAACCAAAATCAGGCGAAAATTCTGATGAATCTTTGAAATACTTTCGCTCGCAGAGCTAGGTTACATCAACTTCAAATTCACCAGCTCTCCCCCATTCAGGTCATGTTCTAGAACAACGTGAGTAGACGAATATCTACTTCCACTCTGCGATGTCGAAAAAAAGGGCTTTTCAATCCATCCCCTCCAGCCATAACCACAGTGGATCATCATTTCTCGCAGGAGCACTGCACTTCACGCGGCCCTCCAGCGTATCTTTATGCAGAAATGTTCCTGACAGGCTTTCAATTAATGCACTCTTCCTTGCCGCCATGAGTCAGTGCAAACACTATCCACGGATCGGGACGAAGGCTGCATCCATTAATCACTCAACTCTCTTCAAAATCCTCTCACAAATACGGAGTCCTGCCATGAAGCCGGCACCCGCCTTCCACCCGCCCCATTACTGCAGAGGAGTCATAAACTGACATCCCTCCAAGCGATACCGAATTAACGACCATTAAAATCGCTCCTCCGACCGGGAGCAGGGCAAACAAACAAAAAACCGAGCACCAGCACCAAGTGTTGCCAGGATTTTATTGTCCCCTAATATCAATGACATAAAAAAACGTCATTCATCGTCTAAATCTAAACAGAGTCAGCGGGAAACTTGGCCCCATGGGGGTTTGGAGATACGTGCATCACTTGGACTTGAACCGGGCGTGAGGTGAGGTGAGACTTTTGCGGAATTCAAAAACTTTTCAATGCACACAACAGGGCGAGGCATTGATACCACCCACCCGTTCCCGTTCCACACGGAGTCATTCTTTACATTTTATTCATTTATGACAGCCATAAAGTCGACTTTAGTGGCATCTGTATATAAATTTCCGTATTCGCACTCGATCCATCTAGATGCAGAGTGCGGTTGTGGCGGCGTGGCAATGTTGGGGCCGAATGGGTGAATGGGGTGATGCTTGGAAAATTTATTACGTTCGACGATAAATTTTCCACAACAGATACACTTTCAAAAAAAAAAAAAACATTACGACAAAAAATAGGGGGGAGCGGGCCAAGAAGACAGCTCATAGAGTGTGCTTCCATTTAATAAATGGCTTCATCTTTGCACCAGACTGCGGGCCACAGAGCGGAGGTTGACCTAAAAAAGGTGATCGTTTGTAGCCAGTCGGCGGGAGAGAGAGAGGGACATTTTTCGATTTATGATTCTGATTTGATTCAGATTCAGACTCGCATTCGTCGGGTTCAACGGAAGTGAAAGGTACATCCTAAACGAGTTTTCTTTGCAAAGCCGAGGAAGGGGAGATGAGACGAAAACTCATCATTAATACATTTTCTCTTTCTCGCTTTGTTCTCAGAGATTCCGGCTTGGCGGGGTAAAAATATGCGTACTTGTGTCCTGATTTTTATGCAGAGCTCCCTAGATGAATGGCTCGCATTCCTCTTCCGACTCGCTGCATGCTAGTAATGAAGGAATTGAGTGTGATGGGTGAATGGGAGTGTTCAAGGGAACTTTATGTTCTATCGCACACAGGCAAGTTTCCAGATAGGAGTATCGATGCAGGAATGTTCTCAATATTTCCTCATGTCGAGAAGGGTAGTCAGTGTTCTCTTTGAACTCTGTTCATTAATTTTCTTGGGAAACTAAGAAATTGAACATTTAATCAAATATTTCCCGGGATATGGTGACCTTAATTGTGAAACCACTGCTGCAATTTTTATTTGGATTTGTTGTCACGCGACAGACAGGCAATTTATAATGAAATGGTAAAAGTTGCAACGGTGTGTTTAAATTAAAAACAAAAGTCCACTCTTGGTTTAAATAATGTGGCAGGCTTCATATAATGAATAATTATGCATAATAACAATAGTATGGGTAGCGCTGCAGCCCGTAGAGGGCCAGGGTGTAGAATAGCGTGCGGCTGTTCTGGCACGAGTGGATGGGACCTGGAGTTCTATGCCGACTCTGAATGGCCAATAAAGTGTTGCGTAAACATCGGTAGTATCGATAGCAAATACTGTCCCGTACATAGATAGTTTCAAAAAACTATCGAAGGACTATCGAAAGTTTTAATAATTCAAAGTCATCTTACCAAAGCAGGTACAAATTGTTGAATGACCCTACTTGAAAACTTTCCTTAGTCTAATTGCAATTTGTTACACAACAGGACACAAGGACGCGAACCAGTGGCTTCGTGTGGGGTAATAAGATGGGTGGGCGACAATTTAGCTCTTGAATTTTTGCTTTAATTTTATAAATAATAGTCAATACTTTTTCATGAAAATAATCTTTATTATATAGATTATTTCTAAAAATAGAGATTACATTTTGTATAGCTTAGGTCAATTCTTCGATTTTCCAATTAAATTTACGTATGTATATATTCTTGTCCACTTTTCTTTTATATGTCGATTTTAAATAGCTTAATGCTGTTGTAGACTTACCTGCACCAATTTTGTTGTTTTTTCTTCATCATAGCTCAATGAGTTGAATGCTTCTTCTAATTAACCCGATCTTCCACTTCACTCATTGTACAACAATCTGAACGGTTACAATCAAACGCGAATCATTATATAACACTAAACAACACCGCTTTTTCTAGATGCATAGGAAAAGTGTCGTAAGCCCGAAAAAACATCAAGTGCACAAAAAAAATTCGCACAACTTCGCCCCAAATGTACCTTGCCTATGAATAAAATTCAGCCTTGAAGAACTTCTATGAAAGTATTCATTCAAATGACTCGACGAACAAATCACGTGAGCACACAAAATTCGCACGAACTCGCACTAAATGTGTCTTGTGTCCAGTGTTGTCACTTAGTTACAGATTTTTCGTGGTAGAATTTAATCAAGTGTAATGAGGCAAAATAAAGGCAAAACTAACCCAAGACTAAGTAATAAATATTCTATAACTTGTGCGGTTTGCTAAGAGATGGCTTAACTTGTATTATTCAATCTACTGCCATTGTACGTCATTTCAGTATATGTCATTCATTTGAAGTGTAAACAACAATAATTGTTTTCACTCAAATATGTCGAACTTTGTGCCTGAAAAAGTGTTTTTGCGGGGAGTTCTTATTCATTACTTAAATATGAAGAAAACTGCTGCGAAAATTAATGGTATTTTGGTTGAAGTTTATGGTGAACATGCGCTAGCTGAGCGAACGTGCAATAATTTCCCATCATGACAACGCTCGGCCCCACGTTGCTATTCCGGTTAAGAACTATTTGGAAAACAGTGGATGGGAAGTTTTACCCCACCCGCCTTATAGCCCAAACCTTGCCCCCTCTGACTACCATTTGTTCCGGTCGATGCAGAACGCCCTCACTGAAATACGGTTCGCATCAGAGCAGAGTATCAAAAATTGGCATGATTCATTCTTGGCTCCCAAGCCGGCGCAGTTCTTTTGGGATGGGATCCACAAATTGCCAGAAAGATGGGAAAAATCAAAGCTTCAGATGGGCAATACTTTGAATAATACCATTGTACATGTTGTGCTCAATCATGTTTTTGACAAAAGCATGTTTTTGACAAAAAAAAAAACCGAATTAGGTTATAGACCTAATATGTATGATAAAAAATAAATAAAACAACTTCTTGTTTTTCTCCTTGTTTTTCGTTATTTTTAGCTCACTGTTGATTTTGAGTTGTTAGGTTCAGAATTCCTACAGATGTTACGCAAATAATTTAATTTATTCAAGAAAACAAAACTAACGGCCGTAATTTGCGGCTGCTCAGCTGCAAGACAGTGACCGACTACTGCTCCCATGAGGGTATATACATTACCCTTTTACCCAGGATCTAAAGGGTTCGACGAGGGAGTTCCTTCGCTCACCAGCCACCAGAATGTTCGATGCTGCATTGCGACATTACGCACATCCCGTCTTGATACCGCCATACTGAACCGTTTGTAACAATACAAGTACATTTACTCAAAAATCGGATGATCGGGTTCTACTTTCCTTCATATTTCGTTCGGAATATTTGTATATTTCGAAAATTGCAAATGAATTTTTGTACAAAAATTTGGAAATTCGAAATCTCGGAATTTTATGATTTTTTAGCTCAACGATCTTGAAAACTATTTTATGTCACAGTCTTAAAAATAAGATAAAACTTGGAATCTGGCAGCTCTGGTATGAAGTATCACTATAAATGGGCATGATGCATGATTTCGTAAATGGCTGGATTTCAGTAAAATATCAGTAAAATGTTTAGCCTAAGGCTTCATTGCTCTGACTTAACAGCTAATTTCTAATTTTAATAATTATGTTAGCTTTGTTAATAAATAAATAAATAAATCAATAAAATGAGCTGAGAAAATAGGAATTTTTGAAAAAAAAAATATATATTAACTTTTGCTTCATTGTCATTGCTGAACTTATTTTTTGTCAAGATAGCAAATAGTGGTCGAATTTTTAGCTCCCGTGGTAAATTGTGAAAATGTATAAAAAAAAAACTGGTCGATCTACCAATTGTGTGGCAACACTGGTCGTGTCTATACAACTACCTGAATATACAGCAATGTAGTACCAATGGTTTCAATGATGTACGCATGTATGTTGCGATGATTGGCAGAAAATATTGTTCGCACAACAATTGGACGAAGCAAGTGGCTACTACAGTTACAACCTACTACAGAAAAGAAAGAATTTAAGATTATGATGGATGACAAATAATGAAAATACATGTATTTCCGTATGAGTTGGGTTTAGTTTTGGGCAAAAATGATGTATTATTGAGATACCCGACTTTACAACTTTTGATAGTTATTCACGAAATAACGTAAATACCGTTCATTTGGCTTTAAAATGGTTGTCACAAAATTTAAGGGGCAAGAAAGGTAGAAGCTGCCCTTCTCTATCATACTTCATTTCCGGTTTTGGGTACTGCGGTTGCTTGTGCTGAACTTTATGATGTTTTGACCAGCTTGTGCAAGGTGTGCATTGCACGAGACGCCACCGATATATACCCATTATTTGTATTTGTATTTTATTTATTTATGTATGCTGACACAGAAAGGCTTTATATATTCAAAATTATTAAGTAAAGCCACAGAAACAAAAAAAAATTAGACAGTGAGAAAAGAAAGGAAAGAAAGATAAAGTAATAAGACTTATATTTCAGATATGATGAGTGACCAGATGTCTAAAGAGAGCGCTTTTAAAGTATTTTGCGTTTCTGATTCTTCGCAATTCGATGGGTAATGAGCTCCACAGACAGGTGACATGTACGAAAAAGTTTCGCTCGCTGACAAGGCAGGCGGGTCTCGGATGAATTAGAATGAAAGACCTACGAGATATGGAGAACTGAAGTCTGTTAAATAGATAATCGGGCTCCCTTGCTTGTATGAGCAATCACTTGATCAACAAAAATTCTTTATTTTACAAGATTATTTTCTTTATTAGTAATTCACAATTCTCGTGCTTTATTATCAATATTCAACCTTCCTTGATGACTGCTCTCACACGAATGACTACTGTTGCACAGATCAGCAGTCCGCTGATGTCGTGGTGTTACACATGTCTGTAAAAAATGCGATGCCACGCTCCAACCCACACTGCCACAGCCGCCATAATTTTGCATACACTACGAAAATGAGTGAAGACATTTTACGACATCCTCGAAGAGTGACTAAAATTGGGCCAGCGACATCAGTACATATCAGAAATGAAGTATTATAGAGATGCCCAGCTTCACAGCTGATTGACCCCTAGTCCATCGATGAATTTCAGAGGATTTTTGACAGTTATTCACGAATTTTTGACAGAAATACCGTAAATGCCATTCGGCCATTCGGCTTTAGAAAGCGATATACAAAATGGTTGTCAAAAAATTTAGGGGCAAGAGGTAGAAATTGGGCATACTTCATTTCTGGTACATATATATGACTGCTTAGGCCGCAAATTTCAAATACTGTCATTCAGCGGGAGCATCAAATTTCGACACTATATACGTTTTTGAGTTTTTCTCCCTTTCAAACTCAAGCGTTTCTTGCTTCGGTGACCCAAAGTTGAGTGTAAAGGCTGTGCTTATTTGTGGGTGATTTATTATACCAATTACCTAGCAAACTTCAGTCGTTTTTCCTTACTATCTGGTATAATATTGCACATCTTCAAGTAATTCTCACATCAAAAGAAAATCATGTAAATAAACATAAGTGGTTCTCGAAGCTATTCAACGCAGTTAATTATCAATTTAATCAAGTTCTGCAACAACCAAGTCTCAGGAATCCCATGCAAGCAAAATATCTTATTCATTATTTCATTTCAGCTCTGTCCTTCACTTTCTTGTCGTTCTCCTTAACAAAAGATATGTATATATTCAACCCAACACATGGTTCGAGCGGATATCAATTTTGGTCATACTCCTGAACTGTATTACCCTGGGCATGTACCAGCCATGCGTGGACGATGCTTGTGTAACGAATCGATGTAAAATCCTACAGGTAAGTACCCTCTAGCTACAATCAGAATAATTACAACCCATAAACCATGTGCTTCACATCCTTTGTGGGGCACTTTCGCCTTCGTTCAGCTCGGTGCCAGATAAGTGCGACCCAAGCACATGGAGTACAATTAAATCTAATTCCACACTCGACCAATTAATGAGATAAAATTTCAAGGGTCATCCGAAAGTCCTGCAATTAAGATGCAAATCTATGCCGGCGCGAACCGCATACTCGCCCGGAATCCTCTAATTAATCACCAAAACCGTACCGTACGGTTGCTGGCAACACACAGTTTCTGTGTGTATGCAGCGACGTGTCATGTTCGTTCTCTGAATTACTTTCGAGCGAAAATCTAGGTTGTCGTCGAAGATCGACCTGTGGAGCGTACTGCTTGCGGAACCTGAAGACGCAACCATCTTGTGTATTCCGCTCGAGTATGCCAAGCACACTTGCACTTGTTGAAGACGACATCTGCTCGCGTTCGGCTCGTGTGAGGCGGTCGGGAAGCATCTCTCGTCTCTAGCTCATGAGCTTTCCGATGATAATTGATAACAGGATGTTCGTTGTGAATCGTGAACACTACCCGAGTGTGCACATGCGAGTGGGGGTGGGGGAATGCTGGTACTGCTAATGAGGTGTTTGCTTCGAGGAAGTTCCTGTGGTGGGTGAGGCGGAGCTAAGGTGATGGAGATGTCTTTAGGCGAATGAGGGAACATTAATCAGGATACAGTATGTGATGCTGTGGCATGTACGTGATAATTTTTGATGGCCCTAGAGATGTCTTAAGAACATCATGTACTCAATATTGTTAAGTGATCAGGAGGATAATTCGGTGGATGTGAATTCTGCGAAGAAGAATCGGAAAATATTCAAGCAGGGTTTCCTTGGAGCATTAGAAGGCGCGTGGAAGTTTATAAACTCAAATTCAAAAAAATAACGCAGGCCGAACGAAGGCTGCCTTCTTCGAAAATGTGTAAATGTGCAGGCGACAGGCATGCGTCCGGACATTCGCATATGAGTGCATGTCCGAAGACGGCTACATTTTTCAGTTCACCAAACAGTGTTCCAGGTACATGGATGTAGCTCGTGGATATAGACCGAAAATTTGCAAACGCGGTCAGAGAAGACTGTTTCCAAAAAATAGTCTCCTTTATGCAGGTGGCCGTGGAGGAATTCCATCGATTGCCGTAGGGTAGGTAGGTAGGTGGGGTGACTGCATGATTATGATGAAATCATGCCTACTTAGCCCATCTGGTCCATTGTGCCGCCACGTTCGGCTTAGTGTCCGCAGTCCAATTTACCCATTGACCTAGTAGTGATTCCCTCTTGGGATTTGCTGGTCATATGTTACTTCTTTGGACCACAATTTAATGCCATGTAGCGGCTTTAAGAAATTTTAGAATATCTCTTGGATTTATTTTACTCATATCCACAAGAGGATTGAAGTGGTATTCGCCTAGCAGTCTTCTTCTTGTTTCCACAAGTGCAGGGCATGTACCGACCTAGTGTAGTACAGTTTCCTCTTCTTCTTCATCCATTCAGCGTCTGCAGAAGTCATTGTAAGGGGCCCCATGTCTTCTGGCATGGTTGCCTATGAGGTTAGTTAGCACCCCTATTACTTTACTGATATCCTTCCTGTCTAATTTTAGGAGGTTATCAGTCCTTCCTTGATTTAGCGTAGGCCAGATCGCTTTGGATAATCTGCAAGTTTCAAGCTCAGACCATCTGCGGTTTATATCGTTTTTCGCATCGTCATCAATCGCGATTTTATTGTTTTCAGTGGGGATGGGGTGTCTCCTGATCTGGTGCCACTGGCATACACGCCCCTTTCAAAAACAGCTTCTTCAGAAATCGTTCGTGAAGGTGACGACACTTATCGCGTGCTTTTCAATAAGGCATCGACAATGGCATCTAGTGAGTTTCGATGTGTGAAGACTGAAGACTGAAGACTGAAGAACACACCTCTCGTCTCAATTGTTGGCATCTTAAAATAAGTGCCCTTGAACAGTTGTTTTCAACAAAACACCATCGTTGCTTGGCGCACCCATCATTTCCGACTGTCAAACAGCACATATTTTCCATTGAAGTGCACCATTTGACCACCATTGAAGACCATCCAATAATGGAAGCTTATTATTCTCCTTCATTTCCCGTCACACTTCAGAGAGCAGAAGCCAGTGCTCTCCCTTACACAATAACCTTGACCGCGACTATTTTCAGCCTCGCAATTCAAATATGTAACGCGTCCTCGAGAGGACAGGCGACTGCCGCTGCCACCCGGTCATTAGAAATTGCAATCTGTAAAAATTGCATCCCTTGCCTTCGCTAATTAATTCAATATTCGCGCAGAGAAAATCGTACACACCGTCCGCTCCTCCGCCCTCCAACCACACAAAACCCCAAATAGAATTAAAAACTCAAACTCAATTAAAAGTCCCCGATACACCAGCACCCACTCCACCTGGAGCATCCATTTGGGGTTAAATGAGAGCAAGGCAAAAAAAGAACACAGATGCCGTGGTATCTTTAATTAGCCATCCATTTTGGGCGCCATAAATTATTCCGCAACAAAATCGATGCCAATCCATCCGTCCGCATGGCAGCGAAACGTTTTCTCTTTTCTTTTTTTTTTTTTTGCAGTTAATTGCGACATTAGGTTCCTCAGCCTGGGGGGCCATGGCGTCGTGGGTGGCCTTCCGCCACATCAATCGAAATGTCCAACTCATTGGTGTTTGCTTTTATTTCTTCACTTGCAGATATTCGATGACATAATTTTTGCATTTTTCGCGCTGGAAATGAGCATCAAAATGGTCGCAATGGGCATGTACGGGAAGAATACGTATCTGGCGGACTCATGGAACCGATTGGACTTTTTCATCGTGCTGGCCGGACTGCTGGAGTACGTAATGCATGTCGAGAACTTGAATTTAACGGCGATACGAACAATACGGGTTCTGCGACCGCTACGAGCCATCAATCGAATTCCAAGTGAGTATAAACGAATGAATGTACGCAACGTATGAGTGAGTTGTAAGTTAAGGGCAGTCACTGTTAACATAAATACCGCAGCGTGGCCTGGGGTGGTATAGCGTTCGAATGGTTTAAATTATTAACTAACGATCGATATTGATACGTGGGTAATTGGTAAATGATGCTGACTGGTGGTATGATAAACAAGTTGCGAATCGATTTAATGGGTGCCAGCCAGGGGGCGATGGCAATAGGTTTCCGATTGGTTCGCAAAAGGGGTGCAGCTAGGGATATAAGGGGCGGTCATTTGAGGCATTAGCGCGTTCGAGAAGTCTTTTCAACTTCAATTCTACTGAAGGCTGATTGTTGTCCTTAAGAAATGATCTGAATAAGATCTAACTTGTGGAAGGGGAAAGACGAAATCTTAGCAGGTTAGGTTGATCTTTTCTGCGACAGAACACAGTGTGGCAGACTAAGCAAAAGTTGACAGGATGGGGTAGTATCTACTGTACAAGCGACAACCATTAACGTATGGAGGTTCGCGGAACTAAAGCAACCTATGTGGATATTGGATTGCAAAGACGTATTCCGGTGTTAGGGGCCGATGGAGGAGCTACGTCTTCCAGCGATTATAACTACTGTTGTTGACGACTTACATCTTTAACATCATGGACATATACTGTACGTATCAGTTATAAGAAATTCGTAAGAAGTGTGACCGCACACTCCTTCAAAAAATAATGTTTATAAGAAAGCCGCTTATGAAAATAAAACTCATACTAGAAACTCTTTCCCTACGCAAACATATTAATTCTAGGATGGGCAGCTGGGACCAATCAGGCGGAATTTGAGTTTGAACATTTATAACTTTTTTTCCAAATCAATTGGATTGAAACTCCCTGACTTCTTGCGCTGATGTTCGTTGAGTACAATGAGATCATGTCCGGGACGTTCCGGGCCCAATTTGTGGAAAAAAAATGTGTGTGACAAGACACATATCAACGCCAAAAATTAAGTTTGTCATACGTACATATAAGTAAACCAGTGCTCTATTCATTATAAATTAATTATTATTTTTGGTGCTTGTGTTGTGAAAATGGCAGAACAAAGTGATAAAGTTCTGAATCGGGACCAGATCTGGACGGATAACTGCAGAACACATAGCGACATTGTTGGCGGAAGAAGTTAATGACGAACATTATCAATTTGTGATGATGATCCAGATTATGTGCATGATGCTGCAGATGCGTCTGATATTGAGGTCGTGTTGGAAGTCTAAGAGTCGAAATCAATTGTCTGAACAATTGTCTGATGAATTTTATTCGTGTAAAGATGGAATAATGTGAATGGAAGCTCCTCCATGAACTGGCAGGCCGCAGGCGCATTATGTGCCAGTTGTTGCAAGAGTTGGGCCAAGTAGTAATTTCGTACCAAATGCCATTTTCATTTACAAACACTTCGTGACACCAGAGATGGTTCATATTATTTGCCGTGAAACAAATCGTAAAGCAAAGCGCGAGTTACGTGCCGCAACATATTTGTGGCATCATATACATATACACAATCTTTATCAATTTGTTACACCTTCCCTTTGATTACGTCTTTTTCCTATTCCTTCATTCTTCCATTTGTTTATATGTTTAGATCTGTAGCGTCCTTTTCATATTTTGTCTCGTCATGTTTGTTTTCGTGCAAGTAAGTTGTTAACGGGAGGCAGTCTACGAAAGACCCCCGACTATGTCGGAACTTACATAACTCGCGCTTGGAACGAAGCACATCCAACAGAAAATCAAAAGGTTTGGCAGCCAACGAATGAAAATGAATTGTATGCATTCATAGTTTGTTATTGTTTACAAGCCTCTTCAACTCCAACACACAGCCGACCAGGGAATTGTGGGCGCATCACGACATTTACACAGCAACAATGTTTCTAAGGCGTTTTAATATTTTGCTACGTTACACGGCAATAAACGGAAACAGCTCTTACTAACCAGTAAATATGTGCCAATCAAAGACATATGGATCATGTTGAAATTTAGAGAGCCAAGTGTCAACATAACCATGAATTTATTTGATTCACACACAGAAAAGTAGAAACAATGGCTTCATGCTATGCCTGTGTTCCCAATAATTGATTTTTGTATACTTTTAATTTTAAATTTTATTTAACTATGACAAAATCTGGTTTTTTTTTTTGTTCATTTATTCTAATGCATTTTTCATACAATGTTCATATGGGCCGAATGAGGGCCAGCTGGCTATGTTACCGCCTCACAAACAGCTGCCCATCCTAGGGTTAAGATGTATAAAAAAAAAACAAATTTTTCAACAATTATAAATATAAAAAAAACAACGAAAACCTTTTCCGAGCTACAACGGATGAGGAAGCAGAACCTGTGTTACGGGGAAATCACCGAAATCGAATTATGCCTGAAACACAAAAGCTTCACTTTGGACTCAGCATTCTCATCCCTGATAATGACATGCGTTCGTCCTACGTTGAACCTTGTAAAGGGTGATTTTTTAGCTATTATCTTTTTGGCAACACTGGTTTAAACAGCTGACGCACGTTTCGTGTTTTGTTTCACTGTCAAACATCTTCAGTTTGGTCTATAATTTAACGATGATTGCGGTTGCAAATTACTGAATTTTATTATCAAAATGCGTGCTCCGTTAAGAAAGTTCAAATTTGTTCAGAATTCAAAAATTGTATTCAGCGACGAAGCTCATTTTTGGCTCAATGGGTACGTAAATAAGCAGAATTGTCGATTTTGGAGTGAATATCAGCCAGAAGCATTGCAAGGGCTACCAATGCATCCAAAAAAAGTCACAGCTTGTTGCGGTTTATGGGCTGGTGGCATCATTGGACCGTACTTCTTCAAAGATGATGCGAATCGTAACGTAACTGTGAATGGTGAGCGCTACCGTGAGATGATATCCAACTTTTTTTTTGCCCAAAATGCAAGAGCTTGACTTGCTTGGTGGTTTCAACAAGACGTTGCCACATGCCACACAGCACGCGCAACAATGGACTTATTGAGAGGCGAGTTCGGTGAACATTTTATTTCACGTTCGGGACCGGTCTATTGGCCGCCTAGATCGTGCGATTTAACGCCTTTAGAATATTTTTTGTGGGGCTATGTTAAAGCTCATGTCTATACAGACAAGCCCGCTTCAATTGACGCATTGGAAGACAACATTGAAGTATTCATTCGTGAGATACCGGCCGAAATGTTGGAAAGAGTATGCCAAAATTGGACTAAGCGGATGGACCATTTAAGGCGCAGTCAAGTTCAACATTTGCATGAAATAATCTTCAAACATTAAATTATATCGACCGTACTATCGAGTCAAATAAAGATTTCATGAATTTTTCTGAATTTTATGTGTTTGAAAAACTTTTATTACGATCCTCTGCCTCCTTTGTGCATGGCATGGCGTTGAATGAGGATAGCAACGCCATCGTACTATTCAGGCATAAAACACAATTGAAAATTACTATCCGAATGACTAATCATTTACGTGCAAAGGTCTGCGATATAAATGCTTCTGGTGCCCCTAGTTATGCCTATGAATTAATATTAATTTCATCATATCAATAAGCTAGGACTTAGGAGATACACAGACTGAAGTTTGATATGAATTATAAATTGAAACATAATATTTTTCCATATAAAATGTAATGTTTTCTTAATCAAAACGTTTCATACGTTTTTGTTTTTTATATAAGTTCTTCGGATATAAACATATTTTTTTCTTATATCCGTTGATAGTTGTTTACACATTTAAGATATAAGGGTTATATCTGAAGTAAATGTTTGTCCTTGAACACACTTATGTCCTATGTCGAGTAAAAGCACTAGTAGCCGGGCAGACACTTTGACTTCTTCATATTTTTGAACTATTAAAGCTTCAGTGAAAAGGGTTGGATACATAAATAACGTAGATAACTTTCTGTAACCTCTTTCCAGTTACTGACAAGGAAAGTAAATGGCTTTCCAATCGTGAAACGACAGTATTGGAAAAAGTCAGTAAAAACAATTTTCATCGTGATTTAAAATTTGTTACCAAAAGTCCGAGTCGATGAAGACAACATTAAGAGCCGTTGGTTATAATGCTCGTCCCAAGAGACAAGCAATTTATATGCAAATGAATAAATGTGAATTTAAGTTTTCGCTGTGGGATGCTCTAGTGCTAGTAAGGGAATTTTGTTGTCGTTCAAGATTTCATGATAAATGATCCAAGCCGATCGATTCTAGAGCCTTCCACCCCTCCCTCCCACTATGGGGTTTTGTTTTTCAAAAGTAACCTGGTCTGCACTCTTATAAGATGAAGCTAACTCAAGAAGTTCTCGGATTGGTCTAAATGTTGGAAGAAAATGTCCTGTTTCATCACATATTTACTCGAACGGCTTCCTCAACAAACAGAATAAGCCATAAGCACCCTCATGTGATTCAATGAACACAACTATATAAAATAATATATGTGGCGCTACAGCCTGTAAAAGGCCAGGGCCTGAGTTCTCAACAACCACTATTGTTGTGCTTGCTATTGTTCTCTCACGAGTGGAAGGGACCTACAGTTGCATGACGACACCGAACGGCCGATTTAACAAGCCTTTTCCAAACAGTGATACTCCTTGAGCCTTGTCAGTAACTCGTGGGGCCGTGAAAGGAATTTTTCTCGTACCGGGATACGAATAAAACAACTTCACGGTCGCCACAATAAATATCACTTTATCCAGAAAATAACTGTCCAGCCATCGACTCTAACTCATCAGGAGTTATGCCCAAGCGTAACCTGGCGAGTGTTTGGACTTGGTCCAACCACCTCGATCGCCTACCCACCTGAAACGACTTATACTTAAGGTTAAGGTTAAAGAGGGGCGCCAACCGTTGGGCTTGTACAGGGCGCTCATTTGGCTAGGGCCGGCCGTTGATACATATTTGGTCCAATTATTTCCAGAACATCGTCTGCCTTGCAGAAACTCGTACGATATCTTTCAAATGAAATACAGTGCATTCTTACTAACAACTGGGGTAGTTGCAACTATCGAGTTTCTGTCTCTATGAAAACTTGAGTAAACTGCGACTTGCGACTTGCAACTGGTGAAAACTCCGTCAATAGTGGTAAAAAATACAATTTAGCTGTGTCTGAAATATGCAGCACAATTTTGCTATAAAATCATCACTTTTCCTACTCACTACATGCGTACGTGTAGCAAAATATTGTGCTCCCACCCTCGCATTGCATTGCCCGCTGCGAAACTCTTATACACCTCGAGCACCGTCTGTGCCCCCTTTAATACAGTAATTCATCGAAAGCCGTGGACGGTATTCTCATCAGATTCATTCTATCATCAGATAACCAATTCCAAAAGTAGAAAGGGTCAGTGTATTACAATTTAGCTCACTGTCCTAAGCCGACCTCGAAACATTACCGACCACGTTGTACATCAGAAAAAGGAATCGACAAACCTTCGAACCTTGTAAATTCCACTCGCCACAGGAGTTTTTCTCTTCCACGACATTTCACGTCCAATGCTTGTCGTCTGATTGCCAAATTGCGCCCATTCCCCTTTCACCTCCGTCTATTCTTTCACAACCGAGCTGGCGCCATGGATTCTCAGCGACAAAAACCGGCAGTCACAGCGGCCATGGAGTCATAACTTGTATTGAATGTAAACACAAAATTATCTGCGTTAGCATCATAAAAAATCCTGTCCGAAAACTGATTACCCACACGCGGCGGGACTCCGGATGGATACTGAAATCCGTGTACATGTTGCTTGCAAATCAGAGCGATTATCCATAAAACAACATCGATCGGCGGCACTGCCACATGGTACATGTCAAGAACTCCTCCCGGAAATGGAAGTCATAACAACACATCCATACTTGAGACGACCCCATCTAGACGAGGACGAAGACGCCCTCGAAGGAAGCAAACAGAAAATAAAACGAGCCATGTTCCAGTGGCCAGACGTGCAATCCACTCCAGACACATAAATCCAAATGCATCTCGTTTCCTCGTGCCCAATGTTCGCCTGCCATCTCCCTTGGAGTTCTTGTAGTTCCTCTCGTCTCTGTTTACTACGTGCGCCGACGAAGTCCTGTGTGCTGTCTCGCCCTTCTTGTCTTCATCCCCCCGCCGACTGATGTATGATGCCTGGGTTAACCGAACCGCCCACCCCATCGAACAGCTCCGTAAACAAAGATGTTACAAGACCGATAATACTAAGTGGATTATGGGACAACAAGGACGAGATCGTCATCCTCACCGCAACAGTGCTGGTAGTCGGCGGCGTCATCATCCCACTCGCTGTCGAGTAGTTTTTACGTGATCTGTGATTTTGTTTCGGTTGTTTTGTGCCTCTTTTGGGTCTCACGTCCATGCTTTGCGTCTATTCTTGTTGCGCTGTGCCGGGTGGGGGTCGGGGTGGTGGGGCGGAGAGGGGGAAGAGTATTAGCAAGGATATTTGTAAATGGAATTAGATTGGGGAAGCGAGTCATATTCCATGGGTTAGTCATGACGCTGCACGTTTGCTCATGAATTTAGATCCAACAAAAGGTTTGGTAATTGGATTAGACGGGCCAACGAAGACGCAACAGGATTTGAATGACACCCCAAGGATGCGTCCCTCGTAAAAATACGGCATGTTGGGTAATCAGATACGAGGGTAATCATGCTTGCAAGTGAATGGACGAGTCCCTGATTACAGAAGATTAAAAGTAGCTCTATGCCCGAATTTCACAAAAGGTTGATTTCCAACTCACATCTGATTCACATGGAGAAAGGAATTTTTTGTGTGTGACACTGGACGGTATCCTTCAGAGGGCATTCACAATTTGGTATTTATTAACGAACCTTTTTCCTGCGGTTGAGTGGGGGGAGGGAATTGGTTTAAGGATCAAGTTGCAGACAAAAGGAGGCCTTAAATTAAGTAACTGGTTGTACACATAATCAGCGTCTAACGAAACATTCAAATAGACAAAAAATCTAATGAGATATGAATCCTTTATTTGAACGATTACTGAAAATTGCCACTCACAACTAACGCTTTCATATTCTCTCGCTCTTCTTCCCACAGGTATGAGAATCCTTGTGATGCTCCTTCTGGATACATTGCCCATGCTTGGTAATGTCCTGTTGCTGTGCTTCTTTGTGTTCTTCATCTTTGGCATAATCGGAGTACAGCTGTGGGAGGGGATCCTCAGGCAGCGCTGCGTTCTTCAACTGCCACCGAATGTAATCTCGCCCAAGTAAGTAGTCCTTTGAAGTACCCCGATTGCACAATTCAATATTTATTTTCTTTCCTTCAAACAAATGTGTATTTTTAACTGAAGTCTTAATTTATATACAAATTAAATTATGAGAAAAAAATGTGTTTGAAAAATAAAATTTAATGTATTTTACCACAAAAAAAAATTAAGTAAAGTGACCATGGAAATGTCTGGTAACAAAAAGTGACTAACAATAATTTACTGTGTGCCGAGCGATGATATGCCCGCTTAGGTTTAATATTCATTCATTTTTTCTCTTCCTTTTGATTGAGTTTTGATATTATTTTTTGCCGATGATGTTTTGCTTAACTAACTAAACTATAACAAATAATACCCCTAGACTTAACGCTTAGGTTAGAGGTAGACTAACAAGACTAAAAGAAATGGAATGTATATCACTTGGGTGAGAGGAGGGTTTGATGACTTGGATGGATGTCTCAGGAACTGGAGAGAATAAATATGTCTCACCGGAAAGCAAACTATAACAACTGAGAGCGCGAAAAGAAAAATTCTGCCAATATTAAGCGGTTAGAAATAAAAGAGCGGCGTTACATTTTTATTAAAAAATGTTTTGTAAATTATATAACCTGTCGAGCTTGGTGTCAAAGCTAATTATGAACTCAATCGTTCTTCCAACTCTCACCTATTTCAAAATTTGTGTAATGAGTACAGGCCGCGGAGGTGTGGATGGTTGAGTGGTCTTACTCGCCGGAACAGTGCTAGAAACTCGGCAGTGCGCGAGGAACTTAACATTGAGCATCTATGCGCAATTTATGCCTCGATTCCTTGTTCCCGTGCACACATGCCTCATCATTGCGACTTCTGAGGCGATCCTTGAATGCGATCAGATAGCCGAACACTTGGTTTTTGGATTGAGTCCCAAAACTGTCAAAGTGCCAAAACTGACATGCGTGCCACTTAAGATGAACGTGATTATGCATGATTGCTGCCAACTACTGAACGCCTTTTCGTTTAACCATGCTCCGTCAATCCATATAGGTAAGAGGACTGCTAGTGAATTCAGCACACTTAGACCATATTGGTGCATGTGTACCCACGTCGGACTAGTACCACCGATCTATCCAGTGAGCATTGTCAGTGACACGACAGAGGCCGTGTACATATTTTAGGATAGGTTAGGTTATAGTGGCTGGCTGCAGAAGACAGTCACTAGAACAGACAGTACTAGAACGAATTTAGCTAGTACTAGAAATCGAATCTGGACTACCTAGGCTCAAGTGCGGAGTGGTCGACGCACTAACTCACAACGCCACAGCCATAGGTAGGTAGGGTAGAGTAGGAAACTTGTGATACCCACAGTCAGACTATTACTGATAGACCACTCCAGTTATAATGCCATTAATTTGATAACAACCGCAAATAGTGACTGGACCAGATTTGAAACCCTGGTAAAAGCCTATTAACATTGCTTTCACTGAGGTTCGAACCGGGGACCACACTAACCAAGGGCTGGCACTTAACCAACTGCGCCATCCAGTCGTCTTACTTGCGATATAAGAGAATCTTATCCACGGCAACAAATGTGCCACCAAGCAAGCCCTTGAATCCCCTTTTTAGAACTTGTCTGCGAGATTCCAGAAATCTGACTGTTTTCTTAAGACATCTGTGACGACTTACTCATCAGACATTCCAGAGCATTGTGAAGAGGACGAACTCGCTGGAAAGGCGACAGAGGAGGAGGCCACACCTCCTGACATTCGCTACCTCAAAACTTCAAGCTCGCCCGCTTGCTCATATTAATCGTAGATGGTCTACTAAGCAACTATAGCCCATCGTCGATCCCAAACGATCGCTCGGTCTGATCAGTATGAGTAGAACTCTCATCGGCGTTATAACCGGGCGCAGCGCCATTGAATTGGACCTTCTTTACCATGACATTAGCAGAAGCTGCAGAGACGAGAAAGACGAAGAAACTATTGTACATCCGCTCTGCAATTGCAGCGCGCTCTCCTTCCGAAGAAAATGTCGCATACTACATCCTGGCTGAGCTAAGTATCATCCGAGTAAGTCATCTCCAGTGATCTACAAGAAGCGCTATCTGATTCGCGGAACTGGATGAAACAGATCCGAGTGGTACCTTAGAACGAATAAGCTGGCCTGCTGTCTGCTGCTTACCAGTTGTCAGACACTACAACCTAACCTAACCTATTCATCTCCGAACGGAGTTGCATTTAAACCACCAAATGTGTGAAGTTAGGATCATTTTGGCGTCCATGAGAAGTGCTTTTGGGTATTTTCTTTGTTAGTGAAGTTAATGGCCTTGAAGAGCTGGTTTTATTTGCGGAGATGATTGCAATTCTTTTCTGACTTTGACTGTACCATGGCGCTGTAGGTCGGTGCGTCGACCCTTACGCACTTGAGCCTACGAAGCCCAGGTTCAATTCCCGAAACGAGCAAAATACTTTTCACTGTCCCCCCTCTTTCGAGTCACTGACAATGCTCAAAGAGTATAACTGTTTGGAAAAAGCTTTGACCGATATGAGTCGGGTCCCATCCAATGGTGAAAGAACAATAGCGCGCACTACACGACTATCGCGCACGAGATTGCTAAGAAGCTGTACCCGGGCCATCTACGGGCTGTAGCGTCACTCATATTGTTATTATTGTAGTCATATGTTTAGGGAGTCGGCTGCTTCTTAGTTCTTATCTTTTGTCACATAATTCAGTGGTCTAATGAAATTTAATAAATATGTATTTGTGTGTTCTTCCCGAAGTGTATACTCCTCCTATAACTTTCAGGCGCTTAAAAAACCATAGAGACTGGAGACAGATTGATTGGAAAACCCTTGTCCAGATGGCGCTGAAATAAATCACTATTTTCGCACTTAAACGATCTGTGCCTGAGTTGATTCTGCTTGCATCCCTTACGGACGATCAGTTACACATTCTTCTCGAACAGCAACTTAGTCTACGAATGCTTGCATTCCAGACTTTATCTACATTTTGACTACATTTTGAGTGAATATGGCATTGATTCCGGCGTTATCTGTGTGGACTGATTTTCACATACTCTTCGCATCAGGCTCCAAGAGCAAGGGTTGCATGAACAAGTTCCCTCTTATGCTCACCATTGACTGTAACATTTTAACCGTCATCATTTTTGATGCTACTTCTACTGTTTCCGTCACATAAAACGCACATTTGTGGGTCTAACGGTGTCTCGACAATGGCCTACGTTTGAGCGTCTAGATTTGAATCATGTTTTTCGAACAAAATTTGAAGTCTATTCATGGTGAATTGCCAAGCCTCAGAACAACCGAGAACTGTCTAGTCCCCTGTCCACTATCATTGCGCTCCATTCTGACGTCTTTCCAACGTATTCTTAAGACAACAACATAGTTTCCCTACCAATTAAAGTCAATCACTCCCTCAACCCACGTGATATTGTACATTTTCAGTTAATAACCCTCTTATTGCCCACACAAAACCGCCTGATACCTGCCAGGCGAGACTAATCTCCAAGCAATTAAACACAACCAAGAACATAGCTAATCGAACACATCTAAGAAAAAAAAAGCAATCTTTTCCCCGGACATCAGGTTCTAGCCTTCATTTTTTGTTTCCATCTTCTTCAGTTGCTTCTTATTTTTACGTTTTGTTCGCATCTTATAATAGATAGTTTAGATCCAGTTACAGTTTAGCGTATCCTCTGTAGTGAATCTGTAGCTAAAACCGAAGTAGATACACACACAACTAGCAGGACCATGTACACACTCATTTGGTTTATCGTTAAGAGCAGCGCAACGGAGAGTCTGTTTTGTCTGCGGAGAAAGTGTCCTCGTTCCTTAAAACCCAGCAGGGCTCTCAATTGAATAAGTGAATCCCTTAAGCACACATCTCCCACCACCTCAGCATCGTCGACTTTTCGGGCATCCGTTACGAGAGAGAGACACCCTGGAGCCACAGGTGGATACAGCTCTCAACCCAGCAGATAACAATCCTTGTTGTGGCATGGAGCGGGGAAAGAATTGTTGTGTATTCCCCATAAGCGTACGTATGTATCTCTCCATCTATAGACAGATCGACGGCGGTGGCGGTAGCACAAAACAATTTGTTTCTCATTTTACGGAACGAAATCCTCTTTTCCATCGACCTCAACCACAGCTCTGTCGCCCTCTTCGCTGGCAACCCTTTCGGCGGTCGGGTGTGCTTGAATGAATGAATTTGTGAGCCGAACGTCGAAGTTTTTATTTTCTGGTGCAATAAATATTTGAGCAACATTTTTCTTTATTTGTTCCTGTTGCTCCGTTTTTCCTTTTTTCATATCTGCTCCAAATTCTCTCTTGGTCTAGAGCCGTTGTGCGGGAGTGGGGGGAGGGTAATCCATTCAAAGTAACCAATACATGAGGAGGGCACAGAGAAAGCGACCAAGTAGCCGAGAGCGAGCGTAAAGTATCTAAAACTAAGTTTTCTGTTGTGCGGTTGTACTTGAGGTTGGAAACCGATGAGGCGTCAGTGGGTGGCAGTCATTGAGGACGAGATGGCAAATCCCGTATGCAAAGAATGAGAATATTTCCCATGAGAGGGTGGGCACGGCCGAGCGGGCGTCCTTTGTTGATGGGTAGTGGTTTGAACCTTTTTGTATTTTTTTTCCGGATTATTGTAATCATACGTACGTATGTTTGCATGTATACAAAAGGGATTGTACGTTTTTCTTTTCTCGAGCAAACACCAATTCGAAGAGAACTGTTGGATGTGGTCTCGATGGAATATAGGTTAAGTGGGTATTAGTTGGGGATTGAGTGATAGAAATTTTAAGTTTGCAGATAGTTTTAGATACTTTTTAAGCGGGTACCTTGGAAATTGGAACGAACGTACTTGAAATGAAGTACTTGTTGTGATTGACAGATCGACGTAATGAACGATATTATCGCAATTTTGCCTTTGAGGTCATGAGGTATGCGGGATTATTTATTTGTGTTCAACGTCAAATAGACAAGAAGGTCCAAAGGTTGAGAAGAAGTCGTAAGTTATTGTACTCTCTTGAATTGCTTTCATCTTATCTCGGTCCCGTAGCGGGCGCCATTTGCCATCATTTTTTTCTCACGAGTAAAAAACTTGGTCGTTATGGTTTTGATTGAGCATACAGTCATCACCTACCGATAGTATCAACAATGCGCAAAAAATCCAGATTGACCAGTAAGAAATACGCCGCCTATACCGCTGGAATGCTACTCGTACCCCAGAACCAAAATAAAATCAGTCCAACTTAAGCAAAATAATTTTATTTTATATTATTTTTGTGACAAGAAACTTATACTGAGTTAGAACTCGAGTTTCTTTTGCGATTTTGGCAAATACATTTTTTCTATTAAAATGTTTTTTTTTGGGGTACAGTGCACCCCCGAAGTAATTTCGCAAAAGAGTACAGCATACTAGGTCAATCCGAATTTTCTCTAACCTCGACATCTTTCTGTACAATTTCCATCATCACGCCCTCATTTCAAAACCATGCACAACTTAAACGAAAGTTCCCAAAGCCACTAGAGTCGACTAGAGCCACTCCTTCCATGTTGATTCCTTTGAAAATCCAGAGCCAATCCATAGATCATCAGCTAGACAAATCCTTTCATTCAGTTCAGTTGGAACAAAGTTTTACCTCCCAATTTCGTATTAACTACATTACTGACTTTACAAGCAAGCCCATAAACCGTGCCCATCTGTCCACGCCTGTTGTAACTTTGCAAAAGTGCAACAAATTCAGTTGGCCTCTATTCGTTTTTCACAGCTCGTTAAGTGCAAATTCAAAACTCATTTTCGAACAAACTGAACTTTGCCAAGCGAAACGCCAAAACTTCAAGCCCTGTGCAAACAGACCGCACAAACACACACTCGCCTCGTCTCTCTCGTCGTCACATCCTGTCCTCCGATTGACCAGTTTTTTAAGCGTAAGTGCTCCGTCTTTTTAGAGTCCCCTCCCCCTCCAGTCACCCTCAAAAAATGCGCACTCACAACTTTCGCCAGCTGCGACAATTTAATGGATCCGCTCCGGATGTATGTGCATATGGGCCTTCCTCCTAGTAATTTACATATTAAATGTGTGCGGTTACCCAGATGGAATGTACACATCCAAACACATCCTCGTGTGGTGATGGCTGCCTATGGTTGGGTTTATGATAGCATCTCTCCGAGGCTCGCATAATGCCACGTCACGCCGGTTAAATAAAGTGCAGTCAGCTTGCAGCCAGGAATCTGGCACGTATCCAGGATTTGTGCGAGTGCAGAAGCGGGGACGAGTACAACCAACTTAACTCAACCACAGTTGGTGAGGGTGAGCTGACGGCAAGGAGTGTGAACTTCATTTTGTTTTGCGAATCCTTTTTGAAGTTTATTTAATTTTCGAGTAAAGGGCTTAGGGGTTGATGCACATGCGGGTGGCAACTTGATGGGGTAGTTTTACTTCAGCAGATGCGGGCCATCAGCAAAATCAAAATGAGATTTTCAATTTTCACTCACGAAACAGAAGTTCCTCCTGTGTGATGTGAAGGCGTCAACGGTGATTTTTCAGGGAGTATTCCAGTTGGGGACTTAACTGGGGGCGGTGGTACTACTGACACTCTTTAAGTTTCATCCTTAAGATCATTTCGAGGAAAGTATACTCGAAATGAAAGATTGTGCACTAAATTTAAAGTTTCTGAAGAACAGACTTCGCTTGAATCAGGCAACAAAACGTGACCCCTGTTTTGCGTCAGAAAATGATTTCTTCAAAAAATTCATAGAATTCATTGGAAAACAGTCAATATTCGGTTGCTCATTCGACCCCTTTTTTTGAACGAAAACTCCCTGTCAACACTAAAGTAATGGACAACCTCTGTTCTAACCAAATCCCTTTTAATTCTAGTCAAGAAAAGCGAGCGAATCAAGGTATCTGGTCATTAGTTGATTGTGCTGGTGCCTAGTGTCTACTGGCTATTTCTTACTAGTGGCAGATGACAAGTGGCTAGCGACTAGTGACTTGTGGCTAGTGGCTAGTGGCAGATGGCAAATGACTAGTGACTAGTGAGTATTGACTGGTATGAGCCAGCTACTAGGTGGCTAGTCTCTAGTGGCTAGTGACTTTTGGCTTGTGGCAGATGATAAGTGGCTAGTGGCTACTGACTAGTGACTTGGCTAGTGGCAGATAACAAGTGGCTAGTGGCTACTGACTGGTGTGAGCTAGTAGCTGGTAGATAGTCTCTAGTAGCTAGTGACATGTGGCTAGTTTCAGATGACAAGTGACTAGTTGCTAGTGACTAGAGGCTGGCATGAGCTAGTAGCTGGTGGATAGTCTCTAGTGACGAGTGACTTGTGACTAGTGGTTAGTGACTAGTTTCAGATGACACGTGTCTAGCGACTAGTGACTTGTGGCTAGTGGCTTATGACTAATGACTGGACACCACCCAACCTCTCTGATGGTTTGGTGGGGTGCTCCATTTCTGTGTAGAAGTATTTCCTTTTTACAAGACCTCACTCACGCTCATAACGCAAAATCGACACAAACCCGGCTAAAAAGTAGATGAATGCCCATCTGGGGGCCTAGCCCCCGATCCTTTGGACTACTAATTATGGTCCGGCTTAGAAGCAATGGCTTGTGCTAAGCGAATCGTTGCCCGCGCATTTATTTCCGATGATTGTGCTGGGTGCTGCAATTGATGAGTGGCCAGATCGACTGCTGCTAGAAAGAGGCGACGAAAATGGAGGACACTTCTGATAATTTGTTTTACAAATTTTTAGCACACTCCACTAGGAGCTCCAGGGTGCTCAAATTGTATATGCCTCCCCCGCTCCGTATGCCCCGTTCAACACTTTAGACTCAAAGCATTTGCCGCTTACTTGATACACCTCGAAACACAAAACGAATACACAACGAAACAGCCAATGCCATCCATAATCTCCATTTTACTATCTTTTCTTATACATAGTTGAGTGTTGTTGCATAGCCTGATGATAAAATCTCACTAACTTCTAGCTTGTAAGTGACTTTCCTCGACTCACGTGCTAGAAGCTTCTTCTCATTCAGTATCGCCTAAGGACTTACAAAATAAATTATTTTATTCTTACTTCAAATTCACTTGGAAAATAAATAAAAATTAAATAAAAAGGACACATTTCTTTCAACACACCTCTCTTTCATCACAATCTGGATCAAGTTAGATATGTAAGAGTTCAACTTGTTATAAATATGTTCTCACCCTAACCCCACTTTTTGCCAGCTAATCTTACGTGTGCATTACACCTTTGTACATAGCACTACTTTGCCAAGAAAAAAAAGCTTTTATACAAAACCCACTGTTTATGAATCAACAGTACAAAACAAATCCGATATCAGCCAAAACCACCCACCAAATGTCACAGTTTTTTTTTCCGTTTCTGTTTGTGGTGACAGCATAATTGTTTTTCCTATATAAACATATAACTGTAAATATATATTTTCTTTTCAACAAAATATAAACGAGTTAATGAGTTGATAAGCATATAGTTCTGTTCTGGAAACGTTTTTGTTTTTTTGTTAACGTTCATTTGTTTGGTGTTCAGTTTTGTGATGGTTCAAACAAGTTGTGTAACCTTTTTGCTCCTAACATGTTTATATCTAAAAATAATATGAATTTTGTTCCCGTTAAGTTTGTACAAATAGTTAAAAAAAATCCAGTAATACAACAAAAAGTTACATGCCAACATTTTGTTTGCCTAATCAAATATATATCTATTATACCCAAACATAAACCTGATGTACATATGTCATTAAAAAAGAATATTTAATTGTTATACAAACAAAGAAAAAAAATTACATTTTGATTTTGATGTTTATTTACTTTAATTAATTTTTTATTTTAATTTCCTTAGTAGAAATTAAATACATAAACAAAACAACATTTAATGTTTAGCAAAAACAAAATTCTAGAAAAAAAAAACAACAAACGAAAACAAATCCAAATCATTCCGGGTTTTTTGTTTACAGGGGACTACCTGACGAATACAGAGTTCGAGTCCGTGTTAACTCGTAAGAATTTAAAAATATATATCAATATATATATACTACATGTACTATCTATCAGCTACCTCCTCTTTTTTCAAACTCAATATTCGTACTCGTACTATAAACATTACAAAAAAAAAAATGAAAATACTTTTAAAAAACTTAAATTAAAAAAGAAATATTTGAAAACATCTACTCTGCTATTGCATCACTGTCAAACCACTGTCAAACTACTCTCTTTTTATTTCATTTTTACTCCTATTCGTATTTTTGTTAACTTTGATTTCTTTATTTTTTTTTTAATTTCTTACATCAAATTAGATTTTTAGAGAGAACACTACTCGTTCATTTTCTGTTTAAATGTTGGATGTATCTCCTATTGCCTTATTGATTTGATTTCTTAGTGTACATATATGGATGTATATAGTGGGTCTATGGATGTATAAGATCACCTGGAATGTTATTAGTTGAGAAACAATCAAAAACCACTTTAATTGGGATATGATTAGATGTTGTGTAGTAATGACTTTTCTTTTTCTTATTTTTTTTTTTTTTTTCACACTAATCCAGATTCATTTTTGAACACATCCCCAGACACAACTAAAGCATGAAATACTTCTTCTATTCACGAAATTCTTTATCAAACTCAAACCCTTAGAGTTGTACAATTAGATGTACAGTGATGTATATGATATTTACTGCCATCGCTACAACATCTAGGAAATAGCCAAGAACATTCGCATTAAGCTGCCCATAGACAGCACACTTGTGTCGATGTCCTGTCCGCAGGACATACATAAGGACATCGACATAAGTGTGCTGTCTATATACAGCTTACGTTGTACGAGCAAAACGGAAAAATTGTATTTTGACAATTTTAGGAACTAAAAGTGTGACGTGTGTGGGCACACTTTCATACAAAATATCAGTCGCACTCCGATCGTTGGAGAGTGGCGAGCACAGGTAATTTAGGATAGAGATATCCACCTTCGGCCATTTTTACCCCTTGTCCATGTCGGCATTGAGTCGTAAAGTATAAGAGTGTAGTGGAATGCCCTGTGCATTTCATACAGATTCTTGCAAGGTTCCCGGCTACACCACTCATCGCAACACTGTATCAAAGTCGCTGTCCGATGAAATCAAGGGGCAAGGGGGAGTAGAAGTTGGATATCTCTATCCTGCATTATCTCTGGTGACGAGCTCTAATATTGTAATGACTACTCAGGTTATTCCACTATCTGATGGCTTTATTATAACAACTATGCCAATTCGACCACGTTTCAATCTTTACTTAACGACATAAAATGGCGCACATATTTTTTCTTTGCAAGCTTCTAGTGGGACTGTTTAATGATTGTTTGTTTACATGCCTTATCTGCAGAAGAAAAATAATCCTTGCCAGGTTCTTTTATGCGATAGAACCCAGGTTAACGTGCACATCTGCGACTCAAAGTCAAAAATTAAACTCCAATTCACGATTGCCTTTTGCACATTCTTGCAGAGTTCAAGGATCTATGTCGTAAATACACACCAAGCTTCAAAAAATCCCTCTTCTCACTCTCTCACCTAATACCAAAAGTCCCTCAATTCTCATCACCTTAAATTCAGCCAGCACTCGCATATATTGCACCGCACACGTATAACTCTTAACTCTCACCACATTTTAGATAACTCTAGTATCTCTCTTCTTAATAAGTGTCATTATTTCTGTGTCTTTTACTAAGTAACTAGCCGTGATTTTTCTCTCATAGACTTAGTGTAGATAGATACGCACACAAACTCGATTCCACTTAAAATTGGCAAAACCGAAAAAATAATACTCATAAAAAATATTTAACAGATAAATTTACATTCAAGTCATCATATATAAATAAAAACCGTTCACACCCAGAAAAAATTATCTTTAGGTAAAAAGCTCATTTTTTTTTTTTGTTCGTTTTTTGCTTCAATTTAAATTTATTTAATGATTTAATTTATTTTTGCAGTTATATCTTGAATTCTATTTAATTTTGCTTAGAAGAACCAAGAGACATTATCTATAAGCGAACAGCCTATACTTACAAAAACAAAAATATTCTCTTGCAGGATGAACACTTACAGACTTCGAAAAAGGTATCGATATCGTAGTTAGTAGGCCCGTAAATTTTGGTTTCATTCACTGCATATCCCTGAACACATATCACAGTTCACTTGAGTTAATGTTAGCGAAGCAAAAACAAAATAAACAAAACCCAACAATTTCCCACACAATAGATAGACATTCGAAAATATTATCCAAAAAAAAAAATACACTACCAAATAGATTTGTTGTGGTTGCATTTGGTTTTATTGATTTTTATTTTTAAATAATCCCTAGAATGATGTAACAAAACGAAAACTAACTAAAAATATTTTTTTTTTTTTTAAATTTATTATACAGTGTTTCTTATTAAAGCTTTGTGATTGTAGGTGATGCAAGTGAAAAAAATGCAGTATTTCAGCTATGGTGGTACTTAACGTAAATTTAATCCTTCGCTTGGAAACTACGCCCACAAATGTTTCACAATGATTTTCATGGCTTATAAATTAAGGATGATAATTACAGTTTGAACCGCTTTCATGGGCTCTGTGCAGTTGACGTCAGCAGAGGTTACGATGTCTGAAGCTAAGCTAAGTTTCTAAGCTAATTTCAGATGACAGAGCTTAACGAAAAATAGTAATACAGTGAAACTTCTCTATAGCGGACAGCGGCGGGACCATTGCGACTGTCCATTATGTAGAGGTGTCCGTTCCTATGATATTTATGGAAATTGACACATAAAAACCGTTTCTACTTTTTCATTAAAGCGAGCGATTTTTGAGATTCTCTGAAAAATCGTAACACTAAAAAATTGTCTATTCAGTTCCAACCACCATACCATGCAAGTCGATTACTCACTCACTTTTGAAATGTAGAAACACAGTAAATCTGTATAAACAGAGTGATCGCCTCTACAAGCTCTGGGTGTACACATCCATTTACGACCCTTACATGTTCGTGTTTAACTTCAAGTGTCTGTTATCAGGAGTCATTCAGTTATGGCGTCATATTTTCATGCCGCGACAGTGAGGAATTGTCCGTAAGAAGAGGTGTCCATTATAAAGGGGTGTCCTAAAGAGAAGTTTCACTGAATTCAATCTCATTGAGCCTGTGCATCAGTATTTGCAAACAGTCATCCAATCCCTGTTTCTTTTGTGCAGTCAAAGTTCGTCAGTTCGGAATGGTTTGGGGGGGTCAGCCCGAATAAACTAATTTTCCGAATTAATGAGAGTATTTTTTTGCATGCTATGTTTAATTTTTACCAAAAAACCGGCTCTCATTTATCCGAATTAAAAAATTCCGAATTAAAACGCTTTTACTGAATTAAAGTGTTCATCTCAATACGGTACGCATTCTGAATATGTCTTCCATGCTTTGGAGCCAGAAGACCCTGATGGGTATGGTCCTCGAATGACCCACTAGTCCCAGAACCGTCGCACTCTTTTCTTCTAACCAAGGTCTTGACCTAAGGATCATCCCCACTTCATCCGTGATATGGTCATTACAACTTAAGAGAAGAATCGGTGAAGTATTTGTGTTTGGACTAACATATTGGCAGTGACTTTTTTATCTATTTGACATCCTCAAAAATGCACCTTATCTTGAACGTTTGCTTTCACTCATGTGCATTGGCTGCCGTAAGAAAAACCAAAACCACAAAAATTGTGATATAGTTGATTGACGACTCAGACAAATAGTTTTCAATTCAATCTAACATCACTTTTTCTATGAGCTTTGAACAATGTGAAACGACTCAACCTCTAGTGCCACAATCCACAAAGAGTTACCTCAGAAAATTCGTAGTAAGCAGGAAGCAATTACTATAAAGAACGCAGATTCGACTTGTCCATAAATAAATTTCAGATACTTCTTGGTAGTTATTCTCTGACTGTTTCGCGAACTCGACATAGAAAAGCCTGTTTAAAAATGTAAGGGACAGAAGAGATAGAAGTGGCCTATCGTCGTCTATGGTACTTGATTTCGGGTTCTGAACACAGCCTTATCAGCGAACTGAGGTAAACCTCAAACCAATCACTTGGAAGAAGTCTAGGTAATGACATCTTTTTGTTTATTCGTTGAATGTCGGATTGGGCGAAAATCACCGTAACTTTAAACAGTCAAGACCTCTTAAAACAAAAAACCACCTCCCGTGTAGTTTTAAATCAAATCCGAGCTCTGGATACGCAGAAGAAATATTCAAACACTGCCATCCTCTCTATCCATCCTGTCTGAGGTCTGTGCACAAATATTGTTTTCATGGGACACTTCGTTTGATTGTACTAAAAGACAACAATTTCTGTCACAAAATTGAATACAAAAGGGCCCCAAAATAGAGAACACATCCTTCCGGATAAGCACCCAAGAACACAACAAAACAAATAAATCCAAAAGATTCCCGTTTACTGCTTAACTAAACACCAACCCTCATGAAATACACCAGTCCACGGCGGAAAAGAAAACAAAAACTCTACGCAACCGAAATTCAATGAAGTGAAAGAAATATTTTCAACCGAAAGGACTTTCAAATGACCATTCCTCTGACCACTTAAGATTTCACCCGCTTAAGGTCCTCCGCTAAACAAAAGATACACACACTCCAAACGGCCTAAATGAAAATTCAATGATTCCTCTCAAGAGTGTATCTGCGAGTGGGACATATCTCAAATTCCGTTGGATCGATTTTGTATTGCAAAAAGCTTTTAGTTTCTCATTCCAAATGGCTTTTATGATTTGAAATGTTTCATTTCCATTACTTTCGTTGTTTTGTTTTGATTTTGAAGCGAAAGTTGTCTGTTCGTAGGGTTTATGGCTAAAGCTAGAGAATTATGAAACGCTTAACTAATCAATCAGCATAAAATAAAAAAGAAAAAACAAAAACAATCGAACTAAAATAAATTTAACAAGAACCCATTAGTGTTTAGCAAATAACAGTGTATTCCCCTAAGTAAGATATGCGAATGTGTTCGTGTGCATTTTGCATTTTGCCAGAAAAACCAAAAAAAAAAGTAAATTAATTTGTCAAGCAAAAGATACATAAATGTTCTTTAGTTTGAGTAATTTGGAATTGCCATCATTTCTTTTGCCTTAGATGTCATAGGGACACGAAAAATGTTGAAAATTCGTTGAGAGGATTTCCATAGTCGAATCTGAAGCTAATTGTGTATTTCGTTTTTTCTGTTTTTGTTATTCGACATATTCTTTGCAGTGTCTCATTCTATTATGAGTTCTCGAAGGAACAGGACTATATTTGCTCGAAACCGGAGGACTCGGGGATGCATCTGTGCTCGGATTTGCCACCCTATCGGAATGGTCCAATGCTGTGTAATGGTAAGAGAGACATTTTTTTTTACAGAAAAACTATGCGTGGATTTTTATTTGGTAGTATAAAGATTGTCATCTCCTAGAGACAACTTTTCTGGAGATCAAACCGAAGTACAAGTGACCTTAACTCAAGAAAACTTCATCTAAAAAGGATACACGCCAAGTGTTGTTTCGCAACATTCACCCTAGTGTGGTCTTCGCGATGCTCAATTAGATTGTGATGAACGGCAGCAATATTATCTGCACTTGGACCAACTCGTCGTCTCAGCAGACTAAAATGCCTTCACAAGACCATGAATTGCTTGTCTACGGGGAAAGAAAATTACTAAAAAAAAAAGCATTAAAGCTGATTTGAAATGTTCACCATAATGAAGTACCACACAGGTGGCCAAATTCCCCTCTACAAATTCCTTCATTGACTAAATGACTACAAATTAACTACCGAACGAAAAATATCCAGAATTCGTTCCGAGAACTTACCAACTGTCATTAACGTATGTAGACAGCGATGGATTTCGGTTCCTCTTAAGTAAGAACAAGTGAAATAAACTTAATGGAACTTGACGAAACTTAACGAAACTTAACGAAACTGAGCGAAGTGCTGATTATGGTCACTGTGTATAGTCTCCTTACGTCGATCGGGTTTTAAGTTACTTCTTCTTTCTCGAAGATCTCATAAAAGCACATATTTCTTTTCAAATTTGTTGTGTAAATATGGGAAAAGTGTTAACTACCCTAACATCGAATCAAAAACGTGAGATATGAAATATATTTGAAATTTTTACCCAGAGGAGTGCTTCAGAGGGTGCTCGGAAAAAACCAAAAATCTGGTAAGAATCCTATTTTGGAATCGATCTTAAGGGACACGACATTAGCTATTTTGTGTCCATTATACCTCAATTTTTCCAATGGCACCCATGAAATAGCAGAAGGGATCTCATTAGTGCTCTGTTCGTAGTATTCTGGAAAGATTAGGTTAGGTTTAAACAGAGGTGTGTGATGGTTACACATCACTTCCACTCGGAGGTCTTAGGGCCCATTGCGAATACCTTCATTTGTGGAGTCCACATTCTGTTAACCTATCTTATCACTAGAAGGCTTAAACCATCCCGTGCTCTTTACGAATCTTAGAAGATCCACTACATCTGTATTCACTAGGTCCGCAGTCTCTGTGCAGAATCTTTGGCCCAGCGCCTGCAGAGATCACTGCATTCGGCATTCCATTTTCGGAGCTTTGTCCCAATGAGGCGATGTCCTGTGATCATGGCGATGTCCGAGTTGCGGTCACACGTCAGAACCTTCTTTGTGTCTATGCCGTTATTAAGCTCTGGTCACGTTGATCTTGTCATGTGACAAGATGAGTTGGCTTCTTTTACTATAGCATTTGCTTATGGTCCGGTACAGAGCACTGATCGATGGTTGCAGTGATGTGTCCGCTTCGCTGATGTCCATTTCAGACCCTTTTCTGGCCAACTCCTACACTCTCTCGTTCTTCGTTGCTGTTGAGCTGTGGCCCGGAACCTTGTGGTGACTGGACCTGCCCGACCTGCCGGCAGCTCACAAGCAAACCTTGATCTCATTGTTCGGGATCCTCTTGACAAAGAGGTGATACCTGATGGTGGGATATCGGTTGCTTCTATGTGATTGGCTCGCTCTGCTTGAAAGGCACTGCACATATCAGAGAGTCTAAATGATTCCCGTTTGAGCAGGGTGTCCGAGTAGAATCCGGCCCTGTGTCCATTTTTGATTCGTCGGTGAAAAGGGCAATCTCCTGGCCGTCGATAACCGCTTTCAAAGGCAAATTGTCTCTGTCGTTGAAAAGAATTGGTATTTTGAGGGAGAAGTCATATAGTCGGCTCTTGTTGCGAGCCTACTGGAACCATGTCTCTTTCATAGGTCATGCATAACTTGGTTTCTTTATGGCCACATGTCCATAGTTGGCTTGTTTCACAAAACAGGACTCCCTTAGTCAGATCGTTCTGTCTTGCCCACGAAGAGAGTTCTGATTCCATTAGTTCGCTGACAGTTGGTAGGAATTTACCTTAAATTCTGGATTAATTCATGCTTTCAGCGAATGTATTCTAGTACAAACATATCCACGAGTGCGCGTAACGACGTAACACACAAAGCTTGCTGAGTTTTACATTTTATAAGCTAACACTGATAGCGACTCCGGCTGTGAAGGATACCGCTGGGTCCGTATTCTAAGCACGGCCATTCATCGTAAGAACGACATTCGATGCTCCCAATCACGAGTTTCCAACTACATTACAATGCATTCTCTTTTTATACACACCGCTTTCCGGAACGGAATACTTAAGGTCTTTGAATGGGCTTTCAAGCAGCCAGTGCATTGGAAACATGAAAATAAATTCGCATCCAGCAGTGTGCAGGCATCATAATCCGTTCCTGCCTGCATATCGATTATGACTTTCTGCAAAACTGCCCCCAAACATCCCCGACCAATGCCAGTTAGCCTGACAAAACATAATCAACCTCGACTCCTAGGAACCCCTTAAGCAATTTGCAATCTCCATCAAGTCCGTAAAGCAATTCAATGATCTTGCTTACCCCAGCTCCGCCTTTGTATCTTTTCAGCCTCAGCCGTGCAGTTCTCCTACAACCACCCGACGAACAGGTCCTGTGTGAATTGGAACCAGTACTACACTAATTGCACCCAACTGGGTGGGAATCCATTTCAAGGAACGATATCATTCGACAACATTGGACTGGCCTGGGTTGCGATATTTCTGGTGAGTACGAGAACGAGTCTATTTCATAAAATGACCTCCTCCCCGCCGCTGCCGCGCTCGATAGAGGACATCATCGTATCCCCGTATCCTTGCCATGCCATAACGCTTGTGCTACGGGTATTTGTCCTTCTATTAGGATTGGATGGCTAATTTAGTGGCCATGCTCAAGTGAGCCGGGACTTTTAACGGCACGTTTGGACTCTCCGGCCATCTGTGTGAATATGTGCGGCACGAATTAAATGTTAATTCTGTAAAATGATCCTCGTTGTTTGTTCAGCAAATAATCCTTTCAGCTCTCACCCCAATCGACCAGGGAGTGGGCGGTTTTTGTTTGTGTTTAGTTGGGGCCGACTCATTATTCCGTGTGGGGGCGCTGTTCACTTTTAGAAGCCAGCATATCAGGTGTGTGTGTGCTGATGATACCTTTTGCAGCGCCAGCCATGCATCGAGGTCGAGTTCAAGCACCCATTTCACAAGCCCACTCTACGAGTGTGGTGTGGCTTTGTGTCGTCTGCTTGTTCCTGCGATGAGCACAATTTGGTTTAATGGCCAATTTGGCAATTTTTCGAGTGTAGTTGGGGGCGCATTTAATCATGAAAATTGCAACGACGCCCTTACATGACGATGGCCGAGCGTTGGGGGGACGCGGATGTGAGCGGGCAGATCGAGCAAAAAATTATTGTGTACCTTTTCGGAAGCGACTATGGGTGAGAGTGGTAAAAGCTCCTTCCTCCGCTTGTTGTTGCTTCGGTCCCTACGGTTAGAGCCGCGACACTTGTTACTGCGAACTGTGATGTTTGTTTGCCAGGGGGTTTTATGCAACATCCGGGCACGGGGACGATTTAATGCTTTGTGATGATGCATTAATGAGTTGCGGCCGTATCGTGCGGTTGCACGAAATAATATCGTGCTACCCGTGGTGGCGTTTGATTTTGTATGCTTGGAATTTAATCGAAATATAATTTGAAACGTTTGCCGGTGAAATTTGTTGACTATGGGGGGAAAAGGCCTTCACCGCACAAATCTGTTTGGAGGATTTTTGACTGCGAGTGAGTGGCAGGTTATGACGGTGATGTGGGTTAGTGAAAAAGAGGTCGTTCTAGGGATCTATTTGAAATGGCTTCTGGGTTGGTTTATGCTGCGTTTAAATAGTTTCAGTTTTGAGGGACTTTAGTCACGAGGGAGGGATTGATGGGAGTAAGTAGGTATCGACCTTATTTCTTTTAGGAAATGGAGAAACACGATGGATTCTTCCGGTTCAATAAATGCCCTTTTGGAAAATCTCCTTTTACCCGTATGACCGTTACACACGACTACAAACGGGGACACGGTGCAACATGAAACCTGAAGCGAGAATATAAATATTAGGTGTAGTAGAAAGAAATCCATTATTTTTGACCGAAATTGAAGACTGTATTTACCACGCCAATTTGCGTACGAAAAAATGGCGCCCAGCGTGGGAAGTTATACGCTGGACTGGCCGGAAACACCCACTCGAGAGCTTATCTTGACGTCAGGGAGATGCTTTTCTCTCTCCCACTCTTTTCGAATGTCATCATCCTAGACTCAGGATAGAAGCCATCATGTAGTTGTCGTCTGTCTCTTAAATTTTACTTTCCTATCATCTTTTAATTTTTTTAAGGAGGGTTGTTGTAAACTGTTCCGACGGCGGAACGGACATGGAACTATTCTTTACGCAGTCGGAAAGTGTTTCTGGAGACATGTCAGCGGAACTGTGTAGTTCTGCGGACATTTTTGAAGAAATCATACAAGTCCAGGGAACTATATACGTAGCACACGTTCCGACCGATTGAAGAAGATAGATTTGTTGTTGATATCACAACTAGTTCGAGGGTGTATGTATACAGTTCGACATGTATTAAAGTTTGGTTTGTGTGTGCTCACATCAAAATTTGTTGTATTTAATGGATTGCATGGCCATGTCCAATAGATGTGTGGACGTATGATACATGTCTATGTCCGCACATTGTTCCCACTCTGGTTCGCTCACGGTTGGTTCCATGCGTGTGCTTGTGTGCCACGTGTGGCTTGTATAGAAATTGTGTATACAAATGTGGTGTACAAATGTTGTATTTTCCTTCGTTTGCTCCTACCTCGGTGAATTCAAGACTTTATTGAATATGAACATGGACATGTTAAATTTGAACGATACGAAATGTTTCCCGTAGGGGACATAGTTCCGGGAGCTATACATGTTCGGAATGACACAACTCTGGTTTTAAGGCTGCTCACGTTCTTTGTTTGTCTAAAGACGACTGCCCAGCCCTGAGGCCAAGGGCCAGTGGACGGAGGTCTATGAAAAGCCAAGAAATAGAGCGGTTGGAAAGCTCTTAGTGTTGACTGATGCCCAAGAATAAAGGGTTTCAGAACCTGATTCCTCGTAAGGCGCGTGACACTGAGTCTGGAAGCTTAGCTCGTGATTATGAGATCAACATCTAACATCTCAGCCTTCTTTTCGAATCGTTCAGACCCCGGAAAGTCATAGTTCAATTCACGAGCTGATTGCCGGCACTCATAAAGTTTTCGAGGAATAAATTACAATCGGACGTGACGTTCCGGAACCCTGCCGTTGTAAGAGTTGTTTCCGGAGTTCCGAACCGTACTGCATACACAATTACAATCCCTTCCTCGACTTTGAAGCTACCCGCAACAAAATAGTCTGGTCCCATAAGCCTCTCATGAGACGAACTTTTCATCAGCAAATTCGATCGCCATAGACAGGAACAGGTGTTAATCACAAGCTGTCGGAGATTCTGGCGAGTGGCTATCGATGTGAGTGCCCTGGCGTCGTCCTGATGGAACCCAATTCTTCTCCTATGCGCCAAAGCTAGCCGCCTTCTGGCGATTGCTTTCGAATGAAGACTTTTGCCGTAGGAGATCAGCTCATATTAGATGATTCCCTGCCAATCCCAATAAACACACAGCAAGACTACCCAGGCCGTCAATCCAGGATTGGCCACTATTTGCGCCGACTTACGCCGATTCCAGCACGGCCGTTGTACTTGACGATGTCGTAAATGATCCACTTTTCGTCACCAGCCTCCCTCCGATTCAAAAATTGTTAGATCGTGTTGCGATTCATCAGTGATTCGCAGATGATCTGTCGTTAACTGGTGTGGTACCCAACCATCAAACTTCGTTTTGTAGCATTGTCCAAATGGTTCCAAATGGTTCATTAGCTCCTGCGCAATCACTGTTTCGATTGCTTCAGTCAGACTCGACCATGATTTGATCGACAATCTCGACAATTGGCCTTCCAGAGCGTGGTACATGTTTGACATCGAAAATACCGGAACGGAATCGGTGGCACCAAAATAGCGCATAATTTACTGTTACAGTATAAAGACCATAAACATTTTTAGCCGCCTGACTTGCGTAGTCGCCTTATCGACGAAGAACTGTAAAATATGACGCATTTTCTCCTTGCAGGTGTCCATCATTGACTCGCTCTCAAAAAAAACTCAGTCAGTCCATCGCAATCAGCCTATACTGTTATTTTTAGTTCGAAGTCTTATCTTTCTAATTGCATTAAGGTCCGATGGGAGCTACACAACGCGAGATATGGATTACCAAAGCCATCTGTTGAACAAATAGTAGATTTTATTTTGTACCTCAGATAAAATCTCACGCTTTCTCTCTCTCTCTCTCTCTCTCTCTCTCTCTCTCTCTCTCTCTCTCTATTCAGGTCAAGACCAGCGGAATCCCTTAAATTACATATTCCTGCATTTAATTAGAGACGAGTGTATACATTTTCAAAGGTCAGACCAAAAAACCAATGCAAACGGCATCCCACTCCCGGTCCCGGATCAGCTGTGCACACGTCCTCAGTCTATTTGCTTGCATGCAACTAACCACGTATCACTTGTTGCCCTTGGGAAGCACACAACTCAGCTAATTGCCTTTCATAACCATTCGCCTCGAAACTATAATTCAAACAATTTCAATAATCAACAGCCAATGTGACAACCACCCCCTCCCCCCTCTTCTCCCAACACAAACAACACCGAACAACTTTGCAATTAATTTGTCCAAATCCAGAGCGTAAAGACATTCCTCTCGCTGCACCAGAGTACTGCGTCGCATTTGTTGAAACGCTATAATCCAATCGTCGAAACCATTCCGATGCCATCGCCCGCGCCGCCCATGAACATCCGGGCTCGTTGGCTAATTCAATTTTAAGCGGGTTTCAGTTTGCTTTGCAAAATATTTTCATTTTCATTACGTTGGTTGTTGGAAATTTCAGATGGCTACATGCAGATAGAATCCCAGATCATCGGCACTTACAGAGTGCAGCGAAATGTTGTCCTGACAAATGGAATACAGAGGGGTTGAGTGCGAAATGGATGAATTTTAATGCAACACTCGACTAGTGGCAAGCACAGCGCGATAGGTTGAGGACGAAGTTTCGGGGTGGGTTTGGTAGCATGAATACAGGACGAAATGATACAACTCTGTTTAAAGTTCTTGGGGCGGGAAAGTTGTTCGGTTCCATAAAGTTTCGGAATTCTCTCAGAGATGTGCAAAGCATTTGGAAATCCTAAGAAAACGCTGCTCACTTCTGAAGATTTTCTAGATTTAGTTTGGCGTATTTGCACGTGTGCTCTCAAGTCAATTCTTTAAGCATTGATTGTTACAGTTCTGATTATGCACTGATGGTGGTTTTATGTCTGCTTTCTTGTTCCTGCAACTTCCTTTACACTTCTCTCTAAGATTTCAAAATATCAACTGTCTCGTTCATTGCAGGTTATATCACTGGAAGGGTGGACGGATATAATGTACTACGTGCAAGATGCACACAGTTTCTGGGACTGGATATACTTTGTGCTGCTTATAGTGGTAAGCTAAAACATATTTTATTCATATTTTCATATTTATTCATGTTATCTTACCTTAAGACGATTGTCTAGTTCTGAATTATGAATTAAATGCAGGTTCGAAGAAAGATGAGATAAGTGGAGTTCAAACTACTATGGGAAACTATTTCCTGGGGTTTTTGCCCATCTGAAGCTATGACTTTTTCTCATCTTTCTGGCAATTTGTGGATCCCATCCCAAAAGAACTGCGCCGGCTTGACAGCCAAGAATGAATCAAGCCAATTTATGATATTCTGCTCTGATGTGAACCGTATTTCAGTGAGGGCGTTCTGCATCGACCGGAGCAAATGGTAGTCAGAAGGGGCAAGGTCTGGGCTATAAGGCGGGTGTGGTAAAACTTCCCATCCACTGTTTTCCAAATAGTTCTTAACCGGAATAGCAACGTGGGGCCGAGCGTTGTCATGATGGAAATTATTGCCTCGTGTCTGGTAGCATATTCCGGGCGTTTTTATCTACTGCTCTCTTCAAACGGATTAACTGTGTTCGTTAGCGTTGTCCATTGATGGTTTCATCCGGTTTTAGCAGCTCAAAATACAGCACACTCTTCTGATCCCACCAAATACAGAGAACTACCTTCGCTAGCAGCTTGCGCATGTTCACCATAAACTTCCACCAAAATACGATGACTTTCGGCAGCAGTTTTCTTCATATTAAAGTAATGAAGAAAAACTCCCCGCAAAAACACTTTTTCAGGCACAAAGTTCGACATATTTGAGTGAAAAAAATGATTGTTGTTTACACTTCAAATGAATGACATATACTGAAGTGACGTACAATGCCAGTAGCTTTCCAGCGCATGTTCCAATGGAATAATACTAGTTACGCCATCTCTTAGCTAACAGCACTATTAGACACGACAGCACAAATAGTTATAGACCCAATATTAATGACCTTTCTGGGAAATTATTCCGTACTGATCGTGGGAAATTGGTGTCGCATTTGTTTTAACTTTTTTGACTTATTGACAGTTTCTTTGAGAACAACTCGGTATATTTGCTTCTGTTGAATATATGACATTTTTAAAAATCGTTTACTTCAAAATGGGCTTAGCAATCGTAGGATCTCTCACATCTAGAAGATTCCTGCAATGAACAAGTATCCTTCCACTTAGCATCAAACGAGAAAATGTTTGGATTTGCATTGTCGCATTTCGATCTGCTTCCTGCCAGTCACCTTGATAATGTCGTACTTGAATATTTATGCTTATTTGGATTCAGAAAATCACGGTTCAACAACTCCAAACACGAAGGGAAATAAATACGATGTCTCCAATCTCAGTCCCAGATGTAGAGGCATGGAGTATGGATGCAAGGGTTATTCGTGGATTCTTACATATCTCCCTATAACTCATGCGACCACACACACGTGTGTTGTGACTCACAACTTGTGAGGTCTTTATCGTCTATATAATTACGAACTAGAGGACTTGACATCCACAACTGCCAGGCGTGTACAAACTCGTAATATGCACGTTTTTAATTCGCAATAACTGGGTCGGTTGAACTACACTCGCAACCAGGGCGTGATTCCGCCTTTATTCGGAAGCTATACACGTGCCATAATGTATTCATCATTAAATTGACCGGCTTGGCCTTGCTGGTGCAGATCCAAGCGTCTAATTTGTGATGACGTGTTCTAATAGTATGTCTTTGCTGGAAGCACAGCTCGGATACATCGAAATTTGTTGATCTAAGGCCGCAAAACGTTGACTAACATCGCTCTATACCAGAGTTTTGCGGCCGTGACGTTATGGTGTGGGTTGGTGCATCGACCGCTACACACTTGAGCCTACGCAGCCCATGTTCGATTCCCGGTTCGAGCAAAATACTTTTCACGGCCCCACCTCTTGTGAGTCACTGACAGTGCTCAATGAGTATAATTGTGTAGAAACAACTTCTCAAATTGGCCGTTCGGAGTCGGCATAAAACTGTAGATCCCTTCCACTCGTGAGCACAATATGAGTGGTTGCTGAGAAGCTAGGCTCTGGCTGTAACTATACCAGAGACCATCGGCGGTAACGGTGATTCAAACCTCATGTGGGCACAATTGGGATCCACTACGCCATAAACCGCACCAAACATCCAATATTTATAGAGGGTTAGAGGGATGTGGCCCATTGGGTTGGTGAATCGACTCCTATGAGGAGGGGCCAGGTTCGATCTCCGAATTTTAACAATTTTCATAATTCATGGCTTCACCTCTTACGAGTCACTGAGAAAACAGCTTCCCGTCAAGCCTAGGTTTGTTGCTAACAAAACGTTCGTTCAGTGAGAAGACTGATAACCAGCGAAGAGGGGCATTAAGTACGTGTATCTATACGCCAATCTATTTCCTGACAGACTATGATTTTCTGTTCAATACCAAAAGAGGAAGTTATGGGTTCCATCAAAGACTGCAAACTATCCTTTAAGTGAGCTGACGGAGTTCAGGCATCTGTCGTGATCCGATCAAGCGATGGATACACTTTCAGCATGCGAAGACCTTCTCAATGCCCTCCCCCGATACCATGCCAGAGCCAGAAGTTAATTTATTTTCCGAATTTAAAGAGCCAATTGAGTTTTCAAAGTGAATGAATACCTCCACCTAATGGCTGCCGACATTCAAAGGCCCACCCCACCACCCACCAGACAGTAACGAGTAACTCCAGTACACAGTTCCCACCGGGGAACTGTCGAATGCACAGACCCATGTATCCAGTCCGTTCACCACCACCGCCTCTACCACTGCTTCACCGCACCGTTCCACTCAAAATCCAATAAAAACCTCTGTTTTCAATTCTCGGGGGTATACGAATTTATTTACCACCAAATAACTAATAAAGGACAGAACAAGGGCACTCAAACGTTAATTAAAAGTCTTCGTATATATGCCCGGTTGCGCACAAAAACCCCCACCATCTGCCGCTCTGTCGAGCAGTGGGATCCTTAATTGCTGCTGCCAACAACGGCGCCGTGTCTATGTCGAAATTTGCACAAACAGTGACCTTCACCCACCCCGTCACGAAGATAGTTTGTCAGGTAACTTCCCAGCAACAGGCTCTGCCACTACGAATTGGGGAAAGGACGACTCGGAAAAAGAAAAACAAAATAACATGAATGGCAACGTGATGAAAGCGAATAAAAAAACCGAGCTCGCACTGTTGTATTGAAAAATTATTCTGCACCCGCTCACAGCTGCGAGGGTGGCGTCGTCACTCGCATTGCCGAGACACAACAATAACAACGTTTCGAGTTTCAATATTTTCTGCCAATAAAGTCGGGCATTGGGAACAACCACCCCACAGAGCTGCTGTTCCGGAGAAACTTTATTGCCAGTGCCCTTGTACGTCGATACCTTTTTCGTGTGGGTGCCTTCCTGTTCCATTGAAGTGGGGGAGCCTGTTTGTTGTTTCTCCTTTGTCGTCACTTCTCCTCCATGCAAAGACACGGGTTACAGGAGTTCGCTTCCAGTTGGCTGAGTAGGGCAAGCTCGCCCGGTGTGCGGGTGAACCAAGAAATCGATTTTGACTGGATGTGATTGCAAGGGTTCTCCATCAGCATCACCTCTGATTTCCATCAATCAATCTGGCTGCGACATAATAGGTGAATCGATGCGAAATGAAATTCAAGAATAATTGAAAGGACAATCAAAGGGTGCCAGGGGTGGGGGTGGAGGATATCACCGTCAGTCAGCTGTCATTATTCGAAAGCGGAAAGCGTTTCAGTAGATTTTCGCACATGAACGCGGAGACAACACCCCCAGTGACGGTGAAGCATTTGCATTCGACACGTACAATCGTGATTTGGCAGACGCTGCAGATTCGTTCAAGCAGACAGTAACCTTTCAAGGCGTTTCTATTCAATTTGACAGATAAGTGGAGAACGATGTCGTGGGTGTCTATTGAATCAATGACGAGGGCGGGTAAGGTACAATCATGGCTCTCGGCGTTGCTGGGCGGAGAACTGCAAATCGAGCGAATTGTGAGGACGCCAACTTGACAAATGCGCAATATTGTTCCGGGGAAAGACTTCTTCACCTTCAGGTGGACTTGGGTCTAACGTCTTTTATGTCTGTTTAGCACGAGAACCAAATGAAATGAATCTAGCGTGAAAAGAGGCTAGAGAACCCGACAGTATTGGAGGAAGTTTGACAAGCGTACAATTCCACACAATCCACGAATTAATCGCTTTAAAAATATTTTAGTCATCTCCAAGGGGCATGCGACATAAGGGCAACCAAGGGCATTTGGAAGTGCAATTTCGAAAGGTACAAAGGTGAACCTAAGTTAACCGCAGCAGATCAATGCACTTCCTGCACACTCAATTTGTAGCTTACATTGCACTTCCATCAGACACTACACTCCAGAACATTTACTCCAGGCATTCACCCTGCACTTCGGTCACACGATCCACTCTCATAGCACATTCAAACTCATTCACGATCAGCATCTTTTAGCGATCCTGCAGCAATGACGCTGCTCTAGAATGACTCGTTAAATGTGTGTAATTTTGGTACACTTCCATCAGTAAAATGTCGCGGTGAAAATAAAAATAAATTGAAATAAAAAAAAATGCTGACTATCGACGAAATCGAAACAGTCTGAAGTTGCCACGAAATTTGGTGTTCCTCCAAGTACATTATACACACTGAGCATGTGTAGTCTGTGTTTTTTCCGGTTGCTCCATAACTCGAAGACTGTACTGCAAGACTTAATTGCGTCTGCAGTGACGCAGCGGTCTCGCGCAAGCTTGCGAGTCTTTTTTTCCGCAAGAATGACGCAAGTTAAGGGTTTTATTCGTGAGAACTTTGAAAACACGCAATTTGTTCGTTGACTGACCAGATCAGACTGATTTTAGTTTACAATTCATAAAACACACGAAACTTTTGATTGCCAAGGTAGTAGGACGGAACTCGCCCAGACTCTGAGTTGCATTATTGCATTCGTATGTTTGTACGTATGATCACCTGTGCAGACATATGATTGCGAAAGTGTTCATACGAACTTCCAATAGAGCGGAGCTCACCAAGACGCTGAGTTGCACTATTGCCGAGGTGGAAATGAGTCTAGCTTCTACAGCAAACTATTGTTATGCTTGATTCGGAGGTCGAGAAGCTTTTTCTAGACAGATGTAGTCTTTGAGCATTGCCAGTGACTCGAAGGAAGTGGGGCATGAATGTTGAAAAATTTGACGACAACTACCCGTGATATGCATGTGTACATGTTGGACCCAATACAAGTTTCTTTTTAAAAATACAATAAAATGCACTAAATATGGCTTTATTAGTAAGAACAAACATTCCCATTAATTATGAAATACAACGTCGTTCACTTGAACGGCTGTCACCCTAATTTCCCAAGACCTTGTTGATGGGTTCGGGCTGTAGCTGATGGATTGCTTGGATGGTATTGGCATTAAAAGCTTGAGTCATACTCGGATGTTTGATATAACATAGGTCCTTCACGGTGTCCCACAAAAAAAAATAACAAAGGGGTCAAATCACAGCTCAAAGGCGCCCAATTGACATCGTCAAGACGGCGGATAGCACGGTGTCGCTTGGACTGTGTGGCATGGTGCGCCATTCTTCATCGTCCTACCAGTCGTACAAATCCATGTCTTCATTTTCAGGGAAATAAGGACCTATCAGATTATTCACAAATGCTTTCAGGCGCTCACAAAAACCGCAAAAAAAGATCTTGTAGGCGATGCTTAGCAGACTAATCCAGCGGTAGTTGACGCAGTTAAAGTGGTCTCCTCTCTTGTGGAGTTTAGTAATTGTGGTCTATTAGAATTTTGTTTTAATTCTCATTCTGATAACACTCGTGAATAGTGTTTAGCTCGGGTGTCAATTGCTTCGTTTTTTTAGGTTTCTAGAAAAATGCAGTGAGGACGCAATGGATTGGGTGATATTATTACAAGTGCGGTTCTTAAACTAAACCGTCTTACGTCTCTCGTCATCTGCCGCTCCCTGTCCTGAATTATACGAATTGTAGCGGAGTGAATTTTTAATAAGAGTGACATTGGACTCTGACGCACGTTCTGAAGACACGAAATGCTTCCATCTAAGTGCAGTCGAACTCGGACAATAGCACAGCAACCGTGCAACGAAATATTGTGACTTCAAGCGGGTTGTGGCTCCGATCTTACATACAAGCTGTTTAAAACAAGGCTTGGTCTCCCAGCAAGCTCATATCGTATGCTAGCACAAACAGAAATAGTGGGGAATTCCAGGCTAGGTAGGAGGTCAAAATCAGTGCAAAGTGTAACACATACTTATTGTGAAAAACAATTGGAAATTAATTATGATGGATCTGTGTGGATGTAGATCTGTGTAGAATGTGGCCGAGATTGTACGTGAACAGCTTGTTTTCTTATATTTTTTATGTGATTTTAAGCGGGTTGGGCTATTCGTCGATTTTTATATTTTATTTATCGTCCCTCCGACAGTCGATTCCTGCCTTTCGTTTCTTTCGAGCATAGCCCACTTCATCGTTTGTGGTTAATCCAGAATGCAGGTGGATTAATGTGGATCCTCAAGCTAAATTTCTACTTCCTTAAGACAAAGGCAAATCCAATTAACAGCACCTGGGCAATCGTTGATGCGACCGTCTCGAGCAGCAAGCCCCCGATCAAGTGGTTCCGCTAATTAGCCAATCGCTTATTCATCCCCGCCCCCCAAACTGTGCCGTCAGCAAGCAATTACCCGGATATCCCCCAAAATTACCCAATTACAGAGCGAAATCTCGACCAGAAATATTCCAATTATCCCAGCGCTAGTACTTAATGGCAACGCCACTCATCCTCGCTCCCCTCCCTCGGCTCCATCCTCTCGTCGGCCGCTCATTCTCGATACCATAAACGACAGATCCTTAACCGGAAAATTCCCACCAATTTGAGATCAAAATTATATTTTGTTGTTGATTTATTTTTTCACTGTGCAACAAGTCGCAAATGGCTTAAGAAATGTGTGTCTTCAACCCCCTGGGGTGCTCTTCGCAACAACCACCATCGTTTCGGGGCGGCAGCTCGGCAAATATAATAGTCCTTTCGCTCCCTGCCAAGGCGGTCTGGTGCGAGAAGAGGACGACGAAAAAGAAAAAGTCAAAACCCTCCCCCACCCTCGACGGCTGAACGCGGAGCAAAGGGAACGGCTTGTAGATACAAAGCCAAGGAATTTCCCTTTTATGTGCTAATTTCGTTTGCAAGTTTTCTTCAATTTGTATCGCTCCCCGCTCTCGTGGGGACGGCTGGTGAAAGGAATCTGAAGAATTTACCTGGTGGTAGGCAAAGTCCTCTTCTTTTCGCTTTTTTCCGTTTTTTTTTTTTTTTTTTTTCTTGTACCCAAATCAAATACACCGGCGGAAGCTCCTATGGGGGGAAATTGAATTTTCAGATGGGTAGAGGATGGAGGGGGGCGTTTGGCAATTCCCACGCCAACGCACCTCTCAGGTGTTTTATTATCGCATGAGCTCCCTAGATAAATGTCTTGAAGTTTATGTCTTTGAGGTTGGGTGAGGTGTTGCGTGTGAAACTGTTGCCTTGCGGATCTCAAAGTTCTTGAAGTTGCTTTTTCTCTCGATTTCCTGTGGAGGCGGGAAGGGCGGCAGTGCCATCCTCGCCGTATATGATACTTCGCATTCCACCGGAGTGGAGGATCTAATAGATTGAAAAGTTTCCCTTCAAGTGGGTTTTCGAGATGAGGACGAGGAGGAGCTGCTGCGTGTTGCTTGCTTCTGTGTGCGGTTTTGTTTTTCTTGAGACCTCCTTACGGTGTTGATTTTTCAATCAATGACACGAATATGAAGGAACTTTTAAGAGCTGTTTAGAAGAAGCGAGCAATGGAAGTTCTCAGAGTTGAGTGGGTAAATGAGAAAGTTTTGAACCGAAAAAGCCGAGTCGCGGTGAAGGGGAACTCGAATAAATGGAACTTCTTAGATTTGTGGCAGTTTAGTGCTTAAAGTTTCGGCTTTTCAACAATTTAACAAGCATTGAGAAGAGTTAAGCACATGTGGCATCGCTCGATGGGCGGTACACACCCATCCTCCGTTGGAGTTAATGTTTCTGGTTGACTAATTGTGTGCCGCGTAGATCACAATCAATGCAATGGTGAAAGGCCCGAGAGCTATGCCAGTTATAAATCAAATGCACTCACCAGTCTGGTGCGGTGCTCCATACGAACAGGTTTACATCCTGTTGCACTAAATGTCCTTTTATGGCGTACCCTACCCTAGGCTATTCAATCGCAACCAGGACGACACTGGCGAACGTGTCCTTATGCATCCACTCTGCACATTCCATGTGGTGAAATGAAAATAAATCACCGCGCACACACCGAAGAACCCATTCGAGCGAAAAGGTCACATTCTGAATGCGATTATGAGACTGTAACTGAAATGCAACCAAACGCAAGAAACGCAACAACTGGCTGCTGGGTGGCCTCCCTCTTGCAGCACACACAATGCAGATGGAATAGTTCCCAGGGTGTGAGTCAACTCTGAATGGAGCACAGAGCGGAGACGCGGCAACAATGACAGCGGGAACGATGAAGTTTGCTTTGAGCAAATGAGAGCGTTTGCATTTTGTTCGTGGCAGGTCCTTGCTCTCCGCAAAGAAAAACTGGGCCACAGCAAACAAGAACGAGGGGCTGTATTCAAATAGCCGCAATTATGAGACGAAACTGTGCTTAGTTTGGAGAAATGTAATTTAATGAGGAGAGTCGGAGTGTGCTCTGTGGTTGGAGTGAGTGCCTGAGGCATGCGGAGCATGTGCCACGGAGGAGGACGGCACTGGGGTTTATGACTTTTGAACGTGCACTCGGAAATGAAACTTAAAGAGGAGAGTTCCCGGTTAAAACCTTTCCTTGGCGACGAGGAAGCAGTTCGTTGCGACGCTTGAGATGGTTTTCGAGGACCGGACAAGGAGTTCAAAGAGTAACAAACTGACGATGTTATCGATTTGACTTAAGAACTACAGGCAATCCCTGCAGAGTTCAAGTGCATTACTCCCATTTTCTCTGTTAGAGATTGGACGGCTAAAGGCACTTGCACATGGCACTGGCTCTAAAGAGTGCAAACAATCGAACCGTAATCATGTGTGCGGAACTCACTCAGGTCCAAATGCGTTTGACTTCCTTAAGGCCTGAGCTACTGCACTGAGCTACTTGTAAAGCCAAAGTTTTTTTCCTACTAAGTCGGTCCACAAGCAAACAACAAAGTTTCACTTCATTTGAGGGCCACTCTAGGAACAATTTCTGTGAAAGTTGAAACTTAGTTTCTCGGTTCGAAAAAGAACTTAATGAATAAACTTGCATTTTTATGTCGTTTTAAGAGCCTATTGCCATCGTGTGCAGGGAAAGCTAAAGTGCATGCAGCGGAATTTGGAAAAATAGAATAGAATAGAAATTGGGAAAAATAGAATTATTGATGATTTCCAAGTCTAATTGAGTGTATATCAGATCTGAGGGCCTCCAAAAATTGTTTCTTTTTTTTTTTGGTAATTTGCGGGTATTGTGGGTGGGGGAAACACGCGCAGTGTATGCTTGGCCTTGCGCCCGTGTCTCACATAGACCAACATGATGGGTCCAAGTGCCCTTAATTGGTGATGTTTTTCCGGATCTGAATTAATTTATACACCTTAGGAGGTATTTCAGTTGAACACTGCTCAAGTCCTTCAGCTCTACGAAGAAGGGCTTCCCCTGGAACTGAGTTCTTTTCCTTGCTCGGGCTGGGCACCCGCAGAGCAGGTTTCTTCTTTGCACATCCTGCAAAAGTCGCAATGCATGCGTGCCTGTTGCAGAGTGCCCGGTAAGGGCCCCTATCAGCGTGCGCACTTCCTTGGGACTAAGGCTGATCAGTGATGTTAATCTATTCTTAATCAGCGTCGTCGGCCACAGGGCCCTTGCTTTTGCTCAAATTTTCACACCAAGCCAGCGAGTTCGGGCTCTCTCCAGGGCTTCGTCTTCCAGTTTTTTTTTCCTTATGGAGCTAAGCGGTGTGACTGATGGACTGCCTGATATTCTCCCTGTTCAGAATCGCAAGACGGTTTAGCTTCCTTGGATGCCCTGGTACCCAGCATAGAGTACCCTGGTACCCAGCATAGGGTCACTGACGGTGACAAAATGTTACATATTGCCGCGTGGCTATCGGAAAGAATTGATATCGATTTGTTTGTTACGAGTATGTTGTACAGGCCGCAGAAGACCCCGGCGCCTGTACCCGCAGCAGTTTAAAAGCCGTGTTCTTGAAACTGTTTTCGATCAGGAAAGCATAAATCTTCTCCGGGGATAGTGTTGGTGGCAAGTGGTTTGATTGCTCTACGGTGCTACTGTGCAATCATTAAGTATGGAAGCGTAATCGTGTAGTTTATCCTTCCAGAATCGCACCTATCTGAGCCTCGGAGCCGACGTGGCTACACTGTTGCTACAGAATAGATCGAGAGGAGGTGTAGGAATAGTACAGCCTCGAGTACTGCCGCCGCGATGGCGTGTGTCTTATGCCTAGTCAGGCCGATCGTTGGATTGTTTTAAGCTGCGTCAGAAGATGTTTCTTCTCCAATGAGTACGGATGGTGTACAGCCAGTGTACCACCCGTGTTTTAAGGGTCCATGTTTTCCCGATGGCACATTTGCACGTGTAGAACGCCACATACTATTTTCGAATACGGCCCCCGACACCTGAAACAATCGCTTAAAACTAACATAAGACAAATCTAGGATTGAGAGAGAGCCACTGGATTGTAGAGGAGTTCTGTCACAAATTCAGTAACAGCAGTATTCCAGTCCAGTAACAGAACGTTCACTTAGTTTAAAATGGCTCGTCATACCGGATCGGATATGTAACGTGCGTGTCGTGGCTGAGAGTGTAGGCATGTCAACAGAACTACTAATCACATGAAAAATATGTCCAGGCGCTGTTTGCGCAGTTGCTCACTCTCAACCATAGCAACCGTGTGACATGCGAAAGATCCATAAATGGGGCTAAGAATTGAAATTTTTCCCACGAAGACATCATTTAACACATCCCTAACATGTAGCGTGGCTCGGCTTCCTAAACAGTGATCACTAATTCTGACACAAAATTGTTCTTATGTAAATGTCTATGTAGCACGACAATAAATTCATTTCTTTAAATGTGACTTTCTTCGAACTGATAGTGACCGAGCTCCCTCCCAAGTAGTCTTACATAAAGTGAATCTTAAGGCTCGGCCACGCAGAATACTTTAGCTGTGCCAGCGTCAAAGCATCCGCGGGGATGTGCCTGTTGCTAGAGATGACACAAAGAATACTTCAACAGTCTCAGGTTTCAATTCAAAATTCAAGTGGTATACTCAATTAAAAACTCTGTTTATATTTTTATGAATTTTGGACTTTGCTTCGACCAGAACCAACGCTCCGACTTTCATTTAAAATTCAAATTCTATTGAAATGTCACCGTTTGACAGATTGCCAACGCTGAGGAGAGAGAAAAGTTGAGCAACCACATGCGCCAGCGTGGCGATATTTATACTCCCAGTATTGTTTCTAGATCTTACTGCCGCCACGACTCTATGGAATTTCCCCTCTGACTCTCGTATACATGATTCTTTGTAATCTATCATCTTCCCTTCTTGAAGTATGTACAAGAACTACGAGAAAACTCTTAGAAGTTGATCGTTCTTCTAATTGCGTATAGATGGCGTTGGTGTCCTGATTATCTCATCTTATACGCGTAATTCTATCCACGTCACAGTGTGTAGGTATTTTATGTATTTCTCAAAGTATCGCTGACGCAGACGCAACTAAAGCATGCTATGTGCCGGAGCCTTTATTCAGGTCAAGACATGACTCTGATTTTTATCGATCTAAGATTTCTTCCAAGTGACTCATATTTTCCCTTCTTCTCCCTTACAGATCGGCTCGTTTTTCATGATCAACTTATGCCTCGTCGTCATCGCAACACAATTCTCCGAAACGAAAAAGCGCGAAATGGAACGAATGCGACAGGAGCGGGCCCGCTACACCTCAACATCAACCCTAGCATCGAGCACCAACAACTCAGAACCAGCCACCTGCTATGCGGAGATCGTCAAGTACATCGCCCACCTGTGGAGGCGCTCCAAGAGACGACTACTTAAGAAGTACAGATTATATAAGTATGATGGTGTTATTTCAGTTTCCTTTCGGTTTTTTCTACTTTTATTTACTCCTTAAGTTTTCAACTTTTTTGGGTTCTATCTCCGTTCTATCTCCGTGCAACCCGCCCCCAGAAAAGAACGCAACATTTTTGTATAACAAATTTTTTCCAAAAAACCAATTTAATCAATTCAATTTTTTCAAACAAAAATTGAGTTTTTGTAAATATGAATTCAAATCAGAAGAATCTTTAGAAATCCCTGCAAGAGAACGATGTAGCAAAAAAAAACAACTATTTTTGTATATAAGCAAACAAAAAATATTAAATGACCAAACAATTGTTTTATATATGCATTCCAACCAACCACCAACTACCACCACAACCAACCACCTACCCCGAGGAGGCCAACACTGTTGTATACAAACGCAATGAACCTTGAAAAAAAAAAACGAAAATTAATCAAAATTTTCAGAAAATTCGAGAGACCAAATTTTGCCGACCGTTGTATACAGTTCTAGTGAACTTAGAGCTAGTAAATGTGTCATTTGTCACAACAACAATGATTTGATCTCATTTCCCATAACGATTGCCTTGCTTTTGTGCCGATCCTAAAAGTAGACAGCAAAAAAAAAACTAAAACAATTATAGCATCAGTCCTTAGTTGGCTCTATGAGTTGAAAAATGAGTTTTTGAGTTCAGTTTTCTAAGACGTTTTGTTTGGTTATCGTTTCATGTACATTCTTATTGATGAGTTAACCTCCTGGGTTTCCTTTGGCAGCATTTTGAGTTTTCTTACACTTTGGTTCTCTCTCTGAGTTGTCTTGAGCATGTGCCTTTTTCTAGAAAGCCTTTGAGTTATACAAACGTAGTGCCAGGGCAGTGTTACTCAATGAAGAGGAAAAATAAATTATTTATACATTTCATCCATTCATCTAGGGGTGTAGAAATGAGGTCTGCTGTGCCTGCAGGAGGCTTTGAGAGTTCGAATCTTATTTCAGCGTCGGTTATACAGATCATGTCAGTGACGACTGGGGGTATTCATATCGACTGTCTCTGCATGAAATGGTTGACCGTTTAAGTATCGACCTCATGTGAGTACCGGGGCATTGTGACATAACAAGAACTACAAGTGAAGACCTTCAATCTGTGCATTCCCTTACAGCTGACCATCATACAAATGCACACAAACGCTCACATTGTCTGCTCAGACTGAGTGGGTCGGCAATTGGAACACTCATCGGCGTCACAGTGCCCGTCTTAATTAGATGATAAGATGAAAATGATGTCCTCGTGAGTCTACTGTTCCACGAGAGAGTAAGTTGCTTCCGTCGGATGAGGGTAGCATTCCTTTAGCTTGTAGAAGCTGCCGAGGCAAGGAAGTTAAGAATACAGCACATTCTCTGTTCACTACTTGTGTGTTATTGAAGAACTCAATTAAATAAAGTCTATTCTGATCTAAACATATTCTAGTTGAGATTTGTCTTGGGATTCATCGACCAAAATAAAGGAAAAATCCCGCAGTCAGTTGATGACAATCGAATCAACGATCGTTTTGCTCACTCGTTGTGCCTAAAATTGCCCACATTTCAAATCTGCGCTATTGTCTTATTGTCGTTGCGGAACTTGATGCGTGCTCCACTTTGAAGCAACCACTTACGTCTTGGTGTCGAGCTGTATTTTTGTCCAGTCACAGGGCACACGTTTTCCATCCTTTCCCTCTTGAACGAGCGCAGCTGTAGCTTTGCAGATCAGTTGCCTTAGTCAATGGATTCTCCTCGATTCGCACTTATCTAGTAGAGCTCTTGATACCCGCTTGAGAAGGTTCTCTTCACAGAAATGTCTTTGAGGCATTATCAGTTGCCCACAGTTGATGCAATGGGGTGCACGAACCATAGTGTATGAGTTGAACGATCACTAACCCCATTCGACTACGACGAGCATTTATATTACTTATTTTGGAACACACAAAAGCAAACGATTGCTAAGCACTTTGCCTTTGTACTGTTCAACACAAAGCCTGAATTCTGAATTCCCCGCGTGATCCGTTAAAGAGGTTGCGGGCAAAGCACCCACGAGAGATCAAACCACTCTATTCTCTGTCATCGACTATTGCTCATCAAGACGCAGCCAGGCGAGCTTTTGCAGACCAGCTCGTCTTAGATCCGCCACGCGGTCGCCTTTCTGATAGAGTCTCATTCATGGCACACCTTGGAAGTCGTGAAGATAAGGCGATCGTCCCACCAAACTACACAAAAATTAAATCAGCTTGATCAGTCCTAAAGGAGAGCTCGGCATTACCGCTCCCATCACCATACCTCGAGGTACTTAAACTTCTCAATCTGCTTCAATAGGACTCCACTAAGATGCAGAGTGCATTGAACAGGTTCTTGTAATGATCATTATTTGAATTAACCCTCATCCCAGAACCCCCACATACGGCCATGAAAAGGCGATGACTTACACTCACCTCCCAATGTGAAACATTCCGCGCCTCTATAATGAGAAGGAGAGGTGATACTCTGACAGTCCATGGAACACAGCTGCTATCGTTTGGCCCTCAAAAGAGCGCCATCGATCACATATTAGTGTAGAACGCTCCACAGCACTCGGTCGTGTGCCTTTCCCAAATCTACAAACAAGATCGGACACTGCTCATCCCTCGTCCTGGACTCGATCATATCTCTAGAAGGCGTCTTCAACACCATATCATAGACTTTCCCTGTGAGCGCCTTCAACAACTCTGCATAGGCTTTCCATGTTCAAATTCAAAGAGATACGCTGCTGTCGTTGAAGCAATCTCTCTGCCCTGTTCCAGATTGAGCAGCTCTGAAAAGTCCACCGTCCTCAACACCAGTTGATAATCAGTTGACAGTTCAGCCCCTCTCATCAGACGAACGTCACTAGACCACAATTGTGAATGATTGTGAACGAGACAGCCAGAGATGTGCCCATAACAACTTCCGAGTTCGTACCAAAAACTTCACTCTTTTATACGACGGCGTCGGCGACTCTGGAAAGGTCTAAGCTTGGACAGGTGTCCAAGTCTCGAAATCACTGATTGTGCGAATGTGGAAGCAACGAGAATTTGTTGGTATTTGCAATCACTTGATGTACAAATGCGAATTTTGGTATTTCATACAGTCTCGAAGCAGGCAGCTACGTTTTTAGGGCCTTCTTAGCTAGAGCTCAGCTGTAGCTTTGCAGATCAGTTGCCTTAGTCATTGGATCCTCCTCGAATCGCATTTATCTAGTAGTGCTATTGATACCCGCCCAACCTTAAAACTACCCGGATACCCGAATGTTCGGGTATCCACAAGTAGGTCCCCAAATATTGAGACGAAATCAATCCGCTGCTTCCAATGAATTCAAACGTAATTTAACTTTAAGTCACATTACACGTCTATTACTACAGTCACCCAATGATGACGGGTATTTGGTAGCCGAACAATGCCGGGTACACGCCCACCGCACTACTCGTGTAATTGTCGGGTATTACCCGGGTAAGGTCAAGAAAAAAAAGGAAGCCAAAAAGAAGTTCTGGGTCCCTATTGAGCGCCCCGAATTCCTGATATTCAACCTCTTTGTCACAACCCTTATTCATACCGAGTTTATATGCTTCGGTTGATCGGTGTAGCACAACGATTGTCCCAGCTGATGATTTGCCTGACTAGCAACCCCATCGACGCCTGCATCAAAATTGGTCACACATTTGAGTAGCACTGCTCCCCAGCTTGACATTCACAAATGAAATTAGTTTAGCCACTCATGCATTGCAAGTGCTCACAGAACCATTCCATTTCATTTTAAATTGAATCAAGAATAAGAAAAAAAAAATGAAAAGCAAAATTAAACTCAAACACCCACTTGCCCAGACAATTATCTTATTAAATCAAATTTACTTTTTCCACATAAAATAAAACAACAACAACAAAACAATCCATCACAAAACCGACACAAAAACCGCAGATACCAGCGACAGCAGAAGAAGGAAGGTCTGCTCCCGAACGCTGACAACTTGACTTTCTCGCCGAGCCGGATCAAGTGTCATCACCCGAAGTGTCCCAAGTACAGTCAGCGCAAGCCGTCCAACATCCAAGACCAAATGATAACGGTGATGGTGCCATTAAACTCGAATAACAATGTCAACACAACGGTCGCAACAGCGGCAACAATGTCAACAGCCACAACAAATGGCGTCACCGGCGGCAGTAGTGGTGGCGGCAGTGGCAACGGAGGCACTACCCTGTCGACGTCAGCCCACGCCAACGTCCAAGCGATCCATCCACCAAGCAGTGGTGGCGGCGGACTTGGTGCCAGCAATGGCGGCGGTCCCATAGCACTAAATCAGAATTTACCCTACTCATCGATAAATTCCATGATGCACCATCACCACACCATTGCGATGGGTAATGTCGGCAGCAACAACTCTGGTGGCGGCACAACAATCAACAACAGTTTGATGCAGAATGCACAGAACCACAACCATCATCATCACCAGCAACAGCAGGTCCATCATCCCCAGCTTCCGCAGAACCAACACCATGCAGTGGTGGTGGCAAACAATGGGGCGCACAATTCGTCATCGGAGAACTCTGAACTGTCACTGGAGGCATCGTCGCACGGGCAACGGGCGTCGAATCTGAAGAAGATCAACATGAACCACATGAAGGACGACAACACCAGTTGCAGCAGTGGACAGAAGACGATTTTGCTCAAGATACCGACCAGCATTGACTCGGACCAATTGATTGTGAGTATAGCGAGATTTATTGCTTCTAGTCCAGGCAGGCAATTGTGGGTCGGCTGCTTGTCAGCATTTGCTGGAGGGAACCAATTTAGGGGCCATGAGGGCGCTATGTGGGTAACTGGCACTTGCCAGGTGCCAGAAATTCTTCCTTCTTTCACTTCGAGTTTCTCCGTGAATCGCGGTCTAATGACACGAGTTGACGATGAAAATCGTGACGCTTTATGCTGAGCTCTTGAACTTCAATCAGCTCCAAATTGGCATGCACCCGCAAACAGGCTAGATTGGTCACCAAACTGCCCATATTCCATGCCATGCACGTCCTCGTGGCCGTGGCGCAGGAATGCTTGCACCCAACAAACGCAAAATGATTTCTTTCGAAAATGCACATCATTTGATTACGCTTCATGTCGTTTCTTAGAATCACCCCTGCACGTCGGGATTCCTCAGCCCGCCGACATCGGCCCGACGTCGATCCTCGGTGATGTTCAATGAGTTTGTTATCCTGCACACACCGCCATCCATACCGGAACCGACTCAGGACAAAAACGTCTGCTCATCGGAGAAAATGACACAAACTGGTGACGGCACAATCTGGCAGGTAAGTCACTCACACATTCCAGCCACGTGCGGCGACTTCACAAGTGCCCCGCACTCGCCCTTCATTCACAGGTTAATCTTCCTCAAACCATTGCCAGTCATGCCCTGGCCAACCCGTACAGTGATTGCTCCGAACTGGGTCTGCACGATGCGATGACATGTCAGGAGCTGTTGGCGTTCTCGGTGGCGTTCTCGGCGGCGCTCCCAACTGGCCAGAGCACCCTGGAGTCGTTCTACACCTCACTGGCACGCTTCGATCCGCACACCGCCGAGGCACTGAAGAACCACCAGAATCTGGAGAACTCAAATGCTTTGCGTGTGGCCTCTGCCAATGCACACGTCAACAGTGGCAGCGGTGGTGGCAACGGCAACGGAGGCGGAGCGGGAAATTACATCGATGACTACTCGTGCTGCTACGACCTGTACCAGAACGCCCTGTCACCCTTGGACGAGAAGAAGAAGAAACATCGGTCGAAAGTGCTGACCGGGATCATATTCGTCTACCAGCACATAGCAGGCGCGCTGAGTTTCGTGCGTCGGTACATAAAGCGGCTCGTGGAGCACAAGTACTTCCAGCAGGGCATCCTGCTGGCCATTCTCATCAACACCCTCAGCATGGGCATCGAGTATCACAACCAGCCCGAGGAGCTGACCGCGATTGTGGAGACGAGCAACATTGTCTTCTCGGCGATCTTCGCCGTCGAGATGTTGCTGAAGGTGGTCGCGGAGGGACCCTTTCGCTACATCGCCAATGGATTCAATGTGTTCGACGGCGTCATTGTGATATTGAGGTGAGTCCTGTAAAGAGAAAGAGGACGTTCAACGATAATCTGGGCTCACTCACGCTAAGCCCTCGACCCTATTCAACGTCCCATATCAGCGTGGATAACGAGTCTTCCCGTGTAATGACAAACTGGAGCAATTCCCATTTGTAACCGCAACATTAGTTTCAAAGTTCCCCGGATTACGACAGAGACCCCCCGACCTCCCATTCAATTCACCAAATGAATCCTTAACCCACTCAACTCGTTATTCACTTTTCAAATTCCAAACTTAGACGGCACACACCCCCATTACGGTGTGCGGGTTCCCGTGAAGCGAACCCTAGTGTAAAGGTTCCCGCGCCACCCACCGTCTTCGTTCGTCTTTGGACCAGCCAACAAGTGTCTCCTAAATTAAACGATTCCCCTGCAGTGGCAGCAACTTCCTGAACTTATTAAGGATTTCGTCTGGCACCACTGAGTGCCGTATGGCGGTCGGTCTCTGGGGAAATCGCTCTCGGTGTTAAATCGGTCGGTTCTCGGTCCGGTCGGTACGGTGTCCCACACACGTGTCACTTGCATTTCGTTCACACGTTTCGCGTGCGAGGACATTCTCGGTTCACTCGGTTGCTCATTGCTTTTCATTTTTCTTGTACTTCTTTCACAGCGCCATAGAAATTTGTCAGACATTCATGGGCAATGGTGGCGGAGGAGGTTCTGGCTTGAGTGTGCTGAGGACATTTCGCCTGTTGCGGATCCTCAAGCTGGTGAGATTTATGCCAAATCTCAGGCGGCAATTGTTCGTAATGCTCCGTACGATGGACAACGTGGCTGTGTTCTTCTCGCTGCTGGTCCTGTTCATTTTCATCTTCAGGTGAGTTCAAGTTCAGATCCGTAGAGACGGATGAATCAGAAATTCTAAAGAAACATAAATAATTGAAAATAATGTTAACTAACAAATGTTTAGTCTACATTTATTTTGTTCGTTTGATTATTGTTTTTAGAGTTCGGTTGGTTTTCAGTTTTCTAGTCGTTTCATTTTGATTTTTCAAGGTAATGACAAGGACTCTGCGTGGTGGTATCCTTTGTGTCTTTTTATGGGACAGAAGTCGAAGTAGTCTCCATCCATTGGATATGGATCGGGGATCACAACTATGTTTAAGCCTCCGAAACTTCTCTTGCTGAAATCAGGGATTTTACTCTTTCTCTCTCTCCCTCTCTTTGCTTTCATTATCGTAGTTGCCTGCTCACGTACTTAAACATGATGGGATGATTGTGTTTATCGTTTTCGTCTCTCAAAGCGGACAAAAATAATGGTGCTCGAACTAATACATGACTCATTGCCGTGAAACGAGAGAAGATACTGGGCCTTTCGATTTGATTTGAGAAAGGATTTGAGTGATTCTTTTTCATTTGTTATCAAACCCCCAATCGTACTATAATATTATGCGCTCGGAACAATTCAATTTAGGCGAATGCAGAGTCTATTAGTATAAGCACTACAAGTGTACATAGAGGCTTGAACTTAACTGCCAACAGGCGTGTTATTGTCCGCAACATCTAGGATGTTACGCGTATCCGCCAGCAAACGGATCTCTCTTATCCCCACAGACGACGAGCAAACGAATTTTAAGTTGGTGGCTGACGGCTGGTTAATAGCGGTCACATCTAGGCCGGAGAATGCCCGTTACACGCGAATCTGCTACCATTCCGTAAGCCAGAGCTTGGATAAAGCGGTGGAGATGGCTGATACTATTGCTACTTAGTTCCGTCGGGATGTTCAAATAGAAGGCGTCTACTTGACTTTTTCAATTTCTTCCTCCACCTCGTCTCTGCAGCTCATCTATGTTTGCGACACATCGAATAAAAACATCGACGAAGTTGAAAAATCATAAAAAAGTCAAACGCAAGTTGACACTAAAACAAAAAGAAATATATCTTCACTCGAACCTACCGCTGAATGTGTATTTTATTTTCGTTATTCAGTAATGGACTTCACTCTTCTTGGAAACACATTGCCACAACCACAGAGACATGATAGCTAAGTCTTGATTAAAGTGGAAATTCAACTCTGTACAGTGAATGCTTTCATTCGATGCATCATATAAAATACTCGTACATCGATACATCGAAAGCATTCTATTCGTCGAATAGCAAACATCGATGTTTTCGATGTATAATGAGTAACCCTACCGTACATTGCTGGCATACGCAGACGATATTGACGTGATTGGCAAAACATAGAAAGCCATCAATATGGCGTTTGCTAGCATTGAGACTGATGCGACTAAAATGGGTCTAGCAGTGAAACGAAGTATAAGCTGGTCTCGAGAATGAACATGCAACATGTTCACCCCTGTCACTGAAGAGGATTCCTTTTTTGTGTATCCTGGCACCACAATCACAAATCGACAGCATCCATTAAAATATTAATAGTGACGTCTAAGTACAGTACAGCACCGCTAGTCCGTACACTTCAGTAGTCCGGACACCTCTATTATTCGGACACTTTCAAAACGTCTAAGTTCAAGACGTCTAAGTACAGTACAGCACCTCTAGTCCGTACACTTCAGTAGTCCGGACACCTCTATTATTCGGACACTTTCAAAACGTCAATTCTACAATCCGAACAAAGCATTAAAAGCATTAATGGGAATTCCCCTACTAGTTGCGTCGCTTGCAGTCAGCGCTTAAGTCTAGATCTTGCGTCGGTCCGATGGCACAATGCCCAATTCTGACATCGATAATAGACACCCGCGACCAAGCCTTCGCCCATCTTCGATCTATTTGTGAAAATTCGCAGAAGACCGTCCAGCGTCTGGTATTCAGACTCCCAGTATGTTCTAAGGGTTAAGAAATTCATCCCGGAGAGGAGCTTTTTATTATTATTGTTGATGGTACGAGTGTATTGCACCGCGACCTTTAGATCTTGAGAATTCCCCTCACATGCAGTTCTTTCAGGAGCTAAGCGTTTCTGTTGCGCGAAGGTCGAAAAGATTTATTCTAGAGAACTCTCTCTCGGCCAGAATGTGAGCTGGTTCAAGTGACTTCAATTCTTCCTCTGATTGAGTGCTTGCCCAGATATCTTTGTTGTTTGTGGGCTAGTGCCTCACAAAATCCCAGTACTCCTAATCTGTGTGTCTGTAGTGCCATGTTAGAAAGCCTGTTACGATACGGAGGTTGTTCTTGTCCATCCTGATGCATGTGCGAAACCTTCCCAGTGAAATGAAACTGCTGCTCGTGACAAACAATTTTCTCTGCCGAGTCACTGACCAAAACAGTTCCACTGTCTGATAAAAGCTTTCTCAAACTCAGCCATTCTGATCCGCCATAAAACCGCAGATCTCCTCCACTCTTGAGAGAACAGTAACACGCACTACACTAGTGATTGTTGCTGTAGCTAGGTCCATATTATTACATGTTGATCAAGCCAAGATAACGATTGCTAGCAGCTGCTAATCGTATGTTCCCACAAGACGAAATCGAGTAACTTCGGCAGTTTCCCTCGAAGTTAGGATCGAAATTGCGCAATTTCCCATACAAAGAACCAATTTCAAATTTGCCTGAATCTCAATGAAATTGATTGTTTTCGTACAGTAATGATTGCCGTCAGATGAAAAATAATCTGGTACAAATTTCAATACAAAATGGTTCAATTTTGTTTCCACTTTGCAAGCCATTTTAGGCACATTAGCACTTCAATTGATTTTTTAGTAATTTTTATTTTTAAATAAAAACGGCGGACTAAATTCTTAACTTCTTTCTGGGTTACAAATAACCAACGCTACATCTGTGTGAAGAGTGCAGCGTTGCAGATAACGATGGTGCCTTTGTTTATTGCCCAATGCTTCCGGTTCCGTGATGTCTTCGTTAATCGCCAAAATGGTCTCATTTGGGGTTCAGAAAACCCACGAGTAATTGTTGAGAGCAAGTGCACCCACAACGCGTGATTGTTTGGTGCGAATTTGGGCCCTAGGCATTATCGGACCATTCTTCTTCGAAAATGCGGCTCAGGTCAGGCAGTAACAATTAATGGTGTTCGTTATAGTGACATGATTACTCAGTTTTTACTGCCTAAATTATTTGATATGGATGTGACCAACATGTGGTTTCAACAAGACGGTGCCACATGGCATACAGCCAGAGATACAATTTAATGGCTACATGAGGACTTTCCTAGTAACAATTTTTTGTTTAGTCGACTCCTGTGCAGAGGGGACAGGTTCGAGACGCGAAATTACCAGTCCTCATATTTTTTTGTTGTATGACTTTAGGTATGCGTATTACGTAGAGTGAGTAAGATTCAGTGCTTGCACAGGTAAACATTCACGAAAACTCGGAATTTTCTACATTTTTTTGAGAAGAGTTAAATATAGACAAAAAGCAGAAAAAGCCAAAAAGGCAACTAAGGTAAAATAAAATACAAATATTTGGAATCAGGAGGACATGAAACGTGTTTCTATAAAGTCCATACTATCGTCCAATTAACAAAACAAAAGAGGAAAAGTTAGCACAATCCTATCCCTCGTAATAACAAACAAAACCATCACATTTTTTACCATTCTTCCAGTGAACTAGCAGACTTCTGACAGGTTGCATTTCTTTTGCTAAAATTTTCCATACAATGACATTTCGCTGTCAAACCTAGTTACCAGATTGTGCAATTTCGTGTCTAGTGGGAGCATACTATAAGATGTACGAGAGTGTACTCTTAGAAGGACACTGCGTTGAACTCGCATGGTGCCCACCATAAAAACAAAAAAACAAAAACAGAGCTTAAGGAGAGAAACAAATAAAGACCCGACTGACGGTCTTTAAAAATAAAAACTGGACTGCAAGGGACTCCAAATCAACAGCTTTCAGTTCGATGGAGTCTGACAATTTCAATCAATTCCATCATAAGGAAAAAATCACAAAAAGTCTTGCTCGCCACTCGACATACCAATCAAGACTGTAAATCTAAAGTCGATTTGTCACAGACGAACTACAGAGCCGAATTTTTCTGATTTGATGCTGAAACACATCAGCATTGCTTACCAATTCCTACGTGTTTTTTTTTCCAAGAGCTCTGTGGAACCCAGTAAACAGCCGTAAACACACTTCGTTATTTTTCACAAATATTTTCCTGCAGTCATTCCCGCTAATATCATTTGAATACATTTTCACGGAAAGCTTATTACCAGCTTCTCGTAAAATTATTTTGCAATTTACCTAACCACCAACGGATGGAAGGACGAGGCATATCAGCCTTCCCCATTCAACAACCAACTCAATTCAGAGAACAACTACTCGTGTACTTCAGTTGAATATCCTCCTTAAGAGTCATTATTCTGGTTGGTTTGGTAATTGCAAGTACAAAATGGAAAAATGTTACGTATACGCCCTCCAAGTCAAATTATTTAAATTAAAATCATTGAAATGATTGCAAAGGGGGGAATTAATTCTAATAAGATCTACTTGGCCCATTCCCGTTTATGTCACAGAGGCAGTCGAAAGTACATATTTATGCGGATGTATACAAAAATCGTTGTCATTCACGTGAATTTTTCAACCACAGCAACACCGTCGAGCCTATCCCTACGGATGTGAGAGAAATACATTTCTCCACGGAAGACATTCGTTTGAGCTTATTTGCGTATGACGAAATAAGATGCGCATATTATATTCGGCTTAACATCGGGGTTGTTTCGTGCTAAAATATTCATTCACGCATTCTTTGTAAACATAACGGACTGCTGAATGAAGGACGAAATTTGAATGAAGATAGGCATCGCACACTGAAAGCAAAAGTGACACTTAACAAAAAAACCTAATTATCGAATGTGACCGATTAAAGTTGTGGACATAACTCAATGAACGATTAACGTCAGAGTAATGGCTTTTGTGGAAATTAAACAAAGTATCAGGACGGGTATGTCCACAAACGTAAAAGTGTATAATTGTGTGTAGTGCCACTGTACGAGAAAGATTGGAGGGGAATAAATAGCATCCTTTTATTCCATTTTATCTGGTCACTATACTTCCTCGTTAGTTACAAACGTGTTTCTGTTGGTCATTTGAAAAAGACATAAAAAGTGTTGTCTCGTCGTCAATTCCCACTCTCAACCCACAATGACATCCTAGCCAGTCTGCTTGCGACGCATTTTGCAGCCAGCTCAAAACTGCCACATTCCAATATGTCTCCATCTGTGCTTGAAAGCGTTGATTTCACCAGAGAGAAGATCTCGATGAGCACAAATCCGCTGGCCCAGATGGTATTCCCTCTATACTTTTAAAGAGGCATTCTTCTGCGATGGGAAAACCACTGCGTAAGCTTTTTCAGCCATTATTCTTTTTCAATCTCTTTCCGAGCAGATGGAAAACAGCATTTGTCCAGCGTCACCAAAAATTGCGAATCTTCGTCACCCACCTCGTACCGACGGATAAGCACTTACGTCACTTCTTTCTAAGCTCATGGAAAAACTGAATCTTGAATCGCATAAGCTTCTTAATGACCGGTAGTACGGTTCACTGGGGATCTAATAGCTTATCTCACCGAAAAGTAGAACCAATGTGCAGGCAAAAGCAAGATCGTTACGCCTGATATATCGAAGGCATTTGACAGAGTTTGGCAAGGATGAATCTATTCTTTTCTGGATTAGATGGGATTAGATTAGAAATTACCTTTCGCCAAAAATGCTGCAACATGTTTGGGTTCCCTTAACCGATGCAAGAAATATTTTACCCCCTCTGATATGGCTGCAATTTCGTCTCTTCATTGTCCATATTTTGTGGCTATTTTAACAAATGATGCTCAAGTGAGCTAGCTAACTCCTCTCCATGAATTCACCCTCAATAACCGGTCCGCCAAGAATGCTCATTAGTTTACCCATAAGCCTACTTTCGGACGCACAGTTAAAATAAGAGATTTGCACTTCAGTCGCGCCACACGTGTATGGAATGCTCTTCCCAGCCTAATATGTCCCACAGACTACAATCTGCAGATATTTAGTACCAACTTGAACAAGTTCTTCTGTACCTTCGACCAGTGCTGTGTGTTGAACCCGAACACTTAAGGGTATTATGCTCCAGCAAATTATAAAAATAAAGAGTATCCGTGTGGATACTACACGTAGCTAATGAGTTCCAGCTTTTATTAGCTTTCTCTACGGTCGTGGCAACCACTTTTTTTCTTACGATTCAACCCATAATTGTCTGGGATGGGTCGGTTTGTCACTATGTCCCTATGACCCGGCATGTCCCAAAAATATTCGTGGCAGCCAGCGACCAGATTGCACTTGATTTCTGTTGCTGAAATTGCTTTAATAGCCCCTGATCTGTCAATTAGAATGATGACATCAATCGGTGGTATTTCCAAAATTGACATCATTGTGCCATAACCAGGGTTCTGATGGAGCAGTGCATGTATAATAACTCGCAGATAATAACCGCGCCTATGCCTTTTTGCTTCTCCGATCCATCTGTATAGACATGCATGGTCAAATTATTGATAGACTATTCGCAATGTTAATTGTCATCTAGTTAGTTCCTCCGTCGAACTACATATTTATAGTCCTTAAAAATCGAACAACTGCTCCCAAGTTCCCATGCCACATAGATTCATGAGCGCTATTTAGAGAGCACCGTCCCTGGCACTAATCCACCACGTCTTTGGAAAAATAACCAAAAACTCCCGTGTGGACCTGGGCCTTAACTAACGAGCGTCTCTAGCTGGAACGATCTTTAGCGCAGGCCATGTAGGTCCATTTCCACTTCCGTCTCCAATCCATTTAATGGGCGTCCTCTACTGCTTTGCCTAATGGGTTCGGAGTTGATGACTCTTCCGGCGACAGTAGTGCCGTCCATGCGCTCTTCATGACGAAGTCTAGGTACACGCTTGACTTAAGTTCAACAAAAAGTCTGTGTGATGTTCAGCCGCCACCCCCTAACTTAAGTTCAACTAAATTCGAACTTCCTTTCAGCCTAGTTGTCATTCAATCGCCGTTTATTATCTAAATACGTCTCATATTTATTCAGAAAGATCACCCGAACTTCTCTTCTTCGATCCACACTCCAGGGTCCCTGTCATTCTACCAAAAAATGTGCATTTACTAAGTCCTACTAAGGGCTAAATTTAGTTTATTAAAAGCATTTTTTTTTTTTTTTTTTCTTTTATATTTTCTTTTCTTTTACATTTACCCATATTTTAAAAAAGGTTATTATGCATATAAAGAAACAGAAAATATATATGTTAAAATATTGTACTCTCTTACGATTCTCTGTCTCCTAACCTAACGGTGTTTTGTTTCGTTCTAAGATATATCTTCCATTTCTAGATCTTCTTACTATATCCCACTTTCTTAAGTCAAAAATAATGTACTCGCATTTTTCTAAGCTTCTTCAAATCCCGTCCTGGCCACACTTCGCCCTCATCATCATCGTAATCCATTCAATCATCAAACCGATTTCTTTTTTCATTCTTTTCGCTCTCAGTGTGTCCCATTTAAGACAAGCCATTTCTTGCAAAATCTTTCTCCTCATTTAATTCAAACTGTTCTCATTTTAACTATCTATCTCTCCCGATGGCTTAAAAACCTGCTACTCGTGATCAATCTTTTCACCACTTGCTTAGACAAAAATAAAGGATATCACATTTTTTGTTAAGTATTTTTTTATTCTTATTTAAATATATTTTCTTTCAAGACACAAACTTTTTATAAACTCTGATCACTTGAAAAAGAAACAATATATGAAAATATGAAACATTTTCAAGACACTTTATCTCTCAATTCATGTGTTTTTTAAATATATATATTTTTTTTTTATTTTTCAATTTCATTCACATACCACATACATATCTCTTTATATGTGTTAGTTAAAATTTCTAGACAAGTAAAATATTTCTCTTTTGATTTGTGTGTAGCAAAGTATTTGCCTCAAATTAGCTTAGATACTTGTTACTAGATACAAAAATAAGATATAATCTTTAAAACAAAATCTTAAATAAGATGAACACGAAAACTAATCCTAAAGCGAACATCAATCAACTTTATTTATGCCAGCTATACAAATCTCTCTTATTACTGCTTAGAAGGTTATTCTTAATGAAAGCTATTCAACTCTATTCAAACACTATCTAGAACTCTTCAAAGCTTTTACTGATCTTCTTTAATATTTACTCGATTATTTCATCTTTAATTATTTACTTGGTTTTAAGTTTTTGGTTTAAGAAGGAGGAAGAGGATCCCTCATTTCATATTCCTCATTTAGGTCATATATCCATACAGCTAGAAGTAGCCTGTAGCCTACTTACTATTGCCAGAAATGTGTCATTTGCTTTGTTCTTTCTGCCAACTCAAAGGTTCTTTGACAAACTGTTGGGAAATTAGACACACATCACACCGTTCACTGCATTTCTTTCATCTTCCTCGTAGACAAGACGTTTCAGAACTTTTCTTTCGAGGACACCGCGAGTCAGCTGCACCGTTCTTCTATTAGTTTAGGTCATGTTAGAGTGCCTCACAGCCCACAAGCAGCAGTCACATTAGTGTTACCACGCGAATCCAGTCGATCGTATACCCGATCCTATTCAGCAATATAGAGCTTGTTAAACATCAACTTCTCAAATGGGAGATAAGCTCTTGACACTACGATCTGCAAAGCGGTTATTTGAAGCACACAACAGGGTTTAATGAACTTCTGCAGACCATGGAAAGGCACCCACAAAGGTTGGGTGCTAAAAACATACACGTTCATAGCGTTGGTCTTGCGAATCTTGCCATGGATGACTCTGTGCCGGGTATTCACTGGTTTATCTTTTGTTCACGTTTGCTCCGTGGACGTGACAGAGTGTTGAAGTGCCTGAAAATGGAAGATGTCGATCGTATTTGAGTAAGAACTGTGGGATAAACAACGGGAGTTGTAATGCTCTTAATCAGCTTCTTCTTTAAATAACTTCAATACTCATCCACCTTCTCTCTTTTAGTGGTCTCTTGATGAAATCAGATGTCCCACATGTCTAGCCTCTGAGAGGTGATATTCTTTTTTATTCCGACGAGGATTTTCTTTACTGCAAACTGTAGTAAAGCTCTCGTTGATTTGTGAGGTACACGACGCAAAAAAGTGTGAATCATACATAACTCGTACCTCTTATGAGCACAGTCATCGTGTATGGACTTTTGTTAAAGGATTGCTTCATTATTTTCGTCAATTTGGAATTGATTCTTATTTGAGTATCCATATGATTTCCCATTTGAGTATTCTCCAATACAATAAGCAACTTTATAAAATAGTACGTATACGCCCTCGAGCCCAAACTTTTATAATTGAAGTCATTCATTTTCCGATGCTGGAAAGGAGATTTTCACCAAGTGGAAAACAGTGGGCTAAGGGGTTCGTAGGAAACGCATGACATATTTAAGAAATATAGGAATTTTACTTCAATTTTTTAACAGTGATGATGATGGTACTATTTAATTTGAATTTAAAATACTGCACATCTTTATAGAAGGGCTCTGATCCCAACTTCGCCAATTTTTCTACCTACTGTCAAAAGATAGGAATGCCAATTAAACTTGGCAAACCTTTCATCCAAAATATCACGATTTCCATCAAAGCTATTGACAATTCCTTAGACACTTCTGACAATTCTGCTAACAGCCCATTATTTTCATATATCAATATTAGGTTAGCTAATTATTACTTAAATTATTTTCTTACTATTGATATTCACTTGATTTTACTTTATTTTCCTTTTTTCTTTCACAACTCACTTCTGAAAGAACTTAGCAAACAATAAAACTTTACCTCAAACCACTTGATTTCCTTTTTTTAATTTAATTTATTTAATTATTCTCTTTTCTATCTTTCCTCTTCTACAAATCTGCTGTAATTTCTTATATCACTTAATCTAAACTAAATATAAACTTAAAAATGATAATTTATAAAAATTAAATCTAAACAAAAATACTACAACCAACTATCTATAATAAAATACAAAAAAAAAATCCGAAACCAAAAAAAAACATTGCGAACAAAAAAAAAAACTTTAGTATCCTCGGCATGAATCTGTTCGGATGTAAATTCTGCGAGAAAGTTAACGGAGAGATGGTATGCGATCGCAAGAATTTCGACACCCTATTGTGGGCGCTCGTCACAGTATTTCAGGTAGAATACAAATTTTGTTAACCTAACATTAATGTCTTATGTTTTTTTTTTCTAATTTTACGTGTTTTTTTTTTGTTTTTTGTTTTTGTTTTCTCTAATCGAATTTGATGTTTAGTTTTTGTTTTTATTTCCTTTTATTTTGAGTATAAATGGATATGCATTTTTGTGGCAACCGAATCAGCTGTATATACAAAGTTTCTTAGGTGTTCAAGCGTAAACGAAAATTACTTAGAAATTTCTCTCTTCAGTTCTTTCTGTATATTCTTGTTTATTTTTCGTTTATTTCCTTTGGTGTACATAACCCTTCATTTTGTTTTATTTTTTGTTTAGTGTGAATGCGTAGTAATATATGACATTGCTTGCGTAAGCTAGATGCATTAATTTTTTCTCTCACTCCGAAATGTGTTGGGAGTGTGCCTAGGTACATATATCCCCCTAGAAGAAGACAAACAGTCATATTTAAAGTGTAAAATATAAATCAAACAAAAAATAAAAGTGATGTTTGAACAGCAAGTGTTAAGAAACTGTAATTATATAAACAAAAATAATTACGAAATCTGTGTAAAATGTAAATTTGTAGATATGTGGATAGTAGTCCAAGAAAACATAATTTTTGGTTGATTAGTTGAAGAATAAGGTTGCACCTTAAGAGATTAGGTAAACTTACATGCGCATGCTTCAGTAGGTCATGGCATTTGGTAATTTTTTATTTCTCAAAAAGACGAACAGCGCTTGAGGCCAACTTGTATCGCAGGTAAGAATTCAGACGAATGAAAGGAGTTGTGTTGAAATGTTAATGCAATTATTAGTTGTTATGAATTTTAAATCGAACCGGTTATTTATAAGATATTTCAAAGTTGATGCATGCTTAGTAGTTCAAAAAATTATGGAAGAAAATTATGACAACTGAAATTTTAAATGAGGAACCAAAGTTGTGAATAAAAACTTCTATATACTCGCTGAGATACAACAAAGATATTATTTTCAAAACAAAGTACAAAGTCCAGTCAACATAAATCTAACGAACAGCAAAAATGCATTCACAAATCCGCCGTTGAATCGTGAATCGCTACAGGTCCCTTGTCATTCCCACAGTATATAGCAATGACTAGTAGAAGAGTACAGTCAGACTCATTTACCTTCTGTCCTAAATAATTTAAATCAAATTTTTGCACAGGCTTAAATGAAATAACCTATCTACGGTCTGACTTCGAAATTTCAACCATGAGCAAGCCACCGACAGTCAGCTTTCGCCATCGTCTCTGATTCACCCTATCGTTGGTTACACTCTATTTCGCTCAAGGGGGTAGTATTCCTTTCTGGATTGAGGATAAGGATAATTCCCTTCATTCCAATGACTTGGATCTTGCTTCCACTTAAATACCACTTTCAAAATCAAGGACCATCCACAGCCACTTCCTAGCCAAATAGAGAATAACAACCATTTAACATTCGTATACCAGTTCTTGACCTCTTTAGGTCCTATTTAGATGATACTTTAGGTTCTCACGTTACGGGTAGTGCTCCAGCTCCAGCTCCAGCAGAACTGGTTAGAATTTCCAATTATCACCTTCACATGTCATCATACATTCACATCACTGGCCACCTTATTGATGCTACGACAAATACTGGATTCAACAACTCTCTGAGCCATGAGTACAGAAGCGGAGAACCACTGGCATCTACTTTGGAAGTGGAATTCAAAATTCATGCCCTATCTCAGTTTTCAAAAAAAAAAATATGTGTATCTAGTTAATTCAGTTATCAAAATATTCACCCACAATACTTTCTTAATGCTTGCTTTGCATGGAAATTATGTTGAAACGTTCGCATCCATAAACAAGTCGCTTTAAAAAATATCTCACTTCGTCTCACCACCGCTTCTGAATGCATATTTTCTGTTTCATAATTTGTCTTTTTAAATTTCATTACTCAATTCTCTTTTTTGAATTTGTATTTAAAAAAAAAAACAACATTTTTCTTCCAAATTCTATTAAATTTTAATAAAAAAAATCCCCATGCCATTTTCTTAAGATAAAGAAAAAATACACCAAACTTAACCAACACAACTAACTTAAAAGATTAAAGCTACTTTTTTTATTAACAACAATATGTCCCTCCAGTACACCCACTACCACCACTGTCATCACTGCCAACTATTTTTTCTTTCAGTATCTGTATAAAATAATTATATAAACAAAAATTTTCCCTAAGACTTCAATTACATTATTTTTTCGATACAATTTTGAGTGAAGGTTTTTTTAATTTAATTTCCTTCAGATATTGTTATCATTTTTGTTTTATCAACAAAAGAAAACATTTATTTATGTTATCTTTTCATTTATATTTTACATAACAAATATAAAACATTAAAAAAAGATTTTTTAAAACAAAGCTGAAAAGCAAGAAAAAAAATCATTTAAAAGAAAAAAGAATAGAAACGAAAAAACGAGTAAATACAGAATATACATATATATACTATACATACAGCATTCTTGGCATGTATCTATTTGGCGGTAAGTTTTGTAAATTTATGGACGAGTCCGGACAAGAACGGGAATGCACTTGTCCAGAAATAATCAGCAAACATCCACTATGTGAATGTGATCGCAAGCATTTCAACAACATTTTATGGGCAACAGTAACCGTTTTCCAAGTAAGCTTTACATCAAAACATAATCCATTTCCGTTAAATTTTTATGAAGTTTTCCTTTTGAATTTGTTTATTCTTTTGTTAATTTTGTTACAAGGAAAGGAATTGATGTGAAATGATTTTATTGTTTGTTCATTGAAATCACAAGAGTTTGAAATCATTTGAAATTATGACAAAATTAAATTTGAATATGTATCACCACAGTGCAACTTTGTTACCCACGACACAAGTTTTGTTTTTATTATTATTTGAGTTTGTTTTAATACATCACAACAAAAAGTTAAAAAATCACCATACAACCCGGCATAACAACAAGTAGGTAAACTTTAGTTATACTTTTCAACACATCAAGTTCCGGTGAGTAAACAATGATTGTTGAAAAAACATATTGACTTAGATTCTGAAAACTTTGAAAATAAAGTGAACTGAATTAAATAATACATAACGTTCATAGTAATTCATTAAAAATCGATGTCTTTGAATATGGGTGTTAAATAGAATTATTTATGGAGATCGAGAAATAAAATTCACCTCAGCCTTTTGTTTTAAATGAGCTGTTTCAGAATTTCAATCGAATTGTCCTTTATTTGCTTTTCAGCTAGGGCAAATTCGTATCTTCCCCTCAGCAGCAGGCCTCTCAGTACGCAGCTCATCCAACGGGAAGTTATGCTAGCGCGTTCTCAGCATTTGGCTGTCGCTCACCACAAGTTATGGTCACGAAAGCGGACCGTTTGGACGTCCAGAAGGCCATTAATCCGTGGAAATTAAGTTTAGAATTTTATTTTTATGCTGTCTGTCTATGTCGCTTTCATTTGAAAGGAGAGCATGTGCCAACGTTCTCTAAAACGTCCGTTGGGTAAACTTACCTCAGATTAAGTTAATGCATTTTTCGCAGAAATGTAGCATGATGACTCCATCACAAGCGACTCCTCCCCTCCAAACAGACTAAGTGGTGCCCACGCTGAACTATCGGAATGAGTTCAGACGCATTTCGTGATGACCGGGCATAAGTCCTCTCATTCAGTATCATGCATTGCGTGTTTCGGGAATGTGTGTCATTAATTTTCGCTTTCAAAAATGAGCAGTTTCATCAGTTTTGCGAACAAATTAAAAAATTAAAACATTTTCACACTCTGAAATAGATAATAATCAAACCAATACACCACACGATTGTCGATAATTGTCATAGATTGTCGAGCACCAGGAAACACCGAAAAATATCATAACTTATCCTTTCTGGATATCAACAAACAACTCAGATGATCTTATCACACAGCTGGCCATTCAATTGACAAGACTGCGAGAAGTCTAGATATACTTGACAGAAGGAACCAATCATTGTCCATTTCGTTCGGCCATAAGTCCATTAATCAAATCCCCAGTATTATCACTTATGGCAAAACTTAAAACTGCGTTGTCCTGTTTGCAACACAAAAAATTATCAAACAAAATTAAATAAATTTTAAAATTAAAAAATTTGTCCCTTTCCACAAACTGGAGCAAGAAGAAATTGTAGAACTTTCCTATCAACCAGTGACTTACCCCACCGCTATTGTTAAAACTAAGCAGGCTTCGTGCAGCATCTCGAATCACATCGAAATTATTAACTTATGCAAGCTTCTGTGGCGGACAGATTGTGTATTTTACAGCAACTACCTGTGCAAGCTTTCTGCAATCACTGCAATATCAAAACAGTTGCTCGGCCTTGGCCATACAACCTTCGCTCTTGGTCACTCAGACCAAGCCATCGAGTTGTGGTTCTATCCAGGGGTTTGGTTTTGTGTGCTTTGTTTATGGGACTAGAAATTCTCCCAGCTCCGATCCAGTATGCCCTGTAAGAAAGCAAAGGTTCATCGATATCACCAAGGAAAAAGAGCTTCCATGTTAGAATGTCAGATGCTATGTCCAAGCGGATATAGCTACCAGAAAAAATGGTAATCAATTTGTCGGCTAAGATGTGGTCTCTCAACGCAAGTGTCGCCTGGTGTATAGAAGCCACTTCGACTTGTAGCCCCTTAGTTCGTGGGGATTTAGCGAAGGAATCAAAGAAAACCCCCACGCCTGTAGCCTGTCATTGAACCTTCAGTGTACACAGTGATCTCCTCTTCTCTTCACTTATTACGGTTTGTTGCCGCCATGGTTTTCAGTCCAGAAATCTTAATTGGATGATTTTCTCTGGGCTTAGGGTTGGTGGTAAGGTAGGCTAGGGAAGTGAGCTAGTGAATTCAGCAGCTCACTTAGATCATGTTGGTCCATTGTAATTCCCACAGTCAGACTATTGTCACTGACAACATCTACCACTCCAGTGCAGTTAATTTGATCAAAATGGCAAATGGTGACTTGGGCCACCTTTGAATACTAGATAAAAGCGCATTAACTTAGCTTTCACTGAGATTTGAAATGGGGACCCCAATAGCCTTTACCAACTACGCCATTCAATCGACTTACGGATTCTGTGATAGACTGCGTGACCGTATGGGGTTTCGCTCCAAAAAACAGCACTATTGCTGCAGAAAATAGGCGGGAGTAAAAGGAAAGCCTCGAGTACTGTCGTCGGCGTTGCTCTGAGACAACATGTTACTCCTAGGCAGGCCGATCTTTGAACTTCTGTGAGCCGCATGGAAAGATATTTCTTCTCCAAAGTTTTCCATCAGACCAGAGAACCAACCGTAAGTCAATACGAATTTTTACTGTCGTGATATATAAGTCATTCGAAATCTCCGCACACAATGCGCGAATTCACTCACTCGTCGAGCCCGAGATATTACTCGATGTCTGTCAAAAAGTCTTCGAAAAATACTAGGGATTCCTGCAAAAGCTGCCAATTGAATCCCAAACATTTTTAAAAATCTCAATTATAAACACGTTTTGCATTTACTTTTGCAATCACAAAATGGGTAACCCAGACTATTCGTGAGATAAAAATGTCAAAACACTCTTTCGATATTCATACCTTTCAATTGAAACGAATTAACTCTCCCCTTGGGCTGAGGACGAAATGAAATAAAAATTTAACCATGCCAATAATCCCCTCATCTTAAAGTCATTGTTGCTGTCTTACATCGTCCATAGAGAGTACATTTTACGAGACAGTGGCAAACGATTTTTCGCCTTAAGTACTACTGAGGGACTGAATATTATGCCATAATGGCTCCACACAGACTATTATGAGTTGGAATTAAGCCAAATGCCTACACAAACTGCCAATGAAATTGATGGTAGTCCACAACTGGTCACCTTACAAATAAATTCATAGAAGCTTTGCAAAGAGACGACCACCGACCTTTTTCCTGTTTTTCAATTCGACTTGTTTAAAATTCATCACTTTTCAGCACTTCGTCGATATGAGTCCTTTTCTCCTGTGTGACTGCGACGAATGTCATACCTGCAAAACCAACCCGTTTCAATAAAAGGTGTAATTCCCTCGTCCTGCTATGGATACTCGTGTTCTCGTATTTGATGTCCCATTAAGTGTTTATATGCGCCAAGTTTGTAGCTTACCATCAAAACAACTATCTGCGTCGATGTGTTGTGGTCTGTTTTATGGCCCCCGCATAAACATTGAATAAGGAGCTGTTTCATTCGCATGTCTAATGAATTTTATAAGACAGCATTTCGGAGCATCACCCGGAGCATCCCAAGAATTTAAGTAGGTCGACGAAAACCTCCAGCATTCGACACTTCAAGTGTGCGGTTCTTAATTAAGGCATAAGACACAGCGTGAAACAATCGAAATAAAACTACAAAAATCTCATTATTCGCTCTCCGGAACTTGATCCGCATTCACCTTTGATTTTGTGAATTTTAAGTTCGCTTTAATGTTAATTTAAACACAAAACCAACTCTAAATCAACAAAAACATTTTTGTAAATACATATCCTTAAGTATTTTTAGTTTAATTTTTATTTACATTTTCCTTCCTAGAAGTTATTTATTATCTACAAGCATCAATCTGTAATAGTTGCAAATCAGTTAATTTGCTAGTTTCATCTAAATTTGATTAATTTTTAGTCAGCAGTTACTGCGCAAGTAAACTTAATGAAATATCGAAGAAAACAGCTAAACAACTTCGCACTTGAGCATTCACCTTTTTCCCCCATTAATGTGTAAATAAGGCTTTGATTTTGTTTAAATAATTTTGCAAAAGTGTATCTATGAGGGGAATGCCAGCATGTATTCTTACTCGATCATATATTTATTTATTTTCAAATTCAACTATGAGATTGCGCTAGCCCAGACTGCTTTTAAAAAGTTTTTTGTATCATATATTCAAAATTTAAGCAAATAGTTTTAAGGCTACGTTTTTTTTTCTTTTGGAAAATGTTCTTAACAATCCTTTGCTGGTTATTTTGGAAATCATATTTGAAAAGAAGACCGATCAAATCTTGTCGAAAATCGCGTAAAGATGATGTAAGATGTAGTATGAGGATGCAGCATAGATCCTTGTAAGCGAAGGTGTAACAATGTATTGCCGTACAGATTTTGATGTCAGACAATTTGTATACGTTTTCAATCTACAACCAAAAGTAGCAGACAACACAACCCTGAGACTCGAAACACCCCGAGTTTGGTTCGAACTCACCATCGGCCACTCAACCAATCTTAATGAATTCAACTTCCTTCCCTACGACGACAATCGCCTACTACCAAGCACATGCCATCTCCGAGAAGAACTTCTCCACCAGTATTTCTCCAGATATGCAGTTGCTTATTCCAAAAACTATAATGCCCTACCCTTGAAGCGCCCTTTGTTATAAAAGATGCACTATCCCATCTCAAGAACAGTGCAATATGCAAAAGGGACATACCATGTATTCGGACAGCCAGGCTTCAAATCGATTCAAAAACATCCTTTAATTGCCGGCTGTCTCCGAACTGGTTGGCCAAGCCAAAATCACCAAAACTTTTAAATCGTGCAAACCACTTTTGGCACGTTCGCTCGGCTAGCGCATGTGCGCCATAAACTCCCTCCAAAATACGATGACTTTCGGCAGCAGTTTTCTTTATATTAAAGTAATTAAAACGAAACTCCACGCAAAAACGCTTTTTTGGCACAAAGTTCGACATATTTGAGTGAAAAAAATTACTGTTGTTTACGCTTCAAATGAATGACATATACTGAAATGACGTACAATGACAGTAGCCTTCCAACGCATGTTCCAATGGAATAATACAAGTTACGATATCTATTAGCAAACCGCACGAATTAAGTTGTAGACCCAATATATAAATAACATAATTTTCAAAAAAAAAAAATAAGGCCACGGGATCATCATTTAGCCGACGCGATTTGACACCACTCGATTATTTTCTCCATGCCAACCATTTTGGATGAGCTCGAAGCCAACATAACCGCAGTGTACATATAACTGAGTCACCAGAAATTAAACTGACGATTTGAGTGATGTGCTATTCTGACATGAATGTAGCTTCGGAATAAAACCAGAATCAATTTTGTTTGTTTTTTTTTATTTCTTCCTGTCGCTCATGCTGCAAGACGTAAAATGGGGATAATCATCTAGAAACAGTGCCCCAAAGGTGCACGTTCGTATTCGGAATGAAACTGCATAAAAACATGAGCACGTACAACAACGGGTGTGTTTTGTAGAAGATGGATAACAGGTTTCCCAAAAAAACCAAAACAGTATTTCATTCAGTCGTGTCATATTGTACATAAATTAAAGTCGCATCGTGTCTCCTTAGCCTTTGTAACATTTACTTTGACGTGCCTTCCCCTTTACGAGTCTAGGAAACAGATCACTTCTCCATTTCAAATGATAACAAATAACCAGCAAATTCGATTGACTCTTCAAACTTCAAAAAAAAAGCTAACACAATCCACCCTTGACCAAATGCAGTGTTAAAAATGCAAACACAAGACTACATTGTAAAATATTTATTTTTCTTTAACCTGCATGCTCTCCGCCGAGAGTTACATCTAATTTAAGAGCGCCGCTAAACATGCTACTTCGCTAAGCTTTTTTTTTGAGAAATCCAAAATCGCTTTTGTTAATCTAAGTTTGATTCCAATTTTTACCTAATATTATTATTTTTTTTTTTCTAATTGTATTCAAGACGAAAAAAAATAGAAACAAAAGAAATGAATGCCTCCCACTAATTAATACGATTTAGGCTCTAGGAATCGATTTTGTTCTTAGGAGAATGTTGATTATTTTTTCTCTAATTTGTTAAGTATTTTAATAGAACGATGTTAGAATGTTTCTCTTTCCCACGTTCCCTGCCAAAGTACTGGAAAAAAATGAAATTGTTCGTCAAACATTTGTAGCCTCCCCGCACTGAAATGTATACTCACCCAGTTTCTAGAACTTGTTACAACCGCCCCCGTAAAAAATCAAATTGTACAAATTAGCAAGAAAAAAATATCCAAAAAGTTGAAATTATTTAATAACACTGTAACACATGTCGGTTTGCTGCTACTAAAATCAATCAAAAGACAAGAAAAAAATGTAATAATTTATTGTACTCTTAGCTTTTTTGTCAAACATTTTGTCGCTTTCTTTTGTTTTTTTGTTTGAATAAAAAGAATTTTGTGTTTTTATTTTTTGCTCTAATGGGGCTTGAGTGATCTCAGACATTAATGGTAAAACAATTGTAGATCCTTACACAAGAGGATTGGAACGTTGTCCTGTTCAATGGCATGGAGAAGACTAGCCATTGGGCAGCATTGTATTTTGTTGCATTGATGACATTTGGGAATTATGTGCTCTTTAACTTGCTGGTGGCTATTTTAGTGGAAGGATTCAGTTCAGAGGTACGATGCAATTGAATCTGGAATGTGTTTGTTTTATGCGGTATTTTGATTTGAGATGTGCGATATTTCTTTGTAACTAGCGAAATGAACGTCGCGAGCGAGAGCAACGGGAGCTGGTGAAGAAACTGCGCGAAGAGACTCTGGCGGAGAACTATAGCGATATAATGTACGATGAGTCGAGAAGCACATCGGATTCATCGTCGACAAACGAGAGTTACTATGAGATCCGCAACAAGTGGCACAGTGCTGAGGATGTGAGAAAAGTAAGTTTTTTCAGATGATTTTCACACTTAGCAGGTGGACTCTAGGGGCTTCTTGTCAACTCAAATGTGAGCTCTAAGAGTAATATTCCTGAAAATGTCAAGAATCTCCCCACTTAGACTTAGACTAATAGACTTAATTCATTTCATCCTTCCTCAGCTTAACGATGCAACTGAAATCACCATCGATCCAAAGTGCAACATACAAAAGCAACGGCTGCTCCAGCCAAGCCTTGACTATCAACTCAACGAATCCGTTGCGGCGGCGAAGAAGTCTTCAGAGAAGGACATCAGCAGAATATTGGATGAAGATAGGAAAAGTTTAAAAAAGGTACAAAGTTATTTTTGGTTTTATTTTGATCAGCGGCAGTTTATGGTGTTCATATACAACTAGCGTACTCGTTCACTTGGCGTTGAAAACCGATGGCAACTAAGGCTAGTTTTAATTGATGTTTTCTAATAAGCATCTGTTAAGATGCATTTTGTCGTTTAAATGACAATTTGATTTATTCAAAAAATTACTCCGAATTCAGTTCGAAATTACTCCGACATGTCTATAGCTCTAACAAATCTATTTCATGGTACATTTTAAACTAAAATTCTGATTTGCAGCAAACAAATTTTGAATACCGGCTTACTCCGAACTTACTCCGAAATTACTCCTAATTTATGATAGCTCACAATTTCCGAATAAAAATCGATGACACATTCTAAACTACCATTATTCTTTTCAATACACATAGTTGCAATCCAAGCTTACTTCGAATTTACTCCGAACTTGTGAAAACTCCCAAATCCGATCTTAATCCGAAATTACTCCTAATTTATGATAGCTCACAATTTTCACAAAAATCGCTGACACATTCTTAACCACCATTATTCTTTTCAATACACATATTTGCACTCCGAGTTTACTCAAAATTTAATCCGAAATAACTCTGAATTTATAACAACTCACAATTTAAACAAAACAATTCAAGACATGTCATGTCCATTTATTTGACTCCGAAAACAGTATTGACCTCAATTTAATATCTCCAAACTGATGCATTCATTTTTTGCTAGACATACTCCATAAAAGAACGGCGTAGTGAGAGTGCAAAACTTGCCAAGTTACGGCCAGTCAGGGATCCGCCCATTATCACAACAACAGCGGCCACTCCGCAGGACTCGCCCAACACGACCTTGGAGTCTGGAGCGACATTCAAAAACTGGAGCCAACAGGAATTTGACGCCGCAACTGCAAAGCTAGAAAGTGTCTTAAAAGTAAGCGACAGTAAATTCGAAATCACAAAATTTAAATGCATTTGATATTTCCCCCTTTAGCAGAGTCATAGCTCGCCATCATTACTCAAACCACCGACGCTCTTCACCGCGCAGCGCTCGCTCGACGAAGGCATACCCTCGATTGAATTCATTCCGCCGTCGCCAGTGATGCCGCATAAAGCGCCCGTGAACATACTGAGTGCCAGTAACTTAGGAAGCAATACTAGTATTAACCAATTAGGTAGTAGTCGTAATTTAACAGATGACATCTCGAAAAATTCCACCACCACACCATCGACGGGCGACGATGACCAGCAACTGAGCAGGCAGTCGTCTCTCGAGGCTGGCCAACAAGTCCAACGAACGGCGAGCTTCAAGCGATTCCGACGCTCTAGTTCGAAGAAGAAAACACAACCGAGCGACGGCACCACCGACGCCGCCGACGAAGAGAACATCATTCTCAACAACGGACGTGATTCTTCGCAACTCCTCGGTGGCACCACTCAACGTGGTGATCCCTTCCTGCGCTCGGCGAACCGCATCCAAAACAACACCAAGGACACAAACAAACTCAGTCCACAGAATTCGATTCGCCGCCTCTCCGTAGCGAGCAGCACGGGGGGCATTGGCGGTCGACGTGCCTCTTGCATATACAATAATTCACAGTTCTACCAGAATCTGAACCGACACAACTCGATAAAGAACTACTCCGGACGAAGGATGTCCTCGATCGAGATTGCATTCGGAAAGGCGTCGAATCTGAATCTCTACAATCTGGAGGCGAATCGCAAATCGATGTCCTACACGAACTCGAAAATCGATTTGGAAAAATGGCAAAAGTCTCTGTCGAATCTCAACGAACCCGACATGCTGCAACAAGTCAAGGAGCAGAAGGCTGCCAAGAAGAAGGAGAAGCACCAGCACCACCAGCAATCCCATTCCATTCTGTCGAACTCGGAGCGAGTGTCGAAGATAAAGATCCTCATCGAACGGCTGAAGCCAACAAATTTCACCGAGGAACGTGACTCGTATTCTATGTACATTTTTCCTGAAGACAATAGGTAAGCTTACGTGTTGACGGAGGGAGGGGTCTGATTTTATGACAACCAAGAAGCCTGCACGCTGCACGACCCCTCGGGGGTTGAGCTCGTAAAAGGTTCCTAATGGATTTATGAATTATTTGTGTGTTCTGTGATATTTTATTGTTTCCAAACGAAACGTGCGAAACGATGGCGTAGGGCAACGGGATTAAACTCAAAACAAGTGACGGCAATAAATTTGTCCAAAAGAAGGCTGCGGCTTTGTGAGGTAAAGCCAGCTTGCCTCTCTTAAGTGAGGTTAAAATTGCTGTTCAAGGTTAAAGAGCCGGTAAATATTCATCATTGGTCATAAAGTGTCAAGAATACAGCCCAGTACGAACGTGTGACTGTGTGTTTTTGGGGATCTATTTCACTGACTGATGTTTTTGTCTTGACCAATATTTCAAAGTGACAGACTGTACATTTTTGACAACTCAGGTGGCAGGTGTTCAGATATTGGCCATGTCAAAGCGCGAAGCGCTATTGGTGAATTTTAAATCAAGCGCATTAGATTCGAAAATTGTTCCATTTTTTTTCTTTAAGACCATCTAACCCACGGAATTATTCGTTTAGTGCGTCGACCCCTACGGCCTTGAACCTACGTTTTCTGGGTTTGATTTCCGGTAAGAGTAAAATATTTTTCACGGTCCCACCTCAAAGAATATAACTGTCTACAGTGCCACACATATTACGTCTTTTAAGTACAGGGTGTCCACTTTAAGTTCAAGGGTGCGTTCAAAGTGACAACTCAAGTAGCCAAGGCCCAATTCGAAAATAATACAGAAATCTTAATTCATCAGGTTTCAAAAATTACCCAGTTTTATATTCAATGATATGGATAGAGAACTCCAAAGCGGTGAAAACTGTCATCTTGGCTGAAAGCCGTTCAAAACCATTTGGTGTTCCACCACAGTTTCTCCTTTCTTCCCTTCCCGCACACACAAACAGTAATTTCCCACATCACGCTCCTTGCCCCTGTATCTGTTGTAAATCAATCCAATCTTTGCGCAATTTTTCTTTGCTTGACCACAATCGAATTACTAACCAACTTGTATGTATCTTCCCATTCAATAGGTTCCGGCAAGTCTGTTCCTGGTTCGTGAATCAAAAGTGGTTCGACAACGTCGTCCTGCTGTTCATCGCACTCAACTGTATTACACTGGCAATGGAAAGACCGAATATACCTCCGTACAGCACAGAAAGATTGTTCCTGGCCACGGCCAATTACGTGTTCACAGTAGTATTCACCGTGGAAATGTTCATTAAGGTAATGCCCCTCCAAAATGAGAGATCCTGTAGCTCAATGTGAACCAGAATGTGGGGGCGAGTGGGTGGGCTACACGTACGTGCGCTCAGGCGTATGTCCCTAGATAAAGGATCGGCAAATCTCCGCAGGACCGCATACAGCTACAGTCCAGCTGGGACTCCCATTGACATTCGCTCAGCAGGACATCTCGTTGATTGGATTTTTATGTTTGCGCCTTAATGCCGGCGACCACTTCAAAATGTCCAGACAGCACTCACCCCTTCGCCTTCCCACTGGGCGCACGCAGCAACAATTCCCATTTCAGTGTCCAGAGACACTCTTCTCCTTCGCATTCATGATTATCCCTTGTCTGTCGTTAACAGGTGGTCGCCACTGGTATGTTCTATGGACCGGATGCATACTTCACATCTGGATGGAACATTATGGATGGATCTCTCGTTACAATATCAATAATTGATTTGCTAATGTCATTGATAAGTGAATCGAGTCCAAGGATATTTGGGATTTTAAGGGTAAGTCATGGTGGCCAACGTGGGTGGTGCCAATAATGAGGGAAAGATGTCTCAAGCAGATCCACTCGGATTGGTTGACCTTTAGTTGATGTATATCATACGTGTGTTTTATTGACAACGGACTGTGGTGGACGGTTGGCTCGGTGATGAGGGAGGGATCATTGGTGATGAGGTTGTCTAATTGGCGCGTTTGGAATCGAATTGAGGGCATAAGTGTTCAATGAAAGACACGGACTATTGACTGTACGCCAATTGAGCTCATTACAGAGGCGAAGGCTAATGAGGTGCTCTACTACTACGAGTAAATTAATGAGGGTTTGCTTTAATTATGTGTTTCTCATAAAGATAGCCCAGAAATGAGGAATCGAAAGGTTTTTGATTTTTTATCCACAGATGTTTCTTCTGTGAAGTGCTACTTGAAAACTTGAAAGGGGGTTGCTAGTATTGAATTTCTTATGTTTCGATTTCATTGACTTTTCATTGCCTTGTTAGTCTAGTCGCCAAGAGAGATACCATAGGAGGTCATAGAAGCAAAGATAATACTAGAGTCAATGGTTTATTGGTAGCAAAACTATCTTAAAGCATCTGGTTCTACGAGACCGGCGGCCGACACAGGAGGTATACGTTTAGACAAAGATGCTTCCACTCATTATTTTCATTATTTAGTTTTATTCGATCATTCTTTACCCAATTTTTTTGCATACATCTATACAGCCTCTTCTCCTGTCTCTTATGTTGGTTGTCTTCTAGCACCAGCCTGCCAATTTCTTTCACACAAATGTGTCTCATTCCTACGGCGGAGGTCTACCGTTTTTCTGTTTTGAACTAAGAGTTTTATTCCGTTACTACTCAATGTATTGTTTATTGGCTTGAAGACACGATTGGTCTAATCCAACCAAACTTGTGCAGCTTGTGCGCAACATTGTCCATCTGCTGATCCCCTAAATTGATAATAGTTCAATAGAAGAACAAAACGTTTACATCACCTTGTGCTCTGCTATGTTTAGATAGAATCGTGCGTTCCATCCTTTTGGCGATTATTTTAGAAGCTTCGAGATCCATTGCCTGGTTGTACAAACGTCTCAAGTTACAATAGCTTCACTCTTTTTTTTTCTAGAAAAAGCATAATTGGTTAACATTTTCGTTTCACGGAATTGATTGTTAAAGCAATTCCTTCCAAATATACAAAATGGTTGTCAAAAATGTTAAGGGTTAAGAGAGGTAGAAGTTGGGCCTCTCTATCATACTTCATTTCTGCTGACCAATCAGAGGATGCTATTCACTTTATTTCGTGAATAACTGTCAAAAATGCATGAACAACTGTCAAAAAGCCTCTCAAATTCGTCGATGGACTAGGGTTCAATCAGCTGTTAAGTTGGCCACCTCTTTCTAAACTTGAACATTTTCTGAGTAAATTTTTGGATAAGTCATAATAGAGTGGTCGATCGTTGAACTTCACAGACCGTAATATCGTAAGCCAGAGCACAAAGATCTAAGTAGTGCTGCTCCCTACTAACTCGGACGTTTGACAGTTGTGAACAAATTTGTTTAATAATAAAGAGTTTCAATTTTTGACGGACTGACGCGAAGTTCTGTTTCGTTTTGAAAAACTGAGCGTTCCACGTGTTGGCATAACATAATCGTAAGCTCGATAAAAAGTGTATCAACGCCTGTCAATGTTTGACCGTTCGAACTCGGTGGTGTGATTGTATCCCGCTTAGGATTCCCCTTCCTACCGGCTTCAGTATAAAAAGTTTAGGACACACCTCTTGGCAATAACAATGTCCATCGCCAACAATTTGTTATAAATACATCGTGGACGAAACAGATGAAGACAAACAACTGCTTGATTAGCTGTGACGTTAGACTTGTTAAAACTGACCCTGGGGTGATGACTATTGACTCAATTAACATTTCCTGCTTGAGTTATGCATATCATATTCTTTTGTGAGATCTTTGTTTGTCCATTCAGTAACTCAGTCCAACCTGTGGCTTATTGATCATGAGTGCATGGTTCTAGAGTGTAGGCAAACCAAAATATTACGTAAAATCTACGAGGCAAAATTAAATAAACACACATGCAAATCACGGAGAGAGATCTGCCAGAATATGGAAATAATGGTAGTGTGGTGGTCGATCTGAGCGAAGGAATGTTAAAGCGTTTAAATTTAAAAAAAAATAAAAAAAAAAAACTTCGCGAGCAGGGCAGGAGACGACTAGTCGTAACGAACGTTAAATAAAAATTGTCTATTGCTGCAGTGCTTACAAAAAGTAGTTAAAATGTAGTAGAACAAGCACTATATATATATTTAATGTATCGATAAATATGAAGACAATGTAGGTTGAGATAAATATTTTATGTCGTCACAGTAGTATACAGTATAGTTCACGAAAAAACTAGTTCAAAAAACAGCTCCGACAAGTGAACTATGTGAACTAGTTCACAATGTCACTTTATATTAGTTCAATTCGTTCAGTGGTTCACCAGACTCAAGTATACCTTATTCTGCATACATGTTCAGAGGGAACAACCGAAATAAATCGCACTAAATTGAGCGCTTTGCTTTTTGTGTGTGTTTATCGTGTGTATGGGCGTTGTGCACATTAGGGTGTTTTTTGTCTACCGCAGCACATCCACCATTGTTGCGTTGCCATAGGTAAATGTGAAGGGAGAGGGACAAAGAAATGTACGTGCGGTATCAATGTAAATATGCGTTATATGGTTAATCGAAGAACTATTAAGGAAACTTCTTTTTGCTTAAGCCCGTATGACACTGCGTTTTCTTTCCATATTTTTGATTTAATGTATCATGTTTTTGGAAAGAGGCAGCAAATATTGTGTACAGTGTATATGTGTATTATCTGCACCGTGGTCTGTATGGATTTCATTTTCGAACAGAGGAAAAGGAAGAAATGCCAAGAAACAAGCTGCTAACCACTGATTACAATTTCAATTGTCAATCAGTTGTGTTGCTAGTGCGTAGTGTGCAGACCCACACTTATTGAAAATTTCATTATTGTCATTTTTCGTACTGTCCAATTTTGTCATTAGACTCAAGAAAAAAAAAACTGCCCGTCATACGTGCTTTATTATACTTTTCTGAGCAGTGAACTACATTGAACTAAATGAACTAGAAAAGGGAACTAGTTCAATAAATAGATTTGAACTAAACTGAGTACTCTCTGGACTGTACTGAACTGCACAAGCCGAGTATATTGCGTGATCAAAATGTGCACTAGATGTCTTCAGTGAATATCTACACATTGTTTCACCAGTTTCAAGGCATTCATAGTTTTATCATATATACGAAGAAAACTGAAATGATTAAATCTAGCATAGAGTGCACTGCAGTAGTGTAAACTGCTTGGAATGGAAATGGTTGAATGTGGCCACTTGAACAGTCTCAAGGACAACCTGTGTCAAAAGCGTTTGCAGGAATACCACCGAAGCATATTCATCCTCACATATTTCGTTGTTAGTACGTTACTAATAATTATGGAAAATTTCCTTCAAGCTCTTTTCCTTTTTTATTTCCCAATTTGATTTCTGTTGAGAGCACAGACAACTTTATGCTGTTTAGGGGAGAGCAGGGCTAGTTATAACAGGACTAAGTAACAGCCTCTCAGAGTTAAAAAACATATAAAAGAGAAAAATCTTTGCTTTGTCCATACCATCCGATTTCGTTTACCCACTCAATTTCTGAGAAATTTCACATATTAACATATTACGTGAACGCTTTCGTATGTGAAATGAAATTACTTCTTACTTTTCCCGAGTGTTCAGATTTCTTCGACTAAATTTCCTTTGAAATAATCCCTTTAAATAATGTCTAAGAAACAAAAAACAACAACAAACGGAAACATTACAATGTGTGGAAGATTTTGTTGTAGATGAGGTAGATCTCAAAATTTCGCGAAAAAGTGGTGAATCTCCCACAATTGTATTGTTTTTTACGCTTCAAATGAATGACATATACTGAAATGACGTACAATGATAGTAGCTTTCCAATCCATGTTCCAATGGAATAATAACAATGGAATAATACAAGTTACGCCATCTCTTAGCAAACCGTAAAGTCCCAACACTGCTTCTCTCGGTCTGCTTCAATTGCTCATTGAACTTCGGGGAGAAGAGATCTGCAGAAGAGATCAAGGCAGGTTTGTAATTTATTATTTACTCTATTTTTGGTCTCTGTAGACATAAGAGATGTTAATTTTTATTTCTTTTTATTCTGTTGTGTTTTGGTTTTGATTGTGTGAGAATGTATTTTCGTGAGAGTTAGGGGTTTTTTTTTTTTTGTTGTTTGCGTAGATTTCAAATTAGGGGCAAATTGTAACATTTTCTCGGGGCATGTTTTAACGACCTGCCCTTTTTCAAAACGTCTTCTCAAGGTTTGCGATGAATTGGGTACAGTGCACATCGTACAAAAAGTGGACACAAACCTCACAATAGGATCCATAATAGGATCCATATATGTTTACATTAAAAACGATTCGGAAGACGACTTTATTTTTGTATTTATGTTTGTATTACTCCCTTAACTTATTCTCTTTTAAACAAATTGTCATCAAATAAAGGCTTTACATTTATTTTTAGTTCTTGTTACAACATACCCCGACATGAGTTACAACATGCCCCAATACAGGGCAAGCCCTCATCTTGACTTCCACCAAACATTTTAGTCATCATTTTTTGTATTACGTACAAAAACCTAAGCTCTTGATCCCTATCCACCGCTCCAGCATGGGAAACAGATTCAAAGAATCGGTTTCGTCCTGTGCAAGAGCTCCAACAAGCAACCGCGTGTCACAGAGTCCGCAGCTGTTACCGTGAAGTAGCATATCTTCTTCGGGTTAACAAATCAAATCAACTGTCGAACACGAACTACATTATATGCATATCAAAGAATTCGTTAAATAATTTTATTTTTTATTCTAGGTGTTTCGACTACTTCGGTCCCTTCGGCCCTTGCGTGTGATAAATCGGGCCCCGGGCTTGAAATTAGTCGTGCAAACGCTCTTATCGTCCCTCCGCCCAATCGGCAATATCGTCCTTATCTGTTGTACATTTTTCATCATATTCGGGATCCTTGGCGTCCAGCTATTCAAGGGCACCTTCTTCTACTGTGAGGGCGAGAACATCAAGAACGTTCGCAACAAGACCGACTGCCTATCGATAGTGGGCAACGCATGGATTAACAGAAAATACAATTTCGATGATCTTGGCAAGGCCCTTATGTCACTTTTCGTTTTGTCGTCACGCGACGGTTGGGTGAACATCATGTACACCGGTCTTGATGCGGTCGGTGTAGATCAGCAGCCGATCGTTAATTACAATGAATGGCGGCTGCTGTACTTCATCGCGTTTATTCTGCTCGTCGGATTTTTTGTCCTGAACATGTTCGTCGGTGTCGTTGTTGAGAATTTCCATCGCTGTCGCGAGGAACAAGAGAAGGAGGAAAAAATCCGACGTGCTGCAAAGCGTGCCCTTCAGATGGAGAAAAAACGCCGACGCATGCATGAACCGCCCTACTACACGAACTACTCACCCACCCGAATGTTCGTCCACAATGTGGTGACGTCAAAGTACTTTGACCTTGCTATAGCAGCTGTCATCGGCCTGAACGTCGTCACCATGGCCATGGAGTACTATATGATGCCGGTGCCGCTCGAGTACGCGTTGAAGATCTTCAACTACTTCTTTACCGCGGTCTTCATATTGGAGGCCGTCATGAAACTCGTCGCTCTCGGTGTGCGTCTCTACATGAAAGACAAGTGGAATCAGCTGGATGTCGGCATCGTTCTGCTTTCCATCGTCGGCATCGTACTGGAGGAACTCGAAACCAACATCATACCGATCAACCCGACCATCATCCGTGTTATGCGAGTGCTGCGCATCGCCCGAGTCCTCAAACTTCTCAAAATGGCCAAGGGCATCCGGGCACTGCTCGACACCGTGATGCAGGCGCTGCCACAGGTCGGCAATTTGGGTCTCCTCTTTTTCCTGCTGTTCTTCATATTTGCCGCGCTGGGCGTTGAACTTTTCGGCCGACTGGAATGCTCCGATGAGATACCTTGTCAGGGCCTTGGGGAACATGCTCATTTCGCCAATTTCGGTATGGCTTTCCTTACATTGTTTCGCGTAGCGACAGGCGATAACTGGAACGGCATCATGAAAGATACCCTGCGAGATAACTGTGATGACGCAGCGGATTGCGTCCGCAATTGCTGCGTCAGCTCAGTGATAGCTCCGATATTTTTTGTGATATTCGTTTTGATGGCGCAATTCGTGCTCGTAAATGTCGTCGTGGCTGTACTGATGAAACACCTCGAGGAGAGCCACAAGCAGATGGAAGACGAAATGGACATGGATGTTGAGCTCGAGCGGGAACTAGTACGCGAGCAGGAGTTCGAGGAGGAGCAAGCTCTCTGTCTGCAGCTGCAGTCAGAAACGCAACCCACTAAGAGGCCTCTTGAAAAGGTATCATCGTTGCCTTCAAACTTCACCTACAGTACACCGTCTCTGGACAAGAAATTCACAAACACCGGACGACGTCAGACGATACAGTATTTCAATCAATCAGGCATGGGCCTAACAGAGTTGGGCAACTTAACAGTGCAATCGCTTGCGATGCTGGGCGAGAAGAACAGCATTTCCGAGGAGGTAGCGGAGGAGAATTCATTCAACGATGCAGACGAGGAGAGCAAGATTATGGTGGCAAACCTTCAAGTTCCACCGGTGACAGGACGACGAGTGGGACGTCGAAGTAGCGCTGCGTTTCAAAGGAAACGCGGTATTCTCACCAAAGAGCGGTCGCTGGATGAGCAGGTGAGTTGTGTTTTCTTTTGCTTTTGGTCGGATTTGGTGACGTATGCGTCTTCTTGTAAACTTTAGACTATTCAGCCTTGGGTGATGTATTTCTAACTTTTTGGGTAAATATCAGAACCCTCCACTATAAGTTGTCCCCTTTCGTGACTCCTTTTCCAAACGGCATGCGATGCTGCTTGATAATGCTTGTCTATATCTGGGTTCGCTGGAGAAAAATATTTGACATTTGTTTCATAAGTACTTAAGCCTGGAATGAATTTAATTGTACTTCTTCATCCTTGTCAAAGAAAGTTGCCCTTTCCTAACATGTCCCCACACACAGTCTGGTCCATGGACATCTCACCCATCCTGATAAAGCGGTTTCTGTATCATAATTCTATGAATTCCTTTATGAACCTTGTTTTCTTTGTTGTGGTTTCCGGATTGAGTTGGGGGTGTCAATTGCCTCAACTTCCTTGAACACGCCAAAAATGTGTACTCCCTATGATGTTCTTCTTTCCCCTGCCGGATTAATTTTGATTTCTCATTCACAGGCTATTCGGCGTCGCACTTTCGAATCGAAGCAGATGAGCTGCGACAGCCTTCCTTGGGGTGGCGTAGCATCCGACAGCCGGACAATATTCGAAAGTCTTGAAAGCGATACAAGCCCGCCCTCTACGTCACAGCAACCGTTCGATGTTCGAAGTGTCCGTAGCGAAGATTGCACTGCCAAACACATAGATATAAGCGCAACTTGTCGCCCAGCGCCTGTCGTGTCCGCCGAGAAGGTGCCCACATCAACAACCATCACGCAGCTAATCCCGAAAGAGATCACACCAATCAAAGCCGAACGAAAGACTCCATCCACATTTGGCCGGTCCGTTTCGTCGGATCAAGGCTGCATGGGTCGCGGTAGTGGCGGTGCTCTTCTCTCTGTGCCAAGATCAATGCCGCCACGCAGCCGTTCCGGCAGTACAAAGCAGCTTTTCAAGCAGCAAGCCCTCGACGAAGATCCTGACATGGATGAGAGTTCACTACTGCTACCAGCCACTACCAAAGTCCAACACCACGGCGGTGGCACCCAACGCTCGGCCACCATTGACATTGCCGAAGGCCTGAGCAAGTCCGATTCAGCGGAAATCCTACGAATCATATCCGAGCGAAGGCGCATGGACAAGAACGACAATAGCGGCAACGAGGACTCCGACTACAATGAACTATTACTCGTCAAGTCGCCGCTCTCATCAGTGGACGCCTAAGGTGACGTTGTAAATTAACTCTAACTCTAAGGAACTATTTTCTAATTGCAAACAAGGTTTTCATTGCAATCTCTAGAAACATAATTAAATGAAAAATAATAAAAAAAACTCTGTGATTAGGTTATGTGTGTATAGAAAACAATTGAATAGAATTGAAGTTCTCTCCCTCCCGCCCGCCCCCTTCCCCTACTCATTTGTTTATTTAACCTAACAAACCAAAACCACATAAAGTTCAAACAATAAATGAAACTTAAAGTAGGCCAACTCTAACCTAGACAACCTATAAAACATGGAATTTAATGAAAGCAAAATCTATTAAAAAAAACGAGGATCAAAATTATATATTAACTATAAAGTATACATGCATATAAATACATATATAAATTTATACTGGACTTAAAGATTAGTGAAGATAATATTAAATTAATGATAACAAAGAAAAAAGTAATATTTTATAAAAATGACAATCTAGTAGAAGCCTTTTTCTAAGTAGTGTACAACTTAATAAAAAAATAAAAACCAAGCAAGAAACAAAAACACGTAAACTTGAAATGGACGATAAAGTATTATTTTAATTTAATGAATTTGTTGAATTGTTTTTTGTTTCTTTAATTTGTCCGATTTTACTTATAGTGTTTTTTTTTTTTTCTTTTTTAATTTTTGTTGAATTTGTTCTTTAATATTACTGAGGTGCTCAATAAATAGTTTTGTTTTATAAAATAGATTTATTTTCTTTTCGTTTTATTTCATTGTTTGAATATTTAATTTTATACCACTCTGTCAGTCTGCCGTAAATGTCCTATATTTTTATTGTTTGTCGAATAGTCTGTCGTTAGTCTTGCAGCGCTCGTTTTATCATAAAACGCAGAACGACAACACTTGTCAGCTCCGATCAATCGAGACAGGTTTTACGAGTCAATCGGATTCAAGTTCAAAGTCAGCTTCAACATATATAATTCCGTAGACGCCTGCCTAGGCTCATGTCGCTGTACAGCCCGTACAGTTCAATGACTGGACTAGCTGAAACTTAAATTCGCCATGGTAAATGCCACTCACCAAAACTAATCGACGTTTCTTTTCTCCTCTTCTTATAGTTCTTCCCGCTCCTGAAGTTGGAAATCATTATTTTCATATTCTCTGACAGAACATGTCGACCTCTGTCTCCGAACTGATCTTCCTTCAATCTTCCCTTACAGGAATAGTAATCTGTAGTTCCTTGCTATACAGATTTTTATTCGTCGTAGTAATTCTTCGGTGGTTATCCTACCAACCCGAAGAGATACGCCATTTTCTTCTGTACATCCACATGTCGAAGGCCTCTTCAGTATTGCTACTCTATGTAGCGACCATGTTTCTACTCCATATCAGAGCAACGAGCAAATGTACCATTCGGCCGTTTGCAACCACACACGACTCAGTACAAAATTGAATAAACGCAAATAATTTCACAGAAAATTGTCAACGTTAGATTATGTGCATTTAGAAATTGTCAGTTGTCACAGCCATGCTGTCGAATGATGTGTGGAATAAACCTGATATTCTGCATACACCAATCGAATTTTGAAGGATTTTTGCAAGAATTCTCACACCAAATTTTTTCCATCTGTTGCGTATTATTAAAAATAAGCCAAAGCGACAAACAAAATGATTTATCAACGAAACGAATCAGACTTAAATTTGAGAGGCTTAAATAGGCATAGCTGCGATCAGAAATTAGGTAGCATACATACGTTTGCATCATGTGTGTGCCAAGAAAACCATGAAGGCCAAATTGTGATCTAATTTGGATATGTGGCAAATTGGAACGGAACAACAATGATTACCTTAGACTGCAAAATGTTCAATCGAAGACTAGACGAAGGATTGTGGCACTGTTTTTTATAGTGCCACTCATTGGCCTAATTGCATGCTACTAGACCCTTGTCCAATGACGAAATTCAGCAAAGTTTTTATAATCATTGATGAATTTTGCAAAGTTATTCAAGAAATCATTCAAATGGCAGTCTCTGATTGTTCCGTAAAAGCGATGTCAAAAATTTAGACAAGTTGTAGAGATAGAAGTCGGCGTTCTCTTGAGTACTTTTGATTCCTGGGTGATGTGTTATGCGTTGCTCTGTTGAATAAGTTGAATTCGCTGAGATTTGAATGTGACACGACACCTTAGGCCGTTTTTACGCTGTCAAATTTCGTCAGATTCCATCGCAAGTACGACTGCGAGTATGTCAAGTCAAGAGTGCAGTTTTGCGAGGGTGCAGATCATTCGCATTTTTCCTTTTTTTTTGTATTGTTATTCTCAGCGTCGTGTATAGGAAGCATGACGAAATTTGATAATTTGAAATCATATAATTACTTTCTATAAATGACGCGACAAAATCTGATCGTGTAAAAGCTGCCTTATACTAGAGAAATGCGAGGACCGAGTGCGACTCTAAATGCTATGACAGATTCAAGTCTTACTGCACTCGTATTTAAAGGTGTGTAAGTAAAAACAATAACCCTGATTTTTCGACACGGCATTCATTAGTAAAAACGACACTTTCAATTGTTGATATTTGAGTGGATGAGAGCAAAGTGACAACAATCAGAACTTGTAGAAAAATTGCAAAAAGTACACAATTTTAATGTGAACAAGATTAATTAATTTTTTATTGAAACATAACGAATCGAAATTAGTTTGAGCTGAACGACTTAACGCCCCTGGTTAGTGTCAGAATTGTATACGCTGAAATTAGTACGCTTTTATCTGGTTTTTAAATCTGGTCCAAACACCATTTGCCGGTGGGATCAAATTGACGACACTGTCACTGGAGTGGTCGATCAATGGTAGTAGTCTGACTGTGGATATTACAATGGTGCTGGTGAATTCACTAGTTGCCGCCTTCCCTACTCTGCACTAGTTTCAGATTTTGGTTTCATTTGTGAAAACCACATTCATCCAGTCCGAGTCTTTCACAGAAGAACAAGAGACATAACAGCCTGACAATAGGCAATATTTTGCATGTTTTTTATTACTCAAGCATTATCTATTGAGCCAGAAATAAAAACAATTCTTGTTCTTTTTGAGAACTCCGAATAATCTCACAATTGTCTGCTCTTGAGTGTGGTGTTGAAAATACGTTCTGGTCTTCTTTCCTAGGGATCCTGATGTACACCCATCCCGTATCTACTGTTGCGGGCACTAATTGTGTATACCCTTTTATATTCTTCCGAAAAAAGGCTTCCTTTAATAGAAGAAAATAACGCATAGGCCTTATAAAATTTAGAAAAAATTAACAAGATTTTAAACAAATAAAATGGTCTGCATTTACTTTGAATTGGCCAAATCATAGATCAGAAATGAAGTATGATGGAAATGCCCAACTTCACAGCTGATTTACCCCTAGTCCATCGACGAATTTCAGAGGCTTTTTGACAGTTATTCACGAAATAACGTAAATGCCCTTCTCTGATTTGGCTTTAGAAAACGATATAAAAAATGGCTGTCAAACATTTTAAGGGGCAAGAGAGGTAGAAGTGGGGTATCTCTATCATACTTCATTTCTGTCATGGATATATTTACTGTCACATAACTTTTCTTTTAAGAATCAGAACAGAAAACATTTCGGTTCAATTCATTGTAAATTTCAACTTGTTCCTATTTTAACTACTGATCCTATTCCTAAACAATCCACTTAACAAACTATTTTGCCTCTGTTTTGAAATTTAATTTTCAAATTTTCACAGTAAAATCATTAGAGCTGCCACTTTTTAATAAAAAATCTTCGTGTGGACGTCTCGTGGATGTTACGAAAATGCCGATGAAAAACGATATGACAAATAAAACGACAGCCGACTTAGGGAATCAGGCTGCTTATTATCCAGTATTGTTTGTCTAAACCTGTTGTCTATTCAGTGTGAAAGCACCCTAACTGTCAATTAGTAAATGATAGCATATGACGCAAAGCCCACTGCAGAGTAGAAATTATTTGAAAAATATCACATTGCTTAACCTTAATCTGTAGGCATATATGAGATTCGATGTACAATTTCTTGAGAAACATTGAAATTCCATTAACTGTCATTCTCTGAACCCTTTGTGATGTGTACACACTGTTTTAGCAGATCTCTATGCCATAATTCACAACAAAAGCGAATTTCACTTCAAGGTTCTTGCACAAAGTCATGTATTCCAGAATTCTTAAACAGATTATTTTTTGCTTTTTCATTTGTTACCTTTTGTAGTGAGTCAAAACCAGTCTAATTTCAAATCAATTGAGTACCTTTCCTAGTGTGTACGAATGTATGCAAATGTCAACTGTCAGCCGAAATGCCAAAATGTTTTAAGAATTCAAACCTAGTACTAGTTATTAAATGTTAGTGTACAATTGAACAAAAAGAAAAAAACTAAACCAAGCAGAAGCAACTAAAAGCAATTAATTTTCAAAAACAAAATAAATACAGAAACTCATACACACAGAAGCAACTCGTAGGACATGTAATTGGAAATTAGAAACAAATAAGATTACCTAACACTAGAACCTAAGGTTTTAGTACGTATTTTTGTATTTACTAACCACTTTACTTGTAAGATGTAAAAACAAATAAGTGAATCTTTACGAATATAACCGAAAACAGTTCTATTATGAAGTAGTTTAGGAAAACAGAAAAAAAAAACAAAGAAATTATGATGTGTAGGTGTTAAAGTTCATAACAAATTATCACTCATTTAGCAATTGAATACTTTAAAAGAAAGAAAGCAAAAAGTGCGTATATATACATAGAATATTGTGTAAATTAGAAATACATATAGACATATGAGTAATTTATATTTTCAAAAAAAAAAAAAAAAACATTTTCGAGACAACTTTTGCCTTTTTACAAGAACAACAAACAAAAAGAAAAACCAAAACCAAAACATGAGAAATGAAAGAATAAGTATATATTGTATTATAGATAAAAGAGAAACTTAAAATAATAGAAACATTTATTATTAGAAAACATTTGTAGATTAACTGTCAACGAATTTTTTCATCAAAAACAAAAAAAGAAACATTGAACATAAAATCAAAATTCATAAGAAAAATCGATTGAAATGCCTGTCAAACTTATAAGAAAAAAAAAATACAAATTTAACTGTCAATTGTCTAGAAGAAAAATATTTTATATTTCTAACATCCTTTGATAAAAGAAAATATATATATAATAATTATATAATATGAATATTGGCGGGTGTGTGCTATTGAGACTGAGTGATGTTATGCGAGGACACATAACTTTTTCGGAGATTAAATGAGTTTTTGTTGTGTTGAGTTGTTGCTGTTGAGCTCTAACAGTCGAATGAAGCATCGAGTTCTACAGCACAAGCTTGAAGATTATTTCACAGCTCTGCGATTGGAAAACATCTCAATTTATGCAACCATACGGATGGTGCAAGCTCCAACATAGGATTGCGGCCTCATCAGTGCTCCATCACTACTTACTGCCAACGGAGGGGCTTTGGGCAGTCAGCAAGTGACTGGTTCATACCGGCGGCGAGGAACTCCTTCGGGTTAATCCTTAGGCAGTCGGCAATTGGCCGGTCAATACGAAATCAAGTGATTTTTGAAGACACGACCTTTATTGTTCCCTAAGGTCCTCTTTTCCACTTAGGCTATGTCTCGTCTGTCTGCAATTGTGGATCTTGCTGCAAAGAGAGCTGACGTACCATACCGGGAAATTGGATGAGCAGGCTACCGAGCAAGACTGATGATTAATCAGCTACGCAGACACCCATTGCTTCGTCACCAGCTACATCCGCAGATCTCTTAGCTATGGACAGGGATTGCAAGCGAATGTTTCCTCCCCCTCCATCAGAGTGGTCTCCAATTAGATTTGTTTGAGCTCTCCTATGCCCGACTTATTAACATAAGAGTTCCTTGAAGTGTTGTTGATAGTTTCCTCGTTAATTTTGTTGCCACTAGTAAGGGGGAAAGAGACGTCACAATATACAACCACACAATGCCATTTGTTCCTAGGCACTCTAGTTCACACCTGTAATTGCGGGTTTTATCGAGTTGTTCTCCTCTAGATCCGACATACTCAGTAGAAGCAGGGGTACTTCGTGCAGGTTGTGACTTATGGCGGTCTTGGAGGTAAGCCTCACTGATTTACTCTAAATCTCAAGTAGGCCCCTATGTAGCCTCTCATTCAGCAGGAGAAAGGGCTGCAATTACAGAGAAGGTGCACAATAGTTTCCTCCAGCTCCTTGCCTCTATAGCCTCTGTAGGGCAGGCCCAAATCAATCCGAACCAAGTCTTAAAATGGCACAATAGGTCTATAGGTCGCGGGGCAATTTGACATTAACAATAATAATAAGTCTTGAAATACAGTTGTATTTTCTAACTACGAAAAAGTTGTTTCCATGTTCAAAAAACCACTTGTCTTAATTAATTCTTGATTTTGGCAGCAATTGCTAATAATGTCTACACATTAGAAATCTTTAACATTTCTAAGGTCGGTCTAAGGCCAACTAGTAGATATCGCAAAGGTCTCATACGCACCACCACCGTACCCAACCCCCACTTTTACTGTAGATAGGCAAGTCTTAACAAAGTCTAACACTATCCCTTCTAATTTTGAATGTTTAGAGAAAAAAACGAGTTAACAAAAATCCCAAATAATCGCTACATACATACTCGCGCGTTAAGTTTACTTCCCAAATTCGCGATAAGTCGCCGAAGAAAATTCTATTTTACACGAATATAAAACAAAACAAACAATCCTTTCGTGCCTTTTTTACGATTTCCTTTACTACAACAAATAAAACAAAAATGTGCTTCTTCCTAAGTTTTCCAAGTCTACGCTTTTTCCTGTGTAAAGTGAAAAATTGTCTTCTGCGTAGTTTGTAAAATAATAATTTCTTGTTGATTAATGATTAAGAACAACACACAAGACAAGAAGAAGCAAAACAAGAGAAAACTTGCATAAAAAAAAACACTTTATGAATAATTAGCAATAATAAATTAATTTAATTCCTAAATTAAAACGTATTCAAAGCCTCACATGCCGAGAAACAAACAAAAAATCTAAAATACAAAGTGTGAAAATTATTTAATTTAAGAGCAAAAATATATGTATAACAAAACAAATATGTTGTGAAGAGATTTGTAAGAATTCATGAAATACGAGAAGAAAAATTAATTAAATATACATAAATTACAAATGCAAAAACAAAACGTTGAATTGTTAAATTTTTAGCAATGCTATATTATATTTGATTGAAATTGAATTAATTAAATTACATAGAGTTTCGTGTTAGCATCTAATTGATAATAAACAGAAAAAAAGTAAAAAACAAACAAAAAAAAACTGAAACTGAAAACCAATAAAAGTTGACGGAGATGTTCAAAGGAAATATACATTACGTTGGTTTTATTATGATAAATACCCAACAATGAGGTTAGGCATTGCCCAGAGCGAATGTTGAACAAGTCGGAGGAACGAGGGAGAAAGAAATTAGGTGTGTTCGTCACCTCTTTCGCGACAATGGTTGGTGTGAAAAAGAATTGAGTGTGAGTATATATTGGAATATATTGGAAAATATTTTAATTTAGTGTTAAGTTTAACAAAACCTCCACTCCACATACACGGGCCGACATAATATTTACATCGTACGACGTTCAAAAATGCTCGTTGTCAGTACTTACCGTGTTTGGTAAAATAATAGATTACATTTCAGAATTGTAATAAAAAACCAAGATTATTTACGTATAACAGAAAATCCAATTTAAAAAAATAACAAATTCTTAATTCATTTACACGACAAAACTCATCGTAATCCTGCTAAAAAATGGGTCATGACACCGTAGTAGGTTCCTAGTAGCTTGTTCGACCTCCACGGGATTGAAGGACAGCTTGTAGTCTACGCGGCATTGAACAAACCAGCTTCTGGGTTAAATCTTCGGGTACCCTATCTCATTCAATAAGCAGAGCTACCTTGAGTGTAGCCCTTGAAGTTATTGTGTGCCTGCGCAGCTGTTTCTCTAGGAAGTCCCACAAGTGCTCAATGGGGTTTAAATCTGGACTCTTTGGAGGAGAATACAACTGTCTTGGGGCACAGTACAATAACCACTTCTTGACTTTTCTAGCTGTGTGCTTAGGGTCATTATCCTGCTGAAATATCCAGCCAGGATTTAAACCCAATTTCTCGACCGATGACTCTAAACTCTCCCTCAGTATATCCAGATACATGTGCTGGTCCATATTTCCTTCTATGAATACCAGCTTTCCCACACCGGACCAAGCCATGGACCCCCACACCATAACACTGCCTCAACCATGTTTAATTGTTTTTCGGAGATTTTGTATTTCCAATGCTGTGCCACTCTTTCGCCATACTTTCGATGGACCATCGTGGCCGAAAATGTTGTATTTACTTTAATCAGTGAACAACACTTTCTTCCAAAAAGACAATTCATGGTCTTTGTGTAAATTTGCAACGTCCATGCGTTTCCTCTGGTTGGCTGCACTTATCAACTGCTTCTTCCTTGGTGTTCTCGCAAAATATCCATGTCTATTTAGGGTCCTTTGGATCGTCCGCGTGCTGACTTCTTTGTTGCAGGTATCCGAGACTTGGTTTTTGGTTCTTTGCGAACAGTGTTGACAATGACCCATTCATCTCTTGCGGTTTATTTCCGTCTACAGCCTGATCTTTGCACGTACTCAACGCTTCCTGTATTTTTATAGGTTTCTATAATAAACTTAATGGTTGATTTACTTTTACCAACGCATTTGGCAATTTCTGCCAATGATTTCTTATCATTCAAGGACAAATTCACTACCACTGACATGATCACTTTTTGGAGCAAAAGAAGCTTATACACTAAACACTGATTCATGAATATCATGATTCTTGTGCAAGATAAATAATTAATATAAATAATAAATAAATTAAATTAAATAATTATAAGGGAAACCGGGGACATTTAACGGAAACAAGTAGCGTACGTATTATGTCGGCCTGTGTAGTTCCACAGCTAAGCTAAGGAGGCTCTCTGACTGGCGGAGAATACTGTTTCGAAAGAGGAATACTTGGACGGAACTTCAGCTCTAAAAAATGACGATTTTATAAAATGTTTGCTGCTGGAAAAAAGCCAAACTTCAGACATGAAGAAGACATGGAAGACAAATTAAAATAGTCCATGGCGTAATATTGAAAAATGAAATAAACCTCTTGCGATTTACTTTAGCGTCTATTGGGATTGCAGTGGGAAAATTTATTTGGCTTGCCGTTTGTGGTTGTTTAGCTTCTCTCATTTCCATAGATTTGTTTTTGTAAATATGGCACGACACTTGCCAAACTTTGGATCTGTGAATCCCAATGTAATGTTTCCCCAACTCCAAATTGGAATCCGAGGACATCAATGTATCGAAGGAATATGCTTGGTATAGCATCACCAAGGGTTTCTTCAGGAATATCGCAAATTAACTGATGACTTAATCATTCCACGCAAGTCTTGAAATTATCCTCTGTGTCCCCGAAACGGCATGAATTAAAGTTCTTTGTTTGTATGTTTAAAAAACTGTGGCATATACTTTGCACTCACCCTTAAATTTCAAGAATGTAGCGCATGTAGTTTTCAATCATCAACTTGAGGGAAAGAACCTACTTTGAGGAAGTTTTGCATTCACACCGAAATGAGTGTTCCCTTTAACGAAAACACTTGACTGAATGAATGTGCTTTCACCAGAGATGGCAGAGTAGACTCCATGAGGTAATCTACTCGATTATGTACTCGCAGTTATTCCGAAAAACTACACTCCCAATTTGTTTCATGCATTATCTACAGTTGTTAAGTGCGGATTGTGCAATGTTGACGTTAAATTGACATCTCAACTACATTTTGACAGTTTTTCTATGTCTACTACATTTTCCTACATATACTCCGTTAACTACCACAATGAGTAGCAGGCGTAAGAAAGGTAGTTATTCCAAAAAAGTGACATTTCTGTCATCTGATTTTCACACGGAGTGTTTTGCTTAGTTTTTGAAAAGGAACTAGACTTACCTTATACGCTACCACTCGTGTCATGCTTGCTTTGGTTGTGTCCAGTTCACGAGTGAAGGTGACTCCGTATGGCGGGACCCTATTTCCAGAGATATACTCTCGAAGATGTCTTTTTCTGAAGAGATCATATAATGATGCAACGACAGGAGTCAGTACAGGACATTGGCTGTTGCAGAAGATAGACTGAAATGCAATCAAATTAATTTCATAGGAATTCCCTCGTGACTGAATTCAAAGTGATCAATGACAAAATCGGGTATCGAATGACAGGTCTTAACGTTCTGCCAAAAAAAAATGCTGGAAGTGGGTCCATTGCGTTTCAGATGTCAAAACAGCAATCACTTTTTAACAAGAGAAATATCAAACTTTCATCATGTGCATAAGAAGTAAGTAACAACCGTATCCGTCTGATTTATTTTTTAAATTTGTCTTCTGTTGTTTGAGGAATCGTTTAGGTAAGCTTTTACGACCTTGTCAGCAAATGGTAGTAATTATCGTTTTGCTTGAAGGCCTAAGGCTTATACTATTTGTTCGAATAGACTTTTAAAAATGTCCCCATCGTGAAATAATTATTAAAATGTTCTCCTGGATGTGGCCTTCCCGAATTCATTTTCACTTTTTATGTTAAGCGTATGGACAACTCAGATCCGACTCCGAACCATTTTCGAGCTATAGGCGACTTTCAAACAAGTCATTCAGATCACCTTTTCCGCTCCTATGCGGCAACATTTTGACATGATGCGTCAGATGCTTCATTGGATTCGCTATCGATGTCCAGAAACAATGTCCGACAGCCGACGCACCGTTTTCATTGTATGGGCGATATTTCATTGTCAGATCCTACAAGACACACTTTTCCTATATTTTACTGCGAACAGGGGCAGTTAAGGGCTTGAAAGAAACGTCTTTGCATTCTGCATGAAGCGAAAATTTCACAAGATGCGAAGACGCCGAAAAATACGATATCAATTTCTGCCAGACACTTACGATCTTGACGGTATCGATAAATCGCAAAAGATATTTTTATGGAAAAAACATTAAATATTTAAGACTGATATTACAAATTTAAGCAATATCTTAAATGAAACAAATTTTTAGTGTACACCTTTTAAAAAAACGTGTAAATATCGATCGATACTTATTTCACAATAACAGCAATTACAGTCCGCGTTTAATGTGAAACGCACATAATTTTATCGCAACTGTGATTCTTATCTGGGACCATTTTTATGAAACTGTCAAATGTTATAAACCAATCCAATCGCCGTTGCAAATATCAAATCAGAATACAAATAAGGTCTATAATTACGTCGCGTAGTGTTGATTTCAAATTCTTATTCCGGTTGACTTGACGTTTTATCTGTCAGTTTCGTGATGATTTCTTTTTGAGTGTGGTTGCATTTGCTTGTTGATACTGATTTCACTTTATTAATTTGCTTAAAACAAATGGCTAAGGTAACGAGTATTAGGTATAGAGGGAAGAACAACATCATAGAATTGGCTAAAAATCTAGATGCATTTAAAAAAGTTCCAGAAAAATACACCGAAACAACAGAAATCGGTGGAACATGTAAGTATGATGTGAACATAAACGAAGCCGGTTTCTCCTAAGATGTTCTCTATGCGGAAAAATTGCCATAGTGTATAGATTTAACAACAATCTTCGACAGTATGATTGGATTTTGTGGTATATTTTTCCATGTTTTCAATTAAATCATTTGCATAAAATCCTCAGTCTTTTAACATACATTTCGTGGCCATATATTCAATCTATTTAAAGCTGTCTTCTCCTGATTTCAGTGTCCCTTCTGAGTAGATTGTTGGTTATTTACTTGATCTACAAAGAACTTTCGTACTACCACGATGCAAACCCAGTATTCAAATTTAAACCCGATCTCAATATGGATGATAGGGTACAGCTCCACGTAGACATTACTGTAGCAATGCCTTGTACTTGTGAGTTCACGTTCAAGTTCTCAATCAAGGACATTCATAACAAAATCTATGTAATCTAGCTCTATCTGGCGTTGATCTCATGGACGAAACTCAACAGGATGTGTTTTCATATGGAACCCTGCAAAGAGAGGACACTTGGTGGCAAATGAGTGAAGAAGAAAAAAGTAACTTCGAAATGACTCAGATGATGAACATCTATCTCCGGGAAGAATATCACTCCGTTGCTGACATCCTGTTTAAGGACATCCTGAAGAGCACTGATGTTAGTGACACGCCAGTCACACCAAGGGAACCAAACCCAAGGGAACAATATGATGCTTGCAGATTACATGGAACTCTGGGAATCAATAAGGTACCCGTCATCATTGAGTCAACATCATTTTTTAAGTTTATTTATTCATTTCAAGGTAGCTGGTGTGTTGAACGTTGTTGGAGGAACAAGTCGCATTGTAGAACTCGTAGACGACCACATCGTTGTCGAATTTAAAAGAGTCCCACTAAACTTCACGCACCGCATTAACCGCCTCAGCTTTGGCAGCTATTCTCGACGTATTGTCCAACCCTTGGAAGGCGATGAAAGAATAATCGACGAGGAGTCGACAACTGTTCAGTATTTCATCAAAATAGTTCCAACCGAGATCCACAATACATTCTCAACTGTCTACACCTATCAATATTCGGTCACAGAAAATATTCGAAAACTGGGTAAGCTTGTAGCCATGGAGTCGCCTTAAAATTGTGGTTCACTTCCTACTTTCAGATTCTGTGAAGAATTCGTACGGGTCACCTGGGATCTATTTCAAATACGATTGGTCTGCCTTGAAGGTTATAGTTAAGAGTGACAGAGATAATGTGATCCAGTTCGCAGTTCGACTTTGCTCAATTATTGCGGGTATCATCATCATTTCTGGTATGGAAACCTATTCCCTTCCATAAATCTGCTTTCATTAACGAAACTCCTTTTCCTTAGGAATTCTAAATTCCATTCTGGTTGGAATAAAAAGAAGAATTTTGCAAATGATTGCCCCACAAATATTCCCAAAACTAGAGCAACAGCCACTGTTGACAGAAGTTCCTCAGCAGGTGGCTGTGGAGAATGATTTGATTATTAACGCCAATCGCATGGGACCAAGTGTTGTGCCAATGATGACGGTTCCGCAAAGTGCTTTCATTCCACAAACCGGTAAAATCAATAAACAGACGTAGATGATGATAGAATTCTAGTTCTTTGATGACGTTTCTTTTCTTTATTCTGCATCATTTTCAGGTTCCGTTGAAAAAGGAAATTATTGTGTTTAATAGATGTTTATTGCATTGCCTTTCTATCTAAAAATATTTGTATACAATTAGATTACCCTCTCAGTACACATCAAGGTTCATTTCGACAAATGATTGAAATCCTCCTCCCCTTAACCACAGGTGCACCTTTGAAAGTCGATTTCTCATTAGAAAGTATCTCGTGCGTGAAGTTATATCTCGCAGAGTGACTGAAAGATTTACAGCAGTTCACAGATTACCGCAACAGCAATTTAAAAAAAAAATTCCACCCACCTCATTATATAAAGAGACCGCCGATTAAGTAGTATATCCGCATAGAAATTACCCTCCAGCTGTGTAACAGGTTGATTCCGGTACTCATCGTCATTTTGATTACTCTCCGCAGAATCTATGGACTTTCCCTGCTTGTACTTCTTTTCATCAGTCCTAACTAATCTCATAACCGCATCGGACAGCAAGCTCATGCCTGAAATTGTAGTGCCACAGTACTGTCAATAAACGTGATGATCAATCAATTTTAAAGGCAAATCTTGAACTTGGTCTTTACTCTTGTACTATCAACGTGTGGTTTGATAACTCCTTTGTCAGCCAAATCAAGCACATGCACGTACTGCATTATCTCTCCCTCAAATGCTGTAGCTCGAACCCTTTCTATAATTTCCCTATTATGTGGATACCAATTCTTTCGTTCTGTCTCACGGAAGCCATGAATGGCCTGCAAAAACAAAATAGTTCACAAGAGCGAAGTAATTCTAAACATGCACTCACATCATCCCAGTGGTCAAATTCGTAACGCAAACGTTTCATATATGGTTCGATCTCCTCGAAAAGTTTTGTTTCTTCCTCTGCAGTGATGAAATCGGGAATGAGGCGCATGTCTCGAATGAAGTCTGTTTGCTCTTTTTCAGGCCAGGACCCATGAAATTCTATGAATTGAACATCTGAACAGAAACATCTTTACTTTAACTTTCAAGTCAAGACAAATTGCATTTGGCTTACGTTTTGCGGCGTCGTCAATTGTATTCGGTGCTGTGGCGTATGTATTTCGGCACTTTCGTTGTAATGAACATTGAGAAGCGTGACATAACTGGGTTATTGTTTGTCTTATTTGCTGTAGATTTCTCAAGACACAAAGTGCGCTCATATTTATTTTAAATCTGGTTTGTAAAATTTTATGAAAGTGGTCCTGTTTGATAACAAGTCAGCTGTTGATACCTTGTTGACATAATTGACACAAATGACACAGATATGTTATTTGGACAGAGATGTTATTTGGTGTATTTGCTTCCTGTTTGTGTTCACCGGTGCAGTAGTTTTGATTTTGTATTGATAATGTCTTTACGGCACTACGTTTATTTTGTTTTTTTCTTATTTTTCATAAATTACATTAGAAATAGAGCAGTGCGAAGAAATCACTTTTGAAATTCTCATTAAGTGTGAGTGCGTACGCCTCATAAATTGAAAAAAAACGATTACCATTTCCGTGGTTTATGGCGCAGTTATAAAGTTCTTGATGAAATATAAACAAAATACAAAGTACGAAATGCTAATTTTTGCCTAGATTAGGAGATATCTATGTTTGGGATTTCTCACACAAAATTATTTTTTTAACACTTGGGACAGAATTTTGATTGCATAGGTATGGGTACGAACTTATTGCTATAATATAATGTTGCATACTCTTAGGAGTGTCAATATGAAACTAAAATGCATAAAGCAGAATGGCAATAACAGCGACTCTTCTTACGCACAATATGTATCGGGAGTTATTCAGAGTAAGCTTAAAGATGTCCACCCGGCGCAACGTATTTGCAGTGTAATCTGGAACGAAGTGTACGATATAGGTGCGAAGAAAAGAGCCGTATCTTCCTCATCATGCAGGAAATACCGGTGCATGCTGATATGGAAGTGAAGTCTTCGAAGCTATCATCAATGTAGACTGAAAAACTTCCTCACCATAGCTCCCGACTTCTGCAGCTTCCGCATTTAAGGTATATTCCGCAACTTCCAAGCAATATGCAGTAATCTTCAGTCGTCAGCCTTTAGACTTCATTCTTCTGTCATCAATCCGCAGCCTTACGTCTTTCGTCCGCAGCCTTCTGTGCGCAGCCTTCAGCCATTAGTCCGCACGCTTCAGTTTTCAGTCCGCAGCCTTACGTCTTTTGTCCGCAACTTTCCGTCATCAGTCCGCGGACTTCAGACCGCAGCTTTCAGTCTTCTGAGCGCAGCCTTTACCCTTCTTTCTTCAGTCCGCATCCTTCAGTCTTCAGTCCGCAGCATTCAGCCATCAGTCCGCACCTTTCAGTCTTCAGTCCGCATCATTCAGTCTTCAATCCGCAGTCACCGCAGTCTTCAGTCCGAACGCATCAGCTTCCATAATAAAATTAAATTTTCAAAAAACCGAAAATTCGATTTTCTTTCCGGTCTAGAAGGTGGATGCGAAATCAGTCTAGACCCTAGTATTTGTCTATCGGTATTCAACGTCACCAAGCCAGTTGACCACACATTTAGTAGTGAGTTGGCGCGTGGACTTTTACCAGGTTCAATCCCCGAATTTACCCACTTTCTTAATTCATATTTCCCCTCGTTCCTCCAAAAGTACTCCTGTTTGGAAAATGCTTCAAGCGGACGCAGCTCGGCGTCCGCATATAACTGTGTGCCCCAGTCGCTCGTGATAGAACAATAGCCCGCACTACGCGAATGATTGCTGTAGAAGCTAGGCCAGGTCCACATCAGACTGTCGAGCCGCATAGCCTGGACAAACATACTTTTCGAAGTAATATATTTTTATTACCGTTAATATTATATAACAGATAAACATTTAAATACACATGTAACATACGTACTCTCGAAATAGCCTTTTACAAGAACTTAACTTACACTTAAGGCATAACATCTGCCACCCCTGCGTCATTTGCAAAGTAAATATATTAATTTAATATAACACGTAGAATGCAATACGTTCTCTTGTAAAAAAAATTAATTCTATAAAAGAATCATCCAATTTCGATTCGGAAGAAACAATCAAAACTTTAACATAATATTGCCAATGTTCAAAGTTGCAAGATACTGCATGAGTTGCTGTAGTTACATATCACAATTAAACAAGCCGTAGAGATAAATCGAGTGTGTGATTCTATTCCGCTAATAAGTTCGAGCAAAGAATGAAAGAGACAAAAGAGAAGACGAAGGGAAGAATCATTCTCCATGCACCAGCTCTCCGCCGATGTACGCCGTCGATCAGTAGCAATCTCCAATTTGTAGCCAAGCCAATAGCATTGTTAACGCCGGTTGTAGAAATACTAATTTTCAAAGATCGGTATTGATGCTAATTTGGGTTGGGGGCTCCGAACGACCGTCAGCCACAGCTCGAATGATTTCCAACAGCAGATCCCGACTGAGTCCTGTCATCTTGGGCAGACGTGCAACTGTCCCGAATTCTCTGACTATGAGCCTTAGGGCATATTCTTTGATATCGACGATTTTTGTGTAATCGGCTGCCTCTAGGGTCTGCAAGACGTTCTCATACGTGATGTTGTGTTGCACAGAATACTTGCAGAATGCTAGCAATCGACTGTTGGAGAGACCGTAGAAGCATGGGGCTTGAAATAAATAGAGCGCGTCCTGGGGTGGCAATTTCGTTTCTCCGTAGTAAATGTAACGAAGAAGGGAATTGAATGATTCTAAAGACGGTGAGACATCACCAATTTGGATCTGGAATGACGCAACGATTAGCCGGATGTCGATGTGTTGCGAGGGGTTGGTGTTACTTACATTAACTGTGTTGTCTGGGGGCATGAACGACCGGAACATCCCTTGGAAGTACGAGCAGCGAGCTGAAAGAATCGATTTATGTGCCGGAATCACCTGCCCATCCAAGACGAGATTTATATCACAAAAATCCTTCCCGCACGACTCGAGAAAGACGGCCATATCACTTTCAAGTGTGGTGCCTGAAGAAATATAATGGGAAAAAAAGTCAGAAAAGAACGCACTGATGAAGCACTCTAGACTCGTTTATCCAGACACACATACCGACATTCTTTTCAAGATTAGCATCGGGATTTGATTTGCTCGGATTCAGACGTCTTCGAATAATCTCCACCAGAAGAGGTTTATCTAGATCGCTGAATTCGCTCGACATCACGACATCAGTGAAGTTCTCGTCCTTAACGATAAACTGCATGCAGTGATCCTTAATAATTTGAATCCTAAAAAACATAACCTCTTCATCAAGAACTTTCCAGCTGTCTCGCGACAACGCTCCACTCACTTGTGCTTATCGGCATTGTATAGCGCCTCTAATACGTTTTGTTTCGATGTCTTAAAATCCAGATACTGGATGCAGCCCTGAGCCAGTCTCGGCATAAGAAACTGTCCAGCCAGCTGGTAGATATCCGTTATCAGAATGACTATATTCTTGCTGTATGAATCCTTCAGATCGATTCGATCTGTGTAGATGTAGTTCAGAATGATTTCAAACGCCTCCGGGGGAGCGTTCAAAAGTCGAACTTCCAACAAGGGTCTGTCGTTGAACGGCACATCAGCGGTTCCTATCAGTTTTTGTAGACTCGCGTTACTGGCACTGCGAGCGGCCAGTATCTTTGTTCGCAAAAATTTCGATCGCGCCGCAACAAATGCTATGTGTGCTTGGATTTTTATCGCCTCTGGACCAACGATAAATTGAATGTCACAGAATTGTTTCTCGTTGAAGAATTTTCCAAAATCATCACGTAGGGTACACTTGGGGTAGCTGGAAAACTGGAATCGGTAGGTATCGCCTCGACGAACACTATTGTCAACAGTACCACCGAAAATGTACATGGCATCACTGATAACAGCTGAAGCATGGAACACACGGCCTGAGGGGACATCTGAATTTTGTTCAGGTGCCACGATGGACCAGACCTGCGAGTCCAAGTCGTAGCAGTGGAGGTCATTGGGCAATGTTGAGTCCGCTGAACCACCAAAGACGTAGAGAAATCTATCGTGGTGGACCATTGTGTGCCCATAACGTCGGGACGGTGGTGATGATGCACCACGAAGTACGTGTTCGTTGGATATTCGTCGCCAGCTATGGGGAGACCAAGCACACTCAATTTTGAAATGCAATGTGAACAAATGTGTTGTCTTACGTTTTCGTTTTGAAGTGAAATTCAAAAAGCGAATTAGTGATCTGCAAGCCACTCTGTCCTGAGAAGACATACATGCAGTCCCTTGCTACCGCCACTGGAAAGTTGCAGCAAGTTGGTGGCCTATCGCCATTTTGCTCTACTTCCTCCCATTGATGGTTTTCACCCTAAAAGGACTTGGAATTAGAAAAATGAACTAGTCTCCAGATCAACCTTCAATTACAGTCAAATTCAGAGTCCACATATCATTCAACCTCACATTGCCATCGTAGCCAGCGTATATCCACATTTTGTGGTCATACACAGCTGCTCCGTGAGCCGATCGTGGAACGGGCATTCTACAAATAAACAATAGGTCATGCTTTTGGAACATTATCATCGATCGCACACGGCAACTACCTGCCAGAGAATTTCCACTCCACCCACATGGCAGATTGAAACTTGTACTCGAACAAATCGTTTTTGTTTGTCAAATTCGAGTTCGAATGAATGTCTCCAGTGTATCCGCCAAAGATAAACATCGAGCTTCCATAAACCACTGCCGAATGATGATATCTGGGAGCAGGGGCGGTGCCTGTGACGCAAGCCCTTCCCCAAGATTTGTCTTTGACACCGAAACGTATCAAGTCATTCAGCATAGTCTTACCATTATCGCCACCGAAAACAAACATTGCATCTTTATAGGCCACCACAGTGTGCTTGCTCCGTCTGCAAAATACATATAATTGTAAAGCAATCCATCATCAATCAAACATTGGTTTACAGACTTTGCTCCAACAAACTCGGCACAATCCAGCATTTTAGTCCACTGATGCGTAGCAGTGTATGAAGAGAAGTCCACGCTGAGTGCATTGCAACTAAAGCTACCCGGCGATACGGACTTCTGACCCTTTAACGAATTCGAACTGGAGTGAGACATCTTACGTGAACAAGTACCCTTACGACCCTTTCGACTACCAGACTTTTCGCAACCGCCAGTGAATGAACATCCACTGCAGCTGGCACTCACTATTCCACCAGTGACACTTCCACCTCCACCACTTCCAATACTACTGTTACAGCCAGCTCCGCCGCCACTGTCCTCAGTGGGATCGGACTCACTGCCTAGAATCGCTTTCAACATCAAAGCATTACATGTATGGAATCTTCTCCGTTGACTGCTAATAGCTTCCCCGGCAGCTCCGCTTAACTGATTTGGTAGAGATTTCAGAAGTCTTCCAACCGAATTTTCCAATACTGGTGGATTGTGATAGTTGCTAACGTTGTTATCGTCTTCGTCGTCGTCGTTGTCGTCGTCTTCGAATTCACTACATACGCCTACGCACAGCGACCAAATGCGGATAAAGTAATGGAAAGATTCGATGGCGATGAATGAACTGAATGCACTTGAAGTTTCACCAACTAATTGATCGATATTTGGGACGTATTTTCATTGCGAATTTTTGGTGTAGCTATGATGGATTTGTATTTGAAGATTTTTTCGGACAGAAAAAGAATTCTTTTGAAAGATGATGTGAAAATTCTTACAAAACAGCCACAAAGGGAGCAGGCGTTTTGGCAGTTCTTGTGTTGACAATTGACAAGTTGTTTGTTACAATACAATCAGTGACTCTTCAACGCATATCGAAAAGAAGTTACATATGTTTGTTTTTATTTTTTCTTGAAGACATCTTTCGACAGTTTTAACAATTTTCTTTTTAAAAATTAACTCATTCAACGTAGCAAAAAAATTTTCAACTTAGTCGAAACGTCAAAAAAAATATCAAATGGATAAGAAGAAAGAAAAGTGTCTCTATCTTACGATCTTACATATGTGTTGAAATCGTTGACATGTATATAATGAGATTTTAGAAAACATTTGAACAGTTTGAGAACATGAGGCAACCACACATTGCACATCCAGCCAAATTTTCGTTTGACGTTTCATTAGGCGTCTTGACATTTGTGATGCTGTCATGTGAGAAAATTTTTCACACTCCATATTTGACGATCAATTTTTATTCGCCATCGGAAAAGCTATATTTTATCTTTTGCAAAGTATCACAACAAATTCCTCATTTGCATTTTGAAATACAATAAATTACCTCGCTAATGATATGAACTAAACCAAACATGTCAAGCAAATGGCAGAATCGTAATGAAATCGGTGGCATCCTACGCAAAGGCAACCAGGCATCGGCAAACACTGAAGCTAGAGTGGTGGACTTACTTGTCTTCGGATATGCATGCAAAATCTTTCGTGACGACGCGAAAGCACGTGAAATTGACCAAGGAAAACACCTAATACCATGGATGGGCGACGCCAACCTAAAGATCGACAGGTTAATATTTTATTTTAAGATCACTAAGGAAAAAAAACGAAAACTGAATTTTTTTTCTTTAGAACAACTTTTTAGAGTACCCCTTACGTGTAGATTTTTATTTATTTATTTATTTACGTTTTTTTGTTATTATTTTGAAAATGCATGCTAGGGTGCATGTTACTGAATTTGAAATACAAAACAAAATGTGTGCTTTCTATATGTCGAATGGAGCTGACGGTGTTTATGTAGAGCACATCAAAGAATTGGGCTTGCGCCTGCAAGGAGCGTCTGCCGGCGAGATGAGAATTTGGGAATTTTGTCAACAACGATGATGGATTCTTGGTGTGTTATCGTGATCAGTCGAATGTCGAAGACCTTTAGGGCATTGACTATTTTTAATTTGCTATCATTTCGAAGTAGAATATGAAAATAAAAAAAATCAAATTCGGCGATCTAGGGGGTATTTACGCGTTGAGTAGTTTTTGGTGCGGGCTTTGGACGTAAGTGATTATGCTTATCGTCCATCGTCCGACAGTTAACCTTGTGTGACCTTCTTGTCGGTCTGTGGTTAGATTTGAATATGTTCGTGTTGGTCAAGTGTGGGATTTTAAGGTGATAACATGTTTCAGGAATTATACTGGCACGAATGCCACACCCCAGGAGTTTGGAAATTTCAACGAAACATGATCGATTTGCTTGACAACAAGGGTAGCATAGGATTGAGTGATTTGTGCCATGATTTGATATCGAATAGTGTCCGTGATCTTTGGATGATGTCAGCATCACATTGTTTTCGAATTGTTTTAGGAAATGGTTTAGCAAAATCCATAATTAAACAGAAGATGTAACCTCGACCTGTCTAGATATGTTTAGGGATTATATTGTTTCAGAACTGGAGGAAAAGGAAGTTGACTGTATACGAAGGGTTTTCTCAGTTTGTCGGTATTCGGAGTCGGAGTCTCACTCGTTGCTCCTGCTGATTTGGGAAAATACGCTGATACGAAAGCTGCTTAAAAAGACCCTCAAAATATTGCTTACTCTATTTTATCTACAGTCAGTGTTTTTGCGATGTTCATTGAAAACGTCATAGAACACAGAACAGCTAAGAAGCGTTTTTTGGCTTCCCCGCCGTAGAGGAATACTCTTCAATCTTGCTTTTTAATCTCATGAGCATAAACTAATTAGAATTGATGGCTTGTAGACATGAGTCTAGCTTCAGACCCAAGAGAATGTAACACCATAAGAATAGAGTCGGTGGAATGGTCCATGCTTCTCACAAGCTACTCACTAAATACGCAACTGTTATTAATTCGAAAGTCTTTTACTTGAACAAAGCTTTGCTTTAGCTCATATCTTCCTCCATTTGTTTTAAATTATAGAATTCTTCTTCTTTATTTAGCGCTACAGTCGGGGGGTGGACCTGGGGCTCACCTGGCGGGCCTCCAGTGTTTCACGTCCTCCACCCGGTTGCGCCACCTCATACACGCGCGTCCTCTGCTGCTTGTCCTAAGTTGGATTCATAGACGATCATGTCGCCGCACAGCTTCTGGAAATCATAGAATTAGTAGCAAGTATGGAGAAAACCTACAAGTTAAAGGAAGTAATTTCAAAGTCTGCAAAAGCTGTCTGAACGCTTCGCTATTTTTGTTTATCTGCAAACATCTTCTGTTTAGTCCTTCATTTGTTTCGAATAAGAGACTAAGTAAGCGTATTTAAAAGGAATTCAGGAAATGCTAAAGATGAAGGCTGAAAGTCTGCGAGTTATCTACGCACGTGTATACATAGCCATGCACTTAAGTGATTTCAAAGTCTCCAGAGCCCATGTGAACGGTGTTCTATTTTTGTTTATCTGTAAACGTGTTCTGCTTAGTCCTCTTTGCTTCTGTTTGGATTCTCAAATCAAAACAAGATAACGTCTTTGTAACAAGAAAAAAAGATGCCTCAATGACGCATTCAACTGTGACAAAGAACTTGCTCTTTTTTTGTCTTTTGCAATAATCAATTATTTGATTTACTACGCAGTTAAATAACGATGTTATACAATATAAATTGTTTATTTCATTTTGATGTTAATTGTGCTTAAAGACAAATATTTGCATCCGATGGAGATATGAACTGGAGGTGGATTCAGAAACACATCACTGGGCCATCTATGCCGCTTCAGTTTGCACCGCGTTCATAAACGCAATTTCGGGTATCACAGCAATTGTCAAATGTTTATTTAAGTAACATCACGTGCAGCAGATGCGCAAGCCTTAAACAGTTGAGCATCGTTAAAATTCTTGATGCGTTGGCTGATCGAAAATACAGAAATTGCAAAAAAATTTTCAAAAAGTGTTGCATAAGATAAAATCGCATTTTACAACGGTTGTGGAAGACATTGTCTAGACATTTTTCAATTGTTTTTCAAATGTTTCGTTATCTGTGTGCGCATCCGCTTTAAAGCCTTTCTCCTGGTTATTATTGTCCATTAAACAGTTTTTAAACTAAGAAAAAATATCATATTCTCCCCAAAATGTTTACCATAAACAGGAGGAAGGGAGGAAATAGTAGTCGTTTCATCAAGGTTTTCGTTATACGCATGTAGCCATGGCGATATTTTGAAAATGTGATTAGAAACGATGACTTCAATCGTATATGCTGTTAAATGGAAGGATCAATACCATGGATCAGAAATGAAGTATGATAGAGATACCCAACTTCACATCTGATTGACTCCTAGTCCATCGACGAATTTCAGAGGCTTTTTGACAGTTATTCATGAATTTTTGAAGGTTATTCCCGAATTAACGTAAATGCCGTTTTCTGATTGGTCAATTTGGCTTTAAAAAACGATATAAAAAATGGTTGTCAAACATACTTCATTTCTGCCATGGATTTTATCGCTGTCATTAGACTAATTGAATGGTTCGTCCTGTAAGAGTCCATACTCATAATGTGTTGGTGACGGTTGTCTTAAGACAAGTGCCTAGATTTCTATTAGTGTTTCCAAGTGTTTAATGATCACGATCATGAATTTCCTTATGTATTCAGAGACGCATGACACAAACGTATCAGATTTACGGCATCGGGGGTTGAAAACTTTCATCGAGATGTAATCTTTGTAATTGAATATTCATCCAGACACTGATAAAACACAAATGATATCAATCGAATGAACTGCAGAGCGATTGATTATTGTTGACTAATTGATTACATGTTATCAAGCCGTTTGATTGGTTGCCTCATAAATATTTAAGAAGCCAACAGATTTGATCCGCACTCGTGTCAACGATATTTCCCATTGTGCTGGTCAGAATTCTGTTAAGATAAGAATGTTTTGTGAAATTCGAAATTTCAAAGAATTGAATGTAACTCAATCTTTGGTTAGAGACATTTGGTCAATGTACGACAGTTACCCGTAGTACCGATTCAAATGATTTGACAGAGTTCTGTACTCTAGTATAAACAGTTCAAAACAGACTATGTTTTGAAAAAAAAAAAAATAACCTTCTTCATTGCTTCTGCAAAAAACCAGAATTGTTAACCTATGACTTCAGTGAAGTACATCCTAGTCATATTTAATGATGTACCAACAACAAGATACATGGATTGTTAGATGTGTCAACAGAGAGCGTTAACTAATGCTTCCAGTCACAAATACAATTGAACTTAAACCTTTCAGAATGGATCACAAATTGGGGAAAAAAGGATCTGATTTTGAATATTCCAACAGGTTAATTAATTTCTTACACACAGGTTGTTTAACTTTCTCTCGGCTTGGTATGTATCCTTCTTATACAACTTTTTTTCAATAAACTTTATTTAAACACAATTTTATATGCGTTTTTCGACACAAACAAAAACAATGACAAAGAAAAGTGAACAGAAATACAAAGCGAACTACCGAAATGGGATACCATGACAAATGAAAAAAAAATTATATGAAAACGCAATAAAAACCGAACAAACAATACCAAAAAAAAAAAAAAAAAAAACATTAAACATCTAAAATTTAATGTAACCCTCTCCCGTTGCGAGTGATTCTAAAAGTTTACTTTTCGTTTACCTTCTTTTTTATGATTTGTATTATGTGGGGACACATGACACACACATGCAAATGCAAATAAACAAAATAGATATGATGTTAGAGGGGCATTATACGATCTAACCCCATATGAGCCCCCACCGGGTGGCTATGGCAATCGTTTGGATTATCTCACCTCTGATGAACAACGTGCCGAACAGCTTTGCGAAGAGGAAAGATACCTTTATCTCTATCGCAATGAACAGGAAGAGATCGTGTATCAAGGTAAGTGTTACAAGTGCCAACGGTTACATTTTGAACAAAAAAAAAGATATATAAACATTCTCAAGAAAATAAAAATACAACGTATAAAGTTGAACGAATACAAAGATTCTAAGATTTAAGCAAGACATATCATTATTTCCCTTAAATCACAAAATTTTTATCTCAAATTTGAAAGTAACTACTGCAAAAAGCTGCGAAACTATCTATCGCAAGGGATGTACAAATCATAATTGCATTATTTGAACTGTATAGGGTTTAAGATCGTTTTAAGCACAGGCGCGTAAGTATTTACAGAACGAAGAGTATTTCAATGGATTTTAGGTGAAGTTGGAGTGTAATATTCACCCGGATAGAGCCAGAAGTCTCACCCTCTTCCCAGGTAAATATGATGTTGAAATACATTCATTAACGTATACTTTCAGATGCAATCAACTGATGTTCGATAAAACAAAACCCGTGACACACATACGCTACGTGTGTTAAAATGAAAAAAAAAAACAAAAAAACAAATCCATAGATAGGCTCTTCATCAACATAACAGCACCTTTTGTTTTTATTTCAAATTTATTTTTCAAAATAAATAAAAATCTATGCAAACTTTTTTTTGCGATAAACAAAGAGATCCGTAACAAATACCGAAGAGAAACCTCTAAGCAAAGCAAACGAATTATATCAGTCCCTTTCGTGGACTTGTTTATGACAATCAAAGCAATGAACAGACCATGTTTAAAAATAATTATAATAAAATGAATTATAGTCCTCCCCTTCCCTTAGACCCCAATGCTCTATGACTTCCTCCCTCTCTCTTTCGATCTATCTCACTCTCTTTTGCATTGGTCGGCCACGATTTTTGTTTTTATTTAAAAAACCACAAACATTTTATAGAGGAAGAACGCAAGCGTTTGCAACAAGAGTGCGGGGGCAGTGACTCGGCATACAGTCAAGTGCAGTTCAACTATGACACGCCATTGGGTCCAGATCATGACGACAATGCGGCCACTGAGTTGGGAGCTGAAAATGAGGCCGATAAGGTGTTCTGCTTACCAAAAAACTTCGAAGTGCCACCATCAACTCAATTGGTAAGTGCATCTTATCATTTCTTTATTTTTCCTTTTTAAGTTCATTTTCACAACACAAAAACAACAGTTCAGAGAAACGTTTCTTTATCTCTTGGGGGGCAGTAAATGGGTTATCAATTGCACAGTATTCAACTAATGTTTGGGTTATCTATGAACATTGTAGACACCAATGTGAAGATTTTACACATAGGCATGTGTTGCGACAGCGACACGATGATTTGTATAATTGATCAGCTTAAGCTGCGTTACTCGGAACAATTCAATTAGATTGCTTTCTTGAACTGTGTTTTCCTTCGGTTGAGCTGCGTAAATGCACTCACAAGCTGACTGACTGACGTTACCTAACCCCCACTTGTTTGTTCTATATTTGAAAGATTTTGTAGAAATAAACTGATTAGTTTTCCTTATTTGAGAAGCATCGATTTCATTTTGAAGAGTATACATTTTGTGTGCGGAATTTAATATTTGTGATTTGTTGCTGAAAGGGACAAATTGTTCTGATTTGTTATTGGAACACAGATAAGAATTATTGATTGCTCGCGTTAATCGCATGGTTTTGAGTACAATCTCAGTTAGATCCAACCTTATTCTTTCCGGATCCAATTTCTGTTAATTATCTATTGATGCTTTTGTTATCCGATTGTCACACTTACTACGGAAGCATAGGAATTATCTTTCTTTCTCATACCTGCAGCTGGGGGCCAATGACATTAGCGACTAGTGACTAGAGGGACTAGTTTAGTGTGCGGCCTGTACGTCAACTAGTTCGTGACGCGGCTTCGTGAATGAATTCCACGTGAATCGAATTACTCGTGACTTTTACTCGAACTCATGCGATCCTCTAGAATCCAGATAATGATTTCACTTACATTATTAGGTTAGGTTAGGTTTCAGTTCTGGAGATTGACGTCACACGTTAGCCAATAACGCGGAATGGTAGTCTTTCCGCCTGAAACGCTCGCGGCGTACCGACATCAACTCGCTCAAATGATTGAAGAAATACACTCCTAAGTGCTTGTTCCCACGTGTATCGAGGGTACTGCATGTGCCTAGTTAACAGCTGTACTCTCAAAATCTGTCGCAATTGCAGCCCATGGATGGACGAATGGACGGAATTCAATCAAGAACGTTTTCTACAAAAGCTGCGATTACTTTTATTTATTTAATCATTTAAAAATATGTACTAAACCAAATAATATTTTACATTTAAAATTATACACCTAGGACTAGGGCTCCTATCTAAAATTCAAGTTTCTTTGCTTGCTCCCACGTGAAAACGTCTCGTCCGAAATGACCATAGGTACTTGTGTTCTGATAGATTGGCCGACGTAAATCGAGATCCTTGACGATGCGCCCAGGTCTTAGATCGAAATTTCTCTTGATGATATCCAAAAGCTCCTTTTGTGTCCGATCGGAAGTACCATAGTCGAAGACACTGATTGACAGTGGCTCAGCCACACCGATAGCGTAGGCGACTTGTACTAGGCAGCGTGTGCAGAGACCAGCCTTGACTAGGGATTTTGCAACCCATCGAGCCGCATATGCAGCGGAACGATCTACTTTGGTGAAATCCTTTCCGGAAAACGCTCCACCTCCATGCGCTCCCCATCCGCCGTATGTATCAACAATGATTTTCCTTCCCGTCAATCCTGCGTCACCCATTGGGCCTCCAATAACAAACAACCCACATGGGTTGATGTGAACAACGGTATTTTCGTCGAAGTACTCTGGTGGCACCACGGTCTTGACAACTTTTTGCAAAACCTCCTTTCTTAGTTCCTCAAGAGAAATGTCTTCTGAATGCTGTACGGATACCACTAAGGTATGAACCCGCCTTGGTACAGTGGAGCCATTCTTTAGAACGTATTCACAGGTGACTTGTGTCTTTGAATCCGGTCGTGCCCACCAGAAGACTCCAGATCTACGGAGTTCGGCTATTTTAGCATTCAGTCTATGCGCCAGTACCACTGTGAGCGGCATGCATTCTTCAGTTTCATCAGTTGCATAGCCAAACATCAGTCCCTGATCGCCAGCACCGACATCATCCTCTTCACGATTCACATGCACTCCCGCAGCGATTTCTGGTGACTGCTCCTCTAGGGCTAGTAAAATATTACAGGTCTTATGATCGAATCCTTTCGACGAATCGTCATAGCCAATGTGCTTGATTGTATTACGAACAACTCGTTGATAATCTACGGTAGCCTTGGAGGTTATTTCACCGCATAGCAGAACCATCCCGGTCTTGGCTACTGTTTCACAAGCAACTTTTGCATTAGGATCCTGCTGCAGATGAGCGTCTAGAATGGCATCGCTGATTTGATCGCACATTTTGTCTGGATGTCCTTCTCCAACTGATTCCGAAGTGAACAGAAATGGCCGGTTATTCTCTTGTGGGAAAATGCTGGCGTATCCATTTATGACGGGGTTTGCTGCTGACTGAGGCATTTTGCTGCTTAGTTTTTGTGTCTGAAACGAAAGAAATACGACTGTTACACAATTGCATTGAAAATCGATAAATGATAGACATGGAGTCCCGATAAGTGAACACACGAATTATTATAAAGAGGAAAAAGTAACCAGACACATTGACGTCTGTTTGATATGATCACTTGGTCATAAATTATTTCATCAGCCACTTTCCACTTGGGTTCTGAGTTCATTCACACTTCCGTGCTTCTGGCGAGATGTATGTCGACAGCATTGTCCAAGAAAACAACAAAGACGAGCACTGGTCTTTCAATTCCAATGAACCAAATAACTAACGAGAATCCTTCCATGAGCCACTCTAAAGTGCACACAGTTTCACAAGTTTCCGCGGAGCGATTTAGTTGTGTCAGGACTTACTTTGCAAAATTCACTAGTTTCAATGATTCACTTGTGTGAACAATCAAATTTCAGTTATATAACCTTCACATTCGCGGTCGAACAAACTTTGAAAGAATAATCAATTCTAAATGGAAATTAATTTATATATACTCGGCTCTGTTAGGTCAAGCACGAACAGAGCACTTCAAGGCCACTGGATTATCTCTCCAGCAGTTCTGTTATATTCAATACATAGGACAATTTGATAGAAACTCATATGACGAAACTTACTTCCTCTATTTCCAGCCTGAAACGATGAAGCAACACGCAATCATTGAGAAAACTGCTCGATTCATATCAGCTCAGGGTCCACAAATGGAGATTTTAATAAAAGCAAAACAGTCAAATAATCAGCAGTTTGATTTTCTCACTCAAAATAATCCACTGAATCCATATTATAAGATCGTTTTGAGCGCATTGAAGAGTGGGACATACCCACAGCCAGAAAATGAAATACCGGATACACCAGTGGATGATACGTCCGGAGCAGCGAATAGCAATTATTTTGAGGATCCATTTTCGAAACCTTATGTACCAGTACCTACCATCAAGTACACACCTTCGGCCAATTGTGCTTACACTCAGTTGATTAGTAAGATCAAGGGAGTACCACTACCGCCACCCGAGCCTGAGAAGCAACAGCAAAGTATATACACGCCGGTTCTGCTGCAACAAAATGCCACACACACCGGAGAGAATGGAGAAGCAACAAACTCAACCCAGCAATCAACAGTTGAGATTAGAAATGTTTCAAATGCGTTGATGTTGGCGCACTACTACTCGTCGGACACAGAAAACGAAGGCGATCAATCTGACGATGAACAAGACAAACAGAAGGCAGGGACAGAGAAAGAGCCTGAACTTTGCTTTCCGATTCCACCAGACTATTTGCAGAATATTATTGACAAAACTGCAGGCTATGTGATTAAGAATGGACGCCAATTCGAAGAGACACTTCGCATTAAGAACGATGAACGCTTCACGTTCCTCTTCCCCGACAATGAGTTCTACTCATATTACATGTACAAAGTGACGGGAGAGATCAAATCGTATGTGCTTGACGACGTCGACGATGACGAGAAGCAAAAAGTTGCGAGTGGTAAGTAGGCCGAACACGTAAAAGAATCTTACCAACTTTTTATTACTTCACCAGGTCCAGTGTCATTCTCCATCAAGACGAAGGACGATCAGCCAGTCCCTGTCATACGTCCAGCTTTACCTCAAGAGATAAGTGATGATGAGTCTGAGAATAAAGTCAAATCAAATGGCACCTCCGTTGGCGGCGATCAAGTTCAATTGCCTCATCAGCAGCCGACACGCAGTGTACCTGAGCACGTTCAAAAGGCAATACAATTGGTCGAAAGTCAGCTGATGGCGAGAAATGCACAGTTGGGGTTGCCAGCGGTGCAGAACAGATCGAGGTTTGACATTGACCACACAGGAACCATTGCCCCAAAGCTCCCGTCAATGCAAGAAGAACCCCAAATCAAGGTTGTAAACTCTCACCAAAAGGAGCTCAAACGAGGTAATATCACATGATTTGTTGTCGAAGACGCATTCTGATTGCTAATTACGTTTTACTTTCAGCGGAGGAAAAAGTAAAGGACAAACTCGCACAGATAGCGCGAGAGAAACTGGGTGGGCTGCTTTCCAAGGAGAAGCAACTGCAAATCGAACGAAAAAAGAAGGCAATGGCTTTCCTCAATCAAATCAAAGGTAATGTAGGGAGGGATTAGAATATCGTACAGCATCAATCTTTGTGGGGGTCTGATCTTTTTAGAATTGTCTTACGCAATTGCGTCGTAAGATCCACTAGCAAACAATATCTGTCTCTAACCGAATTCAAATTATTTATTTTTTGTTGCTCACTATAGACGCTCACTCGTCTTTTACTGATAATGCGAGATGTGAATTTTGTCTGCTTCAAAGCAGCTAAACTCACTCGAAGCACATTCATGTTTAGTCAGATTTGATTGTCAAGATCAAGCAATTTTTTGTTTTATTTATGTACATGAGGGCACATGTTAGCACCCCGAGATGTCTGACACGTGTTTTTTTTTCAATTTCATCGCTTGCTATTTATCGCTTATTTATTGGGGGCTCTTTACCATTGACACGTGCCGTGAAATATACTCATTGAAACTGGATGATTTGATAGAAAACTGAAAGTAATTTTCTGAGATGATCGACAAGGTCTTTAAGCAATGTGAGCATTATTGTCACAACTTGATTCGTTTGTATATCACTTCCGCAATAACATAAATGTACAATTCATTCATTGTAACTAGGGAAGTATGAATGAAGCGACTGCACTGAAATAAATTGACTGTCTGTATCTCTCAATATACCTTCGTCTACCACTTAATTTCTTGACCTTCTAAACATCTGCACGAGAACTCTTCACGGGACGCCAACCGAACAAATATCACCTTTTTCCACTGCCACTCAACCACAATGGTCAATCTCACTCCCACAAAAATAGCTCGAGTGCTACTATTTTCATAACCACTTGTCGTCTAGTTCCATTAATCACTGCGCAAATATTTGTCGAAAGTTTTGCGTTGAATGTGTGTTAGTTCCCTAAAATGAGTAATATTACACATCGTTATCAGTCTTTTAGTATCTACCTAATCGTATCTTATTTATTGCAGAATTTGCAATATTAAAACTAGATAAAATTATCTACTTGCCGCACTATGACGCGTGGCTGCAGGTAACGACACGTCTCTTGTATTGGATCTGAAAATATCGACGATAGTTAACATTAGTTCGACAAATTCGATTTGTTTGTTCGCTTTGAGTCCAGTGTAAATTAAGCATAGGAACAAATTATTTAGGAATGCCTTGCATATGTGAAATATGACACAGTTTGGGCACTACTTTAACGTGCACTTAATGATGCTAATCATGTAACTAACAACTGACGTGTGAGCACAAGGTAGCACGTTGATTGTTCACAATGATCTCCTCTTCTCGATTGGTTTAATGGGCTGCTAAGCGGAATCAGTTTACCAAAGCCATGTTCAGGCGATTGCCGTTCTCCGAATATTCTCAGATCTGTCTGTGAAAAAATGTGTCCCAAAAGTCTTACAACCATGTGAACTGAAAGTATTTGCAGAGAACCAATGGCAGATCATTGGCGGACCTGCATTCGCATGTATTGTTAAGGATGTCTAGGACATTTGTGCACCCATTTCCTATTGGAAGATGCGGTGTTTCGTTTGCAGACTTCTTCATTGTCAGAGAGATGTTTGTCATATTTGCAGGCAATTTTCTTACGGGTACTCTCTGTGCTGGCAAGCCCAGCCATGTGCTGCTTTTGATTTTATTCTGCGTCTGCAATGTCCATCTATACAATGCTGTGTGGTCGATTGTAATTAGACTCGAATCTTGTTAACTGACAAGTTTTTATTTGGCTCATTGCAAGGCAAATTATTGCTTAGAAAGATAACCAATTACAATGAAATTGTTAGATTTTGGGATAAAAGTCTGACAACTGTTTGAATTAAATATAGTTTGCAATTGGCACATAATTAAAGCTCATTGTGAGTCACTGGTAGACCTGGCAATCGTGTGAACCCAACCTCAAATTTGTTTTATAACTTAAAGTTAAACTAAAATGAAGTAGGGTTTCATAACTGACTGACATAAAATTGTCATGAGCCTTCATTTCGGACAGATATTCATTATTCGAGTTTTCACTAACCTGAGATATAAGCTTCTTGCTGTAGAAATTGCCGGCATTCCTACCTTAAAGGGGTTCATCCCTATCGCAATAGAGACATTAGTGCTTTAGCCATGGTGGCCATCGACTCGATCTTGGGAGGCACGCAAATGAAGGAGCAAATATTTGTATATTATGCTGTAACCATTTTCATTGTATGACACTACAGTAACTGGGTCCTTCTAGTACGACCAGCACGACCCTTTGTTACATTTCTCCTGCCAGCATTCCTACCTGTTGAGGCCTTAAAGAGGTTCATCCCTATCGCAATAAAGACATTAGTGCTTTAGCCGTGGTGGCCATCGACTCGATCTTGGAAGGCACGCAAATAAAGCAACAAATATTGGTGCTGTAACCATGGTGACTCTTTCATTTTCATTGTATGGCACTACTGTAACTGGGTCCTTCCTCCGACGAGCACGACCCTTTGTTACATTTCTCCTGCTTCAATCATCAAGTTAGTTAAAGAAAAACATTCGCTCTTATTTATGTAAACAATATAAATATGGCGATTAACACTTATAGAGAATGTTGGGTTTTTGTATTCCTTAGCAGTACTTGTTCTGTGTTTTCTATTGTCAGAGCTGGATCTAGTTATAAATCTTATAAGATTTACTCTGAGTCAACATACTTAACCACTCAAATTTATTATAAGTTGATAAATCTTTTTAGTGATTGCCGACTTGGCGTAGCTTCATAATTCACGGCTCCACCACTCTCGATTCACTAATTATACTCAAAGAATATACCGGTGCCTTAATCGTTCTCGAACTGCAACGTTCGGTGTCGTTACAAAACTGTTGGTCCACTGTAGGCACACTTAATACGAAAAGTTTCTATAGAAGCTAAGATCAGGTTCACCGAGGATCATAGTACCCAACGAAATTGTGATGATGTCGTCTTGCATATGAAATAATTTTCAACATAATACTGTAATTCATAATGTCGTAATTTGTTGCATGCCGGAGACCATTAATTTCGAAAAATTTTTATTTAAAATTCGAATACCCTTCTAAGGATACAAAGTTTAGTCAGTCGGCAATATTATATAAATTCATTTATATGAAGGGAGCATTACCAACGTACCCAATGATACATTACAGACCAAAACAATAGGCGAGGAGGACGCCTCATCCTTACTTTTCTGAAAAGTAGCAGTTGACGAAGTCCTAAAGACGTCGTAGAGAGATGAGCTCACAGTAACCGCATACACGGACCATGTGGCCATCCTAATTTCCTTCTACGTTAAGCAAGCGTCTTAGTCATGAACATTGTTAGTAAACTGGGCACAAACTCGAAACTTGAACGTGAACCCGGAAAAATCTGAGTTGCTGCTCTTTGCAAAGAAGTGAATTATTTCCGAGTTCAACAAATGTAAATGGAATAGAACTCAAACTCTTAAAGACAGGAAAATACCTTCGAGTCTGGGCTCCAAACACTATTCGAAGTAAAATACGGAGGACCTCATAAACGTTGTTGGTTACCGGGCCGCAGTAGCATCCAAGAAAACAAAAAAGTGATACAAAAGTACACCCTTGCTACCTTCTCAGACTTCTAACCAACTCCATCAATAATCTCTCGGTGTGTTGGAAATAGAGGGGACCAGAATCATACTTGGGCTACAGACTTTAGTCTGAACGTGAATTCTACAAAAACGGAACTACTGCTGTTTACCACAAAGACAAAGATACTATACACTAAACTTCCACGACTCAACAATATCACTCTCTCTATACTCCAGTGCTAAGTACCTAGGCGTCATTCTGGATCTTAAGCTCAACAGGAGGTCTTATATAGAAATGCGGGTAAAAAAAACCAGAGCAGCTTTCTATGACTGTAGCAAAGCTTTCGGTAGAAGGTGGGGTCTTAAAACCACAACAACACAGCTATTGTCCGTCCCATTCTCACCTAGAGTTCACTAGTATATTGACCAGCCCTAATCAAAACATATAACTTAAACAAACAGAACAAAGTCTAGAGATCGGCAAGAGTCGGAACTACTTGGGACTGAGCGTGCTCCTCTAAATTGGTGCAATAGTGCAAGGAAGAACAAGCCAGAACAGTTGAAAAATTACCCTCCAAATCACATTCCAAGCCACCAGATTGCCGACGAACTGGCAAAGCAAGGAACTGCCGGCAACACACCCACTGAAATGGTGGGCCCCCCAATTAACCATCTCAAATACATCATCTGCCAATGTTTCCTGTCCTTAACTAGTAGAAGGTGGACTAGGACATCCAAGTATACATTCTCTAGGAAAACCTGGTCCTCCTACATGAAAGCAGGACTGATAACCTCCTCAAAAGAAATCGCTCCGAAATAGTTAGTTGCTAGACTCAGAATACCGTTCAACCCACACTGTCGCAGTTGCCTCCATAAAAGAAAGCAAAACTGGCGTTATATCACTTTTTATTCAAATTAAAAAACTCTTCAAATCTAATTAAGTGGAACCTCAACTGCTCCAAAATTGATGTCATCGATAATGTCGTGTGGTGGCCTGCCGTCAACTGTGCATCATACCCTCTGTGCAGTCCCGAGGATCTCTTTGACGACTCCTCGCATATCCCTGGCCATGGAACGGGGGCGCATAGCATTAGCTATCGTCATGATATCAAAAGCAATGTTACCATTGTGTTTAATGTTCTTTTGCTTCTTTCTGTCCCTTGGTGGTTCCTTAAGAGCCTTAATGTGATCACGGATGCTGCCGATGGCACAACGCTGATAGCAGCTTGATTGTTCTGGATTGTAAGGCAGACGGTGATTTTCAGACCTTTCCAGTCAGATGTGGCCTTTGCGATGTCACCACCCACTTTCTTTGGGGACAAACCGAGTGGACCGGAGAAGAGGTAGCTCCAACTTCACCAACAACGCATTTCAAGTAAACTAATTTAACTTCAGTTGGATCGAACTTTGGAGGCATGATTAAATCCCTGGATTTTGGTGATTATTAAAAATCAGGTCAATTTCAGTAAAAGCAATTTCAGCAAGTCCCCAAGCAAATCTAACTTTGTCTCGATCCAAAAAGATCAGATAGCTTGCAGTGGGAATAATTGCGGGCTACTGCCTGTTAGGTCTAAATGCAAAAAGACTAGGACTGTTCCCAAATGATTTCTGCAGCAGTTGTCTAGATGAACATAAGGAACAACATGTTCTCAGTAGCTGCCGTGCTCCCGCCTCGATCAGGAAGGCCAGGGGCCAAGGGATCATACTTCTTTAACAAACCATGAAACCTTAGTGAAACAGCTGTCAAATCAATTCTGGAAATGACTGGCAAAACTGGCTTGCTGTCGTAGCAACCACGCCGACCCAATCCTCCGTTTGTAAACCCACGAGGTATTAAAATGGCACTCAGTGCTAATTGGGTACTCAAGAAATTACCAGGCGACGCAGTTTGTCTCAATTCATTTTTTTCATAACTGTTATAGATTTCTGTGTTTGCCTAGATTACTATTATACATTTTTCTATGATGTTGGACAATTTAGTTAGCATTATGTACTTACGGCCGATCGATCCTTACAGAGTAAACAACAGACAAACATTAAAGTTTTGCCTTAGTTACCAGAATGCCTAGCATAACAGATTTAACATTTTATACGGCACATTTGTTGATCTAATCTACGAATTATATCGCCAATTATTGACCCGCTTTAAAACAATTTGAAGCTCTTATTAGGTTATGGCGGTATTTTGTCTGAGTGCAATATACAATTCTCAAGGGGGCAATGTAAACAAACAAGTGCTACCTGAGAAGCAATCTAATCTAACCATCAGAAGTATAAACACATACTTTCTTTATCAGCTTCGCTTTGCAAACAATAACAAAGATTAGCAATTTTTATCGTTTCGATTTATTTACTTTTTCTTTTTTTGCATTTAATAGGCTCTTCCCACACTAACGCCGGCAATTCCACAAAATTCTCCACAAAGCCAACTGTAGAAACAAAAGACGCAGATGATTCGGATACCTCATCTGTACATTCCATACCGATATCTTCATATGGCGATGACAAATCCGACACTGAAGTAGGCCAAAATCTTTTCAACAATAATGTACGCCACGCAACGCATCGAGCCAACGGTGCGAACAATGATGCAGACGGCGACGATGACGTCCAATTTGTCACTGTTGAAACGAAAACGCGTCGCTCCAGACCACGAACACGTCCACATACTGAAACTCCAGAAGTTGTGATAATATCTCCAAAGAGATCACGGTCACGATCAAGGCATTCAACATTACGTGTTAAACGCTCAAAATCTAAGTCACACAAATCAAAAAAGAAGTCCTCCAAGAGAAGTCATCAGCATAGTAAGAAGAAATCAAAGAAGCGCTCCCGCAGTCGCAGCACTCATCGTAGTCGAAGTTATTACTCAGACGAGGATCAAGACGAGGAATACTCATCATCGGATTCATCGAGTAGAAAACGAAGAAAACGATCTGCGTCGCACAAGAAGAAGAAGAGCAGAAGGCATGAGAGATGATAGGTGGCCCAGCCATGACATAAACAACAACAACACAGTCCTTGTTACACAAATTATATCTTTTCTAATCTAACATCATGTTTTGTAATATAATCTTAGCAATAAAGTAAATTCTTAAGAAATCAAAACCAAAAGAAAAAAACAAACGGTTTTACGACATTTCCCGAAGATGCCAGCGACGTGAATGGCGTGTAAATGATTAATGCGCTGTAACCAATAAATGGGGGCGACAATGATGAGGTAAAAGACTTATAGTCTAGCGCATGTAAGAATAGCATGACCACGGTTTGAACTCACAAAGAATCATTGAAGAACGTAGACCATGTCCTTTTATCAGTCGCCTTGTGTTTTATTACCCCAATTTCCGTGTATTTTGTTGATGGAAATGTATTTGATCTTATCGAAAGGAATATTTGAATATATTATGTGGTGCAGCCCAGGTTGGCTTTCTCGGTCGTTATGTCCCGTAAAAGTTAGTTTTTATGAAACAAAAAAGCAATTAATCGTAAGCGAGAGTTTACAGTCTGTGAATGGTTGGATTTAATTGTTCAATAAAAAGAAGAAAAAAAAACTGGAAATAGCGCCAGCTTTGATGATAATTGGAATGCAGTCAGATGGGCGCTTTGGGAAAAGTCAGTCAACCCATGTAGTGATTCGAAGTGACGCATAGGGATTGTGTGAAATGCGTACTTCAGACAGGCTTTGGCAATATCAAATGCAAACGAAAATATTGATGCATGAGGTGGAGATTGTTAATTTCCCCCAATTTCTTTCAAAGCTAGCTATTACAGTCCACAAGACCGAGCCTTGTGCGGTCAACATGTTGTAGGTTTTATGTGTGTATACATGTTAATTATTATATGAATTCGTGAACTCATATGTATCGTCATGCTTATTATTAAGAGCATTTTTGTTCTTTCTGTGACAACAGTGGGAGACGCTGATTCGTACAGGATCTAGCCAATTGAGACATTGCATGGTTGGACCCACTGACAATCCCTGGTTGGAACTGACAGCGTTCCAACTCAGGCGTTCGATAGAAGTCTCATCCATATTCAGACTAAGCGCGATTGGCAAGACTTCTTGTGTATTTCAGCTCCGTACTGGTGCTATGACTGATATCTAGGTTTGACGACTAACACGTTAGCACCCAGTAAATACTATACACGCGTTTGACCTCAACTTCAGAAGAGCTGAGCAGAAAGTCAACATCGCCAAGACAAAGCTGATAAGAATCGGTTCAAAATGTCAACTCCTCTCCTGTTACACGGGAAAAACCGGAGGATGTCGACAAATTCTGCCACCTCGGCAGCACGTTCAATCATGGGGCGCAGAAACTAAAATCTTTCCTTGTATAGACAAGGCCCGCCACACTTACGTCCATCCAGCTCTCCATTTTACTCAAGCTTCAGATATTCAATTCGTGAGATCAGTACAATACGGACGCGAGACTTGGAAAATCATTGTTCTCGAGCTTCAGGCCTTCGTCAGAGAATGCTTGACTCGAATCCAGAAGGTTCTGATCAGAGATTCAATCTCAAAATAGATCCAACATCGAAAGTGGATTGCGAGCGTAACCGAGGACTGATGTGCCTTGGCCCTTAACCCGAAGAACGTAGTTGAGGTCGTTCAGCCTTAACTAGCAGGCGTACCGTGGAGAAAGACCATCGACAGGCAGGCAAATCCTGGTCGGAAATGACTAGACTGAACAAAGTGGCGTGGAGATCCTTCGAGAATCCTTGATACCGCTATGTGCTCTATAGGAGCAACCCATCATAACATGCAAACAAATTGTTGAATTCTGTATTCGCATATTCTAAGGGTTAGGAAAATAAGTTCTAACTGGAGTCTATTTCGACCTCAAATATGCAATGGCAGGTGTACATTATCGATGACATCATACACTTAGTTTTACCCTCGTTCACGACCAGGCCCATTTTAACGAGCTCAAAACATAGGGAGCAATTTTTTTTCTGTTGGCTAAGAAGCGGATTTCCTTCTTTTTTCTTTAACACAACTTTATTTGGCGCTACAGCCTGGGGTGAACCTGGGACTCAACCAACAAGACTCTCGAACTTCTAGCGATCTCCGCCTAGCTGTCTCCAGTTTTGCACTCGAAGTTGGTTGAGGTCCTTCTCCATCTGAGTGCGCCAACTTAAACGTGAGCGTTCTCTGGTGCGTTGTTCCATAGATTCTGAGTCGAAAACTCTTCGAGCGGAGCTGAGCTGTCCACACGCTCTAGTTGGCCCAGCCACCTTAGGTGTTCAATCCATAGACGACTGGCTAGGCCCATGTCGCTATACAGACCGTAAAATTCGTGTTCAAATACCGTCAACGCAAACAAGACATTGATCGCACACAGAACTTTTCCCTCGAATATACCAAGGACGTCTTCATCCGCCTTTTAGATTGTCCATGCCTCCGCGCCTTACAGCAGGACTGACATGATCAGCGTCTTATATAACTTAGCGCGGTCCTTCGCCTCACTACTCAATTGCCTCTTGTGTCCATAGAAACAGCGGTTGGAAGAGTTGCGAATATACCAAGGACGACTTCATCCGCCTTTGAGATTATCCATGCCTCCGCGCCTTACAGCAGGACTGAGATGATTGGTGTCTTAGAAGGGGTGATTTTTTAGCTATTATCTTTTTGGCAACACTCGTTTAAAACAGCTGACGCACGTTTCGTGTTTTGTTTCACTGTCAATTATCTTCAGTTTGGTATATAATTTAACCATGAATCGTCTTACAAACGAACAACGCTTGCAAATAATTGAATTTTATTATCAAAATGCGTGCTCTGTTAAGAAAGTTCACCGTGACATCTCATGTGTTCAGCGACGAAGCTCATTTTTGGCTCAATGGGTACGTAAATAAGCAGAATTGTCTTTTTGGAGTGAATATCAGCCAGAAGCATTGCTAGAGCTACCAATGCGTCCAGAAAAAGTCGCAGTTTGGTGCGGTTTATGGGCTGGTGGTACGGTCATTGGACCGTACTTCTTCAAAGATGATGCGAATTGTAACGTAACTGTGAATGGTGAGCGCTACCGTGAGATGATACCCAACTTTTGTTTTCCCAAAATGCAAGAGCTTGACTTGCATGACATGTGGTTTCAACAAGACGGTGCCACATGCCATGACTTATTGAGAGGCGAGTTCGGTGAACATTTTATTTCACGTCCGGGACCGGTCAATTGGCCGCCTAGATCGTGCGATTTATCGCCTTTAGACTATTTTTTGTGGGGCTATGTTAAAGCTCATGTCTATACAGACAAGCCCGCTTCAATTGACGCATTGGAAGACAACATTGAAGCATTTATTCGTGAGACACCGGCCGAAATGTTGGAAAGAGTATGCCAAAATTGGACTAAGCGGATGGACCATTTTAGGCGCAGTCAAGGTCAACATTTGCATGAAATAATCTTCAAGCATTAAATAAATGGACCGTACTATCGAGTCAAATAAAGATTTCATGCATTTTTCTGATTTATATGAGTTTTTTTTTTTTAAAACTTTCCTATAGCTTTTAAAAAATCACCTTTTATAACTTAGCGTGGTCCTTTGCCTCACAACTCAATTGCCTCTTATGTCCATAGAAACAGCGGTTGGCAAAAGTTGCTCTGCGTTTGATTTCGGTACTGATGATGTTCGTACTGTTTACAGCGAGCCCGACGTAGACGAAGTCCTTTACTACCTCGAAATTAATGCTGCGACACACCTTTCTTGAAGATATCTTACGAATCGTCGGACAGACCCATTTTAACCGCTTCCGTCTCAATGACAACAAAGTGACCATAAATTCGGTAATTATTTTTAGCACACCCTGTAAACCCCCTGTTATGCCGTCAGATCTGATCTGCAGTTATTCAGAAAATCAATTCGACTTTTTCCTTAATTGAAAACAACTGATTAGAGACGAATATCAACAAACGTTTCGTAAGGGCAAACCGAGCATTCAAATGCAACTACGAGCTCGTAATATTCCAAGCGGCGCGCTTACGTCAACACCACCGTTGACTGTTATATAGCATTTGATGTGGAATCTTTCCTCCTAAGGTCATGTAACTTGCTGCATTACACACGAGTGCAGCATATGCGAATATTGAATCTTGTTTGTTTGCGAAATTACTTAATAAATTGACAATGATATTGAAAAACCAGAACTAATGCTGAGTGCGGCTGCGACAAGTTCAAGACGGCGATGGCTCACGCTCAATTGAGTCGAGGTAATTTAAACTTACGACACTACGCGATGGTGTTGTAAAAATCGAAAGAGAGCGTGCAAATTGCAATGAATGCTTGCAAGGAAGTATTAATTGAACTTAGGAACTATCCATCGTAAGTGTTTTGTAATAAATGAAACGAATGACAACTCAATCAGTTCAAAAGTAATAGCGCGTGTAATTTATTGCAAAGAAAGTGGTCATGAATGTTAAAAGAGTAAGATGTTGTCATTCCAAGCGTTTCGGAATGAAGATGTAAGCATTAGTTTTACAACTACGTTCCTTGGATAGCGCTCCTAAGGGGGGAAGGGCCTGCGCCAACAGGGCAAAGTTGCCTGTTATTGCTCATGCCACGGCACAGCCTTCACAATACCCGTTGTGATCTGAGGAGAGGAAATACCCACCACGACCAGACCAGACCGCACCCTCACCCGGGAAAAACAATAAAATTATAGAGAAGAATCCTGCCGTGAATCAATGGACGGACATTCACGGCGATTGCGAGTATTTCCCGGGAATGTAAAAAAACTTTACACTCCGAGGCCGCTCACCAACAAGAAACGATCCTCACACAGTACAAGACCGATATTACTGTTATTCAGGATAAGCGCTGGATATGGCAAGGAATATTGAGACAAAAGAGTGCGACATATATTACAGCTGTCGTACAAAATTGCACATATTGGGAGGCGTGTCCTTTGTGGGAAAACGATTGAAGTCGAAGGTCATCGACTTAAAATCGATAAGTGGTCGCCCAAGGCAGATTCTACAAAATCAGACTCCTACCGATGAGGCTCAAAACTCTATTAAAAATGACTAGTACTAACTCTTGGACGGTGTCTATGGAGTCTGTTCTGAGTACAATGTGAAAATTGTGCTGGAAGACTTTAGTACCAAAATCGGTATGATCGAAAAGTACTTCCTCCACGACACGACAACAGAAAACGGCATCCGACTCATATCCACATTCCCTCGCAAAAGCATTCACACAGAAAACTGGCGAACTCTGGTCTGAAAAACCTCCTAGGATTCGCACATGAATGTGACTAGTTTACAGTAGGTCTCACGGTAGCTTAACACTACTGAAAAATGGGCACAATGGACCCAACACGTTGGTCGAAGGAGTCGCCATCAGGGCACCCAATCTGCCTACCAGTATTTCTTGACTTAGCAGGTCGGAGAATCATAGAAGGTCATCCACATTCCTCGCAGAGGGGACCATATATCCGACGGAGAATTTAGCTTTTCAGGGCACCAGGAATCTGCTCCGATGTTTTGTATATCGTGCAGATACCGTGCTTAAAAACACTGGCAAATTAAGCGGTTTGTAAGGCATTATTTTGGTGGAGCATTTTTTGCCCTTAGCTCCGAGATGAACTGTCTATCTTAATGTTTTGTCTCAGGTCATGTCTTGCTTGATGTTTCGCCTGTTTTCAAACGCCCAAAAAGTTTCCTCTGAGCCACTTTTGCAGTGCTCAACCATGTCAATGTCATCTGCGTAGCCCAACAAAACGCAACTGGCACGCGACACTGGAGGTAGTTAACCAAAGTGCTTGTTGGAGAGGCTGTTGTTTGAGGCCCATATCCACCCGGACCTAGTGCCAAATAAAAAGAAGAACAATCTATTTTTAGATTTTACTTCTTCCAGTAATACTACAGCTGCCAGTAAATCATTTTGATTTCCAATTCCAAGCAATTTTATTTTGAAGTAAAATAAAATAATGTTAAATATCCATTTACTGAAGTGAGTGATTATAACAAAGGTATAACAAAGGAATATGCTAAGAAAAATATAAATATATTCAACATAACAAAGCAAAATTTAATCGCATGGCCTTCTTTGCTGCGAATACATTGATTAATTCGTCAGTGTTTATTTCTGTCAGAAATGAAGTAATAGAGATGCCCAACTTCACAGCTGATTGCCCACTAGTCTATTGACGAATTCGATAGGCTTTTTGACAGTTATTCATGCATTTTTGACGGTTATTCAAGAAATAACGCAAATGGTGTTCTCTGATTGGTCAATTTGGCTTTAGAAAGCGATATAAAAAATGATTGTCAAAAATGTTAAGGGCCACGAGAGGTAGAAGTTGGGCATCTCTGTCATACTTAATTTCTGGTAGGAATAGTTTACTTAGCTGTAAGTGAAAAGTCAATTTAAGTCAATTCAAATCATTGGAACTAAAAAGGTATTGTATAGATATTGTGATTTTAGTCTTGATCGAAAATATTAAACAAAGGCATTAAAAGCTCAACCTAGATTCCTTAGAGGTTTGGAACGGCTTGTTGAGAGTGATGACAGCGAGAATTGTTAAAAATGTCGTATTGTTGGGTCTGATGGTAGTGCTACATCAATCAAAGTTTCCTTAGGATTGCAATGCCCTCCTCCATTATTGATTTTTTATAAATGCAGTGCAATGAAGGTGTTTCGAAAGCCTTTGTATTGCTTTCTGCACAAATTGCAAACGACTATCGACCAAGCTTTCGCCTTTCTTATCTAAAATATCGGCTTCATCAACGGCTAGTTGATTTCTTCTCAGTCATTTTAAAGCTAAATATGGAATGCGTTGCCACTAACTTCTATTTGCACAAATTAATACTAAACAACTTTACACAATAGAAACAAAATTTAAGCACCAAAAATAAAAGTTATAACCGCTATCAAATATCTATTATAAATATTAAATGTCAACACCAACATGTGATGCTATTTTGAATTTTTTCACTGAAATCGGTTATTCTTTCTCGAATTCAAATCGACTAACTCTAGTTCGAGTTGAATCTGAATTTACTTGAGTCACTCGAGTAATACGCAACTCCCCATCACTAGTAGGATCCCATTGTGGCTTTCCTGGTCGAGGCGGAGGGCAGTTCAAGAGATGGTGTTGTACACTTCACTCCTTTTCTTCATCCAGGCAGCTGCTGCAAATGTAATTTGAGATAATATAATAGGCAGTGACCGGTAATTGTTCCCATTGCAGTGCCAAACTTCTTAAGGAGTCCAAGCTTTTTTGAATTGATTTGCCTGAAAAATAAAATAAAAATAAAAATATATTAAAAAGACATCGGCAACACTTACAATGAAGTACTATCATTTTGTTCGTCAAAATGTTGTGTTTGCATTCGAATTTTTCAAAAACTATTGACATAAATAATTTAGGATTAAAGAACACAACACTTTCAAAACCGGTATAGTACCGGTACCGGTATAGTTGGTTTTGACGCCCTACTAAAAACCGTTTTAAATTTTTGGCGCCATAGTTATCGTACACTCCTCCAAAATCGGAATCATAACAACTGGACTATAAACGTTTTCATGATCAGACGCGGTTACTGTTCGTGGGATTTTCAGGGTTTCAATTTCATGCACATCATTTACAAGGCCTGGCGCAGTCTCAAATATACGAAAAAAGTCAATGGTATAGCTTGATGTGATTTGAATCTTATTGCATTTACGTAAATGCGAAATTGCTGCACTGTGGCCGAATTTATCCTTTTTGTTGGAATTTGTATTTTACTAAAAGTTCTTGGCACTAAATCGTGGAACCTACTTATTGCTCTGTTCTCGTAAAAAATGCACTTGTTAAGAATTTCGGTGAGCTCAAAACTCTGTACCCCTCCCTCCCATAGTTACGGCCTTGAACACATCTATCTAGTAAAAATTCCAAATGAGATCACATATACTGACCTTTAATCAAACTCGTGCCGCACCATTGTTTCATGAATGAAACTGATGTAATCTCTTCGCTTTCGACACAATTCTTACAATCGAATCAAATTAGTTCGCATTAATTCGCAAATTCGAAGCCGTTCTCGATTTCAAAAACACATGCATAAGTATAAATCACACGCCGTCACAATTTGCACATCCTTTATGCAAATCATCCCATTTTATCTGTCTGCACATTTACTCAGGATCAAGAGTTTATCATTTTCTTATTTTAAACGGAATCGTTTCCAAGGCGTTAGTCACATGAAATTCTCTAGTCATCCATCGAGACGGATTATCACGAGCCGTTCGTTATCACATCATTTGACACTAATCGCTGCTTAAAGACAATGTCTAGCAAGTAATAACAATTAAATTAATTGCTCTTTAATGAATGTAAAGAGAACGTTTTAATTAATTTCCTGCCAACTGAAAATATGGCCACGAAACGCTGCGATGATGTTCATTGGTTTTAATGAATTACACTAGGTTTATTATCGTGATCCTTGCAGTTCAATAGTGATACCTTGGCAAAGTAGATATTTGTATACAAAATGTTAATGCCACGAGCTTCACTTTGTTGTGGCTTTTTTTTTTTGTACTCCGACTAGTGCTCATACAGCTCAGGTCATTGATTCCCCGCTAAGTTTGTTTTCGCAAGAATCTTTTCAGTTTCACCAAAAACAATTTAGAAAACATCAACAATTGAATTTATCTATTTATAATTACATTATATGGGTGGTGCTTCAGCCTGTAGAGGGACAAGGCCAAGATTCTCATCTACGACTCGTGTTGTGCGTGCTATTGTTCTTTCACGAGTGGAAGGGTCCTACAGTTTAATGCCAACTCCAATTGTCAAATTTTAGAAGCTTTTTCTATACAGTTATACTCTTTGAGCATTGCCAGTGACTGGAAAGAGGTGCGGCCGTGAAAATTATTATTTTTTGGTCACTAGGGGTCAATCAGCTGTGAAGTTGGGCATCTCTATAATACTTAATTTCTGGTTGTTACCTTCGGAAGAAAACCTCTTCTACGAACTGTACAGAGATGTACAAATATGACGAAGTTCGAAAGGCAAAAACCAGTCAATTAAATTCGCTCTAAGACAACTCGGTTATCAATGTCCTGTCTTAAGAAGTGAGTATCGTGGTTACAGAATGGGAGAAGAATCGGCTGGCGCCACAGTACTACTTGATCTTAATGGCTAGAGGCAGCCTGACCGAAACTGTTGGGAGTGATGGTAAGGCTTTGCTTAAATAGTTTTCACGGCCCCACCTCTTTCGAGTCACTGACGATGTTCAAACAGTATAAGAAAGTCTAGAAAAAGCATTTCAAATTTGGCAGTTCGAAGTCGGCGTGAAACTGTAGGTTCCTTCCACTCGTGGAATAACAATTGCACGCATAATACGAGTGTTTGCTGGAGAAGCTACGGCTTGGCTTTCTACGGGCTGTGGTGCCACCCATATTATTCGGATTATTATAACATCTTTATTGTCATCGTCGTACATACCCAACCTCTTTTCAGGTATTGCTTCACATGCCCAAGCATATGTTCAGTCAAGTAGGGATTTTTTGGAAGAACATTAATGATGTAACAAGACTGTCCCAATTAATGAAAATCATCATGACTCGTTTTTCAAAAACACACGAACATCGAATATCACTGCATCCGACGCATTCTGTATAATTAATGTTGTCTTTTCAGTTAATTCGACTGTTACCACTTATCAAAAACTGGACAGTCTGTTCTCTACCCTGAGGTAGGTGAAGAAGTTGGTCTACCTCCAAGCACACGTGAAATCCACGAATGGTTTGCTTGTAGAAACAACTGGGCTAAAAACTCCTCACTAGAAGGACCAAGAACATGCTCTACAAAACACTTACTTTGCCATTCCTGCAATATGAAGCCGAAAGCTGGACTATAAACAAGAAAAATTCTATGTCGGATGCCATACATCCTGTCTACGAGCTGTACCAAAATGTGGATGTAGTCTGTTCGTACCGAGCTATTGAAGCCACAAATGTAGCTTATATACTACAACGCTCCAGAATATAGTGTCTTCGAATCGAGATTAAGACCGAACCTCCGGTAGAAGACGAAGTTATCACGAAAGCAAGACAGCTTGGTCTGAATGACTACAAGCAGCTTGCACAGGACTATCAACGATGGAAAGCAGCTATTGGTTAAGGCTCAGACCCTTCTTGTTTCGCTGTCCTGACAAGAAAGTTAGAAACAGGAAAAAAATATATAGATCTTGGATTATTATAACATCTTTATTGTCATCGTCGTACATACTTTCATGTCAATGGAGGGAACTTTTATCGATTTGATCGGCAATTAGATTAGAGCACAATAGGACACAAAATAGAAATGCATTGAATGAAATCTTAAGCTTTTTTGAGTCATAGCAGTGCAAGAGGGAGTCCATAAATTCCTTAGCAAATATTTATTTACTGGCAATTTTGAAAACAGAAACCAATACGACTTCGTAGCTTGACCAATTTTAATGACGTTTTCACAATTATTCACGAATTTTAGAAAGGCATTAACTAGTGTCAGCGCTGCTTAATCCTTATCGGTTGCTCTTGAGTTTTCTATTACTTTGCATAATAAGGTCTTGCATTTAATGTCTACCGCGAGGAGGTCACTGTACAACACTGCTCTCAAATTGTAAGCAAACCTATGAACGCATTTCAATAACAAGTTGGCGCCATCAGTAAATGACCCCCCAAAAAAAATGATGTGTACCAGTAAAAGATCACGCTCGCACAAAATAACACCATCATCGGTGTCGCACCCTATGCCAGCAGAATATCAATTTGATTTAAAATCTGTTTTAATATCCTTATCAACTGCAAGCCGACACAAAATGTCAGAGGGCCTCTCGCCCTCACGTTTCCAGCGGTTCCCCAACATCCGTGATCAATTCAGAGCACAAGAAGCTTCACCAACACATGCCATCATTGCACGTGCTAATCGTGGTCATTAACTGGACTGCGAGATAAAGAAATGCGTATCAATTTGGCATAAGGGTGGTCTTCGTTCCGTACTCCTCCCGCACCGTCGGAAAATCACACAAAAGTCAAAATATTTGTTAACTAATCATTTAACGGACGGTTTGCTTCATTTTTGTTTTGTTTTGTTTTACTTTTTTTCTAGAAGCGCCGTGCGGCGTTGTAGGTTATCTGATCGTGCTTCTATAAAAGCATAGCTTTCTGGTGGACGTCAGTTAAAAGTTTTTTAGTGCTGCAACTAAGTGAATCGTTAAGCGTTTCGAAATTATTCCCTGAGTGTTCTTGGAGTTCTTGGTGTTTTTGCTTGTGTTTCCCATCGTTCTTGTACATTATTTGATTTTTTAAATTAAGCTGCTACCATGAAATTACTACCGGAGGTAATTTCAAAAAAAAAAGTATAATTAAACCATTGTTTTCTAAGCAATAGTGTAAACCTTGCCGTTTTAGTACAAAAATGCAAACTGAATGTATGCAATATTGTGAAAAAATAAATCCCTTCAATTGTGATTTTGTGATGGTCAAAAACAAGTCAAGTTTTCGTGACAGCTGCCTCGACACCCGACAGCTGTTCTTCATTCTCTATTGCAGATAACAAATCGTTAGTTTTTGATTCCCTTGTGATAATATTTTTGGTGCCCTTAACCGGTGATGAATTTTGTTCTCGTCGTCGTTTCTTGCGCAACGAAAGTTCGAGTTATTTTCGATCTGTCTTTCGCCGACAATGACGGTGGTTTCCACACACGTTTCGAAATTCATTATGGGTCTAGTGGACTCACCACTGCAGCTAAGGATTAAGGAAAAATTCAAAAACCAAAGTTCCGTCTTATTCGTAAGATCATAGGAGAAGAAGGGATTGTTGCGTGAAAGTTGTTGATATTTTTTCTTGACGTACACGATGGCATTTGGAGTATTGAGTCGTTGTCTGTTTTGACAATCATCATAAAAGGAGTCAACAAATGATTTTTCACTCACGTGATCGATCTCCAAAAACTTGAATTTTATCTATAATTTTATCTGTGAATGGCATACAACCCTTCAGTCGAATTAAATCCTTTGTGAACCCACTATTCCTCCGACATTTCCCCTGTAGATAGTTTCATTTGATCACCCAAGTGTCGCAGCGGATAGTCTGACACTCAAAAATGGCAAGATGTTGCATAAGCAGTGTTGAAACTTAAAATGTTCAAAGTGTTGTAGATCCAGATGGAAGAGAGGTGGTCGATTTGAAAAAAGCGTGAAAGATCTTGTCTGCTTCTTCAATTTCTAAGAAATTGTACAACCTGAGTTAACGCTACTCAAACAGGTCCTGCGAAACAGCTCTACAATCTCGGTTGTTTTTCAGGCAGAGCCGTCAGTTTCCAATACTTGTTTGTTAAATACTGAACATAGACTCAAAATTGTTTACAGCGACATCGTTTACAACAACATATCGCTTACAACAACCGATCTATCTTGGTTACAACGCTGCTGGCGTGACTGCATTTTTTCCGGTTGCATTGTAGACCAGCTTGTAGTCGCTTTCTGTTGCCGAAATTGCTGTGAAGGCCCCCTAACTGTCAATTAACCGGTGGTTTGTCCAACATTGATATTATTGTCCCCACTTCCTCGACTGTCAGGACCGCCGCATAAAAAAGTCAGCTAGAGTTAAAAACAGTGCACGTTTAACGATTCGGAGAAAAGGCCCGCGCCTGTACCTTTTTCCATCCATCATGGATGGTTAAATTGGATGGACTCGATGGACTCATGTCAGATCCTCTCTTCCCTCATTGTATAATATCACCGGAAGGGTACTTCGAGATCAAGGAACTGAGTCTGTCTTGAATACTTGCATGTTCCTAATGGCGCACTTTTCAGCAATCATCTGTATGTATTCACTCGCTCATCTGCTTTTCGTATGTCTTTCTTTGGATTTCCAGTGCTTGTGGCAGGAATACTTACGATTTGTGTGGTCTCCTACTTCAATCATCAAGCCAATCGTTCTTATTCCTTCTTATATAAGATTGCTACTTAAGTCACGCATATTTCAGCGTAATTTCGATTTATTTGTTCTTGATCGAGTTTGCTATCAATTATGGTGCTTTGTTAAGAAGTTCCACAAAATTGTCTTGCCACTTACGTTTCATTCGTCACGTAGCACTTCATTGTCACTTTCCAGCTTCTTGGGAAAGGTCTTCGCACAGCTCAATTTGCACCAAGAGCACCCCTTTGAGAAGCTTTTTCTCGTCGTAGGTCTTGATAGTCCAGCACATCAAGCTTTTCTATCAAACCCTTACGGCTGGCTAGCTGTTGATGCAGTCTCCTCCTCCATTGTTCTTCCGTGCTTCTTCAAATATTCACCCATTCCATCTGATTTCATTAATTTCCCTCAACAGTCTATTAACGCCAACGTTTCTTTCTCTTTTTGCTAATTAAGGGATATGTTGACATTATTGATCCATCAGAACTATTACGTCCTGAAGCAACATTTGCCGACAAGGCATTGTCGCAATTCCGGGACTACAGCATAGACGAGAGCGACCCACTGAAGGAACGCGTGCGCCAGACCTACCGCGACATGCATCTCCACCAAACTGTGGACTTCGTCAAAGGTAGGTGCCATTCACTTAAAAAACTATGGGAAATGTCATGGTTCCAAGTTCCCAGGTCGTCGTGAGAAGTGGTTGAAGTTCAACACATTTAAAGCCAACATTCGAGATGCACTGGAGAAACTTAATGACCTCATTGATCACTCCGATCCAGACACCAATCTTCCGAACATCGTGCACGCCTTTCAGACAGCGGAGCGGGCTCGGGCCGAATTCCCCGAACATGACTGGCTGCATTTAACAGCCTTGATTCACGATCTGGGCAAGGTGATGGCATTTTACGACGAGCCCCAGTGGGCGGTGGTTGGAGACACATTTATCGTTGGCTGCGAGTGGGGAAAGAGCATCGTATACCGTAAAGATAGTTTTATCGGCAACCCCGACGGAGACAATCCAAAGTACAACACAAAATATGGCATGTACAAGCCCAACTGCGGCTTGGAGAACGTCCTGTTGTCATGGGGCCACGACGAATACATGTACCAAGTGCTGAAGCACAACCAATCCACATTGCCCGAGGCAGCACTGAACATAATTCGATACCACTCGTTCTATCCGTGGCACAACGGCGGTGACTATGAGCACTTGTGCGAACCCAAGGATGCGTTGACTAAGAAATGGGTCCTTATTTTCAAGTGAGTTATTTGCAATTTCAATGCGAGACTTTATTGACGTGACGTGACCTTTTCAGTCGCTATGATCTGTACACGAAGAGTGCTGCTGTTCCGGACATAGATGAACTCTGGCCCTACTACCAGTCGTTGATTGACAAATACTGCCCCGGCGAACTCGAATGGTAGAGAATCTCCGAATACCTCACATTCGATTTTTATTCTTGACACTACGCGCACTATGAACAAATATATATTAAGTATAAATAAATATCATTGATTTTATCGGATTTGTTTTAGTTTCAAAGAAATGGCTTTAGAACATTCTATTCTTCTAGAACAGTGTTTATCAAATTGTGGCTCACGGCCCCGTAGATATGACTTTTTCCCATCTTTATGGCAATTCCCATCCTGTGGATCCCATCCCAAAAGAACTGCACCCGCTTGGCAGCCAAGAATGAATCAAGCTAATTTTTGATATTCTGTTTTCATGTAAACCGTCTTTCAGTGAGGGCGTTCTACATCGACCGGAACATATGGTAGTCAGAAGGGGCAAGGTCTGGGATATAAGCCGGGTGGGGTAAAACTTCACATCCACTGTTTTCCAAAAAGTTCTTAACCGGAATAGCAACGAGGGGCCGAGGGTTGTGGATGGAAATGTGCATGATGGAAAATTATTGCCTCGTGTCTGGTGACATATTCCGGGCGTTTTTCCGCGACTGCTCTCTTCAAACGGATTAATTAAGTTCGGTAGCATTGTCCATTGATGGTTTCACCCGGTTTTAGCAGGTCATAATACAGCACACCCTTATGATCCCACCAAATACAAAGCATTACCTTCGAGCCATGGACATTCGGCCTTACCGTTGATTTGGCTAGTTGGCCAAGCCAAAATCACTTTTAAATCGTGCAAACCACTTTCGGTACGTTCGTTCAGCTAGCGCATGTTCACCATAAAATTCCACCAAAATGCGATGACTTTCGGCAGCAGTTTTCTTTAGATTAAAGTAATGAAGAAGAACTCCCCGCAAAAACACTTTTTCAGGCACAAAGTTCGACATTGTTACGCTTCAAATGAATGACATATACTGAAATGACGTACAATGACAGTAGCTTTCCAACGCATGTTCCAATGAAATAATACAAGTTACGTCATCTCTTAGCAAACCGCACAATTAAGTTATAGAGCCAGTAAGACACAACATTTTTTAGTGCAAAAAAACATTGAAATCTTGGTCCCCGATTGCGAGTGCCGATTGTCGATTGAATCGATGGTCGACAAATCTATCGATTGGAATCTATTTTGGTAATGTGTAACTCAATCGACAGAGAATCGTAATGTTTTGAATTAAAAACGCGAATGTGACAAATTAGTATAAGTCTGACAGCGTGTGAGTTCCCATGAGCTATCATCATCATCATCTTCTGACCCGCATACTCCACTAAAGGGGTCGCGGGGGTAAACCACGCACGAGAGATCTCCAGACAACTCGATCCTCCGCCATCGAATCTAACTCATCAGGAGTTTTTTTTGGTCCGATTACCTCGTCCTGTGTCTGCCAAGCGGTGTCTGATGGGATCGCATTCAACGACTGCATCGGAGGTCGTGATGATACACAACTTTATTGAAAGTGATCTAATTGAGTGAATTTTGGTACCTAAACCGGCATAGATGCATTGTGCTGTCTTTCTAGACCTGGCCTCCCCTACAACGACTTCTGCAGTAGCTGCAGAGACGAGGATGAGAAAGAAACCATTGTACAAGGGCTATGCAACTACAATGCTCTCTCATCCAATCACATCGAGCTTCTTTTCGTATCCAGCCTTGTTCAAATGGTTCCAAACAGTTCGTTGTGCAATGTTTAGCGATTGGGTAGTCGAAACAATGTTTTCAGATTCGACGCTTTTCATTTATATTAAAGTTCGACAATTGGCCTTCCAAATCGGGGAATCTTTTGTTCTACTGGTGTCCGTCCTTGACGCACGCTAAAACAAAACTAAGTCAATCAATCACAAAACTGTCCTTGCCCGGAGGGTATGCCCGGATGGTGTTCTTCAGTGCTGGAAAAACCACTGCTTAAGCCTTTTCATCTATCCTACTCTTTAGGTCTCTTTTCGAGCAGATGGAAAACAGCATTTTTCCAGCCCGTCCCTAAAAAGGGCGAATCTTCGTCACCCACCTCGTACCGACGAATAGCATTTACGTCCCCTCTTTCATGGAAACACTGATAAATCGTCAACTTATGAAATATCTTGAATCGCGGGAGCTCCTTAATGACCGGCAGTATGGTTTCCGCAGCAGCAGTTCCACTGGTGATCTGATAGCTTATTTGACCGAAAAGTTGAACCAATCTTTGCACAATGCAGGCGAAAGCAAGATCGTTGCGCTTGATATTTCTAAGGCATTTGACAGAGTTTGGCATCAATCTCTCTTGTCGAAAATGCGTGCCTATGGTGTCGATGAATCTCTTCTTCAATGGATTAGAAATTACCTTTCGAACCGTTAATTTAAGTTGTTTTGGATGGGTTCAAGTCTGATATCCACCAAATAAATGCTGGTGTTCCACAAGGCTCTGTTCTGTCCCCGACAATCTTTCTCATTTTTATAAATGATCTCTTGTCTGCTACTTCTAATCCAATCAATTCCTTGATGATGATGACAGCACCCTCAGCTTTTCATATTAGTTCCAAGACTCACGACCCCGCCCTTCAGCCGTAGAATTGGAACGGCAGCTTATGTTAAGTACATTGAATTCTGATTTCGACAGCATAATTAACTGGGGAAATAAGAATCGAGTGGAATTCAATGCTTCAAAAACCCAATGCTGCCTGCTGTCACTCAAGCGAACCCTTTAAATCAGCCATTATCCATGAATGGCACCTGAGTCGATGAAACCGTAAAGCTTTCATCCTTGGTATGTGTATCAACACAACACTTAGTTGGAACGATCACATATTTGAGGTCACCATCAATGCTGCGAAATGTTTAGGTTTCCTCAATCGATGCAAGAAATACCTCACCCCTTCTGATTTGGCTTTAATTTGTAAGGCGTATTTACGCTCCAAACTTGAGTACAACGCCCATATCTGGTCTGGTGCCCCCAAAACCAAACCATAACTATAGGACTAAAACTTATAGGAGACAACAATATTTCAGTCATTAGACTCGCTCGAACATCGACGCACCATCTCGTCTCTATCCGTATTTTATCGCTATTTTAACAAACGATGCTCAAGTGAGCTTGCCAACTGCATTCCTCCTCTCAATGAATTCACCTGCAATACCCGTCTCGCCAGGAATGCTCATCAGTTTACCCTTAAGCCTACTTTCAGACGCACAGTTAAATTTAGAGATTAGAATATGGAATACTCTTCCCAGCCACATCCAACTGATCTGGCCGGCGCCAAATCGACATTTCTGTGTCTAAGATCACCAAGGCGGCTTTGGCTGTGGGTCCAAGAGAGTACCTTGCCCCGAATGGCCTGCACACTAAAGTCATAATGATGATCAACGTCGCTATGAAAATCAGGCCGTGCATTTCCATCTAAGACGGATTTTTTATTAATTTCACGTTCGGCAAGAATATTTTGGCAAGTATACGTCATTGGTACCTTTGACATCTGATGACACATAGGAAGTGGGAAATCTGTCATTACTATCTAGTCACCCTTGACTCAACCAAAGTCGTGACTGTCTTTAACACCATAGCAGCTTCTATGCTTTCATTTCTTGAACAAGTCGCATTTTACTGACCCTTACAGTCATCGCAAGAGTGGACAATTAGACGGTTACCATCAAATTATGTCTGACATCTGGAATCGATAGGGAATTCTAAAAACGTTCCTTTCCATCAATCAAAAACCTAACATTTTGTTTAAAACATTTACGATATTTATTACTTATTGAAATAATCTTAAATGCAGACATAAGCCTTAGGACTAAGTATAGATATAACCTTAAATACTTCTATATACAGTCGATCCATATTACGGTAACTTACAGATTAGAATACATTAAAACGTACACTTCGTATACTTAAACATTTATTTTAAAAAATATAACCTTATCGCCTAGCCTACAAGCAAACATGAATAATGTAACCTTAACCTAGTTAAATTATGAATAACTTCATACGTCAGTTCTTTCTTCAGCTGTCACTGTGAGTCATTGTACAAGTACCGCTGCATTATGAATTTGTGCCAAATTTGCTGCGATTGCTAACCGCCATCTGGTTGGAGGGATTCACAGTGATTGTACCGTTTGTCACGTCTGTTTTGTAACTGCTGCTGCACTGCGAGTCTGCCACTGATCGTCCGTCGCCTTCGTCGCGGCGACAGAGTTCGCTGAATGGACTCGTTGCGCGTTTCCCGACCACATTGGTCACTCCTTCGCTGTTCCCACTGGAACTGGTTGTCTTAATCTTGTTCTGTCTCTCAAGAATGTCGGCAGTGGTTAAATCACTGGCCTTCACAATGCTGGAAGGGATGTTGCTCAGCCAGGGCTTGAGCGTGGACTTCTTTTGAACGGTGGCGGCTTTACAACGGCAGATGATGTCGGCCGGCTCGCCGCACACGGAACACACCTCCCCACTGTTGCCCTTGGTGTTGGAATTCAACGTGGACGAGCTGCTCATCTCCATCTCGCTCACGGCATCAACGATGCTCTTGATGGCACATCCAGCTGCTGACAGCTTGTTCTCGGACTCGTCGTAGTTCTTGCTGAGGAGCAATTTTGACAGTGGTGGGGCCAGGCCCAGTCCGAGGTTTCGTTCATGGTACACCTCCGAGATGGTTGGCGTCATCTCGCGATTCATGTGGCGCATGATTGTGTCCTGGATGCTCTTGGTGGAGGGTTTGGAGCTCTCTTTGGAGACGGTAGCCGTTGATGAACTAGATGAGGGTAGAGTCTTAGTGCTGTGCTCCTTCTTGCCGCTCTCGATTTCTGTCTCAGTTGGGGCGAAATAAAGGTTTGAAGAATTGAAGACCAGGGCGTTGTCGTCTTCTGGTAGATTGAGAGGCTTTCTGCTGCCACTTGTGTTAGAAACCGCAGACGCACTCGTTCCTGAGACCTCCGTTCGCACACTTAAGCGGTCCATGAACATGGTGGTCTCCTTCAACCGGCTGGATAGGAGAGTCTGTGCACTGCCTAGCTTGATTTTGGGCTTCATTCGAAAGTGTGCCAGCGACTGCGGCGGAATCTCCAGTCCCCTCTCGAATTCAGAGTCGGAGCTAGTCGACTCCAAGACATTACTCATGCAGGACGCCGACGGACCTGCGCTGGGGAGATTTCCCAAATTGTTGTACACTGGTGCGAGTGGTGCTAAGGGCCGTAGGCTATCGACGAGCGGTAGGTTCTGTCTCGGTGGTGGAAGTGGGGGTAGGTTCTGTTGTTGATTCGATCTTCGCAGGACCGTGGCATGGCCAGATCCCTCCCAATCAGTGGTGGAGCTTGCCGAACTGGAACTGTCCGGACGGCGGGACATACTTGGCGGAACACTCATCTCTGGGATCACACTGTCTCCCAGGAACGTCATTCCCGTGCTGGAGTACAAGTTGCGGATTCGTGTTTGGTGCGCCAGCGCCAGCGATACATTGGGGTCGACGGCTGTTTGCGTGGTCACCGGTGGGCTCGGAGTGAAAGCTGCGTCACTCTCACCGCCGCCTCCGGGTCGAGACACACGCACCGGGGCACGCAAGCTGGAGTAACCCAAACGCGGCCCCGTCGGCTTGGTAAGGTGGCTCTGAGATATGTATCCGTCGGAGAGCTCGCTGTCAGTCGTGTTGGCAAGACTAGAGTCTAGAGTAGGATAGAGTGAGGTGGGCCCAGTAATGGGGCCGGCATTTGTTGTGCCGGCCGCCGAGGACTCCGTGTCAGTCCGTCCCCCATCTGGTTCGCCTCGTCGTCGGACGTAGGAGATGAAAGCACCTCCTCCAGCGCTGAGGATCCTCGGTCTGTTTATGGGGAGCGGTGGCAATGGCATCCCGATGTTCATGGACTTGACAGTGTCCGTGGGCGAGATGCTGGCCTGTTGCGAAGTGGGTCCAGAGAGCGAGCCCGTCGAGGCACTCATTGGGTTCTCTGGGCGAATGTCTTCGCTCAGTGACTCACAGCTGCTGCTGGAGTCCAAGCCGAGAGTCTTTGGAGCCTCTTGCGTATCTGGGGAGAGGGAGAATTAAAGCATGACTACCAGTCTAAAGCTGTGGATTTGAGTATGACTTACCAAAGAGCGCAAGCAGTGCCTGCAGGACAAACTGGCAGCTTCGGCGGTTCGCCTGCTTTCCTGTTCGCAGCGTCACCTGATCCTGGCCAACCTCGGTCAGGTCGAAACCAACCGACGCCAAGAGCTCATGGCAGCCCGAGACCCTCCAAAGCCGTACTGAGAGTGGTATTTCAATGCACGACTCGACTTCTGGACTTCCCTTCGGCGGGAATTGGCTAAGCACGTTCCTGATGACTGCGATAATGTCATCCGCGACGTCGACACTGTTGACGAGCTTCGCCAGAGCCTGCAACGTGATCGGGGTAAGTGCTAAGAGTGCCTGTAAGCTGGCCGAACATTGTGAGAGCCGATCCTCCGGGTCGGCCTGTGGGAAGAAGACACTCGACGGGATGCCATTGGCAGCTGGCTCGAACCGGAATCCTACTGCCATCAGCAGGTCCTTCCACCCGTTCACTGGACCAGCTTTGTTCTCGATGCTCTTCTGCGTGGTGTACATTGCGTTCTTCTGCCCACGGTGGATTCTTTGGAGGCTCTTCTCCACCAGGTGTAGGCAGACCCGCAGGGCGTCCCTGCACTTGTCTGGTGTTCGCATCAGCTCACACAAGGCATGACCCATGAGGGCCACCTTATTGGAGAGACGCACGTTGCCGCCGATCAGGAGGAATCCGGCCCAGTTAGCCGGGTGGGCGAAGTGCTTTGTGTGCTGGACAGTCTGCATGGCTTCCGCCAGGGCTCTGTGGAAGGAGACAAATGAAACATTTCGAACGATCAATTGGGGTCGTGAACTTACCTTGCTGCCCTGGATCCTTGGAGAAGAGCTGAGTAGAAAGCCCTCAGAAGAATCTTTGCTGCCGTCTCCGGCACTGGCCACAGAGAGATGAGCACTGCCCCGGCTCCTGCACAAAGCCAACTTCCGGCTAAATTCGCCACTCCAGCTCCGGTGATTGGTTCGATCGAGTGGTACGAGCTTAGGACCACAAGCTTTGCATTCAGCTTCATTGTCAAGACGTCCGCAGCGGATAGGATGAAGTCGGAGAGAGGTGGAATCTCAATGCTTCCATTTGCAAGCTCATTGCCCTCGTCCTCGTTGTCGTCCGTGTTCGAAGTCGATTGATAGTAACGCTTCTGGGACTGTGAGTCCACTACGTCACCAGGGCTCAGGACGACAGCTCCCAACTTCCAGCTCAGGTTGGCGGCGAAGTGAACGCATTCCGCTGTCGGCAGCTCTGAGATCACTGACTCCTTTGTGGCGTTGCAGCCAGCCAGTGCCTTTGCCTGCAGCATGTCCGCAACCATGGCGGCTTCTTGAATAGAGGCGGGCGACTCGGACCAGCCCCATGTTTCAGACAGAGTGGATGGGATTCTGGGGCCTCCAACAACCAAAGCCGTGTTCAGGTTCTCAGCCAGCTCCCGTGTGCGAATAGTCTTGCTCTTCAGTCGCAGAGACTGCAGCGACGGGATGGTTATGATGGAGCATCGTTCGGAAAGGTACTCTCCGTCCTCCTTGGCACTGCGCAGGATGGCGAATGGAACCAAGTAGAGCTCGTTTTCCAGCACAAGGATTAATTCCTTGCGCCCCTGCCGAGACACAGCGCCTCCTGATGGAAGGAGATCGTCGAATGGCTCCAGGAGGATGTTGTACAACGTGTGCAAGCAGCTCGGGCCTTGCCATGCGGGCAGAATTTGGGCTCGCCTCGATCTTGTTGAACCCTGAAGGCTGCCTATCGATCGTGTGGATCCTTGGAGGCTCGCAACCGATCCTCCGACGCTTCCCAAGCTGAACAGAGAACTCAGGGAGTAGTTGCTTGAGTTCAACAAGTGGTTCCGGTTGACCATGCGCAGGAAACCAGCGCGTTCTGTAGAGAAGTCGTCCAGGAGATTTTCCGAACTCGAGCGCCATCCACTGCCGTCGCCTTCATGCAGCACGCTGTCCGAGTTGACACCCAAGCTATCCCTCACCATGTTGATGTAGATTTCCAGCAAGCTGTCCCGGCGCTCCTTGGAGCCGTCGTCCTTGAGCTTCTCTGGCGGGATCTTCAGAGTGGTCTCGTTGACCTCAATCGAATGAAATCGAACGATACCCTTCTGCGGTTGCAGGAACCATGCAAACAGCTCGTTGCCAGCCAAGCTGAAGTACAGCACGTTAGTCTTGGTCTTGTTCACTGTGTCGAAGATGCTCTCGCTGCACGTGATCATGGTCTTGCGAGAGATGCTGTTAGTGTCCGGGCTCGTGCGTGCCTTGCAGCGCTCGGCAGCCACAAGGGCCTCCTCGTTGCGCGACATGGACACCAAGATCTGCTGGAGCATGTGATAGCAAGACGTCTGCAAGTCGAAAAGGACTGTCCTGCCCTCTGGCGACCTCTGGTCATACCGGACCGATTCCAGGATCTGCGCAGCGGTCTCCATCTGGGTGCGTGCATTCTCATTGTCACCGGAAGCTCGGAGTGCAAGGCCTGCCAAGGAAAAGAAGATCAGAATTGACTTGCGCTTGGTCAAGAACTTGCGCGGACTTACCTAACTGATGCCTTATTTTGGCCTCATCTTCCGATTTGTTCAACGATTGCACGATGGCGAGCCCCTGCCGCAAGAAATTTATCGCCTGGGCGGTTTGGCCCATCTGATGGAACACGCGACCTGAAATGGGAAACCGTCAATATCGGATGCAAGATTGGTCGAATTGGGGTCTGACTCACCTAAAGATCCACAGGCGTAGGCCTTGCTCAAGCGATCTGTCGTCAGCGAGAGTTGCTTCTCGAAGAATTTCACCGCGTCGACGTAGCTGCGAATGCACTCGTAGACCGATCCCAGATTGCCGCAGGCCCTTGCCTGCAGACTCATTACCCCGAGTCCTTCGCACATCTCCAGGTCCATTTTGTGAAGCTTCAGGGCACCGTCGTGGTTGCCCATTTGTTGGTAGACGTTACCCAGCGCACTTGTGGCGTCTGATACAAGTGCCCTGTCACCCAGTTCCCGGGCGATCTCCTTTTGATGCTCCAAGCAGTTGACTGCCTGGTCGTGGTTACCCAAGGCGCAGTGGATGTTGCCTAAGTCGCCGTACGAAGCTGCCTTCGCTTCCGGGCTGCCCAGTTCATGGGCCACGACCAAGCGTTTTTCTAAGCAAACTAGGGCCTCTTGAAGATTGCCCAACGCACGGTGGCTGTGTCCTAGGCCACGGTAGGCCCGCTCTTGGTCACGATAGCTTTGAAGAGCAGTGGCAAGTTGCAAGTGTCTCTCGTGACACTTAATTCCCTCCTCGTAGTCGCCCAGGGCATCGTAGCAGTCGCCCAAGTGTCCCAGAGCTCTGGCTCGGTCATGCTGCGTCGTGGCAGTGTTCACCTGCTCCAATGTGCCCAACTGCTGCTCGAGATACCCTATTGCATCCTCGTAGTGGCCCATGTTCAGTTTGGCGATTCCCAGATTTCCGTAGGCCTGTGCCTCGATGGCGGAGTCCTGAAGCTCCTGTGCCCGCTCAAGCTGCTCCTGATAGCATTTGACAGCGTGTGTGTAGTTTCCCAGAGCCATGTGCACCGCTCCTAGGTGTCCGTGGGCTTTGCATTCTCCCGGCAAATCCGCCATTTCCTGTCGAAGCGTCAGCTCTTGGGTGTGATAGCCCAGAGCCTTGTCGAACTTTTTGATCAATCTGTGAGCCAGGCCGAGTGCACCGCAAGCAGCGGCTTCCATCGGCCGTTCGCGGGCTTGTCGCGCGAGCGCCAGCTGCCGTTGGTACATCTTCGCAGCCTCCTCGATCTCTCCCGTGCGAATGAGAATGTCGCCGATATTTCCCAGTGCCCTAAACTTGCCCGGCAGGTGATTGGTCATGTGTGCTACCGCTAAGAAATATTTCTGACATTCGAGCGCTGCCTGGCTGTTACCCAGCGCCAAGTGGGCCAATCCCAGGTTGCAGTAGGCGCGGCCCATGTTCATTTTGTCCTGCAAATCCTTCGCCAGAGCCAGGTCTTGGTCGTAGTATCGCACGGCCTCTCGATAGTTGCCGATGCAGTAGTGAGCGTATCCCAGGAAGTGGCAGGCCTTCCCCTCAGCCGCTACGTCGCCCAGCTCCTGTGACAGCATGAGGTACTGCTCGTAGTAGGGCACGGCCTGAGCGAACTCCTGCCTTGAGCTGAGGCAGTTGCCGAGGTTGAGCAGCGCACACGCCTCTCCTGCCGTGTCCTTGAGCTCCCTCGCTATGTTTAAGTGCGCTCGATAGTGCATCAGAGCCATATCATGGGCTCCCAGCGCCTGGTAGGCAACCGCCAAGTTCCCATGAGTGGATGCTTCTGCGCTGCGGTCATGGACCTCCTTGCTGATGGTCAACTCCTGTTTGTGATACTTGATGGCTGCTTCGTAAAGCCCAGCGGCTGAGTAGGCGTTTCCTATGTTTCCGTAAGCTCTACCCATGCCAGCCCGATCGTGCAGTTGGCGGGCTATTGTTAGATGCGCCTGGTGAAGTTTCAGCGCTGCATCGTGCTCCCCGAGTAGCTGGTAGACTATGCCCAAGTTCGAACAGGCTCTGCCTTCGCCCACCTTGTCGCGTGCGGCAAGCGCCATCTCCAATTGCTTCTCGTGCCATTTCTTGGCCTGAATGGCGTCTCCAGCGCAACGTGCCGCGTGTCCCAGACCCGCATAGGCTCTGGCTTCGATGTTGCGGTCCCCCAGCTGCTGGGATATTCGCAGAACTTGCTCGTGAAACGTGATTGCTTGCGTGAAATTCCGTCGGTAGTGATGACTCGAGCCCAAGTTGCTGTAGGCCCGGGCTTCTTCCACCTGATTGCCCAGCTTGCGCGCCAAGCGCAGATGTTGTGTGTGGCAATCCACAGCAGAGTCGAATTCGCCCATGGCGAGGTACACTGCTCCAACGTTTCCGATCTCCCTCGCCTCCTGCAGCCGATCCCCCATCTGTTTGACCAACTGGACGCACTGCTTGTGACTCGCCAATGCGTTAGGGTAGTCCCCAATAGCGGTGTAGACGTGGCCCAGAGAAGTCAGTGCGGCTGCAGCCGCCTGGGTGTCCTTGCACTTCATGGCCAGCACTAGCTGATACCGGTGCGCTGTGAGAGCTTCCTTGTACGATCCTTGGCTGAAGTAGGCACTTCCCAGATTCCCGTGTGCTCGACACTCTCCGGCTGTGTCACCCAGACTCTTGGCCACAGCCAGGTCCTGCTGCATGTATCCAATTGCCTTGTCCAACTGATTGAGTGCCCAATGCGCCGAGCTCAGCGCACTGAAGACGGATCCCCTTAATTTTAAGGAACACGATCCGATCCGAAGTGCAGCCTCCAACACCGTGACCGCCGAGTGGTACTGCCCGGCTTGCAGCAGCTCCTGTCCCACTACAGAGATAACCACGAATGGGCTCTGATCCAGATTCATTGTGCGCAGCTGCTGAAAAGTCGGTTCCAGCGCGTGCCTAAGCGGGCTCTTGATAGAAGCCTCGAAGAGCCCCGCAAGCAGCTGCTTATTCTGTGCGTCTTGCGCCAACCCGGCACTAAACGAAGCCAGCGCCTCTCCATACCTCCCCAGGCACTGCAAGGCGACGCCCTGACGGAAATACGCCTTTGGCCATTGGGGGCACAGTTCCCGCGCCTTCGTTGCATCTTGGAGCGCCAACGCGAATTGGCCCTGCTTCAGTCGGGCCGCCGAGCGGTTGCTGTAGAGAATGTAGTTCCCCGGGTCCAGTGACAGGGCGTCTGTGTAAAGGGCTACAGCTGTCACAAAGTCGCCGCTCTGACAGGCCGCATTTGATTGACGCACTTTCTCGAGAAACAACGCCCGATTGGCAGCTGGCAGCTCCGGTGTGCATTCGGGTTCATTCTGAAAGAAAGAGAAAGAAACATGATTCAGTTCAGTAATTAACAGCTAATCTAGGAAAGATCTAAAGCATTCGAGAGGAGGATGGGCGATCATTGATCATAATGTACGCGAGAAGCAATCACCATGAATCCCAGATTCACCGAGAAGGTAATTACTCCTTAATGCCAGAGCCAGTATGAGCCAGTCTGTTGTAGTCCGGCCGCCATCATCATCATCATCATCATCTGCATCACTATCACCATCATCACCCAGTCACGTTCCGATCTTGTGAGCCGTCCAACATGTTCCATCCGCGCGCAACTGCTGCGCGGGCAAGGGAAGGGTAGATGATTCCATGGAATGCGGCAACCACATGTGCGGATGCGGTGTGCCGAAACAAAACTGATACTTAGTGAGATGCGAAAAATTAATTTCATTAATCGTTTTTAATCGCTTTCTGCGAATGAGGAGTAAAGGAGAGAAGACTAGAGGAAAGGACATTACTGTGGGGGGGACGAACTTAGGATGGCTTGGGAGGACAAGACCAGTAGAAATGGCGCTAGCAAAATATGAGATCTCGTGTAGCAAGAAGTAGGCGCAGTACAGAGCCTTAGTTCATTCAATGGAAGGTAAGCTAAAGTTGGTGGCGAAAGCCTTTTCTTCTTCTGTCGAACTGAGCTATGCAGATTAGATTGGTAAAAGCCAACCAAAATGGGCGTAAAGAGACTTAACAAAAGATCAACTTAACTCACTGAGAGAATACTCAGAAATTATGGTCTGTATCCGAACTAACCTCTTTCGTTAAGTTTCGTTAAATTCTTTCTAACTCAATTTTCACTTTCTATGTGTTGAAGCTGTTACATTTACTTTACCATTCTTCTAGCTTATCGTTCGGTATTGACGTAAGCTTAAGTCAACGTATGTTAACTATGGTTCACACGTTAGGCGAAAGCAAATTGTAATAGTCACAAATGCAAGAAGTGTGTAGCAAATGTAAGCTTTGAGAAGCACTCCATCCGGTGCACTGAACGTACTCCTCCACCTTCATCACAGCCAGTGACAGCCAGAACAGCCCTGAGACTTAAAACACTCCGGCCGTTGTCCGAACTCACCATCGGTCACACAACCATTTCTAACGAATTCAACTTTCAAACGAAATTAACTTCCTAACGAATTCAACTTCCTAAAAAATTCAACTTCCTTCCCAACGATACCGATCGTCTGCTACAACAAGGTATCTTCGAGAAGAAATTCCCCACCAGCATTCCTTTCAAATCGGATTGGATGTCTAACAAACAGACGCTAGCGGGTGGAAGACGACCACAGGGGTGGATTTAGTTGGCTTTTCCAAAGACCTGAGGTGTCTATCTATGTACTCTCAGATTGAAGCTTCCTGACCACTATAGAGTCTTCCAGGCAGAAACCAATGCAATAAAAGAGGCACTGTCAAAAGGGACACCCCTTCTGCTCGGACTGCCAGGCCGCAATTAAGTCTCTGGACAATGTCTTGTTCTCAAATAACTCACTTCATTACATGGATGTCTCTTAACGAGATGGCTGAGCAGGCTTGGTTGTCCCCTAACTTTAAGAGGATGCCGCGACTCTTTGACATACCGGGCAATTTCAAGGCCGATGATCTCGCTAGGTGTGGACAACCTTCTGGTGTCCTGAGATGTCCTGTTCGACCATCTCGTTAGGAGAAAACCATGCAATTAAGTGATGTTTTTTTAATTGAACATGACATTGTCAAGGGATTTAATTCTCCTCTGTAACACCAGGGGGAGATTCACCCTCCACACCGATCGCTACAGACTCCCATCTCCTTAAGTTACACACAATTGGAACATCTAACCTCAAATGGCATTTGGAAAACTAAATCTGAACTGATCGCTCGCCTAAGCGGACCTACTTTCGATACGCCCATCGGCGTGATAACCCGACACTGAGCAATTTGAATACCCACAGGATGGGTGTCTCATACAATACTCCACGAATGAAGGCGTTCAAATCATCTCCTTTTGTCCAGCCCAAGGCGCTTACATCTAGGCGACTACTACTTCAATAATCTCAGCGAAGTAGATGGCATAAGTATTAGCCAGCTAAACTGCTTTGTCATAATCACCCGCTGGTTCCACGTATATGAGAGGTCAGTCCGAGTAGTATCACAATGCGCCTACTTTGTGACTGTCTTCTGCAGTCAGCCATTCCCAACAAACACGAGCAATCCGGTTTTCTGACCTTTAAGTCTTCACACTACGGCAAATTCTGAGAAAAAAATCCAAGAAATGCAGATCAGCACTCATCACCTATTCGTCGACTTCAAGGCAGCATGTGATGGGGTATACAACGCCTTGTCTCGTTTTGACATTCCTACCAAATTCGTCAGATTATACAGAATGCAGTCAGCAAAGTCTCAGTGCCCCATCAAGGTCATGAAAGGATGTCAAAAAATGTAGACTAGGCGACGCGTGTCTACCTTGTCTCCGATGTAATCAGTACGAATACCATCAGAGCAAAATAACTCTTGACAATCTCTCTTTGATTGGGAGCAAGAGACAATGGAGTAGGAGAGTCCTCCTTAAAACAACCAAACTGACAAATGCACCAAGTGTGGTTACTTTCTGATGCGTAGCAGACACGTAAAATACACGATTATGCCGTCAGTATACACTAAAGAAAGCCCACAGGGATTGCTGGTTACTAGGGGTCACCCCGGACTCACCAACACAAAGCTATTACCTCCTTCACTTCATATTCAAAACTAATACAGGAATGCCGTGCTAAGCTATCTTCTTTCGAGGGCTAACTCCAACATGCATTTCAATATCGAAGGCTAGCTCCAAAATGTCCCTTATCTGTGTTGCAGGTCACAGTACCACCAGAAGTGGACAACGAGATGGCCGAGCATTTCAATATCGAAGGCTAGCTCCAGAATGTCCCTTATCTGTGTTCCAGGCCACAGTAACAGCAGAAGTGCCATTTCGACTGACAATCTGTACAAAGATGAGATCCCAGCGAAGGATATTAAGGCACACATATCCTTCCTACACACCTAAACTGATTAGATTTCACGTCGGACTCTAAGTGCGATAAGGATGAAGGCATATCTGGAAATACACCGGTCATATAACACTTACTTCGTATTTGCATGTTCTTCACGTCAAGCTGGCTACCTGCAACGACTACTGGTTGGTCTCAACTAAACTTGTCCAAATCGTTCCTAAACCGCTTACCATCTCCTCTGCAGTTTCCCTGTTTGATTTCCTTAAATGTCCTGGATGATATTTATTCGTTCCACTTCTCCCAACCCAGAACTTGATTCTAAAGACCAAACCACGTTTAAAGCATTACCACCGATCAATGTGTATTAGCTTCCAATACCCGACTGAACCTGACTCAACCAAGCCCCTAGACAGACCACAAAGTGGAAGGAATAAAAATAACCACCGCACAGACACCAGCGCAACGGCCAAAACACAACGACTACGACTGGATCTCAAGGACCAGAACGAGTATATTATGACAGACTTATGGCACGATAATCAAATTGGCGAAAACAACTCTCCTCCTCCTCGTGCAGAATGTCAGGAGGAAGGTAATCAAAAGGAATAACCGCGTCCGTCATTCGATTGAACCCCGCACTAAGCAGGCAGACGCATAATTTAGCAGCTTCCACCATCGACCACCTGTATAATCAGTGTCCCATTTTAATATTCTCGCGATTTCAAGTAATTTTCTCATATTTCCAGGTAACACACGTTACGCAACCGCGCTCGTATGATCTTCTGAACTTCCTCAACTCCTTTGTACTCCTTCTCATCGTCATCCTTTCATTCTGGCCGAACCGAAAACGGATCCAACCAGGCGAGAGAGTTCATTCAAAATAATTAACTCCACTCCCGGGGATTGGTCAAAAGAGGCATCACATACCACATCCGTGCGCGTCCACACAATTTTTGAATCGTGATCTAGATGGAGGCTCTTCATCAAAGAAATACCATTACCGACATCTCCTATTCCGAGCGTGCCCTCAACTGCTGATCAGCACACACATGCTCCTTTCCTTCTCTGCTGCAGATGCTGATGCTGATGGTGGTGCGCCTCCCCGCAGTGGAATTATAAAACAAAATCACAAGGCTGATCCCCAGAGGAATAGGGCAGCTCGCAATCACCACACAGAATAAGAAGAGCCACTGGAAGCGGAGAAGGTGTACACCGAAGCATAATGAGATTCATTTATGTGTTCTAGCCGCCTAATAACGACCAACTACACCACCACCACCAGCAACAGAACCACCGCCACCACTCACAGCGGCCGGCATCCCACATACACCGCGTCCTGCGGTGGTAGCCCAGTTTTCATTTTTGACGCAATACGCAATACGACGTTGACGGAGGTGAAGAGAGGGAGACTACTCATCGCTGCAAGTTAAGGGTCAGTTCCAAGGTCACTTCAATTGGCAAGCGACTGCCTGCGCACCTCGAGCTTCTATGCGTCGAGTCGCCCAAAATGTACCGGCGTGGCTCAAGACCACATCTCTACTCACGGCGCTGTGTGCTCGTCAAGAGCAGTCCAGGAATGTCTCGTGGATGTACACAAATCTGCTGGCAATTATTTTTTCTATCATCTACACCACAGACACACACACACATTGTGACAGGTAAGTGATGCCAAGTTGCCACACATTCAAGGCTGGGACGCGCTTTGTTTCAAGCCCGTCCCTTAACCCCGCGTGAAGTGCATGCCTCAGTCGGCCGAGAGTTTTATGTGTTTATGGAGGGAATTTGATTGTGTGCGCTGGTCGCCTGGATCGCTGGTCGGTTGGCTTGTTGTTTTGGGTTTTTATGGCCCCTCAGCTTGGGGCAGTAAACTGAAAGGTGTACATGACTTTTGAATGCCTCTGGGCGCCTTTTCGGTAGACACACATCTGTGAAAGAGGAGAAAACTATTTGCCGTGTGTACTGTGTGCTCGAGAAGCCACAGAGTGAGGTGTACATGACAGCGGGACATGATGAAAGGATTCCGTTTGAGGTTAGGTGATGGTTTTCATTTGCTTTGTTTTTGTTTCCACTTGCTCGTTGTTGTTGTTGCTGCCTGGTATTTTTAGGTTTCTTTTTCATTTGTCTTCCATTCGGATGACGACTTTTACTTCTTGTCGCTGGGAAACAAATGAGTGGTCGGTCGGTGATATGTACTGGATTGCATAACAACTGTCAAAGATGGAATAATCTAGTACGGTTTTTCCTGATGGGTGGTGTGTCATAAACGGACATGTGCAAGGTTACAGGGTAATGATGCCCATCGGTTGAGGAGCGCAACTGATCGTTATGAACTAGGTGCTTGTGAGGCGAATCCAATTAGAAGTCGAGTGAGGAATTCCTCGTTTCGATTGTGGATTGTGACCGGTGGTATATAATAAGATAGACGAGATCAGCGGAATGGATCGAAGGTGACAGACTGAATTCCATAGGGACGAACATGGAATCCATACGACAGACTGGGGTCATAAAAGTAACATTCCTGGAAAGTGCAAACAACGATGGATCTGCCGCAGATGGCTAGTGGCTTAGTCATGCACATCGTGGTGATGCAGAATGCTTATGCATTTCTTGAGTTCTTTGGACTCATACTCATTTAGAATTAATTGCTCGCAGAAACTACATCAGATTAGTGCAATCTGGATGGGATTTGCTGTGTTCGCGATGGAAAAGATTGGAGTCATTAATTACTCGTAAACGGATGTACGTTAATGCAGTTCCTAATCTGGCATGGGTGGAATTCTTGACTTCATCTGACCTCCTTGAAAAGTAGTATGTTATGTTATTGCATGTCCAAGCAGAGGCTGCATTTCAAAGCTTTGCAAACCAAATTTTAGCTTCGCAATAAATGGCGCCCGGGAGTGGACCAAGGCGTGCGGAACGCGTGAATGTCTTATCCACTCCGGGAAGTGGTATGGAAATGGTTAAAGTGAGCGAAGCGTATAAGTGCCAAGCCACTCGAACTGGAAATATTTGCGAGTGACACGGTAACCCTCCATAAACTGTTACGTAAACTCAATAAGCGTAGCGCATAAACTGTCAAGGGCAGGAATAACTGGGCTCTTCATATAGGAAGCCGTAACCGTAAGCTGAGTGATAAGCAAATCAGGAGAGCCGGATGCAGTCCGAAAGGCAACAACTCCGCGACTACCTCGCTTGGCCACATCGAGCGCATGCACACCAACTCCTGGTTGGTGGACTGAAGCTCCGATATAAAGACCAAGTCATTACCAATGCAAGACAGCTTGGTCTTGATGACTGAAAGCACCGTGTCCAGGACCGTCAGCAATGGAAGGAAGCGACTACTCCTACAATCTTATTTCTTGACATTTTGGATCTAGGTCAATTCATTGCCGATCATTATGGATTAGCCAGAGTTTAGACATAGCATGTCACATGTCAGAGACTTAGACATAGCTCTGTACAGACAGCTCATCTATATTTTCGCGGTAGTTGTTGGCGCTATGCATTTTTCATATTTTTGTGCAGTGCGCAGTCCGGGGTGGACCTGGGCCTCAATCAAGAAATGTCTCCATCTAGAGCCATCAATCAAAAAACCTCTCCCTCTAGAGCCATCACTAGCTAGTTGTTAATTTCCAACTCCATGTTTGTTGAGGTCCTTCTCCATCTGGGTGATCCACCCTAGACCCGAACTTCCTCTGCTGGAATGTGTCGCCTTTCCTCGCGATGGTATACAAATGACGATTTCTCTAAAAATAGATTGTAGTAAACTCAAGGTCATTGGCAAAACAGGATTTGTTTTGCAGAAGCCTGTAAAAATCGTTATAGTCGTTAACTACTCCGCCAATAACCACAGCATCATTGCGTAGCGTAGCTTCTCTCAATCTGAGAAACAACCAGTCATCTTTATTGATTTTTTCGCCTGAACAAACTTTTATTTCCATCGCCCTGTCGCAGACTTTCCCCCCACTGACAGAGTGGTCTTTAATTAAATACCAACCAAGACATTCTTGGACGCGAGCCTATTGGTGAGTTGTGCTTCTGCAAAGAATGCATCAGTCATCTCACCAACATTTGTTGAGCGTCCCCTTTCGGGGTCCTCATTAAGCCACAGTCAGCTCCTTCAGAAAACTTGTCGGCCTCTCCATTCACCAGTCCCTCTCCCAGATCCATCACTTACACTCCATCAATCTCAGAATGACGTCACCTTGAAAGGCACGCTTCCAAAATCTATACAATCATGCTTTTGTGTACTATGTTGTATGTAATTCATGACGGGCTTTTTGTTGAGCATCCCCATAAAAATCCTCACATTCATTGGCTTTGCCCGGTCGCCTGCTAACGCCTGAAGTGTCTTTACACATGCCTTGATCTTAGGGGTGGCTTAAGAGATTGATGGGAAGCCGTCTTGGAGGGGATCATTTAACCTCTGTGTTTCGGACACTTTAAAAATGTTACCTCTATAATCCGGACAGAATATTAGAATGCGCTCATATTTTGACTCTGTTCTATGTACATATTGTTGTGCCGCTTGCTGTCGGCTCTTGAGTCTAGACGTTGGCAAGGGTACATATGTGTCCGTTGATTTTGTGTGCTATGTTGTACGTGATTCATGGTGGGCTTTCTTAGGTGCCTTACATTTTTTAGGATTTTGAAGCTATTTTAAGGATATAACGTATTTTTTGTAAAGCAAATTTTTCACTGAAAGTTTTCTCAAAGATAATACCTAACACCCTTTAATATTTATTATAGCTTTCATCCATACCTCAATATCGCTTCATTAAATTATACCAGACTCACCTTCGACAGGGACCGTCAAAGGCAACAATTGGCTTTATGACCAAGCACGCATCATCCCCCTGCAACAGTACATGGTGACACTGTTCACAAAGCAGCTACTAAACATCAGCAACCATCCTAACGAGGAAATCAGGAACTTGATAAACACAATCGCCGGATGACGCTACCTCAACGCGTTAAATCTGCTAAACGAGCAGAACTTCCACCGACGTTGAACAACGAGCTGCATGGATTCTTCCAGAGCAGCGATAGCAATCACCATCATGGCTAAGTCGGCTAACACATCACCGCGCCATCCCGAAAGGACCACCATGGACACACGGACTTGAACAACCCGATGTAAGCACCAGCCATTGTAGGAAATAAAAAATTAACAATAAACCGACAATAATAATTAACTTTAAATTAAACAAACCACATCAGTTGGCCATCTATTGTTGAGCCAACACCCTAACCTTTAGTTTGTAAGTGGAGTTGTAAACTCAATTCTACAAAATAATTCTATTATATCTTAGCTCTCTTCTTTTTCTAATGAAATAAATTGTATTCTAATTCTGATGTGAACCGTATTTCAGTGAGGGCGTTCTGCATCGACCGGAACAAATGGCAGTCAGAAGGGGCAAGATCTGGGCTATAAGGCGGGTGGGCTAGAACTTCCCATCCACTGTTTTCCAAATAGTTCTTAAACGGAATAACAACGTGGGGCCGAGCATTGTTGTGATGGAAAATTGTTGCCTCGTGTCTAGTCGCATACTCCGGGCGTTTTCGGCTACTGCTCTCATCAAACGAATCAGTTCTGTTCAGTTGCGTTGTCCATTGATGGTTTCACCCGGTTTTAGCAGCTCATAATACAGCACACTCCTCTCATCCCACCAAATACAGAGCATTACCTTCGTGCCATGGATATTTGGCTTTGCCGTTGATTTGGCTGGTTGGCCGGGTTTCACATATGATTTTTTGCGCTTGGGTTTGTCTAAATGGATCCATTTTTCATCACCAGCAACAATACGATGCAAAAATGACTTCCTTTTGTGGCGCCTTGTGTGTCGTGTCCCCCCTTTTTCAGGCACAAAGTGACATACATATCTGCGTGAAAATTATTGTTGTTTCCGCTTCAAATGAATGACATGTACTGAAATGACCAATAATAACAGTAGCTTTCCAACGCATGTTCCAATGGAATACTACAAGTTACGCCATCTAAGTTATAGGCTCCATATCGGTATCATCGAATGACTGAATCTCTTTTGAAACCAATACTTGAACGATTTGTTCGTTGCTTTTGAACGACTAACACAGCTGTAGCCTCAACTACTTTCACTAGCAAATCAACTGGCTGGTTCTCGTCTGGGTGCATTCTGGCTGCAGGGTACATTGAATACCCAGATCCAGATATGACACCACTTTGCCAACGCGTCGCGAAAGTTCAGACAAACAATCAACTTCTTGAAAAAAAAAATTAAAAATATTGGCAATTAGTAGACAAACCACAGATGAGTACCACGTGTGACGCAGAATGATTCAGAACTTAATTTAATCGTCCCAAATGGTTGATCTTTCTCAAAAATCAATTCTCATCTTCTTTGTACCGGGCCGGAGTCTGGCGATCGTCCCTTTACATTTGATCTTGAACTGTATTCTTTTTACTTCAATAACAAAGCGCAAGCCCACAACCAACATTGTAACCACAAAAAATCATAAATACATTGAATTTAAATTTAAAGTTACTGTAAAGTATATATTTACCTCCTCATTGATTTGGAAGATCTGTAAAGACACATCGTTTAAAAAAAGCGTTACTTAAGATGTTCCACTGCTTCAAAAGTTAAGATGAATATAAAAATGCCGTTTCCAAGCCAAAAACAAGACAGAACTCAAAACAAGAAAGTCAATCTTGATACAAAATATTTTGCAAGACTAGACGATCAACATCTCATCCAAAATCCTTCCCGCCCGTGTTCATGTGTTTATCTTCTTCAAATACATTCCACACATGAGCACTCTCCTGGCTACACTCGTATCTGCATCCATCCGATTGATTCATTAAGTGTATCCTCAAGTGACAATGATCGTTACATAAGACGGCAAATTACTGCCGTGCGCCAACACTGACTTATCAACGTTTGGGGGATCGTACGAGAAGTGAAAGTTTCGCCATTTGATATTTTCGAATCCCCATCGTCATCCTTGCCGAGCGTCACATTCGAGCTCGACTTCACTCCGCCCGCCATACGTGGTGGTGGCCTGTCTGAAAGCGAAAATCAAGAGTTTTTCGTTTGCCTCATTCGCCATCTACTTGTGAGTTTTCCCTGGAAAACACATCCGACAGACGACCGACCATAAATGTGCGAATGGGTTGTTTGCTGAAACATCCAAAAAAGATGCCGAGGTTTTAGCAAAGATCGAACCTAGCAGATAGCACGTCGGCGTGTGGCCGACGACCGCGACAGGCGGGACATGGGAAGACATGGAGTCACAATTGTCATTAACACATCCAGCAATGTCCAATGCCACCTGGGATAGCTGTGCGGAAAAAAGGGGGGAAAAGAGAAATGATACATTCGAACTTGTATCTCGGCACTTTTGCGGTTTTTCTTATGAAATTTTCCACCTGAGTGCGATACGACCAGTGCACACACACTTGGAGCGTTGTTGATTTATTGTGCTCAGCGTTGAGGTGAGAAAATTGCAGTTGCCCGGTCTATGGTTTCCTCTTGTGCTGCGAGTGAGTCTTCAGTTAATTATGAAAACAAAAGCAAAGTTGAATAAGTACACAGTCTTGTTCGGCGGCGCGGCGCGGCTGTGGGGCGAGGAATAAGTTGTGATAAATATTTGATTTCATTCGGTTTGAGGGAACTGTCAGCGGTATTTGTTAACATCACGGACAGCCTGTCTCCATCTTCATGCGTGATGGGTGTCGGTGTTGCTTGCATCTCGGTGAAGGGGTGGACGGTCAGGGCATCGATTACATTTTTGCAAAATCGTGTGGAATAATGTGAACATGTGAAATGCGTTGGCTGGCTGTTTGATGATGTCATTTCCTTGCACGGTTGCAGGCCCATGAAGGAGTAAGAACGGCTTAAAACCATTGGCTTCGAACGAAGACATGTATTCTGGATGATAAATAACATATTTGGCAATCAGAATTGGTTGCCTCAAAACGAATTCCGATCACAAATCTCCCACAGTCTGTGTCCCCATGGCAAAAAATGCATATATCCCTCCGGCAACATTGTCGAGGCAATTATTTCCCAACAATGGCCCGATATCATGACTTTGAATATTTTCGCACGACCGACACCTTCTGCGCGAAGCCCCGGCAAGCAGGAAGTGCCACTGCAAATTGTTACTAAATAAAGGCGGCTTCACGATCTTTCATTGAATCAATTTATCGAAGACACTCCAGTCGCGGGAGTCCGTGAACCAGCCATGCACTTACCGCCTATCAGGCAACTGAGGCAACCGCCTAAGATGAGCGAATAGTTAGCATTGGCTTATGGATATGCAAGGCAGCTGCCCTTCTGAATTGCTTGCTGAAATGACTGCGGTGAGGTAATAGTTCCAGCGGCAGGCGAAACAATCAAACGTTTCGTGGTTATTTTTTTTTTTTGTTTTTCTCTTCGTTCATCGATTTGGAAATTTGAATGAAACCGTGAAAAGGAGCGAGAAAATCATTTTTCTTCATTGTGTGATTTGCATTCTTCCAGTTTGGTGTCGTCATTACTCTTGCTTGCACGGACACAGTCCGTAATCGAGCGGAGTTACCTCTGGCTCGGCTGGCACAGCAGCGATCTGTGAAGCTGTGGTGCAGTGTTTTCGAAATAATTGTATAAATTGGACTCTTAACGCAGTTGCCATATTGGAATGTAAATTTCAAATTTGATTTGTTTGTGGTGTTGTTGGAAGTTCAGCGTGACGCAGGAAACAAACAAATTATTGTACAATCGATCACCACTTTTTATACGGTCCATTGATGGATTTGCTATGTAGCTCAAGTGCAAGGAGAACATTGTGATTGATTGCTCATCTTTTTTGGTTTGCCTTTGGACTTACTTTATATTGGCTTCAACTTATCTGAGTCGACTCTTACCGATCTTTTACACTACATCATCTATTTAATCTCGTAGCCTCAGCTATCCGCAAAGCTACAAAAGCTTCAACAATCGGGCGCACAGGGTAATCGGTAACCAAATGTTGAATAAATAAAACAGAATATCCCTCGTCCAGCAGCGACAACGCTTCAATTCCAATTAAATGACTCGGAGCGGCGTTATTTCGACAATTACGGGATTCAAGCGACTGATCCAATTGAATGACTCAGAACGGCGTTATTCCGGCAATTAAGTCTCGAACGTTGCCCACGAACCCGTTCAAGGGTTGACTTATTGAACTTGAGAAAATAAGGCCTTGATGGGTCCATCATAGCCTTGACATGACCCAGTCGTCACCTTTCTCCTTCATAACATCGAGAGTTGCATCCCTTTTATGGCATGGACCCACAGCTCGGATATATTGACGTTGTCGAGATCTGACATTTGGTTAAGGTCGCCCAATGCCTGAGACCATTGATAGTGAAAAGGTATCCTTCCTCATTCCTGAAGAAATGAGGTCCGATGTTGCCGCCATGCCATTAACCGCCGCAAACAGTCTTTGTTTGTGGATGCACTGATGGTTGGTCGAACACTTCTGGCAGTAAATAAATTCACAGAATTCAAATATATTACATTTTTGGTAAACACAAAATAAGGAATCTCAAAGACACTCGATTTTTACATACAATGTATTAAGTTGTTTTTTGTTTTCGCTCCAAAGGCAAAACTGTCCTGTTCGACCGAGAAGACGAAATCCAGATCTTCGGTCAATATTTCCAGCGCCTAATTAGCGAACTCACAGAGTTGTCTATGATCGTTCCCATTGATGAATGTCCAACGTGAGGTTAGGTGAAGCTGGCTGACTGCTGATAGACAGCATTCACTATTGGGCCAGCATAGGCTAGTTGTGTGTTCAATCGGATCTGTGTGATGTAATTGAGCAAACCAGTTAGTGCTTTAAGTAAAGCGTAGGAGGAGACTAACTCTGCCTTAGTTCAGACAGGTTGTTTAAGTAGTAGGCTTCCAGGTGACTTCTTCTTCGGAAGGAGAGAGCGCTGCGATTGCGTCCCTGCAGCTTCTTCAAAGGTCATTGTAAGGAAGGCCCAATCTTGAGGCGTGAGTTCCAGTGGGGCAGTGCCCGGTTACAACGCCGATGGGAGCTTTCAGATTCGGCCTACTCTTTCTGATGATAAATCAAGAGTAGGACGTAGTTGTTTTGTGATCATCAAGCATCAAGCTGCAGTAGATGCTTTGCGGTGGCGATTGGCATGGATGGTAGATCTCCATACGGAAAGAGTACAGAGCCTGCGTCCTTTTTTGCGAGTTTGTCCGCAATACAATTCTCTGGAATGTCAGGATGCTTAAATACTTGTCCATCTTTTTGAGAGATAGGCGGAGAATCCGGAGAAGTTTTGAGTTTCTGGCTGTCGAAACATACTGTACTGTACTTGATATTGAATTGTTGTTTAGCCAGGACAGAGCTCCATTAACCGCAATAGTTGTAGCCTAAAAGACGCTGCAGTGACTCGGTAATCGCAAAGACTGCTGGATGTTTAGATCCGTTTCATGGACACCTTTATCCATCAGTGAACACTCGCAGCGAAGCATCCAGTGTCTGGAGTTAAGAGTCCTAGTAAGTTCTGAAGGGATGCTGGTTGAGAAGAAGTTCTCGAAGAGGAGCTTTGGTATTATGGGGTGAGTGTCTATGGCTATAGATCGACTCCTGTCAAGGATCATTTGCAACGATTTCTGTCCGATCGTCGTACTATCCCCTGTCTGTCTGCCGACTAAGGCTATCGGTGGGAGATCGCTGAGTATGAGCTGCTGAGGGGGTTGTCTTCAGCTAATACTCTATTAATCGAGTGCAGTCCACAAAATAGAGACTCCGTACAGCAGCAAGGCATTGTGTAGCGGACCATGCGCTGTTGTAGTTCCCATTTCCAACCTACATATTTTTTAAAGCGGTAAAGAGCCGTGGAGCCCTTCTTGACACGTTCCAGGTCGAATTTGGCAGCTTAAACTCATCGAATTTCATCGAATTTAGCTACAAAATTTCAAGTTTAAATTTAGCATCGAATTTATCTTAAATTTATCGAATTCAGTTAAAAATTCATCGAATTTCATCGAATTTAACTTAAATTCAGGTTCATTAAAATACCTAAAAAATTTGCGCTTTTGCGTGATTTGGTCGTCCTCTATACCGGCCGCTGCGTCGGCTATGTTTTCTTCATTTCGCACCGATGGTAGAGACCTGGTTGGTGACCAGAGATCCAAAAGAGTGTACTCAAACTTAAACATTCCCACGGTGTCACACTGAAGCCATGATTGACGACTGACTTCACGACGAAGCCGCGTTGCGAATTTACACCTGTGTCGTATTTATAAAATTCGATTAATGACAGGTTTCCGATTAGGACGTTGATTTAAGAGCAAGATTTCGTAGAAATCACTGCTTTGAACGCTTTATGTCTGATTTAAGATCACATACAAAGCTTGTGTGCTCTGCACCAAATTTGTCTGCACTTGCTCACAGCGATGGGCCAGGGAAGACGAATCAGCAGGAGCACTAGAAGCTGCCCCGCTTGATTTGTTATCTGTCGCTCGCTCAGATTATGGATACTCTCAAAAGTTGTTACGAGGTCGCTCTTTAAAATTTCTGTTTGCAAGGAGTGCACACACGATTTCAGCCAAAAAAACCATTGAAAAGTTTCCCCTTAGTACATCTCGCGATGGAAGGAGGCATCGGTTATTTCTTTGTGGAGGCTGGACAAAAAACATGGCATCACAAAGATGAAAGAAAAAAAGCACACACACACACGCATGCGAACAAACCCAAATCAAAAATGTCTCCCTCTTGTCACCCTCCATGTGACATTGAAATGTCGATCCATTGATACACCCATACACATCCCTGCGAATGCTGAATGTTGAATGCATAGCAACTACAAAACTCTAATCTGGTTCCCTTTAGTCGATGTCTGCAACTTCAATTTCATATCTTCATGTGCCTCGGATGGTACAAGCGGTTCATCCGCTGTGTCGCAAGATTTTGTCCCTTCATTCGCCGACAAACAAACCAAAGACGAAACAAAAAAAAAATAAAAAACAGAAAAAACAACACATCCCCACCAACCAGAGCGCCGACATCGCGTTGCGTCGATGTCAACTCGGGACATCTTACCTCTACCGCCATCGTGTTGTCCTTCGTCCATTTGCTATTCGGAACAGAAAGATGTCAACGTCTATTTTCGCATGAGTGATTATCAGAAATTGGCAGATACAAAAAAGCAACAATCAGAGGAATGAAACAAAAAACCCTCGTGGATACATATTTATAAAACAAAACCGAAAGATGAAGGGCATGTTCACGTCAAGAGCTACAACATGGTGTGGTGCGCGACGCGACTTGATCCAATTCGATTGCACGCATGCGCAATGGGACGCTTCAATTGCCCTGCGTATGCCATCATGCCAACCAGCTTAGTCTCTCTCTCTCTGTCTCCCCCTCTCCCTTCGTGGGGTTTCATTGCACCGCAGCTTGAATGGATATCGTTTACACATTCTAGAAGGGATTCCATCCATTGGACTCCATCGGTGTAAGCAAATATCGTATCGTATCGTATCGTTCGCTTGGATGTGTTGCACTGATTGAAATCTTGATCAGGGACGGAGTGATCGAGGCTTGACGTTGATTGGAGACGATATTTGACTGATATTTGAACGGAATTAATTAATTTCGTGGCTCGTTAAGGCCCCACGAAGGATTCGTGATTTGAATTGTGGCATGCCCTAGGCTAGGCCAGGTTATCGAGACTGTCCGATGGTGAGCCTCAATGAGACCTTTGCTGAAGGGGACAAATCACATTTCGGCGCTGCCGTTTAGCTGTGGGTACCCAGCTTTTATTCAGAGTGTGACAAGAGTGTGAAATCTGAAACCGATTGTCACTTGCAACGACCACAAAACGAAAGAAGTTGTTGAACCTAATCACATGTTTATTCAAAGCTTGATTCCTTTCCGAGACAAAGAGATCTATTCAAAAGATAGCCCCGATTGCCGAGTGTGGAATGCCGTTCCCCACGTCGAGCTTGAGAACAAATTGCAAGCCATACCACCTGTACGATACGAATCACGTTCCAGCCATGAATTCCATCGTGAACGGCCGGACCCAGACATTATGTGCAACGCTCCCAATGAGCTGCGAACCAAGCACAGTTCCTACACTGCACCTACTATCAGCCATCGCATCCTTGCATAGCCATTTCCTTTCCTGCAGCAGCAGATCAAAATCCTAACCTTGCCTCCTCCACTTCCGCGCCGTTATTGACGGACGGACGCACTCATCCCCGGCACCTATCCATCCCAGCAATCATATATTGATTGTCGATGGAATTCACTGGAATTTGATGTTTTTTTTTTTTTGTTTTTGTTTTTTAATTCACCATCTGTTTCTCGTGTAAATCGATCAACAGGTGGAAATTGAAGGTGTTCACGTGATTATGTGTAATTTAATCTTTTGGAAGCCGCATTAAATGCTTGCGCATGCATCACATACCCACATCTCGGCCACCAACAGCAACCCTTCTCGCCGCATCCGTGGAACTCACTATGTGGCATCTATTTGTGGACCTGTAAGTGTGCACAGATTGATTTAATCTTTTGATCCATTTATTTCCAGTGCAACGTGAGATGAGGATTGCTGGATGCTCACAAACACAGCGGCAGGCTCTAACTCACGCGCATACATGGTGTTAGCGGCCAAGTTCGTGTGGACGCTATTCTGGAGCGATTTGTATCATAATGCAGACGGATTTAGTAGATGCAATCACTGGTTCAAGTGGTTAATTGCCAGTTCGCCAAGGAGTAATGGTCTGCTGTTTTTGCCAGGAACCTGGGTGGAAGCTGAATCATTCGAGTTTTTGTCCGTGGTCGCATTGTCGTTTGCAATAAAGGCGTTCCCGAGCGGAGTGCAGTGTAATTTGACAGCTCAACTCTGTGCTTGTGAGTGTGTTAAGCTAAGTGAAGTTATAGAGGTTGAATGAATCCCTTCGTTCCCCATCAAGGTCAAGCTGATGACTTGAATGTTTCCAGTCAAGACTGGAGAGGCCACGACTGGAATGAATCCTCTCTCTTGGCTCCTTTTAATTACATCTGCACCCGCAGTGCCGCGCCGCCGCTCATTTCGCCCTCTATGCTAATTTCCTGAGAAAATATATGGACTCCTAAGCAAAATGCCATCGTGATGACCTCCAAGGAAACCCTCTCTCGAATCCGAATGGCCATTTACTGCCAAAATTGGTGGGCCCCTTGGAATCTCGAAATGCTAAAGTGGTGAACGGAGAACCGTTTTATTCGTCGACGTCGACAACTAAACCTTCATTTTGTCCGGTTTCCTCGCTTTGACTAAATCTAAGCTCAAATTGATCTGCGGACGAAGGACCGAGGGGAATGGAGACGTCGAAGGAGAACGAGAATCACGACCAAATTCTGAGTGCAGCTCATGCAGCAGCGATGTCTATCGAATGCGCGGCACATGGAATCCCGCACGATCACTCCGATCTGTGAATGTGCTGAATGGTGATGATGATGATGATGACGATGCTGCTGGTGGTGGTGGTGGTGGTGTTCCACTGGCAAAACAATTCTAATTATTTTTAATTTTCAATTCGATTCGCTCTCGTGAATTTATATGTGAGAGACTCAGCAGACCCATGGGAGCTACTGGCTCTTCCGATGCAGGCTCTGATCTGATGATGGTTTGCTGTGACAAGCAACCAGAGGGTTCTGATGGGATGGCGCTGATTGCAAGCAAAGTCGCTTGTCGTCGTGGAAGGTAATCTGATTAATTAGCGATTAAAATGAGGATCTCAGTTTCAGTCTCATTAGGGAAGTCGGTTGCAAATGGGTGGATGCCGAGGAAGGTGTCACTCAAATGAGAGATAGAAACAAAAGAATTGGACTCAGAATGCAATGCAGTCGTGTCACAGGGTTGTTTGTTACACAGACGGGTTTTGCGATCAACGGATTTCTGTTCAAAGGGCGTCTGAATTTCGCCATGGTTCACTGCCATCGGCGACGTATTTAAGTCGTGAGGAGCAGTATCTTTTGGGTGTACAAACACATCTGCAAAGCATGATTAAGTGAGCGCCTAATTGCCTGATTTTGCAGCCAGATGGTCGTTGACCACTTACCGTTGTTGTCGTTGTGATAAACCGTCCTTGATTTAACAACTTGCTCGAAAGAACGAAGAGAAGCTATCTTCGTGGACGATTGTGATCGAAATCAGAACAAGGCAAGAAAGTCTTTCTCAAGCTAGAATGATGGTGAAGATCAGGACGGGGACGGAAGATCAGGGACAGGACGATATGGAGGGCCACTGTGAAACAATGACAATCGAACGGTAAGAGAGCTTGGTAAAATCACCGGTATGGATGAAACCGGCCAGATGCTGCAGCCAGTGAGCAAAGAGGGAGTTGAACTGGAGCGCGTCAACCTCGTTTGGTAAATTTCCGTCGGTTTTCCAATTGGAAATCTATGCGATCCTAATGTCCACAAACTGTATTGTGAAGAACAGGTGGAAGGGGCTAGGTATTTGTGTCTGCAGCGATCGCCAAGCTGTGCTCAAGGCATATAACCAGTTCAGGAATGCAAGACCTCTTTGAGTTTGATCGGCAGCCTAAATTCGCTAAGACTTGTCTGGGTCCCGGGCCACAGAGGGATCACGGGAAATGAGATCGCCGGTAAAATTGCTGGGCGAAGATTAGAGGAAGTATTCTCATGATGATGGTCGGATGTCTCGCGAGGACAACCGGAGGCGGCATGACTCCCCAGGATGCAGACAGACCAAGCGCATGCTCAGTAACATCTGTAAGAAATCCGCTGCATTCCTGTTATCACTTGACGGAAGAAACTGCAGACGATTTATAGAAATGAAGTGCTGATGAGGTGGGAGCTGATGATGTAGACTCCTCATCAAAGAGGCAACAGCAGGTCTTCGCCTGGAACTCGAGCGCACGCTCGGTAAATTTGTGGCCGTATGTGCTGATGCTTGAATGAAGGTTAACGTGGACAAATCCGATGTTATGGTTATTTCCGGAATCCCTCTTCAATGCACTCCGCATATTAGTTGAGTCCTTTTCTTTTAAACCACTTGGAAGATCTGTAATGAGGAAGGCCTAGCCATGCTGGATGTCAAGGCCAAACCTGCATACCCGTGCAATATTGGAAATCACCGAAAGACAGTGAATACAAGCTACTGAGATAAATTTCGTTCGTGCTGTGCCTAGCCGGGATTTTGTGAGAAACACGGCAGTGAGCGAGGTTGTTGAGCAGCTGGTCCTTCGAACGGAAAGAGCTTTGCTTCGATGGTTTGGTCACGTGGCACAAAGTCACGTCTTTCGAGGCGTGCCTTGAATGCTACTCAATCAGGTAGGCAACCGCTTGGCAGACCAACAACTCGGCAGTTCAACAACTCGCCTGGTTGCTGTTGGGCATTGCTCCTGATGTTTAAGAGCCGATGGAGGAGGATCAAGTGACTTTCCGATCTCTCGTTCGGATTTTAACTCCGCGCCGCCTTTGGGGGATGCGAACCTGTGAAGATGTTAATGATTCCGAGCAACTTTAGGAGTGTTAACGAGAATTTCTATTCGTCGTATGACAGTCAAGGGCGATCGCTACAGAGACATGGTCCAAAGATTTTGGACTAGAAATTAAAGATATGTGATTTTAACAAAACGGAGTAGGGGGACGGGGAGGGATCTTCTAGTGAATTGATCACTTAGACCTGGGATGGTCCATTGTGATACTCACGGTCAGACTACTACTGATCGACCACTCCAGTGACAGAGCCGTTAATTTGATCCCAACCGCAAATATTGGCTGGTCCAGATTTGAAAGCGCGTATTAACTTTGCTTTCACTGGAATTCGAACCAGGGACCCCGATGCCAAGGGCAGGCAATTAAGCAACTGCGCCATCCAGTCGCCTTGGCGTGTGTAACAATCGATTTTCAAAAACTACATCCGATGAACTCCTAGTCCTGTCGATTGGCCCAGCAGTCCTCTAGGCAACTTTAAATCATTTGTATATGCCAACATACCGTCAGAGCCAATATTGAACGAGAGATAGAAGCCGTTCCCGTAAAAATGTGTGGGCATTTATAAAAAAAAACAGAAGTTGTCAAATCTTTATTGAGCAAGCCGATATAATTCATTCCATTCACTATAGAGAGAACCAAGCCAACAAAACACAAAGCATGCTATGCGATCGGTCATCAAAACAAAATAGTTGCTCACCCATCGTCCCATGACGCCGTGGTCACAGCACCAAAACCAAGCTCATTTCAGTGCTAATTAAACCCACTGCCGTGCACTGTGATTTCGGGTGATCATCATTTGCTGAAAATGTGCATGTTCTTCCTAATGAATTACTCTCATTACCCGACTAATTCACATTTTCCCACCAATTTGTTAAATTTTCGCTGAAAACGAAAACTTGACCACGAACCAAAAAATGAAACACAAAAGAGTTGCCACACGAACTTGAAGCAAAATGTGTTCGATCCACACTCGGCGGCTTATCCACATCTCAAGTATTTTAAGAGGAACCTTCAACGCTCTCCTAATTACTTCATTTTGTAACAATACCCTGAAGTGCGCGCCACCACCAACAAACACCGCGTCGTCGCGTCGTCCCCAATCGCTCAAACAGCAATACCCTCTCGTCCTCCTCTCGTTCTCGGTTTTTTTCCCATTTCTTTTATTTTTTTCTAAAGAAATCGCGCAGATGAACCCAACTGATTAGACCACTTTTTTTCAAGGTAAACAAAGCGCACAGCGCTGCTGGTGGAGCACCAGACGAAATGTGGATAATGAAACACAAGGCGGCCAGACTTAAGAGGACAGACCAACAAACCAAAAAAAAAATAAACAAAAAGAGGAGCCCCTCCTGGACGGAGGAAAAGAAGAACCGTCTCATTTTGTCGTCTGTTTTCGGAAAGAGATTGAAATCTAAGATTGGACAGGAGCAGCGCAGTGGAGCGACAAAAAGGGCCACAATTTAAGATGAAAAGGGCAGAGGCGCACAGAGCACACAGTCACTGCCATCCTCTCTTCAAAACGAATTTGTAACTCCTCTGCTTTTGGATTTCTTTTGATTCCCTTTTCTCCATTTCTTTATTTCTTTTTCCGCTTCTACGTTCTACGTTCCTTTTTTTGTTCGTTTATTTATTCGTCAATCGTGACAGACTTTATGTGTACAGATGATGATGATGATGGGACACAGTGAAGATTTGAGCGTGGGCCGAGAAAAGTTTCGGTGGTTCTTCTTATTCTTCTTCTTCTTCGGGTTTAACAGAGGATAAGGATTTCCTGAAGAGGGAGTCTCTGTATAAAGATCGAGGGAAGTGGTGGGCTTTTTGGAATTTATGACATTGAAATGTAGGATGAGTTGTGTTCTCGGATGATGGTACTTACCTCTGAGAAATCTCGCTGAGACATATCTAAAGTTGTGTTAGCCAACTTGAATGCTTTTCTATCCTCCTCTTCTGCGATGTAGAATTGTGATGTACGTTGAAAGAATGCCAAATTGAAGATAGAACGAACACGAATCGAGTGGGTTAACACGAGTCGAGTTACATTACTTTTTCTTTCAATTGTCTTAAGTTTGAACGATTAATAGTGTTCTGTGTGTGGCCAAACATGTTCTGCAAAATAAAAAAAACACAAAGAATTGTTTGAAAATAATTATTGGATTGCGCGATTCATTTAAATGTTTCATGATCAACAAACATTCAGATTTGTTTATTCAATAAATGTCTAGAGAAGAATAAAGGATTACAATGCGTTGATATGGCGTCTGCACTTAGTCCCGGTCAATGAACTCCTACTCTCACCTCCACATGGTTAAATCTGGAAACCGAGCACGTGGGATGTTGTTGGCGGCAGAGGGAGCCTGAACCAGGGTTCATTCTCTTAATGAATGGCGGCGGAAGAGTTGGAGAATTGTTTAGCCAACGGCAGCATCTAAAACTCCAGTCAGCAAGAGCTACCTGGTGCGCTCTCCCGTTAGAGCTACTTAGACATGTTCAGAGATCAGGTCTAAAGGGTTTTTCCATGTCAGGTCGGAGCCTTCAAAATAGAGTGGCGGAAGAGACCTGAAGTCTCAGCAAGGTTACCGACACTGGGTGTGAAGGGTAAGTAAAGGGGCCGGGCCCTAAACAAAATGTTATTCAGATACGACCACAAGCCTCGGATATTAATCGACACACTGTTGACGAGCCCAGCGAACGAAATAAGCTCAATGATCCACTTGGAATCTGAGGTCCCTTATTAGGCCACGTGCAGTCGAAGAACTTGCAGAGGCCCTCAACTGAAACAAAGCAGATATCACCGCAATCCAGGATGTGCGGTGGAAAAGGCAGGCTAAAAAGAGGATTAAAAACTGCGCCATTTACTACGGCTACGGGGATTGCAACATAGAGACGCACATATACCAGAGAGTTCGCTAATTGGATGTGGATTTGTTGTTCCAGGCAGACAGTCCTGAGCTGTGTGGCCAGCATGGCCACGTGGATGAACTGAAGGCATTCCAAAGAACCTTTGGTCTGGACGCTACCAGACTCACATCAAACACAAGTTGTACAGAATTAACATTTGCTTGACAGTGGCCTGATAACCTAGCACCCAGATATGAATTATCATAGAGATGCCCAACTTTTACCTCTTTTCCCTTTAACATTTTTGACAGCCTCTGAAATTCGTCGATGGACTAGGGGTCAATCAGCTGTGAAGTTGGGCATCCCTGTAGAAATTAATGATGACAGCTGTCAGCTCATCATTTGTCAAAATGTTGCGTTTCATCATGTACAGTTTCTGAATGTCTAGAATGTAATTACAAATATTATCGACTCTATTGCAAATACCCAACTTGACAGACAATTCGGTGTACGGTGGAAAAGTTTGGGCGTGAGTGTGGCAATATTTTGGACCTTAAGCCACCAACCCGACAGAGATCAGTGCGAAATGAAAAGAACATAGCCGTGTGGAAAAATCCCCAGAAATGTCGATTCGGCGCCTATCAGCTGAATTAGCCGTGCCCAGAGACCCAACCCGACTTATTTTGCTGCTGGATTTGGGCTTAGATTGTGGTGACGCATGAATTGAAGCCAAACGAGTCGTGAGTTCGTTAATTGGGTTCGGGAAATATTGACTGATCTTCTCTGACGAAGCACATTTTTGGCAATGTCAACAAACAATTGCAGCGAACACAATCCACATATGTTGATGCATCAACAAGATTGTCTGTTTGGTGAGGTTTATGCCAAAGCGGAACCTTATTTCTTGCAGAGAGAGGAAGGTGACACCGTTACCGTTAATGGTCACTGGTAAAGGGCGACTTTCTTTGGCCAGAGCTCAACACCAACAATATTTTGCTCCAACAAGACGGCGGTTCATGCCATACAAGAGATCCACCCAACACTCGAAGTTGTGAAAGAAGGAGAAATGTGGCGACTGGGTCATCTCATGGCCAGCGTTCATCAATTGGCCGCCGCGATCGTGAGAATTGAAACCACTCGATTATTTTAGGTCTCCTCTACCAGCCGAGTGCCGACCACTTTGAATGAGCTCTATGCAGAGGGACCTCCGTGTATGTAATAAGCCGGGTATCGCTTGGGTATAACACATGCCATGATGAGTCGATGGCGGAGGATCGAGTGGCCTGATGACCTCTCGTGCATGCGGATCACTGAAGATGATCATGACGTCGAATTGCCTTGGCCAAAGTTTGCCTGGCCTGCTTCATTTCCAACTTTTCAAGCCACAATGCCCCACTCTGACTCCTTGCATTGACACACTCACCTTGACAATATTGAACCTTCCACATCGACTTTCACCTTCCAATTCAATAGAACTAAAAATGTAAAGCTCACACGAAATGCAAAAATCCCCAAATTATTTAAAAATGACAACCTCGCCGGCAGTGTGCGCACAATTCTCAGCGCAAGCATCAGATGTAACGATGGAAGTAGATTTCGAAGCATGAATTATGCTCTGCGGGAGTATGCTAATGGACCCGTGACTGAACTTTCGTATCTAACCTAATGCCTGGGCTCCACATTTGGGTTTCTCATTGTTTCTTCATATTTTCTGCCTTTTTTAATGAGGGCTGTAATTAAGTTTCGTGTACTTGCATTACCTTGATGAGATGTGCTCAGGAAAGCAGTCTGTGAGGAAACCTAAATTTCACTTTCCTTCGCTGAAGAGGATTTCATTTCTTCCATCAGTTTGTATTGTTATATGCGTCCGAAAAATTTCAAAAACCTAGGCAATCTGCAGACACATTAGGTCTAAGTGAAATTGCAGATTATGTATATTACTGGCATACTTTGCAACGGCAATGTATAATGTTCTCATTGAATACAATTTTTTCTCAGGTACCAGCAGGGGTTAATGGCTCCAGCTCAAGAGATGGCAGCAAGATATCAGGCACTCGAGGTGAAAAAAAAACAAAATACATAAGATAAGCATTCGTCGGTACGTGTAAAACAAAATGCTTCATACGACTGTGTTTCAGAAGGCACCAGATTTCATAGAACGGTGTGCGATATGAGTAATAATTGTATTCTAAAATATTGCGTCATGCAACATCTTGATCTTCTTCATGACTGTCTTGGAGGTTATGCACACCGTCTAAGCTCTTGCTCTTTAAGGAACGATTGCCAATTGTTTCAAGGAAGCTTTGGCCTCTGTCCAACCACCTCCATCCTAAGTCATTCATCAGGTATCGCACTTAGATTACATTTTAGAAGGTGTGATGGGGTAGAATGATAGCAGTTCAAAGCGTTGATATGCCGTCTGATGAGGGCATAGGCGTCTGCACTGAGCCCACTCGTACTCTCACCTCCACGTGGTGAAATCTGGGAGCGCACCAACATCAATCGAAGACGGCGAACCCAACCTGCATAGGACGTCGTCGGCGGTTGCAAAAAACAGACGGTTTAGAGTGCGTCTGTACCGGGAAGGGTTGCCGCTATGCGACTTTAGTTGCAATTTGACCCTTTTTTGAGGCCGCGGCACGCTGACAGACCACAGAATGACTCCGACGACTATTTTGTATGAAACACATTTCTTTCACGAAACACTCCGTTAAGTTTATCCTAAGCAGTAAATGACTGCACCACTCCTAAGCATGATAAAACCTTAAAGCGACTTTTTCAAATTTTTCAGCGGCTAAACTCATACCAAGTCTCATCTCTCTATGTGGAGTGTGTAGCTACATGGTGCACTGCCTTTTTAGATCTACTCCGACTTATTCGGAGCTCAGGTATAAAAAGTTTCACCAAAGCCAGGTGTGGACCGACAATCAACTGACATGTTCCTCAGCCCAGCAGACGAATTATGGACAACAATACGAGAGAGACGAAAAACTGGCAGAGGCTCTGGACGTTTACAAAGCAGACATCACCGCATTCCAGGCAGTTCGGTGGATCGGGGCGGACAAAATATGTGATTCCCTGTTCGAGGCAGGCGTAGGCAAGAAGTCTTAAGCTTCGTTTATAAAAGCGAGCAGTCTTCATAACAATCCGCATCATCATCCTTTTGAGAACATCAGCCTGATGTGCGCACACGCAAACAACATCAAGGACGACTTCTGCGATCTCCTAAAAACGACATACCATCAATGCCCCAGCTTTGACATCAGAATCGTTCTAGGAGATTTCAACGCTAAAGTGTACAGCCCGTCGTTTGCAATTAAATCTCCTCCTGTCAACACCGTCAACGCAAAAAAGACCAAAGATCACAACCAGAACGACAAAACCACGAACTTCTTTATCTGTTTTTGAGATTCTCCAAGCATCTGCGCCGTACAGCAGGTCTGGGATGGTCATCTGTGTCTGACATAAAGTCACCTTGATCCTCTCTTTAAATCCAATGTTGTTCGTACTGTTTACTGAGGAGACAAAGTCCTTAACTACTTCGAGGTTGTAGCTGTCCATTGTGACGCTCCGACCAAGACGTCGATGTAGTATGTTCTTTCTTAAAGACAGCACATGCTTCGTGTTTTTCGCATTCAGGTGGTAGATCCATTTCAGCCGCTTCGAACACCAACGTCAACATATGCTAACAGTTGTACGGACTTCTGGGAGATTTTGCCTCTAGTGTTGGCATGTTGTTGACAACTCAACTCCGGTCCGAAGGGTCTTCGACTCCAAACGTGTGGAACATCGCAACAGATAAGTCTAGGTTGGCGCATCCTTGTGGTGAAGGACCACACACTGGAGACAGCCAACCAGAGATCGTGTTATTTAGAGAGGCCCAGATCAACCCGGGCTGTTGAAGGACTGAAGAAGAGGTCTTCGACCCAAGTCTAACCCATTTTATCCCCGAAAACCGAAAGGAAATTAAAGAATCCTCCTAAGATCAACCGAATTATTGTCGAATCTTCTTGACGTAGACGAAGTCCTTAACTACCGCGAGATTGTTGCTGTCCATTGTGACGCTCTGTCCAAGATCGACGTCTTCTATGTCCTTTCTTCTGAAAGATTTTGACTCTAGTGTTGGCGTGTAAGTCTTACACGGTCTTCTCAAGGTTGATGTTGAAGAAGTCACAGCACGTCGCCTTGTCTAAATCCTTTTTTGTTTGACATTGAAGGTCTCAGTGAGTTCATTACCGAACAGCCACTATTCTCCATCGTCATCCTTGAGAATCTGACGAATTTGCCAGGAATGACAAAAATTAAACATGGTGTCGTAAGTATCTATGGACACTGTCACATGCGGCCTTCAAATCAATGAATAGGTCTTGGATTTCAATCGACTTATTTACAAAAGTAAAAACACTTAAATCGAAACGTCGTTAACTAAGGGGATCTCTAGCAATCCTGCAGTCTGCCTTTGATATTAACTTTCACTTATAGAATCTCCTTCAGAGGTTTGCCCAGAATTCCCTTACATGTCCCGTCGCCCAAACGCATTCCATTCTATTCACACGAAGGACGCCTGTGCATCCTCTTGACTACTAAAACCCAGTAGTCAGACTGTTTGCCCTGCGATCGGGTCGCATTCAAGTTGACTACATTCACCGAAATTCCTCCTCGGACTTGCTTCACTCCTCTCTCCAAATTCCATGTGCGCTTGCGCCACCCAACCGCCACAGCCGCCGCCGTGCCGCCTCCGCCACCGCGTCTCTCCTCTCTACAATTGGAAATAACTGCTCAAAGGAATCCACCGGCCGTCAGTGGGTAGTCACTCACCGGTAATTTATTTGCGCATTCAATTGCCAGGCTGAAATGTCATTCGTATGTAAATTCCAGGTAAGTTTGTGTGCAGACGACACCGGGCAAGAGCAACACAAAAACTTGGACATTCAAGCGTCCTGGGTTGGTCGGCGCGCCTTCGTTGCTGGCTAGGGGAGCTCTGTAGCGATATTGCAGGCGGTTAGTATTGTCCCCTTGTTTTGTTTAGGTATGTGCCTGCAAACAAAAGCGAACACAGAGCCACACAGATAAGGCAAGGAAATCTTTCAGATAAAAGCTATCAACTCTGGGGATCTTTGAAAGTTCCCTTGGATTCTGATGTGCGTACGACCAAGAGAAGGTATCTTATTATGAAGCCATTCGATTGATTGTTGTATTCACGAGGTGTTGCTGCAGTGCTAGGCTAACCATTGTGGGGTGTGTATTAACAGATCAAATCCAATGCTGCGGACCAAGTCAAAGGGGGACAGCGACTGTATTGCAACTCACAGCTGACATTGACGGAATGGACCTAAATAAAGAATGCATTAAAAGTAGAGCAGGGTTCTACAGATGGATAGCTGCTACAACGGTCTATTTCTAACCTTCACTACCTGAAACAATATGGAAACATTTTTTTTGGGATGAAATCTAGTGCCACGATGAACACTGAAGTGCACTTTATATATGAAACGTCTACTTTAGTGATCACTTATTATGATTGATCCTACATAACGGGAACTTGAACGCTGAAGATTTTGAAATGTCTAATGGGTAGAAGCCGTGGTGTTGAAGTCAATTGAAGGAGAAGATTCAACGACGAACTGTACGGGCTGTGCAGGGATATGAGCCTATCGAGGCGTCTACGGATAAGAAGGGTCTTCCACTCCAAACATGTGGAACAACGCAACAGAGAAGTCTAAGGTGGACCACCCTGGTGGTGAAGGACCTCTGGAGACAGCCAACCAGAGATCGTGCTATTTGGAGAGGCCCAGGTCCACCCGCTGGAGAAGAAGAAGTCTTCGACTAAAGTCTAAGCCATTTTCTCCCCGCAACATACCACGAGCCTGAGAGAGGGTGTAAGCACAATCAAAAGTACAGAAATTCACGAACACACCACATCTACACAGCAAGTGACCAGAGCCAGCGTCAAGTAGATCCAATGTCAGAAAGTCGTAAAAGAAAAATTAACTGAGACCACCAGGGGCCAGCGGGCCACACCGAAAAAAAAATTAATTTTTTTACGACGCACTCAACAAGGGAAAAAGGTGACTGAACTGGCATATCTACGAGTAAGGAAATAAAAGTGTCACGAAAACGATTTTCACCGGGGAAATGGGGAAATTATCAAACAAGTCGACAATAAACACAGCAAACCTTTGTCGCTTCGATTCAGATTACTTTCTTACAGAAATCCAACTCAAATGTCTTCCAAGCCAAGCACAGATATCTCCTAAATGTCAGCACTTTCCACATGGAATTCTGAAAAATTTCGAAGAGACTTTCAAAGTAACGACGCCATTTGAAATGGCATCCTCCGCGGAGACAGCTTCTTTGAAGAATGCTTTGTCCAATTTCACTGTCGCCACTTGACCTGTGCGTGCTTAGTTTCAGTGAGCCGCGCTTGCTCAACTTCATTTTGTCAAAGAATTCGCAACGAAATATCGAGTCGGTGGTTGGCAATACTTAAAATACCAAAAAAATCAATTGACAGCCAACATTCCGCCATCACCCCGCGGATTCCGTGCGGTTTTCGAATGCGTTTGCCCAAACCGAACACACAAATTCTGGTGATAAATAAAAATCCATATAGAGTCGAATCGAAGTCGAAATGGAATTCACTTTTGGGAGAGATTCGCCGGTCTCCTTCCACACAAACACCTAACATCAGGCCAACGGATAGGAATCAGGATGCGATTGCCGCCTCGACTGCGTGATCAATTCCACGTTTCTCTCCGCCATGTCTTGAGTCCGCCGGGGTCAACCAACAAAATTTCGCATCCGAACCCAGCGCGAACTCTGCGCACCAAGGAATGTAAATAAATTGTAATTCGCTCGCAAATTACAGAAGGGTAGTCGTTTTGCTTGTGGTTCGGACGACGAGTGGAGTGTGGCAAACACTCCAGTCGAGATGAAGAAAGATCTATCGGCCACTACTGTGGCCGTTCGCTGTTGTTCGCCCAAAATGATGAGGAAAGCACGAACGAGTACGTTTTTTTGTTCGTCTGCTTCGTCTTCGCGTTCAGTTGGGGATTTTGTGCGGTCAGCGAACGCGAAACGAAAATGAAAGATGCGGATGCAGACGGAGTGTTGCGGCAAAAAAAAAAAAAAACAACACGAAGAAGAAAGAGAAATGAAAATTGATTCTGTGAATTTGTGAAAATTACTGCGCCGATAATTTCGAGGCAGAGGTCAAGTTGAAAGCGGCCATGGGAGTGTTGTGCGGTGAGAGGGTGTTGGAATGAGTGAATTTGGAGATGCACGAGGTGTCTGTTGCTTAGAGGATAAAGGGAGAAGGGTTAAATGAACGCGTCACCTTTCGGTGGAATATTTCGAGTAAAGGCCCCACATAACTGTGTTAAGCAAAATTTAACGTATGTATATCAGAACCTAACGAAAAGTATTCTGAACCATCGTCAAATTGCTGAGTGCCCAAGTTTTCTTCTAAAAACTGGCGCAAAATTCCAACACCAACGTAGAGAGTAATTGATTTCGCTCCCACTTAAGTAAGCAAAATTGAACGAAACTTAACGAAGCTGAGCGAACAGGTATTTAAGATTACTTTGTATTCGCTCGTTTGTTGTATCCCTGGAAATCAGCAGACCCTGGTGAACTTGCATTGTTCATGTTGTATACCTAGTGTGGAACATCCTGAGGTTTTGGCAATCAAAATAAAATGCATGTTAAGACATAAGTATGTATATCTACTAAATTGTGTACCTTTAAAGTGTCAATCTTGTCTCTTTAAAATTTTGTAGCTAGATGAGTAATTAGTGAAACGACATATTACTGTGACCACCTGTTCATTACGAAAAATCATACACAAAAAATGTATCATCAAATAATCAGCACATTACACTTCGGCCATAGACACCATACACATCGCCATACACAAGATAAAACAAAACAAACCCAGTCTTGGCCGTGAGCGAACAGTTTATAAACATAAAATATGTTGCAAGTTCCCCCATCTACTCCAATCGACGCAGTTAGGCGTGATAGTTATATGACAACAAATTACCATATTCCCACAGCCATCTCTGAAAGCTCTCTCTCAGATGTGCATAACCTCACCGTTGTCAGTCGCTCAACCTGTCAAAGCATTTGCAATTTTTTCCATCTAAACTGTCACCTTATTATGGAAAACCAATGAATCAATTAATTAATGAAAGTCAAAAAGCCATAAGAAGGCAAAAAACTTTTACTCATCTCCCCGAGACACATTGGTGGAGGCTAACTACAAAAAACCTAAACATGCACCGACACATGTGACGAAATACAATGAATTACGAACGCGATTAATTGACAGATGACACAAATAAAATCCGGCTACCGGGCAGTGCATCTCTGATAATTACTGAAACAATATTTGTCTCAATGAAACGTCAAATTCGTGAACAGCAACAAGTGATAAATGCCGGCTACCGCTATCTACCGCAGTACTGTTCTGGGCCCATGGGAAGTGAATGATTTGCATTTTCAGTTAGCACATCAATAAATTTTGAGTCAATATCTCCGACCGGATACAAGAGATGGTCGACGTCAAATCAATGCATCCATGAAAGCAAGCGTGGCGGTAACTTTGACAGATGAACTGAGTCTACTTCGATGATACTTCAGTGCGATGAGTTAAGGGGAAATTGACGATAGCGGGATGTAAAAGTGCTGAATGATAAATGCTTAGACTAGAAAATGTAAAAAACTAGATTTTACAAAATTTTTGAAAACAAATTTGGTGGTGTTTTGGAAGAATGGGTGCGGGAATGATTCCACTATTCATTGATAATGCAATTTCCATATCGGTTTAAAAGATGTAAATAAAATTAATTTTTATTTGGTTACTTGTTAAATTAGCGTGTCTTCGGAATCGTTAGACTAACGAAGACAAGCCTTACTGGAAATGAGGTATGATAGAGATGCCCAACTTGACAGCTGAATGACCCCTAGTCCATTGACGAATTTGAGGGGCTTTTTGACAGTTGAGGGGCTTTTGACTCACGAAATAACGTAAATGCCGTTCTCTGATTGGTCAATTTGGCTTTAGAAAATAGTATAAAAAATGGTTGTCAAAAATGTTAAGGGGCAAGACAGGTAGAAGTTGGGCATCTCTATCACACTTCATTTCGGACAAACGCAAGCTGAAGGATAAATATGTCACAATCATATGTTTTTTTTTTTTTTTTTTATTTCAAACATTGTTAATTCAAAACGTTAAACTTTCCCGCAGAATGAATATGTCTAGGAGACGCAGGGAAATGTCAAAAGCACCAACTTTTTTCGGTACGTTGAAAGAATTTCGCGGCGCTGCATGCCACACAAGCGAGGCAACGCTGGAAGTTGGTAAGTAGAAATTTGACGACTGGGTCATATCATGGCCAGCGTTCATCAATTGGATAATGCGACTTGGCACTACTCCATTATTTTAGTCAAGAACTTACACATATGGAAGCGGGTAATCAAAAATTGGACTAGCCGCTTGAAGCACTACCAGGCATGAATGTAGCTTTAAAATAAAAAATTTGTATATCTCATACCGTTGTTGTTTTATTTAAATGAAAGACATGGCGGAGAAACTCGCGAATCGTTTTTTGAATCGAGCGGCAAACATTAGCCTGCGACACAAAGACAACAAACCATGTGAACTGTCGATTTCAACAAAGCACCTACTTAGAGGAAGCAGCTAATACTGTGTCAATTAAACAAATTAAATAACAAACAAGGTTCTGGAGCAGACAATATTAGACCAGTCGAAGTCATATTGCATGCCGTAATCACTAAAATAATAAACTGTAGCATGTGTCGATGTTAATTGCCAAAGGTCATGAAAATGTCGAATATTCTGCAAATTTACAAAAGTATCCTACTTTTGTACTACTAAAAAGCGGCAATGGAGAAAAATTATTGCAATTCTGTCGGCTGTTGATAATTTTTTTGGGGAGCTTACAATTGGGGTTAATGCGTTTGGACCGGAATTGCATTATCAATGAATAGTCGAATCATTCCCGCGCCCATTCATCCAAAACACCATCAAATTTGTTTTCGAAAATTTTGTAAAATGTATCATTCAGTACATTCCTCGCATTAACCAGTACTACCTAAACAAAAATCATCGCGTAGTGGCGCATTAATCGCTATTAGCAAAGCTGATCACTTGAAAAACATGCGGAAAGTGTCAGCAGAATGGGATATGACTCCTCCCACCTGAAAATCTGTTTCTGAGTGGCGCCATGATAATGGTTCATCATAATTGCTATCAAACCATGTTGCACAGTCGAAGTCCGACACTATTGAAGCCTTTCTTCGAAAGAACTTACATTAACAATCCTGGCCCGAAGTAACGCAGCAAAATCCAATCTCGTTAAGATATCTGCGGCAATGTCGTGCCAAAATTGTTAGACCAATCAACTCCAGTTTTAGACGTCAAAGCCATCATCCACATGACAACTTTAATGCGCTACATGAGTGATCAACGATTTCTGCACAAGCTAAATACAACAAGACCTTCTTAAGGAATGTTTAAAGTTCCGCTTGTATTTATAGTGGAAACTAAGTGAGTCCAAGTTTTTAAAAATTGAAGAGTATTTATAAATTTAGGCAACAATTTCAGTTTGTGTGCACATTACAGTCACGTACAAAAATAATATTCACAGCTTAATAAATTCGACTACAAATGTGTACTGTTGTCTGACTGTCTACCACGTGCGCAGGTAGCCTTTAGTTTAGACGATTCCAACATTTGGTCGGTTTCAATGGACTTATAGGAGAAGTCAAGGATCCATCGTAATCTAGTGAAAGCTAAATGTTTTCCAAAACCATTTCATGGGATACAGCGAAATGCGTTGAGATGTGTCGTCCTTCATTTCGAAGTTGACTTGATTTATTACAGAAACCCTATTCAATTAGGCAGGTCACTGATGAAGCAATTAAATGTGTAAATTATTAAATTGAACCACCAACAAAAAGAATTATAGGATAGAAATAAATCGTCTAATCAGCGGATGGCAACAGGAATTTGCTCCATTTTCAAAAGCTTGAGTTAAGTAAGGCATGTTAAGTGGACAATCCACTGTCACCTTATTGTCAAATTTGAAATTCGTTGTCAGAAGGTATGTCATAACGAAAACAAGTTGGGTTTGGACAGCTTTATTTATATCAAATAAAAGTAAGCATTTTTTACACACTTAAAAATCATTTCTTTGTTTTTTTCCTTAAAGAGCATCAAAAACTAATGACGTACCGTCAACGTATGGCCATTGTTCGGCCAAATATCAACGGAACAATCTCCATTATAATTTGCAATTTGCTTAATAATGTGAAATAAATTTGTTTGTTGGTAACATCTTCCCCCGTGAACCCGTCGGGTTTGAGGATATTTGCTTTTATCAAAGAACACGAAACTATAATGATAATAATTATACACCTGACACATGTACACCTCAATCGCAAACTGGGACGAAGGCATATGAAAGAGAGACAGATAGAGAGAAGTCCACACGTTAGGTCCACCGCCGACAATTATGTGCTTCATAACACATCTAAACACCAAAGTTACAGGCGCAATATGTATCTGCAAGATACACAAGTATGTGAAGTCCATTTCTTTATTTTGCGCTGAATGAGGCGAAAGGGCAACAAGAACGGAGCGACAGTATCAACGCGACACGGCAACGGACACTCCGAAACAACTCATTCCCTTGAGCAGTCATTAAATCACCTGTTCTCTGAGATATGGTCAAGAGCACGTCTCGGGAAGCCGCATCCGATTGAGTGAGAGAGTAGGTGGGAAGTATTGTAGTTAGAACAACGAAACCGAACGGAAATTGAAAACATCTCAAACGTATCATTTGTCGAATGTCGAATGCGATTCTGAGAACATCCAGCAGGAACGTTTGATCTTTCGTCAGTTTTTTGTTTCTTCTTCTACTTCGTTTTCACTTTAAATTGCGCCTTTCGTTGGGTATACATAGATATTTGATTGCAGACAAATTGGTGATGATAATCGCTTCTGTTTCTCAAATGGATAAACATCTATGGGAACCCAGTTACATCGAGTGCTACCTTTCACTTCTAGCCACTCTATCGCCTCTCGGTCTTTAATTACAGTTAATCAGCCAGTGAATCTAGGTGACTGTATGCTAAATTCACATAGCATTCAAGCAAATTAACCTTTGTTCATACTTCGAATAGCCTTCTGACGTCGTATTTAACGAGATCGAAGAGAGTGGAGCACATAGTTGGAGTACAAGGTAAAGCCCTACGGCAAGATGTTGGGAGAGAAAATACAATCTAGTCTGAATGTTTCCCTTTCCGTTAAAGAGGAAATTGATCTCCTGATTGCAACTGACTTACTCTGATCTGGCAGTAGTAAAGGCTGCTGACGACAACTTTAGATTGGCAACATTGTTGACTGTGACAGATTATTTTTGACAGTTCTCTGTTGTTTTGAGGTTAGTTTGCTTTGGCAATCAAACGCCATTACAGTCAAAAGAGAGAGATAGTGTAGCGACATGGGTTTCGTGTAAAATCTGACATTATTCGACTGAAATTAGACTCAAAGAGCAGCCCCATGCTCAAAATCAGTGTAGCGAAAAGGGGTCTAAGTCTGAAAATCTGATACTATTCGACTCTTTACGACTCTTACACTCAAAGAACAGCCCCATGCTCAAAATCATATTCAAACATTAATGTCATCAATTTATCCGCCCAATAAATTGAATTTCATGGATATTTAATTTTTTCTGTGTTTCATTTGAATTTAAAGTTATCCGCCTCTTAAAAATCACCCACCATCACAAAAACGACATCTATGTGACATCTTGTTTAACCCCTGTTGCCCAACGCGCCTACTTTGGTCTTCCTAAACAACATACGCTAAAACTCTGAATAAAACCAAAGGGTCTCGACCACACTGTGCCAAACGAACTTTTGAACCAGAGTATCGAGAGGAGGAAGAAGTCCAAAAGGCCTGAGGGTCAACTTGGTCTTAACTCAATCCTACATGGGACGCTGACCTACACGTATTTAACATCGGTAGATATTCTTTGGCCCAACCTGTATTAATATTTTTGGAATGGGATAATATAACCAAATCTATATATATAGAAACAACAATTTTACGATTTCTACCGCAATAAAAAAATAAGAAACAAATTCTGTTCCTAGCCATGTCACTCAATGCTTGACCACCCAAGCCCTCTGATCGTTCTATTTGCAAAACTGCAGCTTCCCGCTTCGTACAGAGAATTCTTGCCCTAGCTACCCATGAGAAAATTAACAGCTTTCCAAAGTAAATAAATTCAACAGCACAACCTGTCCGTTAATCTTTTTATCGTCCGTGTCCACCAGCACTCATGCTCCGAATACCCTAAATCACAAGCCACAGCTTTCAAACTATAGTTCCATTACCCTGTAATTACCAAGAGATTACAAAGGCAAAATAATTGGCCAGGCTTTGTGGATTTAAGGTAAAGAAAAACCGTGTTGATTCACTTCTTTCATTTGCGCGATAGCAGCTAATTGCTGGATGCATTGTAGTGAACCTGTGTAAATGAACTTCACAAATGACCCGCTTCTCAGGATGTAATTTCATCAAGAAGATAATTGTGAAAAACAGCGTCCTTGAGCGATTTTGAGAAAATTAATTATACCTCCTCTGCGTTTGCTCTGCAAGGTGTTTACGTTTTCATATGATTGAAAACCCAATATCGAGTGCAGACAATTAAAAGATTATATGAATGGGATATTCCGTGGCCTAATCTTGGACGAGTTTGTTTACGTGCAGTTCGGATATAAGTTCTCGGAATCATTCATTTGAAGTAACTCTCTCTCTCTCTCTATCTCTCTCTGTAAGATATATGAAGACAATGATCCGAAAGTACCGGAGTTTCTTAAAGGGATTACGACATAGATAAATAATTCAGGCCACGGTAAAAAAAATATATAAGCTGTGTCTTCGAGTGAAGATGATATCGAGAAAAATATGCGTGTACTTATAAGTATTTTTCCTGTTTGCAAACCGACTTTTATAGTTCATAACAATTTTTTTGTGGTGGCACATTAAATTCCAACTGATCCGGGATCTAATGGGAAGAAACAACAATTGCGACGAAAAATCCACCAGCAGCAAATATGGCAAACATAGATACGAGGAAAAGAAAACGGCATTTTGTCACGCATGTATCATCCACTCGAGTAGGTAAATGTTGATTGGTATCACTGTCGAGCTCTATTACCTCTCGGCCTTTATTCTATATTTTTTGTTTGCCCTTAACCAGACATTTAACAAATTGAAGGGACTATTTCAAAAAATGTACTTGTCATCATTCAAACTAAACCTACTCATGTACAGTGATGGACAAAATCTTCTCGAAACCATGTTTTCAAAGATCTTGAGATGATAACTTTAGAACGACTATATCGATCAGTTTGAAATTCTATATTATAGCCGGATATGTGATAGAAATTTGGGTTAAAACAGCAAATTTCAAACCAAATCAACATTTTTTAAATTTCTTCATTTAACCGTACCATCATGTCAGCAACTAATGATCTTGGAAATTGATTTCAGACAATCCAGAACCGATCACCGTAAACCCCTTTGCTTTGACTCCGCGCAAAACTATTGTGTTCTACGCCATTAAAAAAAAAATAAAAAAAAAATAAAAAAAAAATAAAAACTTCATATTTTTCTTATGTAATACATATTCTTCATGTTGAAAAGCATTTGGTATTAATTATTGTGACCACAAACGAAATCTCAAAAAGGCTTTATTTGGACATTCCAACTAGGTCTACCCCTTAACTGTTTAAGAGTGGACTTGGGGTTGTGCTGCTGGTTAGGTAGATGCCTAACTTCGTTCCCATTTGATCGAAAAGGCGCAATTTGCAATCATTTGTCCACATCGTAGTTTTCAAAAATCATAGTCATCAAATTCAACTCCCTGCTGGAATGGTATGCAATTTATGTGTCCACCACTGTATGTGTGTCAAAAAAAGGCCCATACAACGACAAACCACATCTTAAGGGATTCACGAGAGTTTTATGGCACCACCCCAAAATTATATAGGCTTGTCAAAACTAGTAACCGTAACCTTTTCGACCCGGAATGCAGTCAGTGAACACACGTTAATGATTTTGTGTTGATCTGTTCAAAAGTCCTACCTTAAGCACATTTCTAGCAAAAAAAATGTTTGAAACTTTGCGGATACCAAGACATGCCCCATCCCAACAGATTTAATTCACATGCGTCTCGAATGTTGGCCACTAGCTCGTCCAAAGTCGTTGTCTTGGTAGCGTATACTATGGACTTGAAGGAAGTCGCATGGTTGATGAACGCTCGCCGTGGATGCGTGTCTGTCGCCGAATTTATTCTTCACAACTTCGAGCGTCACTTGTATGAACCTCACATCTTCCCAGACGGAAATCCACCGCGCTCTCGATAGGTTTGTGGCTGTAAGTACTGATGCTGGAATGAAGGTCAACGTGGGCAAATCGGAGGTTATGGTCATCTCCAGAACCACCCTTCAGGTTTGTGGAGTCCCATTGAAGCAGGTGGATAAGTTTAAGTATCTCGGGGTCTTCTTCAGGAGTGATGGAAGGAGTAATGCCGAGCTTTCCTGTAAGATTGGTCAAGCTGGGTCAATTTTGAAACAGCTTGGTAGATCTGTAATCAGAAAGGTGTAGAAGCCAAGTTACCGGTTTTCAACTCAGTATTTATTCCAACTCTCACCTATGGTCATGAAATTTGATTAATGACCGAAAGACTACGATCGCGAATACAAGCCGCTGAGATAAGATTTCTCCTTGCTGTTGTGGGAATTACTCACCGTGATAGGGTGAGAAACACGGCAGTGCGCTAGGAAATCAACATTAGGGAGCTACTTCTTCGAACGGAGAGGGCTATGCTTCACGTGGCACTAATGTCCCCTTCATCTCAACTCCCGAGGCGGGCGTTGAATGCGACTGAATGCAGGCGGCCGCTTAGCAGACCCAGGACGAAGTGGTTGGACCAAGTCTAAAAGCTCGCCTGGTTAAACTTGGGCATAACTCCTGATGAGTTACGAGTCGATGGCAGAGGATCGAGTTGCCTGGAGATGGCTCGTGCGTGGTTTATGATGCTGACGACTGTGACCGAACGTCCGCTTTAAAAACCAATTCATCGCGTACATAAGGCAGCTTGGTCTTAATAACTATAAACAGGTTCACCCCCGCATGGGTCGCAGGCCTGGCAAAGATGCAAGGAAGTAAGTAAAAAATGTTACTGATCATGAGAAAAACGACTCCTAGACCCGAAATTTCACAATTCACAGCTCCGCCTTCGCCGTGTTACTTGCAATGTTAAGAAAATACTTTTTTTATAGAAAAATCCACTCAAACTTTGTCGTACTTAGTCGGTTTTTTTCTCCCGAGTAGTCTTCGACTTCAAACCTGTGAGACAGCGCAACAGAAAATGCCCGCATCTCCACCTGGGTAAGGTGGTGCACCCAAGTGGAGAAGGAACTCAACTAACTTGGATTGCGAAACTGGAGACAGCTAGACAGAGATCACACTAGCTAGAGAGGTTTGTTGGTTGAGGCCCAAGTCCACCCCGGACTGTAGCAGGAAGTAAAGACGAAGAAGCATGCGGAATAGACATTTTCATAGTCAGGTTTGGGAAGAAACAGAACATTTTTCTTTTAGTTTATTACACGCTTGCTTAAAAAAATTCTTCAATCAAATAGTCCAAACCAAACAAATTAAAGCCTTAATCATTTGGGTTTTTGATTCAAGATGACAGAGGCCTCTGCATTGGCCTCGTCCTAATCGATTTCTATCTAACTTTCTCCAGGAAACACAAAGAAAATCATGGCTTTGAAGTACCACATTTGTACCCCGGATGAACAAGAACCCAATCAAAAATCCAAAATATATACAGGGTTGTTAATGAGGTTAAGGACTGAGATCCAGTACTTCTTGAAGCAGCCACATAGAATCACAACGTGAACTTACCACTGAAGAGCAGAAGTTTCCATTCCCATACAAAGGTACCTATATCCAATTATTCCTTGTTGAAGTTCCAAAATACTTAATTAGTTCCGCAGCCGCGTTAAGGCATCATATTTAAGTACAAAAAATTTAAATAAATTATTATATTTCCTCGTTCCCACTGGTCTTTCCTTCCGTTGTTGTTGGTCCCCCTCTCTCTCCACAACCGACTAAAACTAGGTTAGTTTATCATTTAATAGAAAATATTTAATCGCAATTTTCTTTCATCACATTCCACAAAAGAATGCACTCTTTCCACTTCTTTTTGCATAAATGCATTCTACACACACACACAACGATGCACGGAAAAACACAATTACAAACAACCCAATAACACGAGGTGAAGACGGGTTTCCACGGAATGAGAGCGAGAGAGACGGAGAAAACAGAAGAAAAAATAAAACACACACGATTTTCACCACACTCCGATTCCAGATACTCCCAGGGGTACGCAGCTAATTAATGGCCCCTTGTCTCACAAGGATCCCGAATTTTCGAGGATTCCCAATCCAGGATGGGTACTTATTTCAAATTCCCCCCTTCAACTGTGAACAACACTTCACTTTTCACCAAGCAAAGGGCTAAGAGTGAACAACAAAAAAAAACTTAGAAACAAGCCACACAACTTTACACGAGCCCAACAACAACAACAACATGAACGCGATACCACGATATGGTAAAAATTCCGATGTGCAAAAGTTGAACTCCAAGAGAACGAGATGGTGCTGGCCAATTACCACGGCGATGTTGAAGAAGGAAATATTTTCAATTCCAGCTTACTTTGGTCACCGAAAAACTTTACTAAACCACCAAAAACGGACTCGGATGTGGATAATTTGAGAGATTTAGTCGATAAATTTCACAGAATCTGAGATATCCTGTCTCATTTGAGGTCCAACATTCACTTAGATTTGGGTTTGGTGAGTTGATGGAACGCGGTACCACGAGCAACGACGGACTCCCGTAAGCAGTTGTAACTCGCGCTCAATACCACAATGAACTGAAGTGATCAGCTCAGCCTTGATCGAGAAGAGATTCGCGCTGCTGTGTGTCTTGTCTCGTAGATAGATGGGAACAGGTTGCTTGTGGGCTTCATCCGTCCGCAGAGAGCGCAAGAGTACCTGCCTGTGTGTGTGTGTGGGAGGTTTGAATTGGAAGGTATGACAGGTAAATCGCTGCTGATGGCGTGTGGAGTGAGTGAGACCAGACGAGTGTGCAACCATCAGGTAAACGACGCGAATGTGCTTAAGAGAGCGGGTCATACGTTACGTCGAGGCGCGAGAGACGTATCCTAAGAGAATCAACTCAATGGATTGAACATTTGGATCCGAAGTGAACAAATGTTACACCAATACATTCCATAATGACTGATGAATGTACTAGATGTTGTTGATAAACGGTTGGAATAGAACCATCTCTCGTAAAATAAAATTAGTAAATTAGGAAGTAGAGCGAGAGAAAAGTTGAATGAATGTAATTGAATGTCCAGCCAAGTTATTCAGCGATTTACTTAGAGTATGGCGAGGCGTCTACAACGTATGTGGTCATATAGAGCATAGACATCACAACTCCTGTACGAATACTCTTGTAAATGATTGTTCTGGGCTCTATGAGAACGTCCGTTGAAGAAGTACGTCCATTGAAGAAAGAATTAAAGGAGGGCTAACTCAAATAGCGTCTCGTTCACGGTCTTGCTCTTGCACGCCGAACTATATGAAAAGAGTTTAGAAAAAGGAGTCTGATTCAATTCATCATTTACGACAACATTGCAACGCTCCTAACCCTTTTGGACCCAAATACAAACTATTAAAAATATTTTGCAAAAACTATATTAACGTATGATTAGAGGCTATAATAAAATATATGTAATATGGTGGGCTGTTACAGCCCAAGGCCGGGGAATAGCTTCTCTGAAACCGCTTGTGTTGTGCCTGCTGTTGTTCTTTCACGAGTGGAAGGGAGGCAGTTTTATTCCAACTCTGAACAAGTTTGAGAAGCTTTTTCATAGACATTGATTGCTCTTGAGCATTGCAGTGAAAATTATTTTTACTTGTACCAGCCGAGAATAGAAATCAGCGTGTTAAAGTTGCGTATGGATTGACGCACATACCCACAACGCCACGTTTCTTAGCCCATTTACAGTTGCTCGCTGGGGATAAAGTTCGGCCAAATAATTTGAAGAATGTTTCTTGGGCATTTGTTTCTTCTTGTAATGGCGCCCCCTTTCCAGGTACATCAATGATTGCACGTTCAATTGGATATCAAGCTAATAATATTGCTTTTCCAGATAGTGGTTAACATTTAGAACTTCGCTTTAACCTTCCCGATTCTGCTGCACACACCCAGTTCGGTGCCAACGCGGTTAGTCAGCACCACTCACTTCTCATAATATACATAGATGCTTCGGGATAAGTGGTTGTAAATGGCCCAGTCATCTTTAATCCACAGGTGACTGACGTGACGCATGTGGCTGTACTGGCCAAATATTTTGTGATTGAATCCTCTCCGAATATCATCAACTCAAACTGGACCAAAGATCGATAGCGGAACTGTTACTTCGAGATTGCCTATAGAACTGGAAAGGGATAATCAAGTTGTTATATATTGTCAGCTTGGTCCTTTGAGAGACGTCACTACTATTTGCTGCGGAGCCGAGGTAGTCGAAGTCCATAACTACATCGATGTTATAGCTGACCATTGTGACGCTCTGTCCAAGACGACGACGTTGTATGTACTCTCTTGAGGTCAGCATATATGTACATTCGCCCTCATCCACTATCAGATTCATTTTAGCCACTTCCGTTTCAATCCCAGCAAACGGCTCGTTGTATTCAGCCAGTAAAGTCAACGGCGGCATATGGTATCAGATATACGGGCCCCTAAAGACCATGCATCTACTTTTGGCATCTAATCTTCTCAATAATGATGTTAATGAAGTCACATGACGATATGTCGCCTTGTCTAAGTCTTTTTTTGACATTGAAGGTCTCGGTGCAAACTTTACTGACCTTGATGAAGCTGCGAAACGTCTACAATACAAATTCAAGGTGTTTTCATTGAAATGTGTAAATGAAGAGCTTCTCGAACGTCTTCGTGCATAATCTGGCGAGTTTAGGAGGATGTCAGAACTAGACTTGGCATTATTAAGCTAGTTCTTCCGTAATCGAACGTAGTGTAAAGTTTTAGTCGATGGAAGGCACCCAGAGTTTCTCCAAAAGCTGACAGCAGGGAATAGTGGATATATTTAAGTATGACAGCTACTCAACGGGCGCGACCAGGAGAGCGATTGAAGGGGAGACAATCATCATTCCTATTGACGAAGTAGTCCTTCCACCTATCTATGTGGTTTTGCAGAAATCGAAAGCTGAAGAACTATGCCACAGGCCCTAATAATTTTCATCAAGTTTATCAAGATAGCTTTCAGTTCAAATGAATGACCGTTTCAAATTTGTGTGGCTAACTTTGAGATCGTTTTTCTTGACATGCTTACTTACTACCAAAGCATATACCAAATGTGTTGCTTTACACATTTCTACACAAATAGTTGCAAGATGGATGATGGAGTAGATTGTGACGTTTTATCCGAGTCTGTTAACGTGAACAAGCGGAAGTAATGGTGATTAGCGAACCCTTGTCCTGGCTAAGGTGGAACATGATATCCGCCTGCGATATCTGGATCTTTAATGATAGCCTGGCAACAATCAAACCTCCGGCATCATTCGCTATAGACTCTAAGATAGTAATCGACCGCTGCGCATCTCTTAACGAGATAACCGAATAGTTCAACATTCGTCTTTTCTGGGTGCCAGGCCATAGGGAAATTTCGGGAAACTGCTAAGCTGATGAACTCGTGTAACGCGCGGATGCTCTTTATTTGTTTGTATTTATGATATTTTATGAATGAATGAATACCTTTTGTTTTGTTTAGAACAGTTTTTATGGATTCCTTATAATTTCGAATTTCTTCGATTACTACAAAATTACTACTCATTGGGTCGGCTGTTTGCGCTGCGTGAAGAATCTCTTCTGAGCCTTTAACCTAAAGCGATCTGTATCAACGTGGTTTATTGAAATGTTTCAACTAGCTCTGGATTTTCAATCAATCTGATCAGCAATACATATGTATGTACTTTTTGCTCTTTATTGGTCCAACTGGAATGTGATTGCGACCTTCATATATCAATAAAGCCAAAATATAATTCATAAATATAAAATCCCAACAAAAATGTCGGAACTTACACGTTTTGCAAATCTAATCGTCAGGAAAAACCAAACAACAAGAATCAGTACCAGAAATGAAGTTTTGTAGAGATGGCCCATCACCCAGCCCATCGATAAATTTGAAAGGTTTTTCGACAGTTATTCACGAAATAAAGTAAATGCTCGTTCGTATTATTCATCATGTATAAAAAATGGCTGTCAAAAACTTTAAGGAGCAAGACAGTTGAAGTTGTAAAGGGTGGTTTCGGTCAAGTTTTTTTCTGCATTTCATTTGACATTTCTCAATTTCAGACTAACTCAATTTGTCTAACCATGGAAAGATACACAATCGAGCAACGTTATTCAGGCTTATTATGAAAATGGGCGTTCAAAAAAAATGCATATCGTGCACTTTCGAAGAAAATCATCTTCAGTGATGAGGCACATTTTCACCTCAGTGGATTCGTCAATAAGCAGAATTGCCGCATTTGGGCGAATGATAATCCAAGAGTGATTGCCGAAAAACCAATGCACCCACAAAAAGTGATTGTTTGGTGCGATTTATGAGTTGGTGGCATCATCGGGCCGTATTTTTTCCAAAATGAGGCCAGTCAGGCAATTACTGTGAATGGTGTTCGCTATCGTGAAATGATAACGAACTTTTTATGGCCCGAATTGGAAGATATGAATGTGGATGATATGTTGCCACACAGTTAACGAAACAATGGCTCTCTTGCGCGACAAATTCAATGGCCGTGTTATCTCAGGTAGTGGAGATGTCAATTGGCCGCCAAGATCAAGTGATTTGACACCGTTGGATTTTTTTCTTTGGGGTTATTTGAAAGAAATGGTGTAAGTCGACAATTCAAGAGCTAAAGGATGAGATAATTCGGCACATTAACGGCATAGAACCTGAATTATGCTTCAGCGTCATCGAAAATTTGGACCATCGGAGGTCGCGGTGGCCATTTGGCCGATATTCATCATAATAAAAAGAAATGACTATAATTTCTTAAATAATTTGTGTTTTATTCAATATCAATATCGGCCCTTAAAATTGACCCTTTATAATACTTCATTTCTGGTCAGAATACAATCTATTCGAATTCTACTCACTTTCGAATGCAAGTGGATTTCAGAATAAGACTGAATGCTAGGTAGCTTACAGCAGAAATGAAGTGTGATAGAGAGGCACAACTTCTACGTCTCTTGCCCCTTAAAATTTTTGGCAACCAAACCGCCAAATTGACCAATCAGAGAACAGCGTTTACGTTATTTCGTGAATAACTGTCAAAAATGTATGAATAACTGTCGAAAGGCATCTGAAATTCGTCGATAGACTAGGGGCCAATCAGCTGTGAAGTTGGGCATGTGTATAGTACTTAATTTCTGGTTTACAGGCATTACTTTTCGAATGTCAAATCAACGCTGGTATCTGCTCGATCCAAAAATATCAAGTAGCCTAATCTCCCTAAAGAGATCGAAAATTAGCCCTGCAGCGGGAACAATTACTGGACACTGCCTACTAGGCCCATTCTCCAACGACTTTTGTAGGAGCTGCCTAGACGAAAAGGAGGAGGAAAGCATCCAACACCACTGCTGCAACTGTCCTGCTCTTGCAATAACTAGGAAAGCCACTACAGGCTCCTACTTCTATGACAGTCTAATCGGCCTCCGCATAATACCGGTCAACGCACTAATAAAATTTGTTGAGAAAACTGGCTGGCTGTCATAAATCATGGCAATTTGAAAGTCCCACGTGGCGGTACAATGTGCCTCCCTTGGCCTAAGTGCGTTAATGCCACTTACTACCTACCTTCCTTATTCTCTTAGCACAGTGACACGAGTGAGGTGGAACGTGAAGTTTGAGAGTTGTTCGTATATGAATTTGAGCCTAGACACCCAGCTTATGAGTCAACGCACCACTACAATCCAGAGAGAAGGACAAATATGTTGCTTAAAGTCTCCCTATCACAACTTAGTTGAAACGAGTGTTAACCAATCCCTTTGTGTTGCTTATAAACACATGATTATTGCGGTTGATTTATCCCATTTATCAATCTCGTCCAGATAACGAAAGTAAGAAAACAAAATCTAATCTATTGCAACATATTTTCTTTAATTTTTCCAAAAAATTAAATATGAGTTAAGGTTTGACAATATCCTTTATTAAGGCTATACCCTTCCTTCATTCACTATATCAATACAAAAATTAAAAAAAAAAATGTTTAAATAAATCAAAGATAGTACAACAATTACAGTTACAGTCTATTTTTTCTCTGAAACACTGGATATACACATTTTATGGTCATAGAACGAGCACGTCGCCATATAGAGTTGATCGTTGAGCTCTTTGTTCGTGTCCAAGCACCAATCAGCCCCGTAACAAATACTCTCGTGCTCGGTATACTCGCCAACTAGCTTCAATTCACTCATCTCATCCATCGTCTTAACAATACTGAAATTTTTGTACATGCACGCTGCCAGAATTAGATTCCTATCGTGCGGGTCACTTTTTAGCCTCCAAATACCTCCTTTAAGATTAATTTCCGAGACCGGCTTCTTCATGGAACGAGTATCAAAGACTCTGAGGCGCTCATCATAGCTTCCTGTTAACAGAATATTTTCGTGCTTCGGATGACTGAGTAAGCAAGTCACACCGGCAATATGCGACTTGTTCGTTAGGATTTTGTTCGGCCCTCTGATGTCAAAGGCATGCAAAAACGTGTCATCGCCCCCAGTGAATACTCTATTCTGATCCCATTTGTCAAACGCACAAATCCAAGCTTCGAAACTATGCCCCGACCAGCAACTCAACTTATCCAATTCCGTACCGTTGTATTGAAGCAGCGTTATATCGCCTTTGGAATCTGACGAAATTATTCTGCGATTTTCAACCATCGACGTTGTCCAATCCCAGTCTAGAGAAAGCGCTAAAAGGTTATGAAACTCCGTATTAAGATCGTAGGTGGATTTAAGGACCAGCTTGTTGTCCTCCAGGATGAACACTTCGATTTGGCCTAGAGCATTCGCTGATGCTAGGGTTGCAAACTCCGAGTTCCCATCATTTAACCATTTCATGTCCAATATAGCTGGTGTTTCAAGACGATAAAGCTCTAAGATTTCATTGGTTTTGGACTTAAATCGGTAGAGATATATTCGTCCTTTTCGTCGGCACGGTGGTGAAGACGATTCGGAGGTGTCACCCTCTAACTGATATGTGCCACATACGAAGTAATCAAGAAAATTCGGATGCGGGCACCATTCGATTGAATCTGCTGAGTATTCGGTGTCCAAAGAGTGAAGAGTTTTGATTTCCTGAAAAAGAAAAAAAAAACGAATTATTGAAATATTTCCCCCTAGACATTCAAGAATGAACGATATATGTCTCCTTCAAAATGTTACCGATATCCTAAAAGAGGACAAACACAGACCGGATTCAAAGCAAAAGCTTGAGCGTGAAATTGCATACTACACGTCTAAAGTAGCGCAAGTGGCAAGTAAAAGGGAAGCACAAACACGGAAGATGCTATCAAAAAACCTTCTCATGAAAACATAAATACATAATAAAAAACATCAAAGCCTCTGTTGTATTGATCGTTATTAACCATCGAACGAAACCGCGAGGTTTCATTAATTTCGTACGGCCCTACCACGTTCCGCCATACATTTTCGGATGGCATGACGGGTTGCCAAACCGAACAAGCCTACAGCCTGAATTTCAGTTCATTTTGGTAGTTTTGTTCTTTTTCTCTCTCTATTTTCTGGTTTTCTCACACATTTTCTCCTGTCAACAGAAGCAGATTCATCCAATTCACTCGATTTCGGTTCGGTGGAAACGTGGTATAAGACGGTTCTAAGACAGTTTGGTTCTTTCAGGAGAGAAGTGCAAAGTTTCGCGGAGCATTTTACGACGGTGTATGCATTGTGTTTAAGTGCAAAAGTTTAAGTTTCGAACAGTTACCTCGCTACAGTTCGCATGTATAATGACGGATTAGTGGGGAAACAATTTAAAACCGTTAATACTTAAACAGTTTATTGTTGATATTTTTCTAGATAAAAAAAACTCGATAATTCAATATTAACCTTTTTGCATACCGAGAAATACATCTTTTTGTTTATATTCGATGGATACTGCTTGTTTCTGAACGTTCGCGTTCGCAGTTCGTGGCTCATATGAATGACATTTTAGAGATCAACACAAGCAAGAAGTGAAGAAAAGATTTTCAAAACGTTACACACAAGAGAAATCTAATTGATAGATTGTTCGGCTTATTCAACCACTTTTTTCGCTGTGTTTTGGGTGCACAGCATCTGCATTACGACTCACTTCGATCCGCTCTGTCTTGCACAAGAATTGTTTATATTTTTTTCTTAGTAAATAATGCTTTAGTAAAAACAGATTGGATGAAGGTGGTTTTCATAAATGTAACCCAAAGCCGAAAATAACGTTGATTCATATGTTTCATATCTCTTTTTTCAGATAAATATTAGTTCACACTTTATGCTATTTTCTTCGAAGTTCTGATTGTTGTCGCTTTGCTGTCGACCACTCAAATCGACAGAAATTGTCGTTTTTTTACGAAAGGTTGTCGAAACGACTTACAGCCAATCAAATTCCTATTTGTACTTGCCAATCATTTAATCCACTTATTATCAGATACGTTAAGTCTTACCAGCAGTATGGTTCGTCTAAAAATAATTGTCTGTAACATCATATCAAGATCATATTTGTAGAGGTTTTCTATTCAAAAAATAAAGTGCAAGGAACTGTTGCAAGAAATGCCAAATCCATTGTTGGCCTTTTAACGTGCTCATTATTCGGTTGCATGATTGAAATAAAAAAAAATAAGTACAAAATGGGCCGAAAATAGCCCTAAACGCAGGCAACCTGGAGATGGTAAGTCCTCAAAAGAAATATCAAACCGAAATTTTCAACACACATGAAAAATGTGTTGATATCGTGAAACTAAGGCTCCAATTGCGAGTTTCGACTATTGACTTTTATCGACAGTCGATTGATTTTGATATTGTGATTGTCGATTGAATTTCGAGTAACAATCTAAAATTGGTGCTCTTCTCACGTCTAAGTGAACTGACATCCTCAACTGTCAGACGTATACAGTTTTATCATATGCACGTTTTTAATTCACAATACTATTCTCAGTCGATTGAGTTACACACTACCAAATTAGATTTTAATCGAGAGATTTGTCGACTATCGATTCAGTCGACAATCGACAATCGCAATCGGGCCCTAGGAAAAATCCCCGAGCTAGTGCACCAAAACTTCCGGAAAACATCCGTCAGGAACTGAACAAAGAATTTGGTACCGAAACTCTGAGAAACTGCATTCGGGAGCATAGTCTTAACGGTAGAGTTGCCCTGAAAAAGCCTTCCACTAGGCATGTTAAAAGAGGTTGCAAAAGAATATCGAAGGATTTTGACTTTTGAAAAACTATCATTTCCACAGATGAATCTAAAGAGATGTTCACCAGATTTCTGATTTTTAATAACACTGGAAGTTTATTTGGTTCTCGCATAAATCGAAAAAGAGTAACTTTTTGCCTTCTATACGAATATTAATTCGATTGACTGTAGGTAATAAGGAAATGGCATAGTTCAACGAATGAAAGCGACAGCTGACTTTTGTCCACGACCAAAAACTACATACAGAAACCGATTTCGTTCGGTCGTGTCATTTGTTGTCGTTTCCGACACAGGGAATCAGGGTGAATCGTTGAACATTCGTCAACCGTAATACAAACTTCTCTCTTACGCGTTTATTCATTCGACTCGCCAAACCGAAATAGTTTGAACAAATCAAGAACTTCACCATAAATCAGTTACCCACCTGTTGGAATCTACATGACGTATACGAGACAGTTGTAAAATGTTTATAAGAGCCCCACCTTCCCATAGAATTCGTCTTCCATAGCTAAATATTTCGGGTATAAATAGACTTAGCCAATCAAGCTGCTTAAAAAATACATACAGGGAATTCCACTCTTTTATATATTTATCCAATCCAATCCAAAGAAAAGTCGACCCCATTTCAAAAGAGACACAGTGACCGTATGTTAACAACAAACAAGATTAGGTGCATTGCTCGCGCTTGAAATATTCCAGAAGTTAAGAATTTCATTGCGCTACAATCGTTGTTTCTAGGAGCGACGTTCAATGCATACAATTCCTTGTCATAGCGCCTATCTATAATCCAGCATAAAAAAATATTCATCTTTGTCATCCATTAAAATATCTTCCCATATGAGTCTCGAACTGTTGACTTCATCAGATCAATCCAAACATCAACAAAAAAATACAAACTAATTCTACTCTTAAAAAAATTATTGACTTTTGTTTTATTGGATTTTTGTTCCTTCATAAAATTTTTTCTGTTGATTTCTTTTTTTTTTTTCTGTTTTCAATTTATTCTCCCTACATTTTACGTACACTTTAGTTAGTCACTACTTATTCAACTAGTTACATAATGTTATGCATTATTTTATTTAATATTCTTATTTACGGTTGCGTTTATCTTTTTGCTTAACATTTACTTGGTTTTCATAACAATGATGGGTTCTAAGATTTTTAGCACGTCGTTATTTTCGGACTGGCCGAAATCTTTGCCGGGATTTTTGACAAATTCCTCGCCGTTAGTGATGACGTTGATCTGCTGCTGCGGGTGGTGCTGCTGGCTTTGTTGCTGGTGCTGGTGCTGGTGTGCCGATTGCTGTTGTTGCTGCTGTTGTGGAACAACTAGTAGATTATTGTGGTCCTGAACAGAGTTTGGGTTTTGGTTGAGGCCCATTTGCTGTTGGTCCTGTTGTTGCGAATCCTCATCTTGGACTGGTAGGTTGTGCAGTTGTGCGTACAATTGCTTAGCGCGCTCTTCGATGCGCTTTTTGTTTTCTGGTGCTTGGGCGCGAAGTCTTCGCATACGTGCGTATTCTGCCTGTTTAGAGAGGCGCTCCTTGCGTTCCTCTTCGCTTTCGGTTGCTCGAATTTCAGCACGTTTCATGCGTGCTCTAGCGCTAAGATTTTTAAGTCTGATCTCGCGCTGCTCGAAGGTTTCATTTGCGCGAACAGCGCGCTGATGGGCGGCCATTCTGTCCAAACGTAATCGTCGTTCTTCTTCTGTCTCTTGACCACGTCCACGGCGCTTTCCTTGCTTTACTGAAGATGTTGAGGATGCTGCGGCAGCAAGCATTTGATTGATCTCTTGCTCGAGCAAAGAATTCGCTTTTTGTTGTCTGAGCATTGCTTCTTCTTGCAATTCAGATGACAGGGGGCTGTCGGCGTAGATTTTTCTAGGGCGACCGCGGACCGGCTTTGGAAAATCCTGAATCAATTGTTGCTGCTGCTGCTGTTGATGTTGTTGCTGTTGTTGTTGTTGCTGCTGTTGTTGTTGCTGCTGTTGATGAGGCGTTTCTGGGGGCTGGGGATGTACTGGTGTTGACGACGGCGTATTGGTCACATTGAGAGTAGAGTTCGTCAACAAGTTGTAGGGGCTCGGTTGGGATTGCGACGACGTCGGACTGGGCGTGTTCGACGTTCCATGTTGAAAATGAACTGGGGTGAACGGTGGAGGCACAGTGTTCGGAGCTATGGCTAGCTGAAAGCCATTGTGATACATTGGATAGTAGGCAGTTTGTTGAGTACTTGTTGGTGTCGTTGGGCATGGTGAAGGTGATGTTCCTGGTGGGGCATTCAGCACTGAAGAACCTGGAAATGTTGACAAGTATGAGAACTGATTGTAAATAGAATTGGGCGGGTTCTGTATTTGCTGTTGATGCTGATAATTTGCTTCAGAATTGGGAGAGGCTTTTAGTTTAAGCTTATCCTCTTCAACTTGAAGCGGTAATGGGAGTATTTTAACGTTATTTACATCATGAATTTCCTGTTTCTTAATAAATTTATTTTGATAGTATTCTATTGAACTTGCGAGCGTACCGAAAGATGTTACGTTGGGAATCTTCGCCTGTTTGTGGTCATCGTAGAGGCTTTGCTGAAATAAACTGTTTGACTCGGAGTCCAGGGAAAGACTGTTTGTGGTGTATCGCATCGGTTGCTGATGCTGCTGTTGTTGTTGCTGTTGTTGCTGCTGCTGTTGTTGTTGTTGTTGCTGCTGCTGTTGCTGCTGCTGGTGTTGCGATTGTGTGCCTGCTGTGGAATCTTTCGATAAAAGTGCATTATTGGAACGCACAGAAGGACTCATGAACATATTTTGATAATATTCTATGGAATTTGCCAGCGTTTGATGCTGGTACTGAGGCGGCAGCTGCTGTTGCTGTTGCTGATTCTGTTGCTGATTGTGCTGCTGCTGCTGCCTATCCTGTTGAGACGTCAAAATCGATGATCTAGGGCTTGTCACTTCCTGATTGTTAAAATTGCCAACATTATTAACGCTATTTGGATTGTGCTTTATATGTTTTTTCTTTTCTCTGACCTTTTTTGCATACTCGTTCAACTTTTTCAGTCTATCCTTGCGTTCTTCTACCGTCTCGTTGGCGATACGCTGCCGAGCGCGAGCCGCCATCTCAGCTAGGCGCATCTTTCTCTGATCGGGACTCTCGTTTGCACGGTAAAGACGCATTCGTTCCGCCAGCTTCTGTAGGCGTTTCGCCCGTTGATCCGGTGTCTCCATTGCCCGTCGCAGTCTTTGACGTGCGGCGTTCCTTACTAAACGCATTGCACGTTCCATTTCGGACTCATTTTGACGGCGCATACGATTTGCTTCAGCATTTCGCGATAAGCGCTTGCGATACTCCTCATCCGATTCGCGTGAACGTCGATCACGCATTCTCTCTGCATTACGGGCCAAACGACGAGCTCTTGCTTCAGGACTCTCGTTCCAGCGCTGCTTTCCCGATGCTGAGAGTGGAGTAATACTACGATATGGCGAAAGTGATGAAAGACTACTGGGGCCGGGTATGCCTACAGAGTTAGCTAGTGAAACACTTGGAGGGGCTGGTTGATGATGAATTGTATGTTGATGCTGTTGTTCTTGCTGCTGCTGCTGCTGATGCTGTTGCTGTTGCTGATGCTGTTGTTGTTGCTGTTGCTGCTGAAGATGAGGTGGGAGATGATGATGTGATTGAGCAGCCGCAAGCGACAGCAACGTGGAGGGATGATCAATGATAAGGCGCCCGTTGGCGCCATTCAAACCGAGCAATTGTGAGTATTGTTGTTCGGATGGTGGTTCAATCTTTATCCCATTGGGATCAGATTCCATTATTTTTTACACACGCACTCCCAACACAAAAAAAAATCCAATATAATTCTATTAAAATCTTCTCCCAAGTTTTCGTGATTCCTCAAGGCTACAATAATCCCCGATCGAGAAGTATGAAAAGGTCATGCATTCGATTAAAGTATGTGTACAAATTTCTTCTGCACTTAGGCGCCACTTTTTTTATTGCACGCTCTTAGGACTAATATTTAGCTCTCTGTTTACAAAATACAATGAAATGCATTTTTAATGCGAATAAAAAACTACAGTGGCCTGGGAAATGGAGAAAAACAAAGTCTCCCTTCTGACAGCGACTTCTCTTTTTGACATTTGACACTTTTGCAGACGAACGTTGTTCGTACCCTTATTGGAATGAAAATGGTTCCTTTATCGATTTTTTCTCTTATCTTTGAATATGTACATGAATTATTTTTCGTTTCGCCTAGATATGTTTATTTACAAAACTTAATTCACAATGTTTTATGCACACATGCCCGCGGTCCACCGATTGCATAATGTTTATTAAGCGAATATATGTACGATCGTTGCCGACTAGATAATCCACTAACAATCTGCAGAGCGAGACATTTCTGATTGGGATTTCAAACTTCGATGTGGTTTGACCGGGCAGATGTGTATATTTGCCTCGCTCGCTCGCACCATAGAGCAGAAAACATGAGAGTGAGACCTTTATTGTCTAGAGACTTGCTGGATCGCTTGCAAATCTTTTTCTTTTTCACATTTTTACAAAAGAAACGAAGTGTATCTTCACATGTGGGATAATTAGAAAATTTGTAATTTAATGGCAGGGTTGGTATTTAACATTTTCATAACTATGCACTTGAATTTTCCTGTTTTTATAGTTATATTAATGCTTTTTTTCAGAGCACAAACGAAGCGAGCGCAAAGTGAAAAATAAACCGAATTTGCAGAATCGTTGGAAGGAGAAAGACGCATATGGACGCGTAATATAGCTTGTGTTGTTTACATGTTTTTTTTGTATTGAAGTATGATGGGGAATCTAGTACAATCAATTGACAGTGGCGGCGGGAGAAGGAATATAGTCTTACTTAAAGTGAATGGATTTAAAGAACCTGTTAAGAACGTTGGTGACAATGTGAAAATAATTCTCTCCCTATACATTAGCAAAGCATATTGAATTCTCAGATCAATGAACGCCGAAAAACGACCAATCTGCTCGTGCGACTCCTAAAATGACTGATGACTGAAAGGAACAATATTAAATTCCTTATATCGACTGTAATCATTTTATACTAATTATATTATCATTTCAGATGCAAAGCAAAATCACTTTGACACAGTAAGCCTTATGAAGCAGTATGAAAAGTGTCCGCATGCTAGTACTGTTGGGAGAAGACATTTCAAATCCGTGTTGTTATATTTGATTAACATGCTTGAGAGGAGTTCCCGACTAATGCGATAAGCCTATGTATATGCATCGCATGTTCTCGAGATAAAACTGGATAAGTTCTTTCAACGAGGGAGCACACCCTCAATTCTAGTGGAAGCACTACGAAGCCGTAGTATATCTAGGTCTTGATGCCTCGTGGTTGCAGACTGTTATCATGTGTTAGTTTCCGATTATGATTTCATCAATTCTGATAAGAATGACTATACTAGATTATAGCTCAAGCTAACTTTTTACATTGATCTTGTGCGTCAGTGTCTAGCCCTATTTCTTTCACACTTCACTCAGCCAAGTCTCGGAATAATACGACAAGAGCAAGCCAAAGATGTGAATGGACAATAAAATTGATCGTATGGTGAGATATTTTCAAGTCATAGTAAACAGCATGAACTCTTAAGTGCAATCGTTTGACATATTTTTCAGAAATCTGCAACTAGATTGAATTTCGTTCAAACTGAACTTGGACACAAGCGAGGCTGAAAATTTCCAGTAAAAACTGAATCTATGTCAAATGTCCATTTTGTCAACTGTGTACACACGGAATTCCTCCGCACACTTGAACACAAATCTAGGAAACGCTCGCAGATTGATATGCAACAAATGATTCAACAACAATTGGAGTCTTATTGTCTGATGTAGAATGGATAGTGTAATTTGTTTCTCATTTACAAAGTAACATCAATTATTTTAGGTTTGATGTACGATTGATGATGAATAAACCTAATTTTGTTTGAATTTGACTGTATGTAGAGAACATACATCAGCAGAAATCCAATTGTTTAAGCAAACAAGTTCTATGGCAAACGTTTTGTTTTGTTCTTTAACCTCTGTTGTCTGCCTTTTAGAGTCAAAACAAATGAGCCTTACACATATTCGGAAATATAAAACAAAAAGCAAAACTGTCCTTAAGAAATCTGGGGAGTATATCTGCAAACATATTGAATTGACGACCATTTGTTTCACAAACAAACCGACGAATACTGTTGACCATCATGACGTAACTTCGATTCTTCCCCATTACATCTTGGCCTTTCATTTCCTTCTGTAATTCTTAATTTATAGTATTTACGCATGCAATCCAAAATCGATTAGAATTACGTAAAAGAAGAAGTCCGAACAAGAGTTATTAAATAAACAAATCATTCAAATCCATTATACAAGATTTGCACTCAACTAGAATTTAAATGAAAACAAATGATTTTTTTTTTTTTTGCAAGAAAAAATAAATGAGACATGCATGTGCATATATATGTATGTACATGCATTTATAAACACATTTCTCCCTTAACACCGTCACCCAACCCACCGCCAACGCACAAACGTCAGAGCAAACAAAACGATAAAAATCTCAAGAAAAAATCAATAACCCTGCGGTGGTTCGATTTTGCCCCCGCCTCTGCGTGCTTGAAAGGAAAACTCAAGTCTGTTCTTATATCGTCAAGATATTTTATTAAATGCTTACTTCTAGATGTACCTACAAAACTTGCTTTATTTTCTAAAAACATAAAACACAATATTTTTTTTATTTTTTTTTTTTTTTTTTTTGATTTTCGTTTTGTTCAACAAACGACTGGTGTGAGGGGGTACTCCGAAAGAAAACACTAAAATACAATGTCGCTCGAGGGAAATACAATAGCTTGCCAAAGAAATACAGACTAGACCAATAGACAGTTAATACTTATGTATCTAGTTACATATATTGTATATCCTTTAATTTCTTGCACTCTTAAGGACTATGGTGTGTATTGTGTTGTGTTGTGTTGATAACCACTAAAAGGCGCTTACTATTACAGCTCCTGTCAGCAGCATATCTCTTTCAAATTTGTTGGTTTGTTACTTCTAGTAACCTTTCAGGCGATCTGCCAAAGGTGGTTTATCAACTTTTGGAGCTCTGGCGCGAGCCAAACGCATACGTTCAGCAGCCTTAGCCAATCGTTTCACACGCTCCTCTGGAGTTTCACTAGCCCTTCGTAGACGCTGCCTTGCCGCATTCTTCATCAGTCTTAAGGCTCTTTGTACTTCGTTCTCATTTTGCCGTCGAACACGATTAGCTTCGGCGTTTTTCGCCAAACGAGCTTTGTACTCCTCGTCGCTTTCTTTCGAACGTTTATCTCTCATTCTGGCTGCGTTTCTTGCTAAGCGTCGATCCCTGGCCTCCGGAGATTCATTCCATCTAGTGCGTGTCTTAACGCTCTGATAAGTGTCCAAGTTTAGCAAAGTTGCTGAATAATTATAATCAAAACGTGAATTATGATGAAATTGCGATTGATGTTGTGGATGATGTGAATGAGATTCTATTTCGCTTGGATATTCAGCTTTCACAAGCTCCGAATGTCCGTGTGGTGTGGTCGCGGGATTAACAATGACAATATGGTGTTCTACGCCACCACCTCCACCTGACATCTGAGAAAATTTTCCCCGCGAGAACAAAAAAAAAATGTCCCAAATCACTTGATACCGTTCACTTCACCTAAGGTGTACCGTCTTCGTTGGTTTACCATCGAAATTCAACAATTGCACACCAATCACTGATCTAACATTTATTTTAATTTCAACAAAATATTTTTTAGCTTTTGGTGGCAAAATAACGAAAGCGAAATTTTATTGTTTTTCCTTTCAACCCTTTTCCTCCTTGGTGAAATACACACAAGCGCACACGTACGATTTTAACGAAATTTGACAGTTTGATTGGTTGGGTTGAGTTGAGACAAATAGCTTGAAGAGGTTTTGGTGGGCGGGCGACGGGGTAGCCATGGGAGATTTGCGGGCAAGTGGTTTCACGCAGCATTTGGGATATTTTAATGAGATAGAAGATAAATGATGATTGGACTTACCATTTGAATTGATTGTGAGAGGCGGCAATAAAAGCACAATTCGTTCAACACTCGCGTGTGAATAAAATCAAAACAAATACCGACAGTCGAATTGGGAAACGTCAAGTTTCTCCCGATAGTGGATGGGAAATTACGTTCTTACGTTATTACCGTATGTGATATTAAGGTACACGTTACACTAATTCAGTTCCCGTATCCATGTAAATAACAAATATTTCCCTCTCCTGATCTAGGATCAAGATCATAAGGGATATTTTTTATACTGCGGACATTTTTTTTTAAAGTGCAACCACTGACATGAAATGCACACGAGAAATTGTTGAGCAATTCAAGGCAGACAAATATGATTTTTTAAAGTCTTCAAAAACCTTGCAAGAACAGATTCTTTTTGTTTGTAAAACCTACTTTGTTTTTTCTTGCTTTATTTTAATTGTGCTAAACAGTAGAATTCTTCAGATCATGTTGTTGATCATGCTTAAAAAAAGTGGTATTGTGGTAAATTTATTGTCCACTGATCAAAAAATTATATTATTTACATTTAATTTATAATTAAAGTTATATATTATAAATAATATAAATTAAAATGCCAATATTTACATAAAAACTAGCCCAGGCTCTAGTTAGTAAGTAAATTGTGTCTGATCACTTGAATAATCAACATGCGTCCAAGGCAAAAACTGGAAGAGAACAACAAATGTATTAGACATGTAAAATTTGTTATATTTTTGTTTCATGCTACGTTGTGTCTATAGTTGTTGGATAACCTCATATTTCTCTGAGCGGCCGTGGCGTTATGGGTTGGTACGTCAACCCCTACGCACTTGGTTCGATTCCTGATACGAGGAGAATAATTTTCACGGGCCCACCTCTTTCGGGTCGATGCTCAAAGAGTTTAACTGTCTTGAAATAGCTTTTCAAATCTGCCGTTCGGAAAACAGTAGGTCCCTTCCACTCGTGAGTGGACAATAGCACGCACATCACGAGTGGTTGCTGAGAAGCTAAGCCCTGGCCCTCCACAGACACTCAATCAAGATTTCTAAACAAATCAAGAAAACACCGCGGGGGTTTGAGGATGATATTGCTATTTCCTGCAGAACGGCTTCCGCCGTCAAGATGGGAGAGGAGGTTTGTGTAGTCTTGGGATTCAGAGCCATGTGTTGTATAAGTCGCCATCCTAGGGATTTGTCCGTTAGAGTGACACCGTGGAACAGTGCTTGGAACATGTTGAAGCCGCTATTATTCCTGGTGCATACTGCCGAATCCGGGATGAAATGTTAATATCCCATAGCATGTAGCACTCAGTGTTGTTGACAAAATTAATGCTGGGAGTTTAAGAGTTTTGGCTGTTTTCAAGCCGGCGCAAATGGCGGATACTATCCAGTTGTGTCTTGATTTTATGAGAATCTTGACTTTGCGAATAATTTGCAGTATAGCTTTGTTCTGGTGTTCAACATGTTCCGAATTGGGCTGCTTGAAATCATTTAAGCTGAGTAAGGCGCCTTTATGTTGTTCAAGGTTGATGGCGGAGAGTCACCAAAGATAGCATAGGCCAGGCCCAGCTTCTCAGCAACCACGCGTGTTGCGCACTATTCTTGAGATTCACCCCCCTTTGCTTGGACATCTGCCTTATCATGTTCTGACATAATTTGAATCTATTGCTTGAACATTAAAAACCATGAATTAATACGAGCAACAAGACAAGATTTTGCACTTATTTTTAAAACCTCTTTTCGATTGGTCTTCTTCTCCTTTTGGAACCAGAAGGCTGTAATTCGAAGGCCCTGACTGTCGCCGAGTCAGTGCAGTCAATACCAGAGTTAATAGACCACCGGCTTGCAAATAATGATCACGCTTAATGTGATATTCTTTGATGATCATTGACATCCAATTTATTCCCCCACTCATTTATTATTCATAAAAATACAAGAGTTGTTATGTACAGACATGCATTGTTCGATGAAACACGAACAACCTCCATTGCACAAGCTTTTGACTTTCAAGAGTCATTCACTTCTTAGGCTAACCTCATTTCAACTTCCTCGCATTTATCGTACAAAATATTCGATTGCTTTCTTGAATCATCTGTGTGATTTCCAGTTTCGTGCCCATAAATACCATTAAAAAAGAGTTTGCATGTTGTGTCATTAAAATCTGTTCAATCATCGTCATAAGGCAAACGGCAATGTTGCCTCGCCGTACATACATAGTTGTGCCAAAGCCAATCGACCATTTGGATTGGCCAAATGGTAGAAAGCGCAGAATGAAAAGAGTCTGCAAAATAATAATGATAAAGCGAGTAACATAACGAGTGAACGCAAGATATCTTGCTGCCGTACGAGAGTATCTACACAAATAAAGTTATGGTAGAGCACATAAAACCAGTTCTGTAGTCATATGCGAATATTTGAGAATTACTCAAGGGTTTATCCACCTTGAGCGGTGCTCGGCGAACACATGCTAGGCAACCAGCGACAGCAGTTGCTGGCGCTGGAACTACAGATTGCCTTAGCGGCCATACAAATTATATGAATATATGGACCGTTACAGTCACTATGCTAATGGACAAAATGTAACAATGTTTGAAAAATGCAAGAGATCTCCTGAAATCATAGATCGCAAATGGTATGTAGACAATTAAATCTGTTGTGGGCTTTGTGACTTCCAGAAGAGTTTAGACGGGGTAAGGATAAAGTCAAAATCAGTCCAAACGTTGTTCATACGACAAGTTCCAAATCATACTGGAAAAGTAAACAATGCCAATTAGACCAGTTTGTTTGCAATAAGAATATTTGCTAGTGGATTGAATGCTAGATGAATGTGTAGAATTCCATCAGTTAGCAATTCTCCGATACATTCAAAATTCCTAAGGTGTGCAAATAACTTATCAGTTAACTGGGCTATGACAACCCCTTCGTTCCCCCTCCTCGTTCTCATAAACCACATACAATCATTCTATTCTTATAAGTGACATGGCCAGAAGTTAACGACTAGTCACATGAGTTAACAGAATAACATTCAGACAGGCTTTAACATCTTGCGTCAAAGGGGTAATGTGCGTGAAACGAATGACATATATATCAGAGAACTTATCAACTTCTAGAAAGACGCCTTGAGACTGCTTAGGAATTATATACACACAAACAGTTTTCAACTTATGAATTCCCCCATCGTATCACTAGCCTTTAAGAAATTGCCGACAAGAAACCTGAAAAATCGTCTCTTATTCAGCCAGCTGAATCTGCTGTTCATTCATTTATCCCCTCCCGAAATTGGAAAAGACTAGTTCTCGTGTGACATTTGAATGGAAATGGATGTCAAAATGCATCTATTTGCATATAATTTCGTTCCATTTTAATTCTCCGTCGAAAAAGTCCATCAAATCACATTTCATGCCCCGGAAATAAAGTTTTTTTTCTCTCATTCCATATATATTTTTGTAACTAATTTATTACGGTTAGTGTTAAGTGGAAAAAACGTGTAATATTTGTTTATTTCAGTGCGGAAAATGTAAAAAACAATTCGATTGTATAACAAAAGAAACAAGAAATCTAATAAAACAATTTTTTTTTCCAAATTACTAGTACAAAAAACTCATTAAAAAAAAGTATTCGTCGTTATATTTTTTTTATAACAACTTATGTGTGCTTGCTTGTCCCCCTTTCGTTTCATATTTCGTTTCTTTCGTTTTCTTCGTGTTCCACGATATATAGAGTATAATCATTAAAAATTCTATTGTTGTACAAGTACATTGGTTCGGTCGTCGCCGTTGCCGTTGAAGTCGTCGTCATCGCCGTCGACAGACCACCACTACAACACCACTACCACTCTCTTTTGGCTAATTGACAAGAAAAGAAGGAAAAATTACCTTTTTTTCCTTTATTTCTAAGTGTTTTCCACATTTATTGTGTGTATTATTTCACATTCGATAATAGGAATAAAAAGATAGAAAAATAAACTCGTTTGGCCGTGTGCACGGAAAAGTCACATCCAGTGGTGGTCGGCTGGAGACGGAGCACAACGATATATTGGAAGCTGTCTGTTTTTTTTTTCTTTAATTTCTAACATTTTTTCCCTTTGGATTCTAAAGCAAATGAAGAAAAATGGATGAAAATATTCAATTGTGTCGGATTTGCATATCAAATTCGGAGTGTGCGACCATGATTCCGATATTCGGTGAAGATCTGCTGTGGAAGAAAATCACAACGTTGGCCGATGTTAAGGTATGTCTGCGCTCCCCTCTGTGGGTATTTAATTCGTGCGTATTATTCTGGGTTTTCCTTTCTTATCTTTTCGTGTGTTGTCTGCTCTTTAGCCCACCGTTTTCGTTTCGTTTGTTCGTTTCATTTGTGTTTACAGTTATGCGAAATTAATATTATTGGTAGTGGTTAGCCTCTGATTTAAAACACAATTATGTGGCATATTTGTGAATGTGTAATCGACTGAAATTTTATTTTTGTACGGTTTCAGATCGAGAAGGGCGATACTCTGCCGCAACAGGTGTGCATGGCTTGCGCAAAAACGGCGATCAGTGCGTGTATGTTCAAGAAGAAATGCGAGGATGCCGACAATTTTTTTCGGCATCACCTGCAGATGATGCGCAAGATGGATCCCCGTGGTGATGTTATTACAATATCCGAGAGCTCGGACAATGATCAAAACGAGGAAATGAGCGGGAGCATTCAGTGCAATAGCTCTATTGGAGCCGCCAGCATGCTGTGGTCAAACGGCAATGGTTCTGACGGTGTCCAACAAGAGCAACCAGACTACAAGAATGTTGATTTGAATTCCATTCGGCTGATGATGAATAACTACTTGTTGGATCAGCAGGCTAAGGAGGCGGATGCGATGGCAGCCGTAAATGGTATTGGAACGGGGATGGCATTGCCGCCCTCGTGTGATATGTCCATGGATGATGATCACTTACCATTAATACCGGAAATCGAGCTGATAACTCCACACGATGATGGCATGGACCGACAGGGTGGAAACGGGCAGGTGCAAGGCTTTCAATGTAATATTTGTTATCAACTGTTCGAAATGAAGCAACTTCTGAAGGATCACATGCAAAGTTGTCACGGTCGTTCGGCGCCGGTCTATGAGTGCATGAACTGCAAAAAGACATATTTGTACAAGCGTTTTCTTGAGAAGCATGTTCGTCGTGGACGCTGTGTCAAGAAGAGGAGGAATCAAACGTAAGTAATACGAACATGAAATTAACGTTGTATAGAAAGCAATATGAACAACCAGCGGACACTTTGATTTCAGATTTTAGACGAATTTAAAACTCCGGTTGAATGATTTAGGTTAACCCAATAGATGTTTCTTTTTCTTCTCCCCATTCACAGTTAATAAATAGTAATGCAAATAAACACCGAACAAATCTAGAATTCGATATTTCGATCATTCTTATCTAACACAATCAGAAATACACTCGTGCAATACATGGGTGTAGGTTTAGTCGTATCAAATCCAAAACAGATACGAAAGGTAATTTACATTTTAATAAAAGACTATAATTAGTCCAACAATAGTCACATAGAAGCAAAGCGATCAAAAATACACGAATAAGAAATCAAATAAACATGCAAGTAGAATCGTTTTTAAAAGTGGAACAATATTAACAAAGTAAGGAACATGTAACGCCACCAACTGAACCTACTTTCGACGGATGCCTCATAAAAATATATACCGTTTCTTCAAAATAATTACCATACCAACGGAATGCCATTGAATATTAAATTGAAAACATGGTCTGCCTAATTTTGAATAAGATTATATTGGAAAATGTTTAAATACGGGGAAACATAACAAATACTGTTACTGGCTGATTTTTCTTACTATTACTACTGATTTCTCTTCCTATCAAAGGGCTTACGATTAAATCTCTTCTACTGCATTTGCAGTCACTGGTATACTTTCGTAGTTGTAGCTTTTGATATTCTCTTCGTAAAGACAGATAATTGAATGCCAGTATGCGACGGATATCACTATTCTTGGGTCAGTTAAACTTGTTCACATAATTATATATATTTGGCTCCAACTACGTGAGGTGATAAACGATGTGAATGACATGCGAGTTCAACATACTGGTAGCAGATTGATTGTAATCCACAATAGCATTCATATTCATACATATATATGGTAAACACACAATTAAATCGTTGTCTAGCTCTAGAGACAAAATGTTTTTTGAATTGATTCTTTTGTTGGACTGTCATTTGTCATATATTGGAATTTATTTTAAAGCGTGTTTCTTGAAATAACTCTTGTTTATTCTCGTTTTAAGAAACCATCGACTTGTGAAATTATTATTCCCATGCCTTTTATTTCACAAGTGACGACGTTTCATGGGCGGGGTTATACATTACTGCATTACTTAAGTAAAACTCACTTTTTGTAACTTGTAACTTGTAACTGCTCATGTGATTAAGTTACTTTTAAGAATTTTTGCTTACTTACAAAAGCCTCAATTTGTTCTTTCTTCTCCGAGATTTTGGTCTTCCCTATCCACTGTCCCCTTTAAGCAAGCAAAAGCTCGGTTTACCTTTCTTCTTATCGTTTCGACAACATTTCGATTTTACTATATATGTATTACTGCCTCCGACGATAGCTCTCTCGTTTTGTTGTTCGTTCGCATTCGATAAGAGGTAAAACAAACAGAAAATTACCTTATACCTCCACCCCCTCTTCACTCCATTTTTGTTAGCACTGTGAGAAGTTACACATTCCAAAGAAGAATGATTCAGAACATAAGTTGTAATGAAACACACAGCTTTGGCTTATGTTTATGAACGAAACATTAAATCAATAAAAAGAAAATATAAACATAAAATATTCCTCTCGAATGGGGTTACAAAAGCAAATTGTCCCCCACTCAATTTCACAGTCGAATCACATTATCGAATCACACATTTCAATTTCAGAACTCAATGTGAGTTTCCGTATATAACAGCAAACAATACCAGAAATACGCATCAATTGATTGCACATATAAGCAACGATAACTCGAGATAAATATTTAGTAGCATTAAATATGTCTTTCGTTGTTTTCGTAGATATTTTGGAGTTAGTTCCCCTTATTTAGTATAATAAAAAATTTTAGTCAATGCCATGTGATCCCCCTCGTGTCACATGTCACTTTGACAAATGTGTCAAGTCTCCGCTGCATAAAAGATACATAAGTTTATGGATGTTAAGAAATATACAGCGAAGGTAGTTCTTATCTTATAATTTTAATTCTAGCCGTCCGATGCAATGTACTGACTGTCATGTCCTATTCCCCACTGGACATCATCTTGGTTGGCACAAGAGAACCGGTTGCCCATCCCGTGCCGCAAAAGTGTATGTGAAGTGAATTCCCATCTAGTGTTCCGCTAATTATGTTTTCATTTTTATCGGTTTTAGGCCCTTACAGCAGTTATTCAAACAAAATATCGTCCAATACAATAACTTTCCAAAACCTGAAATTCCACCACGTAAACCAGACAATGCCTTTTACATTCACAATAGAAGGTAACTATTTTAGGCTAACATCAACGAGCAGCTTGAAGTAATAGAATGTTTTTCAGAATTTTCGTAAACAATTCCAAGAGGAAAGGACGAACTCGGATAAAGCTAGATGCAAACAAAATCGCTTTGGCTAAACAATTAATCCTAAAAGAGGCTACAACAACTCAAATTGCTCAAGAGCTCAACATATCTCGTACGTTCGCATGGCGTCTGCGTAAAAATCTGGTTAATGGTGTAAGTTTACACGAACGATTCGTAGATCAGCCAGGAGAGGGAGTAGAAATGATGGTGCAACCGGGAGACGAACAAAAGCCAGCAACGGCTGATACTTCTAAAGCCGTAGCTGAACAAATTATACTGAGTATTAAAAACGAACAAATTGAAAATGATACAGAGACTGAAAGTCGACGTGTGGAGCAGAGCACTGAGATAAAGCAGGAGGGACAAGACAATGGTGATGATGATGACGACGACGACGATGATGATGATGACGACGATGACGATGACGACGATGACGACGATGATGATGACGATGATGACGACGATGACGACGACGATGATGACGATGATGATGAAGACGAAGAAGAACAAGAGGCAAACAAGAACAATGTCGATCAAAACAATACCCAAATGAATATCCAAGCGATGCAACAACAAGTAAAATATGAAAATAATTATACCAGCGGGGAAAATAATTGCATGCAGCAACAAATTGCACTGTCGAACTACCAGAACAGTGTAAATAGTGATATGCAGCAGTTTGCAACGGCAATGGGGATAGCAGCAACCAATCAGATGAATATGCACAACGAGAATGCTGAGACATCCGGTGACGATGACGACGATGACGATGATGATGAAGATGACGATGATGACGATGATGACGATGATGATGATGATGATGACGATGAGGAGGAAGAGAATGAAAAAGGTAGAAACTCATCTGAACAGAATATTGATCAAATGCAAAGATACAAGCAACACGTCTTGCAGTCTATGCCAGGCGTTTTCCAGATTCCACCGTAAGTCGTATAATGACCGTTTCACTCCTAAGTTGCTTAGTTAGTTTTCTTTCCATTTCAGACCAGGCTTTCAGTTACCAGTGAATCTTTCCATAAAGCCAATTCCGCCCATAAAAGCAGAACAACCGTAAGACAACCACACAATTCTCAAACTCGGTTTAGTAATGAAACGCACTCTTTACATTTAGCCCAACAAAGAAGCCCCGTAAACCGAATGTCTTCATTGACGATGAAAAATACGAGACAGCAAAGGTTCTGGTATCACAAAATGCTTCCACCATGGAAATCGCACGCCAATTGAACGTTTCCCAGATGACGGCATGGAAGCTGCGTGACGCAATAGTAAAAGGTATACCATTGTCATACCGTAGCAGACGCGAAGCACGCCCTAAGCCAGCAGAATCGCATCAACAAAAACAGCAACAACAACAGCAGGTATCACAACAAACTGCACCAAGTACTCCAAAAGCAAATATGCCACGACGTCGCTTAAAAGCAGCTGAACGTGAACAACGTGACAAAGAAATCACACGCGAAATACTCGAAATGATCAAAGAAGACAGCAATATACAGTATTGGAAGGTATCGGCGAGACTGGCCGAAAAGGGTTACTCAATATCACCCTCATCGGTGTGTCAGAAGTTGAAGGCATTGGGAATACATCGACGCTGGAAACCAGGTGATAAGCCACCAATGCTTGATATGGACAACTTAAAGAATAATATGGGAGCAATGGGAGGTGGTACTTCTACCGATAGTTTTGAGTTCAACAATGAACAACAATTCGAGTTGGGTGGTGCACACTTTCTAAGTGCCTTTACGCATTAAAGACGATAAAAAACTTTAAAAAGTTACCTCGTGTCTGCATGCGAATATTCTGTTTTTCGTTTTTTTTTTTTTCATTGTTTTTCTCTCCTCATTTTTGTACTCATATCCTTAAAGTATGTCTATAAGAATTTGTTTGTTTATTGATCCCTTCCAATATTGCCGTTGGATATTTAAATACCCTCAGCCCCACCCAAAAACAAGAAAAAAGGTATAATAGACTATTGTCCGTAAACCCAAAGGGTGGCAGTAGATACACAGTTATTGATTATACGTTGTTCTATAATTATAATAAGGTATTTTCTTTTTCGTTAATGAAAAGTATTTTAGTTCATAAGCAAAACACATTCACAATCATATATATATTTACACGTTGACGGATTCAGTTGATTTATTGGTTTTCATACACAAAAACTCAGTTATATCCTGCTAGACGCGATCATTTTCCAATTAAGAACTGAATAACAAAACCACACGTTGCTGGGAGCGGGAAAATTATCATAATATTGTCCTCAATGCGGATGTGTTTATTGAATTCCTTCAAGTTGTAGTAGTTGGTTGTAATACTTGCTCAGGTTACGTCTGTGAAGTTAATTTTTACAACATGACCACTCACTTAATTATTTCAATGCAATCAACCGGCTTTTTATGGTTGTAAGAGCATATTTTTTTCCTTCAGACATTGGTAACTGGCTTCTTATGAACTTAGAAGCTAACGCTTTCTCACATACGATCACGCCATAGTTGAGCTTGTTTTAAAACAATTAAATCTTTTACTATTCACAAAAGAGTTTTGATGACGCAAATGTAGTAAAAAAGAAAAAAACAAAACATTAACCACAAACAAAAGAGAAGGTAAAGAATAAGTGCAATAAAAATTCATCTCAATCAATTTAATCAGCGATGACATGAATTTCAGTTAACAGCATGCAATGATGTAGTTGTTTAATTGTTTTCTCTCTTAATTTTATGAATTCCATGGACATTGTTTTGAGACTCAAAATTGCATTCACTTGATGTTTCTTTGAGTCTGGCCTAATTTATTTAAAGCAGTTTAGTTTAATATTTCGTTTTATGATATTGGTTCAATCAAATAAGACATTGCGAACCAAAATTCGATGAGTATTTTCTGAATTTTTGTATATTGGTTGCATAATGTTACGGATGGATGTTCAGTGCAATCATTTTCACTAGTAATGCTCGCCCTATGTCTGGATAGATGAATAGCAAAGGCAAGGACATTCACCCACCCTGTAGTATAAATGTAACAACACACTAATGAGCTAAATGCATATTGAAGCAGAAATAAATTCAACACATCATACCCAACGACTAAAATAAAAATATTTGCATGTGAGTCATATGATAATTTTTTCCTCCTAGTGCTCATGAAATAAACTACAAACAACTATATATACCACACGTATTACTAAAAGCAACACACGTATTACATTATATTATTTTTAAAAATCGTTATAACTTTAGTAAAAATCTAATGAAGGCTAAAACTATAAAATACTAAACGATTATCATTACTAACACCATCATGCAATACACTCCATTTTGTAGAAGAAATGAAATTATATAATATATATATATGCTCTAAAAGATCATTATATATACATATATATGTATATATAATAGTATACAATAAAATAAGTAAAGAAAAGAAAAAAAATAGTATACAAAGAATTTGAAATTATATTCGACATAATGAAAACATTCTATTTTGAAAGAATCAAAAAGAAATTCAAACGTCTAGCTTTAAGACACTGCAATCACAGCAACAGTATAAGACATAAAGAGATTTAGATCTATATATTTTTTTTATTTAATTAGGTTACTTTGAAGTACTACGTGTTTTGTGTGCGAGGTGCAACATTTAAATGTTTTTGCTCCTTGGGAAATCACACGAAGGCAAAGCATAAAGACATTTTATTTTATTTTAAGTTATGTTTTGTTTAAATTATATATTTATGTTTCAAACATTTCCATTTGCTGACATTCTATGTATTGTGTTAGTGTTTTTTTTTTTTTAGGTAATTAGATACATAATATATGTGTATTTAGTATATGCAAAACTACATTAATGTTGTGTAACGAAACTTTCTTATTCTATTTGGCGATTATAGTGCAAATTGAATGAAAAATTAACAAAGAAATGAATAAATAAAATTTTCAGTAATACAGTTAAATGTTTTTTTATTGACCCTTGTGATGGTAATAGAATGGAAGTAGAAATGCTGAATTTTCCATCGTATGTATCTAACATTCATCATAAAAGTCGAGGACTTCATCTTTATTCAAAATACAATTGGTTTGTAAATACAAAGCAAAGCGACTAGTGAACTGACCGATTATCAGCATAGACCTCGCAATCAAAGACGCCAGAAATTCAAAAAATGAAAATAGCTTATTTTAGAAATCTAGTTTATGAGAATACTATACATAAGTAGATGCAAGTAAGTGTTGTATTTGCCACCTCCACCGTGGTTGATTTTCACAAGATTCTCAACAAAATAAAAGTAATATTATGTTTTAAAATCGTAATTTATTATACAATTGCTTGGATTTATTTTATAAGCTTATTGTTAAATGGAATTCCATTATCTGCCTTACAAACATAACATCTTCGTAAGACACTTATGTTTACTAAATACTCCCACTTCAAATACTAGTTACTTCCTTAATTTTTCTCCATCAACTTATCTTGACTCTCGGTCCATGCTTTCGCAATCATTTGCTTTGTCTGCGAGTCTCCATTCTGGAACATACGCTTCATTATATTAACTAAAGCATCTTCCCCTTTCATTTCATTCTTCATAGTGGCATCTTGTTTATCTTTTAGTCGCTTCTCAATTTTTGTCAAATGAGACCATGTAACGCCTTCGTCCTTCTTCTTCATATAAACAGCTACCATACCTGTCTTAATTTTCCGATAACTTTTTACTTCATCAATAGAATGCAATAAGTTAGTGATAGTCAAGCCATAGTCTTTGTTGTTCAAATTTTGTGCATAGAAGTTCATGGTGTTTTCGGTGAATGTTACTTTTACGTCGTTCTCCGATAGATTTTGGATGCCGTCCAATGTAATGAACATTTTCACGAACTTGTCACTTTGATCCCATGCATATTCATTCAGCTCTACTAGGTATCTATAGGAGAATGATGTTTATCTGTTAAGCATCTATATTCGTTTTCTAGAATTATCATACCTCTTTGTTGGTAGCGCAGCCGTTGCAACTTTGGCCGTACTAGTGTGTCCATTCTTCCCGGCTTCGGCTTCGGCTTTGGCTTTTATTTCGATATTCACAATTTCGGTCTCTATTCTATGCTTTTCTATAATCAGAACATTTTTTATTCGTTGCCGTTTTGCCTGGCTTAATAATGTTGTGATTTCTTCAACATCACGTCTCAGCTGTAGTCAAAGAAAGGGGAATGGGTTAAGTTGCAATACGATTGAATTCGTATAAAAACTTACCTCCTCAAGGGACATCTTGATGTTCAAAATGATTTAATTTAATTGCTATACAAACGCAGAAGTATTTTTCTCGAATTAAATTGACACGCTAGATTTGCGCTGTATTTAATTGATCGAATTAAATGAAGTTTTCATCAGATAAAGAGATAAAATGTGGTGCCAGACAAATGTCAGAACAACGTTAATAAACATTTCTCGAAGGTTTGTTAAAAGTGATGCCAAGTCAGCAATTTTTTCAGCAAATTTAAAAACGAAAAGTCACAGGAAATGATTTTTTTTTTAATTTCACATTTCAGTCATATGAAACTTCTATTGAATCATTTCGAATAAAACACTGTTATTGCTTTTCTTCGTAGGTAAATAAAACAAATCCAAGTGAACAATAAGACGGTTAATCTAATGGAAAACGTAAGGCAGATACTGTGAAGGTACAAATTCTGCAAAACTAAGGAATTCTGTCAGATAGCTTATTCAATTTTATCTCATGTTCGTTCATGCCTATTTTAGTTAGTCCTTAGAACGCTATGTACCAGAAATAAATGTATACCTGCATGAGCCGCGACTAGCGAATTTCACAAGCTCGGCATTTTATTAACATGAAATAGCTGATAATTTTTTAGTCGTGGATTTGTGACCAGCGACCACGAGTTGAAGGTCGCGAACGTTATATGGTTAGTTAGTATATTTTAACTGCATAAGTTTACTCCAAGTATACGCATGCTATATCTGTTTCACAATAAACACGAATTAAGTATTACTTCCATTCAAATTCTTCATATGACGGTTTAAATTGTCTTCATCATTACTTCTTGCAGTTTTTCTTTATTAATAGCATCCAATTCGTGCACGACTATTTAATTGAATAATGTTGTCAAGGGTACTACCTGGAATACATTTTAATCACAAATCGTTATCGACGGTTTTATTTGACCTCAGCTTATGGATGATTTGCGTGTTGGCTGCAAATCAATTAAGCCCACAATCCGCATCCATGCCTACAGGACTACAATACAAGAACTATTCAAATAATAATCATTAATCGTTTTATTGAATGGCTTATTTATACTTGTATATTGAATAGAAACACAATTAGGATTATCACACTCACGAAATTAAGGGGATGTGGAAAGCTGATTCGTATACTTATCAGTTTAAAGTTATTCGATAAAACACAATCGTTAACTTAATTCCTTGCGGCTAATAACTTTTTAATGATGAACACTGTTGCAACTCCAATAACTATAGCGCCAACTGCAATCTTAATTTCCCTTTAAAATAAAAAGAACACAATCATATTTGATGATTTTGCGTAACTTTATTTTCTCAAGCAATAGAAAGTAAAAAAGCAAGGAAATAACAGTTATTTGAGGAAAATTAAAGCTCCAAAAACACCAATAATTACAGAGACAATCTGACTTTAAATTGATTTTGTGCAATTTGTTCCGAAATGGAATGTACTCTATTTAATTAAGAATCATATTCCACGATCACGATAGTGTACAACATTTTCTCTCTGATTCTGATCTGTGAAGTATTTAAAATCATTGAACAACCAAAATTAATACTCATTTGTAAGTATTTGCAACAATATAACTCTTCGTGCATCACCCAGAATTGTGCAAAGTGCAAATGTTAAATTGTATTAACAATCTTTTTGACTTACTTAAGATGAGCTTGTTGAATTGATAACTTATTGGAATTAACTATAATAATGACAAGTGGTTAGTAAATTATGAGTATTTTGTTAGAAATCTGTTAAGGTAAATTGAGTTGACCATAACTCTGTTAACTCTGCACTTTTTAGAGAATTTAATGGAATTGAAATGAATGAAGTAGTCAATCAGTACATGCAGTGCTGTGAAGGTTTGCTTGTACTCATGGTTATGACAGAGATTTGAAATCGATACCAAAGCACTGTAAATCGTTCCACATATCCATGTGTATGGAATTTAACAATCCAGGTAAATGTAAGAGCTAGACTAAGATCGAATGCAGATTAGTTAGCAGGCAAGTTAGAGTAAATTTTTCGACCTAGGTAGTTACTATCAGAAATGAAGTATGATAGAGATGCCCAACTTCTACCTTTCGTAGATGGACTAGGGGTCAATTAGCTGTGAAGTTGGGTATCTCTATCAAACTTCATTTCTGGTTGCTATGAACATTTCAATTATTTTTCTGTTTTATTTTGATTGATTAAAAGTCAGGTCAAGTGAATTAGGTGTATAGATTCAATTATTTATACTTGAAACCACTTGCTTTATACACAATCAATTAAAGCGTAGACAGCAGGTCTTGTGTTAGCCAGTATATCAACACATCGAACATTTTACACATTTATATAATTTTAATAAGAATAAACCGAGATAAATTCCCAAAATGGCTTAGTAATAAAAAAATGCATGCTGCGGAAATATAAAGAGATGAATTTGATTAGTAAAATGTACACTCTGAAAGTGCAATTAATTCCAAATTACTTTTATACGGCACAACAAACACTACGAATTTATGTAGTCCCTCATCATGGAAATGGAATCATATAGTAACAGTATTATATTCGTCCAATTCATATGTATAGTAGCGACGTACATTACATGGGTAGATTTTTGTAAAGAAAAATCCCCGAGTAGTTTATGTACCTATATGTATATGTAATGCCTATTCAAATTATTCCTTTCCTTGATTATGACATTTTTTGAATTATTTTCTTCAATAAGTTTTAAGTGGTACCGTGAATAATAAGACAATACTGTGTATCATATACTTGAAATGAAAGTAGAGCATATCACAAGCAATAATACTCGTTCTTACCTAATTGGTATTTGCACATCGGCCCGTTTCAAGTTTCCTACGAAATACTTCGTCATCATTTCCCTAATGATGGCATATAATAATAAACCTCAGTGCTTTCAATTGAATATCTAATTTGTTACCTAGCTTCACTGCTATGACCGACATCATTGAAACCCTTTGTCGCATCTGTTCCAGCTGAGTCGTCTATAGGTTCTTCACCTCCGGGATGCTAAAAATAGCACTTTATTAATCTTTCCAAAAGATCTATGAGTTGAAGTAAAAGGTTACCTCTAGGCGAAACTTTGTTAAATCGTAAACTTTTTTTTCTATAACCACCCACAAGTCATCAGGTGTATTGTGTTTTTTAACCTCTTCCATTGTATATTCAACTGCTGCCGACATCTTGGAGATATTTCGATTAACTACCAGAATTTTTAAGAGTGATCAGTGCAAATTCTCCCGAAAAAAGAACTATGATAAGGAACCCCTCGACAAAACTACAGCAGCTTCGATTTTGATATGAATTTAATCATGTGTGAATGTGAAGTGATGTGAAGTATAGCGAACCGGGTATTCACTTGAAATCGAAAGCTTATCCACAAAAGCTGCAAGAAGTCATTTTGTGGAAGGTAACACGCTTTGGAATACAGGATAGAGAATAGTACTTTAAGCCGGCTTAAATCGACTGTAAGCCCAAGTATAAAACTCAATCTTGAATTATTTAATAGCGAATTATCAGCTTACCTCCTATTACATGCTCACAATAACATAATTTCAATTTCATTTCAAAACGATGTAAGAAATCATCACAGCCAATTCAGCTTTGCGCCTGAACGATAAAAGTGACATTTGACAGATTCAAGATCCGAAACATGTCAGCTGTGTGTCAAAGTGAATGGCCGGTGAATGTATTACCTTTTCCGTAATTTAACATAATATTATTTTTGCTAAATTTAAGTTATTTCACATTTCATCACTTCATGATGTTATTTGGATTGCAGTTAACCTCACAATTGGTTAAAAGAGTGACACTCTGCAGCAGACATAGCCTTCAAGCTTACAATTCACTTAACCGGAATTTCATAACTTCACCAAATAGATATACTTTCCTTAAACCGAATAATTTATACATAGGTAAGCAAGTCACGAAAGGAAGGTATCCTTCACAGATCAGGCAGTTTGCACAAACTATTGTACCTGAAAAGGGAAGCAAATTGGTCGGAGCATGGCTACTGGGATGCAGCGCAATGGTGTTCGGGGCAGTCGTCTTGGGTGGTGTCACACGTTTGACTGAATCCGGTCTGTCAATGGTCACATGGAAACTTCTTGGAGAACAGAAACCTCGAAACCAACAGGAATGGGAAGAAGAGTTCGAGAGGTATAAGCAATATCCCGAATTCAAAATGAAGAACTCCAGTATGACGTTAGAAGAATTTAAGTTCATATACTTTATGGAGTACTTTCACCGGATGTGGGGCAGGGCTATTGGCGGATTTTTTGCTCTGCCAGCAGTATATTTTTGGACCAAGGGGTATTTCAACAAAGGAATGAAGATACGCGTGCTTGTATATGGAGCTCTGATCGGTGCCCAAGGGTTAATGGGTTGGTATATGGTAAAGTCAGGCTTAGAGGACCGCTTTAAAGATGTCAACGATGTGCCAAGAGTATCACAATATCGTTTAGCATCGCATTTGTCGTTTGCATTTGTACTGTACACATTATTCCTGCATTCATCCTTGGGACAATTATTACCCGCAGAACGTCTGACTGAAATCACTCGCGGTGCTGTAAAGTTCAGAAAGCTGGGCCACATCACAACAGGCATGATATTCCTCACTGCACTATCAGGCGCATTTGTTGCTGGTTTGGACGCCGGGTTAGTCTATAATTCATTCCCAAAAATGGCTGATAAATGGATACCTGACGATATATTAGCGTATACTCCAAAATTAGTTAATTTTACCGAAAATCCAACAACTGTACAGTTCGACCACAGAATCCTTGGGATTACAACTCTCTCGCTGATATCTGGAGTGTGGATACTTTCACGAAAGAGGCATTTACCCCGAAGAGCCTACTGGGCCGCCAATGCGATGGCTGCAATGGGCTGGACGCAGGTAGCTTTGGGAATAACTACGCTACTTACTTACGTTCCAGTCGCAATGGCTGCTGCTCACCAATCGGGATCGTTAATGTTATTGTCATTGGCAATTTGGTTACAGCATGAATTGAAGTTTGTGAAGTATATACCGAAATAAAGTTATGTTTTATGTAACAAATTGTTTATTTTATTGTTTTATTAGAATGAAATCGTAAGCATCAAACCAATCCAATTCTTACTCCAAATAAATTCAACTAGTTGGCAACATATGTTGCAGATTTCTGTCTTCAAGTGGGGTCAATTTAAATTCGGTGGTTGCATCTGATAATCTCCTGATAATCTGACACCTCCCGTTTGTTCACTAAAAGTTAAACAAAACTTTGGGATTTTTCTCTTCAACTTCTGGATTTGCTTTCATTCACTCAAATTGTATGGTTTCAACTTTCAAATCACAACCCATGAGTTTATCAACTCTTAGGGATAGCAGAAGTTAAGCGATCAAATCGGGGATTTTGCTCTTTTTTTTCTTCCATTGGCGTAGTTGCATGCTCACGTCTGTATACAAGATGGATTGATTATGCGTATCATTTATCTTTGTCTTCTCTCAAGGCGGAACAAAATAATGGTGCTCGAACTAATACAGGATCCAGTGCCATGAAGCGAGAGAAGATACTGGTCTTTGATAAATTATTTTTCTTTTCTTGTTAACAGGGGCCCCCGTGAATTACGGGCAAGTACACACTGACCAATCGTCAATATTATTCGCTCGGATCAATTCAATATGCACATGCAGACTTTAATAGTGTAAGCATTACAAATATGCATAATCGCTAGGGCTGTTCCCCATAACATGCCGACCGCAATTGAACACCAGACATAAAGTAATGTAAATATGTGTTTTAACACGAATTTTTTATTGATAGGATTAAAGTTGAACCAGCAATTGTGACTAGTCTCCTTACTTTAATTCAAGAATACAGACATTGATGGGAGGTGACAGAAAAAAACGACCCGAGAATTTGTCACCTCGTCTAAAAGAATAAGGAAGAATTTGCATAACTCTAAGATGTCTTTGGTTCAGAACTCGGATATATTGGTGCGCGTATGATTCACATTTCAATAACAGCCCAAGAAAAAGAACGACGAGAACGTTTCGAATGGATTTCTGGTTATCATTGGAATTATCCTCGATTGAAGCTATCAGGCACCCTAATTGTTAATTTATAAGCGTGAACAAATATCAACTTTTCAGAATCTCCACTGCCCTCCAACTCGACCATCAACGCATACCAACATTTAATCGGCCAAACTAGATTCCAAGAACTAAAGTAAACTCATTTATAAATTGATTCGAATCGTAACATTTATTTGATTTCAGAAGAAACAAGAACATTCTATCAGAACTTGTAAAAGCATCTTGATACAAAATAAAGAATTAATGCAGCATTATGTGAAAAATACTATTTTGTTGATGAGATGAATTTTGAATTTAATCAGTGGAAATAATTTAGAATGCGCCACCGCGGAGACGAAGTACTAAATGAAGGGTGGACTCCTTCTGGATGTTGTAGTCGGATAAGGTGCGTCCGTCTTCCAACTGCTTGCCAGCGAAGATCAAACGTTGTTGATCTGGAGGAATACCTTCCTTATCCTGGATCTTGGCCTTCACATTCTCGATCGTATCACTTGGCTCTACCTCCAAGGTGATGGTCTTGCCGGTCAAAGTCTTCACGAAGATCTGCATACCACCACGGAGACGGAGCACCAAATGGAGGGTGGACTCCTTCTGGATGTTGTAGTCGGACAAGGTGCGTCCGTCTTCCAACTGCTTGCCGGCGAATATCAAACGTTGTTGATCTGGAGGGATACCTTCCTTATCCTGAATCTTGGCCTTCACGTTCTCGATGGTATCACTTGGCTCTACCTCCAAGGTGATGGTCTTGCCGGTCAAAGTCTTCACGAAGATCTGCATACCACCACGGAGACGGAGCACCAAATGGAGGGTGGACTCCTTCTGGATGTTGTAGTCGGACAAGGTGCGTCCGTCTTCCAACTGCTTGCCGGCGAAGATCAAACGTTGTTGATCTGGAGGAATACCTTCCTTATCCTGGATCTTGGCCTTCACATTCTCGATCGTATCACTTGGCTCTACCTCCAAGGTGATGGTCTTGCCGGTCAAAGTCTTCACGAAGATCTGCATACCACCACGGAGACGGAGCACCAAATGGAGGGTGGACTCCTTCTGGATGTTGTAGTCGGACAAGGTGCGTCCGTCTTCCAACTGCTTGCCGGCGAAGATCAAACGTTGTTGATCTGGAGGGATACCTTCCTTATCCTGAATCTTGGCCTTCACGTTCTCGATGGTATCACTTGGCTCTACCTCCAAGGTGATGGTCTTGCCGGTCAAAGTCTTCACGAAGATCTGCATACCACCACGGAGACGGAGCACCAAATGGAGGGTGGACTCCTTCTGGATGTTGTAGTCGGACAAGGTGCGTCCGTCTTCCAACTGCTTGCCGGCGAAGATCAAACGTTGTTGATCTGGAGGGATACCTTCCTTATCCTGGATCTTAGCCTTCACATTCTCGATGGTATCACTTGGCTCTACCTCCAAGGTGATGGTCTTGCCGGTCAAAGTCTTCACGAAGATCTGCATACCACCACGGAGACGGAGCACCAAATGGAGGGTGGACTCCTTCTGGATGTTGTAGTCGGACAGGGTACGTCCGTCCTCAAGCTGCTTTCCGGCGAAAATCAAACGTTGTTGATCTGGAGGAATACCTTCCTTGTCTTGAATCTTGGCCTTCACATTCTCGATCGTATCACTTGGCTCTACCTCCAAGGTAATGGTCTTGCCGGTCAAAGTCTTCACGAAGATCTGCATACCACCACGGAGACGGAGCACCAAATGGAGGGTGGACTCCTTCTGGATGTTGTAGTCGGACAAAGTGCGTCCGTCTTCCAACTGCTTGCCGGCGAAGATCAAACGTTGTTGATCTGGAGGAATACCTTCCTTATCCTGGATCTTGGCCTTCACATTCTCGATCGTATCACTTGGCTCTACTTCCAAGGTGATGGTCTTGCCGGTCAAAGTCTTCACGAAGATCTGCATACCACCACGGAGACGGAGCACCAAATGGAGGGTGGACTCCTTCTGGATGTTGTAGTCGGACAAGGTGCGTCCGTCTTCCAACTGCTTGCCGGCGAAGATCAGACGTTGTTGATCTGGAGGAATACCTTCCTTATCCTGGATCTTGGCTTTCACATTCTCGATGGTATCACTTGGCTCTACCTCCAAGGTAATGGTCTTGCCGGTCAAAGTCTTCACGAAGATCTGCATACCACCACGGAGACGGAGCACCAAGTGCAGAGTGGACTCCTTCTGGATGTTGTAGTCGGATAAGGTGCGTCCGTCTTCCAACTGCTTGCCGGCGAAGATCAGACGTTGTTGATCTGGAGGAATACCTTCCTTATCCTGGATCTTGGCCTTCACATTCTCGATCGTATCACTTGGCTCTACCTCCAAGGTGATGGTCTTGCCGGTCAAAGTCTTCACGAAGATCTGCATACCACCACGGAGACGGAGCACCAAATGGAGGGTGGACTCCTTCTGGATGTTGTAGTCGGACAAAGTGCGTCCGTCTTCCAACTGCTTGCCGGCGAAGATCAAACGTTGCTGATCTGGAGGGATACCTTCCTTATCCTGGATCTTAGCCTTCACGTTTTCAATGGTATCACTTGGCTCGACTTCCAATGTGATGGTCTTGCCGGTCAAAGTCTTCACGAAGATCTGCATACCACCACGGAGACGGAGCACCAAATGGAGGGTGGACTCCTTCTGGATGTTGTAGTCGGACAAGGTACGTCCGTCCTCAAGCTGCTTTCCGGCGAAAATCAAACGCTGTTGATCTGGAGGAATACCTTCCTTGTCTTGAATCTTAGCTTTCACATTTTCAATGGTATCGCTTGGCTCGACTTCTAGTGTGATCGTCTTGCCGGTTAGAGTCTTAACAAAAATCTGCATACCGCCGCGGAGACGCAACACCAAATGCAGTGTTGACTCCTTTTGAATGTTATAATCGGACAATGTACGTCCGTCTTCCAATTGTTTACCGGCAAAGATCAAACGTTGCTGATCTGGGGGAATACCTTCTTTGTCTTGAATTTTAGCCTTAACATTTTCAATTGTATCAGAGGGTTCAACTTCCAAAGTGATAGTTTTGCCAGTCAAAGTCTTTACGAAGATTTGCATACCACCACGGAGACGAAGAACTAAATGCAGAGTTGATTCTTTCTGAATGTTATAATCGGACAAAGTACGTCCGTCTTCCAATTGCTTTCCGGCAAAGATCAAACGCTGTTGGTCTGGAGGGATACCTTCCTTGTCCTGGATCTTAGCCTTAACATTTTCAATGGTATCAGAAGGTTCAACTTCCAGAGTGATGGTCTTGCCAGTTAAAGTCTTCACGAAGATCTGCATTTTGCAATTTTCTGTAAAGAAATGAAAAATATTTAATATACGCATGAAAGTTCTCGAGTGTGATGAAATTGTGTTAATTCCCAATTACACCAGTAATGAAACCCCTCAAAAGGGTTGAGTCATCGTTTGTGAAGTGTATGAAAGTGGCGACGTGTTTTACTTGGTCATTTTTCCGGTGTACAATAAGTACTTTTACGCAGCTTTACGAAAACTTTATCTGAGCAAAACGCAAAGAAAATAAATTATACGCTTTTATAATGCACAAGGTCATAAAAGAAAACCTCTGTACTTAGAAATTAGGTCGTAACAAAGAGAACGCCATATTCTTTGTTCATTTGGACCAGAGCTGGAAGCCATTTTGAATGATGATACGAAGTAAAGTATTGCATTGTCTACATACATGCATATACGGTTTTAACAGTTCATCTTGCAGGCTGCACCATTGGAGTCGATTCAAAAACTAATAATTGGAGAATTGTCTTAATCATCTTAATTTATCGAAAAAAAAAATGCAAACTCAAACTTCTTCACAACAGATTTATGTATACCATGTTCAGCAAAGCTTCTAGACTTATCGATCAACTAAACCATTTTTCATGACTCACGGCCATTTTGCATTTCATATCGATTTCACAAAACAAAAACTCTTACACAAAGGTTTGCAAAATAAATATTATCTTACCTTGGCCTTTTTAGCAAAAACAAGAATTTTCTATATTCACTTCAACAAAACTTTTTTTTTTTTTTTTCAATGCTTGCTCTAAATCGATTTCTATTTTCCACTGAGTATGTGTATATAAAACACAAATTGTATTTCCACTGAATATCCAACCGCAATTGGTGTGTCTTTCACAACTTTCTGAGAGATATTATGAACAGCTATTCGCCTGCAGTCGTATTTATAGGGATCTCGCACACATTGAGGAAAACTTCCAGGATGAACTTCATTGCATTGGAACGTGTGTACGTATACAACTCATACTGTAAAAGAAGTATATAAGCGAAAGTACTTTGCTCTTTCTCTCAACTGTCTGAATAAAATTGCCTTGGACTCTTTGTCTCTAAAAATCAATTGAAACATAAATAACACAATTTCTGTTTAGCTTTATAAGCAGACCAATATGCTGGCAAGTAAGATAATTAAATTGTGCATAAAAATGACGATATATTTAGGAATATCTACTGTTGCGTATTTAGGTGAATATATGTGTAATGAGCTATCTGTCTCTATCTAAACTTTGAACCCTGAAATAAGTGCTCATTGGTGAAGCAATGGAAATCTGATGAATCTCGGTGTTGAGTAAAATAAAAAGGAATTTTATATGTACGTTTTGACACAAAGAATTTCTTATAAGATCCAATGATATAATAGCTCTCAAAACTACATTTCTTTTAATATGGCTTTGAGCAGTTATACCGTCCGATCCAGTTTCGTATCAGAAATAGGTACCGTTCTCAACATCTAAGTTTGAAAATTAATTTTCGTTTTTCGCATGATATTTCAATTGAAGCAGCCAAATTTCTTTGACATTTCTTGCCGACATATTTCCGTGTCAGAATGACAGCTGACAGAACCTGCCCTTTTAAAAGACTCATATCTCAACGAATAAAAACACAAAAACGTCTGTAAAGTTGTTCTAACTTCTCCTTTCTCACCTAGTAATGAAAAGCAATAGGTATGCAATTTTTAATAGTAAATAAAGACACTGTTTTGGGTTTTTAAGTCATCATCAAAGGAAAGAGTAAGCTTTAATACAATGGCTATGTAAAATATCCCTTAAAATGATATCAAATTATAAACTTAAGGGTGAATGCCCGAATGTGCGCAGGCCTTAGGTCAATTCTGGAAAATATCGCTTTTCATTCATTTTTGGAATATCATCATTTCTTATTTTTCAGTCGTAGATGATGGAATTGCTGGTTGGAATTGAAAAAATCAATATGCTCTTACCGTTTAGTTTCCTCTCTGTATATACTAGTTTCCCCAAACAGCTGTTATATACCGTAGAGCTCTATATCTGTAGGTGGCTACATAAACGTATGGAAAATAGAAAATGATAAACAAAAATGAATTCCTTCGAAATATTCTCACTGAATTAATTTAATAAAATAAACTAGAAGTAAACATTTTAGATTTCGCTGTTTTCATGACACCCTTGAAGTGTATAGCGTAATTAACTGAAATTTTGCAAATATTTACATATGTACAGTAAAGTGTAAATTACATATGTGCTACATACATATGGGCATGTGTAAATATTTATTCAGAGGTAGATATTGTATGAATTGAATACCACGTAAAAAGTTATTCCAAGTTGATAACCAGTCATCAACTTCTAGACCATTCGAGTATATACGCTACGTTTTACGCTCACACGTATGTATATACGTAGCTAGTCATACGTTTGAACAAGAAATCAAAAAATGGTTCGACCTTTGTTTAAGCAATGTTTTGCAAATGTACCTATGTACATACACTGTTGTTCATGCCTTGAGGGTTCATGTATAAATATACGTATACATGTATGTTAGTAGGTATTTGATTTCGTTAGGAGGGTGTTTACATATATGCAGTGCTAACATTGTCAACTGTTTTATTTATTTATTATTGTATGGTGTGCATGGCGTAGTAAAAAGACATGATTCTAGTGCAATCTGGAAAAACTAAAATGATGATAATGCATATTATCCATGTACATATTTACAGATGGATGATGCAATTTTGTCATCACTATTTAAAGGAAACTACGTATGTACATAGGTATAGTTTCTACAGTACGCCATCTGTACCGAAGACCCATCATCATTCTTTCTAATTTAAAAAATAATAATTTGCATGCCTTCGCCAAAGAAAAAACGGAAGTGAGGCCAAACTATATTTTCATCATCTGTTTTATTTTTGTTTATACCTACATACATACATATGTATGTAATGTTTTATTTTGTATAACAAGCTATGTATGTATGTACATATTATTTTTGTTATTTTTGTTCAATTTAATTTCTTCGAGAAATCGAAGTTCTGAAAGTTCCCAACGCGACACATGATTCTGAAGGAACATAAAAACATCGTAAAACCGTCTAATATATAGGTACACAACACACACGCACGTACATGTGTATACACATACTACGTACGGAATTGTTTGGCTACAAATAGAACACCGTTGGTACCTACATTATATGTATGTACCTTTTTAATCTTGATAATTGTCTCTTCAAGGCAGCTGAACTTATAAACATATGCACGTAGTATTAATGATATCTTTGTCAAAATGATATATTTAGGAAAAAAAAAACTGAAATGCACATGCTGCGGAAATAAATTTCAATTCAATGCAACCCATGTCCATACGATAAAGGAACAGAAAAACAAAGTAGAAAGATCGATTTTGGCAAGGAATCGCCTAAGTGCAACAGAGCAGTAATTTTAATTCAAAAACAAAGGCGCTATTTGTGTTCATTGTTGTCTGAAACTGGCATGAGAATAAACGTCGTCAATTCCTTGCAGAGGTCGTGGACATTTCCCGCTGTACTCGGAATCAACTCACGCTCATGATTTTCATTTGCAAACATTATTCTGTTGTGTAAGGAGACGATTAAGGATCGGACGCACGATTAAAGTTAGCTTCCAGGTCGTGGACATTTCCGGCTGTACTCGGAACCAACTCACTCTCTTGATTTTCATAGGCAAACATTATTCTGTTCTGTAAGGAGACGATTAAGGATCGGACGCACGATTAAAGTTAGCTTGCAATAACACATAATGTAGGTACTCATTTTCCATTCGCTAGACATGAGAACCGGTGTTCATTTTATTTTCTAGCATTTGTTATTTTGACAACTTAAGTGCTGTCTCCGTGACCTTAATACAATTTTGGACAGCCCTCCACTTAGATTACGGATCTTCATTGCCTTCTGTGAAGTCATATTTTTGCACGTCATACAGAGGTAGGGTACTTATATGTATATGCATATGCACATCGCACTTGTTCTTTGGAAAGGGATACATAGCTCCCATTTTATACATGTACATGTGTGCGAATACAAATCATGATGGAATTTATATATAGAAAAGCCATATAATAAGAAATATTTAATAATAAAAAAACCATGTTGGGTAATTGAATCAGAACTGATTTGTGTGAATGTTGAAATCTTTCATTCAGATAGAGATGATGTGGTTGAGCGCATGTACCAGCTCATCTGTAAGATATGGTTGGAGGAAAGCAAGTACCCGCGAGTACAGAGCAATAAGTCTCCTGATCACGGCATTTAAGATCTTCTCTGGCGATTTGTGTACTCGCCTGAAGCCATTTATAAACAATCTGATAGGTCCAAATCAGTGTGGATTCAGGCCAGTGAAGTCTATCGTAGACCAGAATTTCACACTACGGCAGATCCTCGACCCAAGAAACTAACCATTCGTCGATTTCGAGACGACGAGCTATACAGCGCCGTGTCTAGTTTCGACATTCCTTGTGCAGGATGCCAGAACGTTGGTATTGAGACGGAAGCGGGTAAAGTGCGTCTTGTGATGGATGAGGGATAAACGAAAAACCCATATGCTGTCCTCAAGAAAAGACATACAACAACATCGAAGTGTTGAAAAGAGCGTCACAATGGACAGCCATAACTTCGAGGCAGTCCAGTACATTCCAGTCCTACTGTACGGCGAATAGACAATCTCCAAAGTGGATGAGGAAGTCTGCGTGCTATCTTTGGCCTGTTTGCGTTGACGGTTTTTTGAGGAGAAGAATCCACTAGGGGTGTACAGCGACATGGGCCTAGCCGGGCATCTACGGATCGAACGCCGAAGGTGGCTGGGCCATGTAGAGCGCATGGATAACTCAGCTCCGGCCCTAAGAATCTTCGACTGCGAACCTGTGTCTAACCCCATAGGTGGCCCGCACTTAAAGTGGCGCACCCACGTGGAGAAGGACCTCAACCAACTTGAATGTAGAGACAATGCTAATTCGATAGGTTAATTGTTTGAGACAAAAGTCCAACCAGACTGTAGTCCCAGAAAAAATGTACTAGCTCATTGGTTGGCCAATCAAAAGTAGTGGGAGAGGAGTAGTGGGAAACCCATACTTTTATCCACGCTGGGTACTTGAGACAGAACTGATTTATGAGTGTAGGTAATGGCAAAAAACACCCAATTAGTACAAAAGTCTAATAGCTCTGATATTTCAGAAAGTGTCTAGTCCTAGTGGACATCTTATTTCAAGAAAAAGCTTGGCTGTTATGTTTTTTTATCCCCTAGCCTTAAATTATAGTAGTTAAGGAAGTAGATATTTCCTTGCTATAATAAAAAAATTAAAGAATTTTGAGTGATTTAGAATTTGCTTGGGACCTTTTCAACTGCATATAGGTATGCTATGGATATTTGAACTTTTAATGGTAATACTCGCCGAGGTGTGAATGGGTTGAGTGAAGACACAGTAAGTACGCCTACAAAACTATGCGCAGTAATACTAAAAAAATCAAAATAAACCAAGTACAGAAAAAATCACAATTCACATAACATAAATGATTGCTGGAGAAATGTGATTGCGATTGATTAATGATAGTTCTGAGACCTACATATGTATAATATACGCCCATACTTGCCAGACCATTTAATACAGCAAGAGAAGTCAATGTTTCTACACAATTTGCTCGTGATGTCGAAGAGCTATGATAAGGCAATTTGAATGTTAAAAGTGAAAACACATGACACTCCATGCGTCACCTGATTAGCGATTTGTTTTGAATCTTGAATACCATTTCTTATCCATACTTATGTGGGTATGTAATATGTATGTGTTTCGATTTGTTTAGATTCGGAAGTGTGCACATAACAAAAATTAAAACCTTATAGGAACATCGGTTCAAATGTTGGGACCTTTGATTGCTTTACTTATCTTAAGAATTTAGCCCACATCTTACTGCGACAGTTGTCTACAGTACAAGGTGATACAATAGATATGTATCACATTATCCCTGTGTGTCACCTTGATGTGGTCATTCTTTGTTGTGTATGAGGCCCTGTGAAACTGCGTTATATACATAGGTACACAGGTTGGCCGTTGCTTCCTTTCTATGTTTTTGTATTTACATATTATTATGCGCACTCCTTTATATTATTAGGAAACAAACAATCAAAGAAAGCTTCACACTCAAGCAAGTTTAATGCAATTAAAACAGACACGTTGTGCTGGCATGTGTGCAGTTTTGTCTTTATTGGAAGACGTGTGTGTCCCATTTGCTTTGACGCTTTTTTGTTTCGTTTTGTTTTGCGAATATGTCGGCCGGCAATTACGTTCGTGGACTAAAATTAGAAATTGTTTGCATTGGGCAGATAAATATTTGTTTCGGGGGAAATAAAATTAAATATTTTGATGCGAGTCGTTCTTAGAAGTGTGTTGAACTGCGTCAAATGATAATTTTGATCTGAATAAATGTTCGGTGATGATTGTTATCGTTAAATCGAAGCGTGTCACTCATTGCCTAAGGTTCAAGTGAAGAACAAATGGTAATGAATGCAAGGGAGTTTATACATAGGAGTTGGCATCAATCCAATGCGTATGAGTTTTTTTTTTCTCGCTGTTTAGCTCAATTAGTTGTGCAATTTTTAAAGATATTAGCTAATGATTTATTACTACTTGTCTGTGCCACATTTGAATAACAACTGATAATAACGACATTACCTGCATACATACATACATATACTAACATATGACTGACATACGCCCAACTTCTACCTCTCTTGCCCCTTAAAATTTTTGACAACCATTTTTTATATCGTTTTCTAAAGCCAAATTGACCAATCAGAGAACGGCATTTACGTTATTTCGTGAATAACTGTGAAAAATTCATGAATAACCGTCAAAATTTTCATGACAATCCGTCAAATTCGCCGATGGACTAGGGGTCAATCAACTGTGAAGTTGGGTATCTCTATCATACTTCATTTCTGCATATGACTAAGAATGAATAAAAACAAACACACGAGACATCTCCAAACTACTCGATCCTTCGTTGTCGACTCTACCTAATCAGGAGCTATGCCCAAGCGCAAGTAAAACTTCTAACTTGCCCTTGGACTTAAGCACTGTCTTGGCAATTAAAGATCTTACAAGTTGTTTCACCCAGCTTGGCCAATCCTAAATGAAAGCATTTCGAATTGTCCCATCTGTTGTGAAATAGATCCCGAGGTACTTGAACTTTATTACATTCTTTAATTGGACTCCACTCACATGTAGCGCAATGAACAGCCCCTCGATACAGAGGGTGTTTTTTTTGCGAGAACTTGCGTCTGTTGTTGACAATTTTAAAGACCTTTTCCCTGACCTTTAAACACAGATTTTTACTATCGCCACTGTTTCATATGTTTTGAATTTATAATTTGTAGTATACACGAGGAACATATATACAACACATGGATATATTATTGATTGTAATTGACACACGACTACTTTACAAACCCATGCCTAAGCCTCAATGTTTAGAAAAAAAAACAGTTTGAGAAACTGTGCTTTTGAATTTAGTGATTAAATGAAAAATTATATTTAAGTGCAACTAACTTCACAAATATTATTCGGATAAAATCGTTGATAGCTGTCATTTTGTCTTCAACTCAATACAAAAGTATTGCTTAAAGAAAAGAGGTAAACATTTGTACAATTTAACAAACAGGATGTCGTTTAAACGCAAAGCAGAAGATGATATCGAGATCATTGCAAACAAAAAACACACTCTTGATTCAGACGAGGAGGACAGTATTGAAGATGAAGCGTAAGAATTGCAAGTCGCATGAAAATACCATCTAATTAAATTATATCTCATGCAGGGATGCCATGAACGAGAGTGATATTGAAGGCGAGGAGGATGGCATCGCTGGAGTTGAGGATGAAGTTAAGATAACTCCATTTAATATGAAAGAAGAATTAGAAGAGGGATATTTTGACAAATCTGGTCATTATCACTGGCGGAAGGAAAGTCAAGTGCAGGACAATTGGTTGGATAATATCGACTGGTTGAAAGTGAGAATCAAGCGAAAAGCATTCGAATGTCTAAACTGTTTTATTTCCTCAGATTAAATCAAAAAAAGAGTCCTCTACTTCAGCAGACGCAGATGCAGAATCCAAATTGGAAGTCTTTAACAGCAAAGAAGCATATGCGAAGATTATAGAAATGATGGAACCAAGAGAAACTATAAAGAAGGCTCTTCAGCGTTTTGGAAAGAAAACCATGAAGCTATCATCAGTTGAACGCTTACGAAGGAAAAAAAATGGTATAGTCGACGAGGCATCTGAGAGTATTGCCAAACTTACTGAGCTTGCAAATGAAATCCTTACTCATACGGGTAATATGGATGTCTATGATGAGACATACGAAAAGATTAAATCAAAAATTGGTTCCGGAGCTAGTACAAGTAAGGCAAGTGGATCACTGGATATGTATGCAGATGACTTCGATGTAAAGGAGAAGACGCAAAAAGCTACAGAAGAACCCGAACCAGAATCAGAGGAAGTTCGTTGGGAGTACAAATGGAAGGAGAGTGACACTGAAATCCATGGTCCCTTCTCTACTCAACAGATGCAAATATGGACAGATGAAGAGTATTTTAAGAAACCTGTGCTCGTCAGGAAAGTCGACAGTGGAGAATCATTTTATTCTAGTAGTAGAATTGATTTCGAATTGTATCTCTAGGTGTTATACGAAATTAAATACAGTTAAATGTGTTGGTGGAAGTCATTTGTATTTTATTCATATGTCCATAATATGAGTCTCGTTTTAGTTGCTCTGTAGCAAATTACCCCAATCTCCATGACGACGAATGGCTTTGGGCGTCTTACACACATATATACCATTGGATGTGTATGTCATGGTTCCAAGATTATATAGAAAAAGACAATCAAATATTAGGTTAGGTGTACAATCATCACAACGCGAAAGGATTCATATTTATTGAAGTCTTAACGGAATATAAAATTATTAACGAATAAAATCATTCTATAACAGTGCTGACGATAAAAAAACATCAAAGTGCGTTCTAGTAAAAAAACAGAAAGTCCAATTCTTAAGCAAGGAACAATTAAAGCGGGTTTCCATTTAAAAGGCATGTAGTGAATCGTAAAATAGCTAAAACTTATAGAACTCAACGAATCTCTTAAAAGCTGCTCATCCATCAACTATATAGTATTGATTGTAGTTGATGAGGTGAATAAATTCTCCAATCTCTTCCTGATATCCATGCCGAACGATTTTCTTGCCTAAGTATATGGTGTACTTGATGATTTTCTCGAATGCTACTTCATCGGCAACCAATTTCTCGTAACGTGAATGAGTATAGTGTTCATCTCCTGGACGAACCTTCCACTCGCGAGATTTCAAATTCCTTCAAATAAACGTGAATGAGTGCATGAGAACAAATAGATCTAAATTAATTTCACTTACCCATAGAAGCGGAGGGAGATTTTGAAAATATTCTCAATCGTATTGTAGAACTCTACACTTTTTCGGTTAAGCATGCAAAGGAACAAAATTCTCTTCACGTAGGTCGTATGCTTTCGGTAAATATCTTCAATGTTTGTAGCCGTCATTAAATCGTCTTTGAATGTCTTCCAAGATGCTTGCAATGCATTCGACGTGATATGATTTTTTAGTGCGTGCACAAAATGATAGAATTTATGACGTATCTGTTGTACATGTATGTACTGCGGGGATTGAAGCATCTTCTTTCCTATCTTTTTCACGATTTCCTTCAGCATTTGATAGGACTCCTCGAGAACCCAACTGATTCTACGAACTTTGATGAGATATTTAAATATATTTGCATACTGTTCCAGAGTCTCGGGATTCAGTATCAAATTCAATGGCCATTCAATGCGATAACTGAGCGATAAATTGGTGAGCACCTCCGGTGAGTGCAAATCAAACTTTTCAGGAACATCTGATACGATGAATGAGAGATTTTCTGCATTTTTATCGTTACCTGCAACGAGCCTGTGGAGTTAGCAAACAAGATCTTTGCATGGGACAACTGGGTTCATACTTACCAATTATACTTGATCCCAAAGCCGTATCTAGAATGGAATGCAACATTTGGTAATTTAACAATTTCGCTGGGGTGGCACCACCCTCCAAACGACCAATGATTCCATCACATATTATTGAACCGAATTCGCCGTCCATGAGGAAGAAATAATTTCGCAAGCTCTTAAAATGCCCTAAAACGTCGAGGTCTTCAAGGAACACGCGCATAACCTCATTGTTCATAATGTTCAGATGGGCATTCATGGGTAAAAGGATTGATTTTTGCAAGAATTCCGTTAGTGTGATAATGCTAAGGCTATTGAGATTTTTTTGTTTTTGCATCAACTCTTTAACTTGTGCGGCTGTTGGTGGACTTGTGTTGCCATAGTTCAAGCGGAAGTGCGGGCTTAGTGGTTGACATTTAAAATTCGACTTAACAAGCTCTTCGCAACGCTGGTAAGGAGGCCGAAGAGCTGGTAGTTCGTTGATTGTTGTAAGCTGTTTATCGGAACTAGTATCACATGCTGATGCTTTGTGGCTTACGAAATCGAAACCTTCACGAGCCATAATTCCAGCGGTATTCAGTGCACTTAATGGGGTATCCAGTACCTGAGCTGTTTGCGGTTCTTCAACAATTCCACTTTTAGATGTGCATTTGAGGTCAATCTCAAGTGGAAAATTCGCATTTTCTTTATCTTCGTGCTCTTTTTCCTCCACCGTCGGGCTTTCGCATTCTTTTTCGGTGATTGCTGGAATTGTATCGGATGTCGTAGACATGGGCGTTGATTGCGTTTGCATCGCAGCGCCAGTAAGTATATTAAATTCACTTTCTAGGACTTTTCTTCTGTTCTTCGACCTTTCTGAGTTGAGGTCCAGGTTTAAATGTTGTCGACTAGCTAAAGGATCCTTGTTTATTTCCACGAACGGATCGTTTTGCATCATTTTTTTGCGGTTCTTCTGCATATCCGTAAGCTCTGTAGCTGTGCTCCGTATAGGATTCGAGTTAATGTCAGATGTTGCTGTCTCCGAATGTCGGAATTCATGTTGAAGAACTTTTATCCTGTTTCTTTGCAATTCTGTGAGTGGCTTAGGAGGTTCCAATGCGACAATCTCATGACTTGGTAAGTTACTCAAACATTCCCCCATTTCACTGCCCCCAAGAATTTTGTTTCGATTCCGTTCCATATCGGTGATCACAACTGCTGGCACTTCGTTGCAATTAAAATAGTCCGAGACACTTTTTTTCATTGCAAATGCATTTCGTGCTTCTTTGTTGTTTTCGCTAGTAACTGGCGCAGATTCCATTTCTTTGTTCAAGTCTTCTTCGTTTTTTCCAAAATTGTCTGCAATTTCTACATTGACACATTCGTCGTAAAGAGATGCCGCATCATCATCCCCGATACAAGATTCAAAGTCTGTTTCATTGTTGCTTGCTGGAGTGCTAGGCGTTTTCTTCGAAATTCCCTCACGTGGTGTCAGAAATAAGTTAGCATCTTTTACCTCTATTTGGTCATTCAAAATCTCGCTTAGTTCTTGGTAGTATTCAATTCTCTTTTTAAGATTCACATTGTCACAAAGCAGTCGATGGTCATCCATGTTTTGTGCATCTTTCAATAACTTCAGCTCTATTTCAATATTTGCCCGTCTGTCTGCGATTTTTTTATTTTTCACATCCTGCAGCTGCATGGTTAATTCTTCATGCCGTTTTCTTTTTTTCTCAGCGTATGCTGCTGCCAGAGCATCCTGTTCCAAATTCCATTGGTCCATATTAGCTTTACTCTTCTCGCTGGCCATAGTGCGGAAATTCTTTTTGGTTTCCCATTGTTTCTGAAAAACATCTCGGATTGTAATGAACTTTCCGCAAATCTCTCTAGCACGTTCAGAGTACCGCTGGCAGGATTCTTCTAATTTCTGTACCTCTTCAAATGATAAGCACACAGACATTGATGGGTAATCTAGATCAAAGATCGGATGGTTCGGTTTGAAAGCCTTGAGAAGCATTGTATACTTTCCGCACTGCAGAACTTGATCCTCATAGCCTTGAAAGAACCCTGGAACTGAATCTTTTCGAACAAAATACGCTTTGTCGTAGAAGTACTTCGTGTTCTGCCGATAGTGATCCACGAAACAAATAAACAGTTCATTTGACGGGTCGTCAAGTATACCGTAGAATAACCACTTCTGAAGATACTTAAAGTAGACATGGCAACATCTCCGTAAAATAAATACTAAAAGCATAATGAAGTCTCTTTCAGTTACTCTCATAATTTCTTTGTACAGATATCCCAGGAACTGTGAGCCCATGGGGGGCTTAACACTGATGTCAACTGAAATAAATGGTTCAATGAAAGCGAAGAAAATTAAGATGTCTTGATCTACCAACCATTAGGATGAATTGCTAAGGTGAATGAGAGATTGGAAATCTGTTTCAGCATTTTCCTCATTCGCTTGTAGAATTCCAAAAGGGATTCATCTTGAGTGGAGAACACAAACTGTCGGAAAGTGACCAAATATTCATCAACTGCGCCACATAGTGCCTGAGATAAAATTCATTTAGTGTGGACATTATTCATCTAAATCCATGTAAACTTACCTTGAATATAAATCCCTCAAACATTAACTTGTAGTTTCGTTTCGTGATCATAATCTGCAAACGCTTGTAGCAAGTACCGCACTCGATGAAGTCTGTGATGTAATTTGCAATTGTGGCTGGTAGAATATCCCCTACGGTGATGTGTTCTACCATTTGAAACAAGATGTGTTCATCGTGTACAAATGAGTCCGACTGAATGCCCACTGTTAAGGAAGTCATTGTCAAAATCATATTCGCATATTTACATATTCTACACTAACCTGTCAATGATTTTAGGTCTCGAAAGAATCTGTCTTTCGCGACAATCTTCGCAATAAACTCTCGCCCCATTGATGCATCGTGAACTGCTTGTAAATGCAAAGAGAGATTAGCTTCACCTATTTGTGGCTTTTGAAGTGAAACTCCAATGCAACCAAGGTTTTCCCAGTTCCACGATAGAATCTTCTTCTCCTCAGGAGATGGTTGAGGTTTTTCATTTCTCGAAACAGTGTTTTCTTTGATTAGATTTGTCTTTGTTGACTGCAAATCACGAGAGATCAAATCAAATTGGTTGTCGTGAATAATTATTGTACTTATTCATACTGAACACATACCTCCTTGACTCCGGCATTATTTGGAACTCTAAAAAGGCGAAAGGCTCCCACATTAATCCGCAAAGAGTCGCCCCATATTTTGGAAGTCAAGCCAGTGAACGAGTTCTCCGGTGGTGTAGAAGGCTTTGTTGAAAACTTGTTGTCTATCTTTAAAAGCATATTTTTGGAGTCATTATCAAATATGATTCGAGGGAGATATGGATTATCCGAGTCCTTAATTGTATGCACACCCTTGAAGAACCTTGGCGGGGAAAATAAGTTATGTGTTAAGTGTTCTGGGTAATGCCGATTATCCCGGTAATTTGCGTATAAAGTGAATGGGCCCGGAACTAAAAGTGCTGCCTGTGCATGTGCTCGTGTCTGAAAAATGATTTCAATTAAAACCTATAAAATGTACAAACAACTTCATTCCATATACCGCATTATTCTGTATTTGCTCATCTTTCTCATTGCTCTCCAATAATAAAAGAAACTCAAATATATTTCTGCCATTTTCCTCGTGAAAATACGATTGCTCAGCAATAAAGTCCAATTGTTTTTGGAAATTTTCCAGCTTCTTCAGTTCATTGACATTTCCATTTGCAGAGATTGTAGCAGAAAATAATCGAACATTTAGTTCTCGCAATGAATCAAAATTCTCCGTTGATTCAATTGAATACTTCTTCGATTTTTTTAACAATATCTCAAACGATTTGGATTTAAGTTTACGCACAGATGTTGCATTGATTCGACTAGAATTTGTTTGCTGTTTTAAAAAATTTTCACACAACTCATTTATCAGATAGTATACACTGTCTGAAGTGCGTTCGTGCATGATTATTGTTTATTTTCGTTGCGATTAAAAATCAAAACGCTAAACCAAACAAACTACTAACAAAAACTGATTTCTTCATATTTTTATGTATTTTTTTTTTTGCATTTGCGTCGGTTTTAGTTTTGTTTTGGCATGATCTTTCTGTTTCGGAATAATTCGGAATGTCAATGGAGCAGCTGTTGCTTAGAGACGGTTTAAAAACAGAGTGTTACCAGGCGTTAAACTATATTAATGTGTACCTATGTACACATGTTGTAGAATAAATTCATAGTTTTATTTGTCAAGAGATATATCTTGTTATTGCAATGCCATGAATAACGAACTGGCGTTTTTGTTTGTGTGCCAGATCTTATAACATAGATGAGGCTTCCATTGTCGGCAAATCCTTTATAATAAATGTATTTTCGTTCCGATATTGTTTAATCTCAAAACCTGAAACTTTGTATTGGTAGATGCCATGATCCTCTCTTTAAGGATCAAGCTGACGTCATTTAACACCATGTACTGTTCTATGGCGGAAAGCATGAACAATCTCAAGAGGAGATGAAGGAGCTTTCCGAGAGACAAATTATGCATTCAACCTTTGCCCCATGAGTGTGGGTCGTACAACAACATGAGTCTAGCCAGGTGCCTACGGATTCATCGCCTAAGATAGCTCAGCCATATAAAGCGTTTGGACGACACTGCTTAAGCCCAACAGCAAATAAAGGACGCCTACGAAACGGATGGCGCACACAAGTGGGGAAGGATCCGAGCCAACTTGGCTTTTTAAATTGAAAGCAGCTGTAAATTCATCCTTTATGCAGTAATGACCACAATTTGCGGGTCTGAAATCCACGACTATGCACCCATACACACACTTATCTACCAACGGGACATTTTTTAATAGGCGTCACATTTTAAGGTTCTGTAAGGTTATAGCGACACTTAGCCCACAGTGCGATGGCCGCCACTAAACCTGCTTATTTTGACCATTTTGCTCAAAAAGTAATCCCCTAAGTGACATTTACGTCGGGAGGAGGGTACTCTGCATTAACAGGGAAGGCACAACGACTGTTTCCAGATATGAACTGAAGCAATTTTCACCACACCATACAGAGAGCTTCTCTTTCTCGGATATTTTAAACACTGCACTGTAGCACTCAGACTCAAAAACTGGTCCATTGTACTACAAGGCGGCAACCTACATGTCTTTTATGTCAAGAGACAAAAAGCACACAGAAATGTTACTCCAATACTCCCCAGGCTGTGACGAAGTAGGGTTTCTACCACCTTGCCCAAAATGCGTTCCTGAAAATACTGACACGATACGTCTCTGTTGTTCTTTCTTATGCGGACTTAGACGAACATACATATGTATACACATCTGTATACATAAATCTATAAATAGTGAAGTAGGGTTTTTGCATGTAAAAACATACAACAACCCACTGCCTATCGCTGCCAAATAGTGTTGTTCAAAATGTGATCAGATTAAAACAGAATACAGATTTCTTTGTAATCATGATTAGAGATTACAGATTTCAAAATTTAATCTGTAATTTTGATTATTTTTCATAATGATTACAATTTGTAATCACTTCCAACTCTGCTCCCATGTGATGATTGCCTTTTGTAGTATTACTCTCGGACTGATAAAATGCATATTATTATTGAAAGGCAAAAAAAAATGCGGGTGGATAAACAACCGTCATATCGTTGCACGTCTGAATGGAACGAGTTGCAACATATGTTCCAGCACTACTGCCCATGAATTCTAATCTGAAGAACTGTCTCTCTCTCACAAGATTATTTTCATACGAAGTCTTCAGAAGAACAAATGTGTTTCTACCATGGATTTCACATCCGTGCAGAAGTCATTGTAGTACAAACACGATGTGTAGGAGATCAAGAAGATCAAAGTACAACCAACATTCATTGCACGACGAGAAGACAGGAGTATATTCATTTCTGTCTAGAGTAAGAGCCCAACCAAATTAGAAAGACTTAGACTTCATAATATTTGCCTGTGTGTTTTTCGCCTGTAAATGCTGAGCGAGTTCATCAACGCTTGATAGGACGTATTGAATTAGCATTTTAATATACGCGCCCGGGACTTAGCGAATTTAGAGTGCCGGTCAAATTCAGAGAAGCCTGGCATTCCTGAACTGTGCTGGAAGTGGTTTGAGTGGTGTTGATCAAGGCCTTAAACGCAGCTATGCTGTCGCTACAGACAAAAATACTTTGCCCCTTACACCTGTTCTTCACAATATAATTTACATAACGAGGTGTGCAGTCTAATGTTGTCGCTCTCCACGAAGGCCTCCAGCACCAGGCCCTTTATGTGTCTTGTAGCAGTCCGTCATGATACGACTACAGGTCTTTTCTGGCTCAGATTCTGGTCAGAACCAGTCCTGAGTTCGGGGAAAGTCGAATTTGTATGTTGCTTATCCATCAGACTGGGGTCAAAGTTGTGCGAGTTGTATCAAAGGCCACTTTTTTATAAGCGGAAGATGGCCTTGAGAGGGCGGGCATGCGTTTGTGTGCATATCAAAAGGTTAGATTCAGCAGTGTAGTATACTATGGGAGACCCGTATGCAGCCGGGACTATTCTTTGAAGTTATCTTTACACATCTGGAGCTGCCTGCGATTTTGAATACATATCTGCTAGGTGTGATCCAACATGCAGTACAGCTACATCATCCGCATGGGCCTGGGTGTAGATATTAGAGAAATTGAGAGCATCAGGCAAAGAGTCAACCAGCATCCATCATCTAGAAACCAGTATCGGCAGGCACCATAGCAGAGTAGACAGGCCGTGGCCCTACTAGCAGCCACTGTTTGACCCACCGTTACAGTATTTAACAGCTAACTTTAATTCAATATACATATAAGATTACAATAATCGATTTAAGAATTTGAGTTCTTCATCGTGTTGCCTCAAACTTTCTTGGTATTGCTCTACAATCGGGCTGAATGTATATTTGAAGATTGTAGTCCTTCAAATTGGGGTGAAAGATGTAGCTGAAAAATGGTATCGGATACAGCCCTTCAATTTGTCCAAATTATCATCATCAGCTTATTACTTAACACGTCTCTCAGCGAAACATGAACCAGCAACTCTATATGAACTCGCCAGAGGTCAACCGAATGCTGAGGTTGCACAACAATGCGTTGACCGTCAAACAGAAACAAACTGCAACGAAGAAAAACTTTAAAAGTAGACGAAAAGCAATCGAAAACAGCATTGTGTAATCCAAAATTTCAACGCCACCACCATGAAGTACATCACAGAATTATTGTTAATAATCCTAACTGCACTTGTCTCCACATCACAATCACATTTCGTTGAGGTAAGGTTTAATTTTGTTGATTCATTCAATGTTCTTACACTCGTTTATGATTAGATACCATCGGATTTGCGATATCCCTGCAATTCGTATTCCTATTATCAGCAACCACTAGACGAGCCGTACTTCCCTCAAGATGTTCGAATGAAGCGTCAGCAACTACCTGGTTTGGGTGCGAGGATTGAAGGCATAAAAAAGGAGTGCGCTGCTGACGGGGGAATTCCTGAAGGCACGTACCTCATTTTCAGTTTGTTTGCAAACAAAAGTAAATTTGTTTGGTTTTTTTTTTCTTGTGAATAGATAAAATACCTCCAAACTTGTTGAAGCTTAAAAATGCATCACCAAAGGAGAAGTGCTTAATGGCATGTGTTTTACAGCGATTGGATATAGTGAGTATTTTTATTTTTCGAATTACCATAACATCTTACGTTCTGTAATTCAGATGACCTGTGACAATCTAATCTCCATTCCGGCTATTGAGCAACTGGCGAATGAACTCGGGAAAGGAAATCCTTTAGTCACGTCAGTGGCAGTAGCGCTAGCACAGAAATACAACAACCATTTGTCGGCATTGAAGATTACAGATCAATGCGAGGCAGCCTTTCATATTAATCGATTCATTGCGAAGGAATTGAACGAAAGACGGGTGTCCATTCCATATTGAGAACATCCAGCTATGAAGCGTTATAACAAAGTAGTTTATTTATTTCATCGTTGTTGTAGGTGGGTAGTACTGATGATTGTGTGTTACAAGATTGTGTGTAATACAATTAAATAAATTCATACAAAATAAAATCTTTTTGTTTTATATTTTGAACATCTCAGTCTCAACTCTGCTTTAAATATTCAACTCATTTTTCCGTAGTGTTTATGGGTTTCATGCAATTTAAAGAATCATTGTTCAGCTTCATATGTGAACAATTTTTAAATTCTACAACTATTTTACGTTTAGATTGATAGAAATTCATTTTTTACCAGACAGTGAATGACAAAAGGTATGCTTAAATACGGCTAATAAGGTCATTTTCGAAACACCTAAGACTATGCAATTTACTTGAAGTGTGAAAAAATCTGTTCTAAGAATCTCTGGATTGTATAAAGTGAAAAGTTGAACAAAGAATCGAACAGCTCTAAGGGCAGGGATGTTTGTAACACGATGGGAGAAGGAGAATGTTTTGACAGGTGTCATTTTCTTATAAACAGTATCAATCCACAAATGTGATTGGTAAATTGATACTTTGAAAATAAACTGAATCTTCTTCAAAATGTGTGGCATATATTGTTCAATTTGTAATGACAATGGCTTACATACAATAGATAGGGTTCGTGGACAAAATATAAATAACAATCAAATCAAATATTTCATCCCTCCTTTCTAACAGGCACTAGAAGAGCTCTTAAATAATCGTGGTCCAGACTTCCAAAACACTTTTTGTAAAGACAACTTATTATTTGGGGGATTTGTCCTTTGGCAACAGGGACCTACCATTACAACGCAGCCCGTTTGCAATGGTGACTGGGTTCTGCTATTGAATGGAGACATTTTCAACAGAAATGGCGAAGCACTTGATTCTTCCGACACAACTTGGCTTTCAAAGAAAATCTCTAACTGCGATAATGACGAAGATATACTACTTTTGTTCAAATATTTGAAAGGACCCTATAGTATCATAATGCTCAACGTAAAAACAAACTCTTTGTATTTTGTAAGAGATTCATTGGGTAGGAATTCGTTGATTGTTGAACGCGATTCAAGGCATTTGAGGATTCTAAGCAATTCATGTAATGGTCTCATTTGACAGGAAATAACAAATGAAGTTAATGCGATTTTTCTTTGCAGTTATTAGCGGATCGAACCCTGTTAATGAATGCATGGAATTGCCATCATACGGCTTGTATAAAATGAATCTGAATCACATGGAGAATCTTTGCCTCTATCCATGGATATCACTCAATGAAAGGGCTATCAATTCCATTGAAAGTCTTTCCGCTTTCTTTCCCTCTGTCATTGTCAGTGAATGCATTAGCCCTGAGTGGCTGTTACACTCGGATAGTAAAAACGTAAGTTTATATTTTTGAAGAAGCAAAGAAGTCATGGTGTGTTTACATTTCTTGTAGACGTTATTCGATTTTTATCAATTGTATGCTTCAAGACCTGCGGATGGTGATCTCTTCAAATATTTCTTAGGCATAGAAAACGTAAAGCAGTGCTCATACGAACTATTGGATTTACTTCGAAAATCTATAAAGGAACGGGTATTGAATACACCGAGATTCTGTGCCAAATGCATAAAGGAACGAGTTCAGAAATGTAATCATTCTAAGGTAGGCATTCTCTTCTCTGGTGGTATAGACTGCACGATATTAGCTAAGATTGCTAATGAATTTGTGCATGTAGATGACCCAATAGACCTTATCAATGTGGCATTCGAAGCACCGAATGCTAAGGTAATAAACTGGAATGTGCCCGACCGTTGTACAGGAAATGAATCGTATGAAGAATTGAAGCTTAGCTGTCCTGAAAGGTAGATTATGATGTCAGAAAAACAAACGTTTTTATTCGCCTTTTATTCATAGGAGATGGAACTTCGTAGAAGTGAATGTAACAAGGGAAGAACTAAATGCGAAGTTAAATTCGCACATTAAACATTTGATATATCCACTCAATACAGTTTTGGACGAATCACTAGGCTGTGCATTTTGGTTTGCCTCTCGCGGGCATGGAATCTGCAATGGTGAACTATACGAATCCACAACAAGGGTATGCGCTGTTGAGTAACTATGAAATGATCTCTTAATTTTTGAATTATTAGGTGGTCTTGATAGGTAGTGGTGCTGATGAACTTTTTGGAGGTTACACAAGACACAGAAATGCCTACTCACGGTGTCCTGGTACACACGAAGCAAAAGTCCAGAGTGTTTATGACGAACTGGAACTGGACTGGCAAAGACTCCCATCAAGAAATCTGGGGCGGGATGATAGAATTGTAGCTGACAACGGCAAAACATCTCGTGCACCCTTCATACAAGAGGATCTTGTTCACTTCGTTCGAAATCTTGCACCAAACCAGAAGTGCTGCTTTTCAATGGAACAAGGTGTAGGTGATAAATTGCTCTTACGACTCGGTGGTTACCTTCTAGGATTAAGGCACGCTGTAACGCTTAAAAAGCGGGCTATACAATTCGGAGCAAGGGTTGCAAATAAGCACCAGAATGCAAAGGATATTTCCACTAATATACGATAGTACCAACCAATCACTGTTTATAGCATAATTAACATATACATTTTTGATGAACAACAAACAAAACTGTTGCTAATAAATAAAATAAAGTACCTACTCATACGAAATTGTAACAGAACGAAATCGCAACATTTTTACAACCTTCAATAAAATAGAGGTTAAGTTAAATCGGAAAATTCTTAATTGTAACCGTTTATGTAAGATGGGCATTCTCTTCTGTCGGATTGAATATTTCAGCCGAAAAAATATCAAAATCAATAAGATCTGAGCTTTGCGATCCTGTACCGAGTTCCATATTGGCGCACAACTCAATGTCTTCACAGAAATCGTCGTCGATGTAGAAGTCTTCAATGGATTTGTTTACCTATAAAGAAAACATTAATGCAGATTCTATTTAATATAATAACAGAATCAATGGTTACTTGTAATCCAGAATTACGTCCCAACGGTGTAAGCAGCAATTCAGTACAAGCTTCATTCACATCCTCACCTTTGTTCGATGATACTGAAAGGGAAACCATAATGATAAACGGAATTTAACGGACAATAAGCAACGTTTTTTTTTTCTTACCGACGTCATCAACAACAAACAGCTTATGTCCACAATTCAGACAAGTCAATTTTCCAACTTTGATTTTGAAATCTTTTCTTTTGTCCTCGAAAATGTTTGTGCCCATTATTGACGATGTGTTGATATCCTCTCTAATATCGTCACATTCGACTTCGTTAGACTGTTTGGGTGTGGGTCTTCGTAAACGTTTAAATATATCAGTACCATATATCGAGTGTCTAGCTGTGAGTGCCTTAGTTTTGGGGTATCTTCGAATGTAGTAGCTGCTGAGATCTGAAGCTCTCCGGTCCAACTTTTTGAAATTCAAGGTAAGCATAGGACTTTGCTCAAGTGATAGATCACAACTTTCTTGATGTTTATTTTCTTCTAACCTATCATGACAGATATCTTCTGAGAATGGTTCGATTTTGTTGTCTTTGTTTTGTAGAACAACACTCAACTTAGAGATATTTCGCCGTGACTCGATTTCTTCTCGAGAGGGATCCAAATGTGATGAATGAATTTTATTCTCATCTGAGCTTGAAGCGTAAGATACTGGGGTTCTTCTTGACTTTGGCGAATTGCTGTCGTTAAGCACAGATTTAGAAAATGATTCGAATTTATTGACCGCGTCCTTGACCGATATTCGCCTTGGGCTCTTTACACTTTGGTCACATTTTTGCTTTTCCCGTCGCCACAGCGAACTTTCGAAATCAGCCGATTGATTTCGACTGTAGAATTCGCTGATATTCGTCTGAGTGATGCCGGGATTCAGATGTTGGTCTAATTTCTTTTCAGTTTTCAGATCGGGCTTTGTTGTGTTTTTGTTGTAGTTAACGTGGTTTTCAACTGGTGATGCTGTTTTGCCAATCTGGGGAAGCACCTGTGGCATTTTCAACTGAGACACTGAGTTGAAAAATTTTATATGATCGGAAATATGGGACGTGTTCTTGTTTGCTTGACTCAGTGAGCAGTTTTCGACTGCTGAAATCGAGCTGTCACTAGACTTGTTTGGTGTTTTAGGTTTCTTTGTATTGGGACGGATTCGGATATTTACATTGTAAGATTTGCTACCACATTTGTCATCGATTGAATCGGTGCTTGGTATTTTATTCTCAGCAATTTGAATTTGATTGATGGACGTATCATCGTTCTTGGCTTTGATTTCCAAATGTACGATGGGGGATATCGATCGATTAGAGAGCCACGCCGTCTTGCGCAGTTTATTACTACGTGCAATGGGTGTTTCTGGAATTGAAACCTCTCCGATTTCGAATCCACATTTTGGGCTATTTGGAGAGGATGTATGAGAGGGAATCATTCCATTGGTTTTGTTTATTTGTGAATAAGCGAATAACTGCCGAACACTCAAGTGATTGTTACTTAATAAATTGTGACGTTTTTTCATTGTGCTGTTCCTTTCGTATATCATTGGACCAAATATTTTGGGACTTAAAATATCGGGTATCTGATCACGTTCTTTAATCGAGAGAATTTTTTGCTCAGTCTGATTTTCATAGGTCTTATCTTCGAAATATAGAGATATATTTTTGAGGATCTCAGCGAGTTTAGTTGTGTCTGAGAGTCTTTTTCCAGCTTCCAAATTGAGACCAAGTTGGAGAATGTCGTCAAAAGGTTTTTGTCTTTCCGCTCGGACAGTGGGTAAGTGGGCGTTTTGTAGATGAATAAGTTGGACCATGTCATCGTAGGTCGTTTCATCATATGGCGTAGAGCAGCTTAGCATTTCCCAAAGCGTCAAACATATACCATAAACATCACTTTGTACTTTTGGAAATACAAATGGGAACTTAATGGATAACAACTCAGGTGCTTGGTAGTTATGTTTGGTAAATGCTTTTCTGTAATTATTGTTGTAGGCGCGAAGTTTGTATGGTATCTGATTGATGTCTTGTATGCATTGATTATCTGCGTGAAAAATGTTTTTCTTGAATGATTTATTTGTCAGGAATGGCTCTAGAAAGAAACTTACTATTCTGGAATACATCCCTAAGTTCATCCCTTAAATCGCTGTCCTGCGTGGTTGTAAGCTCGAATGATGTAAGTTTTACAGCTTTGGATAAGTTACACATAAAGATTGTATGCGATGAAATGTTTGAATGGATTAAACCGTGTTTATGTAAATAAGTTACGGCATTCGTTATCTGTAGGGTGTATAGAAGGCACACCGGAACTGGTATACAAGTTCCCTAAAAATGTGATGATGATCATTTATACTCTTTCTTTGGGTTTTGGGATGCATTTTACCTCTGTATGTACGAAATGGTTTAATGAGTAATCGAGCGGTTCCAGTATTAGGGAATCCATAGCACATTTATTATCAACGGTTATACCCATCAATAGTGATATATCTGGGTGACGTATTTTTCTGGTTATAATATGGACAAATTAATGGTTTGTGTTGTATATAAATACATGCATTTCCACTTACCGCAATACTTCATAATTCATTTGAAGTATACTGTCTCCGCAAATATTCTCCTTCCTGTGAGGCTTAAACTGAGTAACCGCAACGGAGTGAAATGTGCCTGCGTGAAAAGTTCCATTAAGTGTCTCCAATATCTCCCGTGGGTCTTTCTCCGCAACCTCTTGGGTATTACAAACAATTATTTCTGCAAAATGCTATATCAAGGTTTACGTCTTAGTTATGTGTATTGAACATGCACCAATTGTGTTATTATACAAAATATGGGTATGAACAAATCAGCGTTATAATGAATGAATCAAGAATAGGTAAAAGCTGTAAAGTTTCCTTCCACAGCAAACACCATCGTATGTATATGTAGTTACCATATTGACAGTCTTTTTCGCAATACTGCTTTCCAAAGTTTCACCAATGTTTCTGCTCCACGCCTCTAAAGACTCTAGCTCATGAATTATGTTATGATTCTTGGAACTGTTCTGATCATCGGTGTCTTTAGTTCCTAAAAAAAAAACACAAATAGACTGATGATTTGAATTCATAAACCACAAGAGTGTCATACCATTCGTTTTATCGAGATCCGTAACTGGAACGTTTTTCCTTTGAAACTGATTTCTATTAAACGAAACGGACAAACCAGAGATTCCAAGATGTTCTTTCTCGTTGAGAAATTCAAAATTCTTCTCTATGTACTGTTGGTAGTTTGAGGTGCTGTTAAGTGCTACAACAGCACAGCTCTGTCCAGTCGCAACTTCCGCACTATAGTTTATCCCGTCTTCTATTTTCTCATTTAAAGGTAATGCATACTCGACTTCGTCACCATGCTTATTAATTACTGTTTGATACGGCGGGAACCGACTTGATTTCCCGCTTGATGTTGAATGGCGGATATCTTCTGCTGTTGTTTCAAGTGGTTTGAAATTTGCTCTTAGAGCTTCCAAGGATTCTACATCTCGTGGGATCTCGTAAATACGCTCTGAAATTTCTTTTGAACTCGGATTACGATTGGGGGTGATAACGTCTGCAAAAGGATTTGAATTTTCTTTGAAAAATTTTATTGGAGGACTGAGTATGAGCCTGGAAGTATTTAAGATATCTGGAGTCTGTTCGAAATGACTGAAGTTCTCATAGAGTTCATTTGCTTGCCTCACAGATGAGCTTCTGTGTATAAAAGCCCTTGTAATGTCTGTCGTAGGTACCGAATGACGAATAGGAACAACTTCTAAGTTTCTACCAACTGAAGAAGAACTTAAATTGTTTTGATGTATTGCGAATTGATTTAATTGGATTTCTTCATATAGGCTGTTATCTATAGTTGTCACGTTTTTGGAGAGAGTTTCTTTACTGTTCCATTTATTTCGATTTTCGAAAAATGTATCACTTGGGCCTCTGTTTGCAATAAGTTTTTTGCTCTGTTTACGACTTAGTCGACTTGAGCTTCCGAATTTTTGCTTTGCTCTCCACTCATTGAATTTCGATAAGGCTTTAACGTACGATTCGTCTCGAGGTAATTCGGAGATATTTCCAGTCAACGGCGGTTCACTTTGCCGACGCTTGCATGAATTTGACGAATCTAACTCCCTGAAATAAAAATAAATCCTGTTAAGTATGTATATATTTCATACAATATGCATGAGTAAAAGTAATAGATCTTGTCAGAATTCAACACATTTTATATAACAAGCATGTTCTCGGACGCTCTCGCAGACACTCTGTCCGGCTACACTTTGCTAAAATTCGTGTAGTGAGGTTGAATGTCTGTCTAAGCTTGCCGAAGCATGTAGTGCAGTCGTAACAGTTTCCAAATTGTTAGGTTAAATCCATTTTTGATGGTGGTTGAAAGGGCAAAATAAAGTAGAACATGGTTATTTTAACTCACATAATTTTTTGTAAATTTAGCTTAAAATATAAATAATCAAAGTTATAAAATATTTTTTCAAGATTAATCGATTTGAATTGAAAAGTAACAGTGGATTTTTTCTCTTCATTATTATGAGCAAATTAAAATTTCAAACGTTTTTATATTTTTTAAGGGATATTTGAGAAAAAAAAAACGACTCACTCCGACCACGTAACAGCAAATGATGAAGAAAACATAAATCAAGATCGATCACGATGTGAATTGCTTTAATTTTTGCAATCAACTTTGCCACCATTTAGTGGCTTTTTGTTTGCAAATAACCCGTTAAAAGATCCGCTTCAAAGATCATCAACAAGTGCAATTTCATACTTGTCCTGACACAGTTGGTGAACTAGGCCACGAATGGAAAACAAAATTAAATTTGTTATGATGATTTACAGGAGCAATTTGCAGAAAGATTCTATGAAACTGATCACAAAATTGAGGTCAAAAATGTAATTTAAGAATAACACTATGTATGATGTACATATGATGTACAAACGATTTCTCAGAAAGTCTATGCACACATTTGATTTCAAACTAAATAGAATGAATCAAAACCGCAGCAGCATTAGAGAACAAAGTTCACTTATGTTACGATAAATGAAAATAGGAGACACGCTTGAAAAATCACCTCAACTGTGAAATGTAGAATTGACCACTGTATCACTGTGCTGGCAAGTGTGTTTCGCAGTCACTGAACCTTGATGATGGTTTCACGTATTCAAATAACAGTTTGAAAATGCTGAAAATAACAGAGATTTAAATTCGAATGTGTCCTCTATTTGTACCTTTTGATCCATTTTAAGAGCCCCATGGTTAGGTTCGCAAGTCAAGTATTAAAACGTCCTTATTCTTAAATTAAAATTTGTATATATATTGCTTCGAGTGTAGACAGTAGGTCTGTACTCAATACCTCACTCTGTCAGGTTACACTTTGCTAAACTTTGTGTAGTGAGGTTTAACGTCTGTCTAAGCTTATCCAAGCATGTAGTGCAGTCATAACAGGTGCGGACAGTACAAAGCGCGCCCCCTTAATTCAGGGCGCCACAATCATTATTAACAACTGTGTACTTGAGTGTGATTTGTAACCACACATGCAAACAAAGGTTTTAAATTAAAATTGCTCAAATACTGTCTCAATTTAAGATGGTATGTTCAAGAATTAATTTTTGAAAGTACATATATTCTTTTAGTAGACTTTCATTTAATATAATTTTATGCATCATATACTTCTTGTTTCTCAGGGTCGGACCCTCCATGGGTCGTACAGAACAGAAGACCTGGAATTGGTCAATGTCCAACAAACGCATTCAAATTAATCTCAATGCGTGTATCTCAAACTCGCCCGGTTGCGGTCGCTAACATTTTACCAAATTCTGTTGTTTACACAGAAATTTCGAAGATTTCCACAAAAGAAAACGATTTTGTGAGAGTTTCCCTACATTTTCCCTACACCAAGCTTTTGTGGTAATATCTCAATATCTGTGTACTTTCGTCTTTCTTTCATATCTTATATATTTGTTTCCAACTTTTTGTTGTGTTTGCGATCGGATATTTATTTTTTAGAATTCACCCCCATTTTGACAAAATGTTTCCACCTTCATCATAAGCGAACAGTCCACATGTTCAGACTTGTCATTAAGGCTCATATTTCAAATAGTTTTAAAATGCTAAACAATGCTTGCTTTGGCTACTTTCACACTGACTTCTTGATCATAATTATTTCAATGTGTGTGTGTGATTTCCTTTGTGTTATCCATTTTTCCTCACTTCCCTTGCAAAACACGATGGAAAAGCCACAGACAAATTTAGCGTGTGTGAAAGCGGCCTTTCTAGTGCAAAAGTATGTTCGGTGGACTCACCGAAATGTAAATCCCGGATTCATTTTTAGGCGGATTTAATTCCAGGCGTTTACACCGAGCTCATGGATTTATTTTGACGTTTTCAGCTGTCAAACACTTGTTTGCATCTGTTAATATTTGTGCAAAGCTAAAGAAATGGATGCAAACAAGTTAAAATTGCTAGTGATGCATAATATTAAATTGCGGAATCAAGTGAAAGTGATAATGGATATATTGAACAGTAAAATCACATATCATCGGAGAAAACGACAACAGCAAATTATCAAACTCCTGCAATTGAGAAAGAAGCGGCTTGCAATTATCAAGGAAATGGTCAGGACAAATAAAGACGATTAAGGACGAAGGTAAATTCGCTCTCCAGGTTGTAGAAGTTACGAAGAGGAATGTTTACATAAAACTAACGGCAGTAATCCTACAATTCTAGATTAAGAAATGCGATTGCTAAAGATTTATGTAAGGAAAAATAAACGACTGGATAGCGCCGTTTGTTAAGTGCAGAGATAATGGAGAATATATATAGGATATCATCCATCTGGTTAAGTGTCTGCCCTTGGTAAGTGGGGTCCCCCTTAAAGCAAAGTAAATACGCTTTTATCTGGTTTTCAAATCTGGTCCAGTCAGCATTTGCCGTTGGGATAAAATTAATGGCACTATCACTGGAGTGGTCGATCGGTGGTGGTCTGACTGTGGGTATCACAATGGACCAACATGGTCCAAGTGTACTGGTGAATTCACTAGCAGCCCCTTCGCTACCTCTACCTATGCAAGAAAAACTTGCATCACAACTAATCTACATTTGAATTGTTTTTAATAAGTTCTTTTCTGTTTTTGTAGACTTTAAAGTTGTCACATCCGAGGTTGTTGATTCTGAAGACGTCTTCTAATATACATACATATGTAATATAGCGAACAAATTTGTAAATATATTTATAAACTTAATCAATATTTTGAATTTTTTCTTAAATTCTGAAACCATTCAACAACAAATTTTTTGTTTGATTTGTTCACGTTCACAGTACATTTCGGCTAGTTTCAACCAGACATTAGTATTATAGAGATGGTCAACTTCACAGCTGACCTCTTGCCTATAAGAGGCTTCTTGAACGTTTTTCGCGAAATAGCGTGAAAACGATATACAAAATCTCTATAAAACTTCATTTCTGCTTTCAACATTTCATCTTCAATGATCAGCATTTCCTTATACATTTTCCAGCATTTCCAAATGTTGAATTTTGTCGCTGCATTTTCAAATTTGCCAAATCTAACAATCCTCTTTATCATAAATCAGCACGTCATTTAATGATTGTTCCACCCACTGCCATAAACAAAAACAAGCTGTCAACAAAACAATCATTTCAAGTGATAATTACAATATATTACTTCATTTCTGATATTGAGTCAGCTATATATTTCATATGTCAGAATTAGCACTCAAATTCGTCTTTAAATTAATACAGCTAGCTAAAAAGGTTCAACCACTTTTGATTTCCAATCAGTCATAAATTCTGACATAGATGTTATTTGAAATGTTGAAGTTCCAGAGCGAACGCAAAATTGAATTTCGAAATTTTTTCCCCGTAATATTGGATTGGGGTAAATGTACTGTAAGATTTGATGGCCTGAAGACACAAGGCTTTATTTATTTTAAAAAAGTATATGGGTGTACTTTTCATACGTTGCCTTTTTTTTAGACTAAGTGTTATATATCTGCTGCAAAAGCATGAAACACACCCATTTTTCGCATTTCACACAATCACCAATTTGACAGATGAATGTGGTTGATTTTTCCCGACTGACATAAACAAGCAGAGGGATGCACATCTCGAACTGTCCGGAAATTCGAAATAAGCTAACAAGAATTTAAAAGCTACAGAATTGTACTGTTAGACCTTTAGCTTAAAATCACATTCAATAAGAGTCCAGATTCAACAATGAGTTGCGTTGTGAGTTATCATATAAAACTTCTTACCGATATAAAATATTTGTTTTATGCAGACGGGCAAAGCGTCTTCAGACGAAGAAAATGTTTGGGACGATGCACTACTGATCAAGGCATATGATAGCTCTCTGAAGTTAGCTAAAGAGGAATTGGCGCGTCGCATTGCTCGTTCGACAAATGGCAAGAAAACACCGATCAAAGTAAGAGATGCTGATCCAACAGGAGAACCTGAAGTCTTTCCTTCACACTCAAAGCAGTCTGAAGAAGAAAATGCCAGTTTTAAAATTGGAGACTACGCAAGAGCGACATACGATGACGGCGTAGATTATGAAGGGAAAATTTTATCCATTGATGAACTGCAGGGTATGTGCCGTTTGCGTTATATTGGATACGAAAATGAGCAAGACGTACGAATTTGTGACTTGGTGCCTTCGTGGGGAAAGAAAGTCCGACGTTTGCAGTTCTCTCGTGCTAAGCAAGACTATGACGCCAACGATGCCCCGAGTGGTCAGGAGAGTAAGAAAACCAAAACACGTTTTCCGATGGCACAGCCCAGTGGACTTCCAGTTGGTGCCATACCCCCTCCTCCACCAATGCCTCCCATGTTAGGTCAGAGCCAGTGCGAAGACTCAGAACATCTGTCAGCGATGTTGATGTCTTGGTATATGAGCGGCTACTACACCGGCATTTATCAAGGTATGCAAATGTCCAAGTCAAAGACTAAGCCCAAAAAGTAGATCAGACAGACGAAAGCCTTTATAATACTTTATATTGATGAGGAACATTGTTAGCTTGTAAAAGAAATATATGTTAAAAATAAAACACTACGAAATGTATACATGTGGATGCTGTATGATTTTTCTCATGTTCCATTGCTGTTGCTCCATGTAATGTGTTTTTTAACTAGCGCTGCATCAATTGGTTTAATGGTTTTGAATGCTAATTTTATGTCGGTCGTCGTTAGTGGATTTACAGAATTTCCTGACGTACTAATATTGCGAATTTGGTTCATTGCAGCTTCCTTACATGCCAGACGAATTTGATCTCCTGCAAAATATACCCAGATATCAGTTTGGGACAATAATTGGGTGTTGTCTACCTGTAAATCCAGCGCTCGCTTCAGTGAGTTCCTGTAATATTTCCACCGAGAGGATTTTGAAATTTTGCAGAAAGCGTTCTATCATATCACTCCTTTCTTCAGATGATGGGAGGCTTATTAGAATTTTCTTCTCAAATCGACGCAGAAAGGCAGCATCTATGTCCCTAATACATCAGTTAGTAATGCTTCCACACATTTGAACGCTCATATTTACCAAGGGATGTTAGTACTTGCCAGCACAAATATGGACGCAGTATTATCCTCCAACCCATCCAACATTTGTAGAAACTCATTTTTGAATCGCTTTGAAGCCTCATGATCTCCACCACGATCACGGTTAGAAGTCAGCGCATCGACTTCATCGAAAAATATTACAGAGGGTGCCCGTAACTTGGCATAATGAAATAAGATCTAAAAATGATTATACTTAAATATGTATGCAGCTATATGTATGTGAAATGTTAAAAAGGAAAATCCTAAAGATGCACGTCAGTTTTCCAAATATTTAAAATTCAAACCTTGATTATTTTTTCAGATTCACCTCTCCACTTGCTCGTTATGCAGCTAGAGGTAACATTAAAGAATGTAATTTGTCCATATGTCTCAGAGCATAAAATTCTGGCAAGCAACGTTTTTCCACCGCCTAAGGACGAATTCATCAAGATTACATTAATTATTTGTGGGATTATTTCTTTCCTGGAGGTCCATGTAAGAGCAACGATTTCCAAGGCTTTAATTGTTCTGTAAATAATTCCGGATGTTGAAGTGGCATTATTACAGCCTCTTTGATTGTGTCCACAGCTTTGCGATTTCCGAACACGTCTTTCCAACGAAATCCCAGATCCTTATTAACAATGGCTCTACAATAAGACTGATAAAAAAACGAACATAGCATTTAATAGTCTCCTACAGTTTTGCATAATGCTCTAAGTCTTTTAATCCATTTACAACCATTTCATCATCGATATTGAGGTTGTCAAACTTTATTCCGAAGTCCATTGGGTTTACGTTTATCTCGCGACAATTGCTGTTAGGAATTTGTGTAACCTGAAGACTGTCTGTAAGAGACACACTCTCTCTTGGTGTCTCTTCTTTCTTTATATAACTACTACTGATTGATGGTGTGGTCTTCCGAACAACTGTATTCATCTGCAGTTTTATGTTTGTCGATATATTCTTAAGGATTTTTGGATACTTTCCGAATTTCACTTGGTAGAAACTGGCATACTCTAAATAAATAGCATCCAGATCCACATTGTCGCATATCTCAAAATTGTCTTGAAGATGTGCTTCGTTCTTTAAACACTCAGACGTTCCATAGAGGCCGTTTTCTTTCAAATACCTTTGAATCAAATACAAGATATTTCTTCGACGTCTGCTTGCCGATCGAACTTCCTCCTTAAAACGAAAGACTCCATTATGCAGTAAGGCAACGAAATTAAATTGAATTTTAAAATTTACCTCCTTTGGCATGACGTCCGCCTAAAAAATATAATCCCAAATATAAGCTGCAACCAGATATACTTCTCCTTAGAATTGGAGTGCCTAGCAACAGCGTCTATTGACTTATTAGTGAATTATTTATTTCAGTTGCGACATTTCGGTCTCACGTGGCAACAGGGTTGTGATGAGTCGAGTGGATTGTGACAACACAACCTGCAACAAATCTCGTATTGCAATTGCTACGAAGACAATCGAAATCAATACACTTGCACAATGGACTTATGCAGACGACTTGGTACAACATACTAGCTAACCTTCTAGTACCGCGATACCATCAAAGTACTATTCGTCCCGGATAGTGGTCCATACAAGGACATATATTATTGTCATTAAAGGGGATGCATTTTGTTTGTAAGACTTTTTAATATGTTTAAAAAAAGTTAATTAATAATATTCATTTAACAATTATATATCATACTTATGGTTAATTGAATAAATTAGTCGTGAAAGGCACATACAATTGGTTAAAATCATTGATTATCAACGAAGACATCGATTACATTCCCCCGTCAGATTTTTGACATTCGATAAAAAAAAACTTAGGCAGCATTCCTGTACCTGGTGAATAGGCCGTAAAGCACACGAAGGGTTGATTTCAAATCCATGTTAACCACATCTACGAGAAAAAGCAAACAGGTGTTTAAGTTATAGAAACTAATATAATTTAAGTTTAAGGCAACCTTCTGGTCTTGCTTTTGGCTTGGGAAGTCCAACGTCCTGCATAAGGTCAAACGAAAATCCCACGTTGTGCACCATTTGATCAACATCACGTGGGGTTAAGTGAAACTCATACAACGGTACAAAGAATCCACCCAAAAGACCCATAAGTAAACACAAGTATACTCCATCTCGGAAATCGGTATTCAAGTCGTAAACTTCGAAGTTCAACTTTGACAAATGCTTGTTAACAAATGTTATGAGAGATTTCTTAACAACTGCCAATTTCTCTGGTGCACAGTCGAAAAGGGTATCAAAGGCGTCTTTTTCACAACGCATGCCAACATCATCATATTCCGAGGTTATTTGTTCCTGGAATTTTCTATAAAAAAAAACATGTTTTATTTTCAATTTAATAAACAATATTGCTTGAACAATTTTCAACTTACTGTGCGTTCAGGACACCACCATTTTTTTGGGCAATAACAACAGTGACGAAAATATTCTCAGGCAAGCGAATCGGTGCACGGAAGTGACGAACTAACGCCACCAACAAGTGCAAAATTGCAACGATATTTTTAGAGTGAACGCTCTCAACTGACCATTTTGGTACTTTTTGATGGAATCCCAGAGTCTGCAATCAATTAATTGTTTTTCATGTTTAAGACATTGATTTCAGATCAGGATTACAGGTCACAAAAGTCTGCATATGCACAAGACTATTCAGAGAAAACCTACATGGTTAACAGCTCGTAAAACGATGCTTAGCTTCTGACGTTGGCCCTCCTCAGATTGCGTCACTTCAAGAACGTCTAGTTTTCTTCCAGCAAGTTTTTCCCAAAGCTTATGAAGGACCTGCGATGTCAAAGAATACAAACATTAATACTTTTCAATGAAGTATTCGTCATTCGTAACCCTCGTTGATTCTATTCATTTTGCGTGCACAATCGCAATTTGTTTTATACCAAATTAGTACTTCGAATTCAAGGCACGCCGACATTCGTGCCACGTGCTCAAGCCATCGAACCATAGCACTTTCAAAGAAGCAGCTGCTCTACATTGAGTTCCTCGCACACTGAAGTGTTTGTGACACTACACATTTCGTCGAGTTATTTCCACAACAACACGAAGAAATTTCATCTCCCCAGCTTATTCCTTCGATCATTACCCAAATTACATGACTATAGTTGTTTTCGACACCTAGCTCGGCCTCAAGCAAGCTCAGCATTACTCCTCTCTGTATCACTATGTAATTCAAAATGAATCTCTTTGTGGTATTACCTGCCCGTCATACATATCCTCATCAAGTTGTTGAACAATAATTCTTTGATCGGCAAGTTCATCGTTAATCCATTCGATAAGGATTTCTTGCAATTTAATTAGTTCCGGGTCCTTCAGTGATTGTGGATCGATAACGGCCCTTTGTTCATGATCGCCTAAAATTATTTCATTACTTGAATGCATTCATTCTTCAGTTCAATATTCCACTTACGCAGAGCATAATCCTCTGGTGGTATGTCATATTGATTTGGACTTCCAGGTGAGTCGATGGCATATTTCCCTTCTTCTTGAACTTCTTGCACTGAAAAAGAGCGTAGAGATTTATCAAATATTCCCAGGCGTGAACTTCATAGCTATGAGTTCAGTGATAACTTCAGCGCATTTAATTAATACGCATGACATATGTACATATATATATATTTGACAAATTCCACTCACATTTAGGAGGGGAGATAAAGGTAAATATGAAATTTTCATACGTTCAGAAAGACACCTGGTTTGACAAAGGGGATACCTTGTTTGGTTAAGGAAATTAAATATCTAAATCAATGCGAAAATCGGCGATTTATGTTTCAGGGTGTGTATGAAGTCATGACTCATTAAACCATGATTCTTCTCAGGCACAATGATTCAAATTGTGTCGAATGGAGCCAAGGCCCACTTCTAATATCTAGTGTACTGAAGTAATTTCCATAAATAAGCATTTAAAGTATTTCAAACAGGACAACATATATCTACAAATGCTTAATGGTATAACGCCCACATTGATTGAAACTTAATTTACTTTATAAATCCATTATATAATGTTTTTGTTGATATTACCTTCCTTGATACGCTTTTTCCTCCCAAGGGTTCCAATCTTGTCCCAGAAACTCTCCTCCTTTTCACCACTTTTAATAGCAGTAGGAGTTCGGGGCGATTTTGGACGAGGTATTGTCGACATCTTTTTCTGATCTGAATTTACGTCACCGTGTTATAATTACTTTTTTGTTTATATTTTCAGCTGATGTCACGAAATGCTTCTCTAACAAGGTAATATGCAACATATGCTTCAAGAGAATTTTGTACATAAGAGACTAGAGCTCTAAATTGAAATTTACCACACATTTTTCACCACAAGTTGTAAAAGTAGACAACAGGGATGGCTTGTAGGGAGGAAATAAATACATATATTATTTATATGATTTTTATAGTTTCTTGTTTGTGTAATTTATCGTCGACTATAGATAGTTCTTTTTTTGAACAATACATTTACATGACTCTAGTACCACACGATTTACAATTCGGAGATATGGTAACTAGTATCTTACATATGTAAAATTACGATGTAACAAATAGGAGTCAATATTGCTTACATATTACAGAAGTATCCGAAGGGAAATACGAAAAAACCCTTAGATTTATAGAAAGGTCGACTATCAATTTTGAGTCTTCTAGTTCTATTAAGTTATTCATTTTGCCAGCCCTGCTATGTTACTTATATGACGCCCAACAAATCCTGACACAAATCCTTGCTGCCTTCGAAAGAAAAATTCTACGCCGGAAATATAAACAGGCTAGATATTTTATAACCCCCTTTGAATAATATCATATCACAAAATTTAAAAAAAAGTGAACTTTTTAATCTCGCATTAGTTTCATCTGCAGTCCATAGAATACGCAAATAAACTAATACCACGCTTCCACAAAACGAAATCGCGTGAGTTCATCAAATTTCCCAAAATCTAGTAGATTTCACCATAAATTATCGGGTTTCGAAAGCACTAAATTTCATTCACACCTACATATTTGAAACCCCCCCTCGGCCGTGAAACGTTGTCAAACCGAACAAGCCGAACAGCGTGAACTTCAATTTAATTTTGGTGTTCATCTTATCTTCTATTTTCTGGTGTTCTAAAACTATTATTTCCTGTCAACAGACATTCGTTTTGGCGGACACTAAAATTAAGAGATAATGACATTTGAAATCACATCAACTCGGTGAAGATTTTTGCGGTTACAGTATGAATTCATCCAAATCACGTGGGTTCGGTTCGAGAGGAACGTAGTACAAAATTAACATAAAGACAGAAGAAACAAAATACAACAGCAGAACACACCTGCAGAAATAAAATCCGTTATCCATTTGAGTGGAGACAATGATTTGATGGTACTCGGTTGCTGTTTTGTTGCTTTCCTTGCGGAGAGCGTTAGGAAGTGTCCGGTTAAGGGAATATGAAATGTATAAAACCTCAATACAAGATCCACGGTCGTGAGAAAATGTCCGCCTTACAGAGTTGTCCGTAATAGGAGCTTTCACTGTATTCGAATATGTTAACATAGGATTTCGAATATGTTACCTGTTAACATGCTGTTCTTTTTGATTACCGGTTATCATTCTTTTTAAGTTGGATTAACTTAGTCTGTTATCCTGGAAATAATCTTTACGTTCGAAAAAGTTAATTAAAGGATGAGAAAAATTGTTTACCGGAACAAAAATTACCGTAAAACAAGTAAGAGTTTATTGTGCATTGGAGTTGAAATGGCTCCGGCATATGGTTTAAAGGCACAGAAAAGTTCCGGTATACACATCGCATTACTTTATGTGACAATACTGTGACAATAATAAAAACAAAACAATAGATTCCTGAAAAAATTGTGCGTACTATTTGCCCTTATTATTATGCTCACATATTCTTACCCCTAATTTGAAAGGTGGAGAAAGAGAAATATTATTTTATTTTTCTTAGGTATAGTGCAAATTAATTCGAAAATTGATCCAATAATATGTACACTATAAGAGGAATTAAGCCCCTGGCATTGGCAGATTTGGTTGGGTGTTATGTTGTGCTCTTTAAGTCGAGAAAAATGTAAGGACTTATCGGTCTTAAGTGTGGTGTCCAAGAGGTCTTAATTATGGTATCTTGTTTCTGAAGTGTTTTCTAGTCACGGGACGCACAATAGATGTTCCAGAGGTAAGATTTGATGGCAACTGCACCGTGGTGTTGATCATTTTCATGCAGATGTACCAGAGCTGTACTCCTCCTGAATGGCTTAATAACCCTGATAGGGTTGTTTTGTTTGTTTGTTATTCACAAGAAGGGCTACAGTTAGTCCACTGTATTACTATGATATTAACATGTAATGGAATAACTAATGAGTAACGAAAATGGAGGGGCCTTATTTGGCTGCACTAGTTTGCCCAAATTCTTGAATTCGCCCTCCTGCTCGTAGACAATAAAACAAAGTTTGTAGTATGTAAAAAGTTGTGTTTTATTTACATTCAATTAAAAACAAAAAAAAAATAATTAAATTAAATCACAAGTAATCATTTGTATGTATTCAAATTTCAAAATGTTGTTTTCGTTTTTTTTTTTTAAATAAAATCTTGCCTACCACGACAGGAAAGAACTGAAATACATTCTAAGTAAACAAAAAAATCTTCGACAGCAAAACAGCAATTTCATTCAAAGCACGGTATATCGTTCGTAGGGCTTAGTTATTTATGCCAGTTTTTATTTATCTATCACAAGGTATAGACAAATGAACGTGACACGTACAGCATTGTCATTAAATGAGATGATAACAAAAACAACGTATGATTTCAATAATAAAAACGAAATCATAAATACATTCTTCTTTTCAAAAAAAAAAAAAAAACAAAGATCTATAGATGTAAATAGATGGTAGCATGGACGTTTGTTATTTGGATCTTTAAATCAGAAGAGGGAAATATAATGTTATTGTTATCGCCAGCCTTAAAAAACATTCACCAATTTATTTCAATTTCGTATACTATGTTGTAAGAGGTGAAATGTAGAACCCAACAAAATGAGGTCAAGCGTTTGAACAAATTAAAACACACGCAAATTTTTTGTTACAATAAATGTCACATCAGCCTTTCATCATTAAGCATAGATTATAGAAACAGATTTCTATAGAAAAACAAATCAATAATTCAGATTGAAGGTCCATTAAAGTAAGTATTTCGCACTATTCAACGAGTAGCCTGTTGACTGGAATGTAGATAAACTCCTTCTGTAGAGGGTGTCCCATGTCATCTCATACAAGTGTCACAAACTTCATTGAAATTTGGCTTGTACAAATGTATAATAATATAAATAATACTCGAAAGGCTTTTAACCGAAAAGGGAATACTAGTTACGGGTAATATAAAAATTATAACAAAAGCAGTACGAAACAGCGGACTCTTTGACCCTTAAACATACATATTCTTATGCGTAAGAAGATAATTGGAAGACTCTAATGCTTTTAAAAGAAATATAACAATTTGGAAACAACCATAACGTGATAGGAACGAAAGGCTTATCCGCTTTTATGGTGGCCATCTTCACGAGTACAGTGACAATTTCAATAGTATATACAGGGTACAAATGCAAAGAATGATTGGTTATTTCGAGGCAACACAAGATTGATGGCGTCATAGAATATTACTATGTTGCCTGAAATGTACATGTTAAGCTATGGCTGTCAAATTTAAACAAAACTATAGCAAAAGGAAACCTTTTGATTTGAACATTTGTAAGCAACAGAATAAGATGCATACAATTCATACATATATGCGCCAATAATCGTCTTTATCACGTATTATTAATACAATGTGGCATTTGAGTGTGTATAAATTAGAAAAAGTCCTCTATTATATGAGCCTTCACTTGAAGCCTACACTAGAATAAATTACGTTACAAAGTGTTTAAGTCATACGTTATAAAGTGTTACAGTAGTTTGTGGTATATACGTATACCAAAAATAAAGATCCAAATCAAACTGAATAAGTCAAGAGATGAGTAAGAATTAATGCATAGAAAGTACTTCAGTAGATAGAGAGAGAACAACTTAGCATACTTAGTGATATATTCATCAATTGTATATTAAAAATATAGTGTTCATATGTATATGTATATCTACGTATATTACATACTCTTCAGAATAATAATAAATGTTATGTGCCGCTTTGGTGGTGAGTACTAATGGCAGAATACAATTGGCAATCGATGCCGTTTCTTGTGAACAAATTTACACATTTATTTATACACACACACACTCACAGCTTATCCTCATAGCTCCAGTTACATCAATACCGTTATGCAGAAAAGAAATGGACATGTCTTCGTGGACGGTCCATTCTATGGACCTCATAACGAGACTGAAAAAATAAATGTCATTCCTGCAGATAACAACCGATAAGGAGAACTGCCACTAAAAGCGCGGCTTGCGTTCAATTCAGTACGCATCAAGTGTGTTGATGATGAGACAAGTTTTCTTCTACGTTCGATGCGAAATAAAAATAAATATTAATTCATTATTTACGAGTTTTGTTTGTGTTGATTGTAAAATAAATACTAAGGATCGATTTTTTTGTTATTTTAGTTTAAAATTTTCCACCGCTGAATGAACTCAAATGAATCACGAAATGTTGCAGCTATTCCTTGTACTATGACTCTGTGTAGGCGTCTTACATCGATTCTTGCTCTTCGAATGCGTTAGTGTATTGAAACACTGATTCGTTGTCAACGCGTACGATTTTAGTGTCGACTTAACGGATGGGGGCAGAGGCAACGCCTCTATAGCGTATACACTTGTCCGACGGACAATTGTTCGGCAGCAAAGCTCCTGAAGTGAAAGTACTACAACAAAATAATGCATTCAAAGAGTTAGTATAAATTAAGTTTTGCTCACCTTTGTTGCTTCGCCATATCCTTTCCATTCCGTTCCTGTGAAGTGCCATTCTGGCCAATTCGCAGAACGATTCTCTTATGTTAAAATCACAAAGTGGAGAAATTTCAAAACACGACATATTGTTCCGTGAGGCATATAGTTCGGCTTGCTTAGCTGCCACTTGCCGCTTAAAAGCTAAATGTAATCGATTGCCAACAAGTACTTTTGGTATCCCTGGAGCATGCTGTAAGATTGTTGTTTAAGTCATTTTGTAATAAATAGCAATGCGCTCGAATGATTCAAATTACCTCTTCGACTTCTTTCAACCATCGGTCAATACCATCGAAACTCCATTTATTTGTTATATCATAGACTAGGATGATTCCTTGCGCACCCCTCGAATAGGAACGAATAATCGTGCAGAATCGTCCTTGGCCGGATGTATCCCATAATTGTAACTTGACACGCTTTCCCTCAAGTAAGATTGTTGTAGTTTTATATGCTGGAAATAAGAGTGATGGAATACGATTAGGAGCGTCTCACAGCTGAATTTCGGAATTATTTTACCATTTCCACTGCAGAATGGGCTCTCTGATGAGGCATCTTCCAGACCTGACAGAATTTCATGTTTACCAACATCGCTATCTCCAACAAGCAACACTTTCAACAAATAATCATAATCTTTTGCCATTTTGCTTTAAGATTTGAAGTGTTCCTGGAATTAGAAAATATAAGATAATTCAATGCTATACAAACATTTGATTATTGAACTGTACAGCGAGATGAGCTTAGCCAGGCCTCTGCATCTACGGAAACAACGCTTAAGGTGGCTGGGCCATATAGAGAGTATGGATAGCTGTTCTACGGCCCGAAGAGTCTTATACTCCAATTCTGTCGCACAACGCAACAGGGGACGCCCGTATCTAAAGTGGTGCATGTGGAGAATGACCTCAACCAACTAGGAGTGCGCAACTGGAGACAGCAAGACAGCGCTTGTTGGAATTGCTTGATAATTGAGGTCCAGGTCCACCATGGACTGTAGGGTCAAACAAAGAAGAAGATAAACATTGGAATTGGGTGGCTTTGCTAATATAAAAGCACTCGATTGACTTTTGCTGCTACTTTAATTCCAATTAAGTTTTGATATCGAATTCAAGGATTTAGGTTTATTGAATATTGATAAAGAAATGTGCTGAGGCGAACTTTTGTAATAGTAAATGATTTTTGTTTCACTAACTATTACAGAAAAATTACTCTAATGTTTGTAGCGTAGAGAGAGTAATAATATTAATATATAGTGGAATTTCTCTTTGCGGACACTTCTCTTTACTGATAATTCCTCGTGATTCTGAAGAAGACATGAAGATAGGGCTATTCGTGTATTTCAACTCGGACACGGACATGAATTTTAACTCTTATTGAGATGCTGTACCACTTCCAATGGACACGAAGCTAAGACTGCTTGTTAACTTATTTTGTTTCTAAATTTCGAAAGGTGAGTGAGTGACACTGTTTGAGTGTAATGCGTAAAAGTGTTCTGTTTATTCCTGAAATTGACAGTAAAAGATTTATTCTGAAGGCTACAAATGTATCACAAATCTATTTGTCAATTGCGATAATTTATTTTGGTTACCCCGTAGAACGAACACTTCGACACAACAGTGTTGGAATCGACATCACAACGGCATGGCGGGTTAATTTTTTCTCAGGAAAATAAGTGCCATTTCCAAGCCATTGAAATATGGTCAAGTCACTCACACGATGACTTTTATTTATTCGGTAATTAATTGTTCATTTTCTAAGCTGATAATATCATATACCATAATTTGATCACGAATAGTAATCTTAAATTATAACGAACGCAAGTAACGAACTCTAAACACATGCATCTACAAAAATAACCGAAAATCTTCATTCAATTGGTCGGAAGTAAGAAATATTCCAACCGCGAGCACCTATAAAACTATCTACCATAGGAGCATTGAACTTATAAAATTGTAACAATTTCGAGATAAACAAAACTAAAGAAGATAAATGAAAGTTCAATTCGTTTTAAACAAGCAGTCGTTTAAATCGAATGTTCAGAAAATCTCACGCAAAACGAAGGAACGTGTGATGTGAATGAGAAAGAGAAAGCGAGCAAGTGATCATCCAAAATAAAAAATTCTGATCATGTCACAAAGTGGGTCATTAAGGATGACTATCTGTTAAAGAGCAAATATAAATCACTGAAAATGAGAAAGCCGCTGTCCAATGTTCCAACCAAGCGAGCAATCAATTTAATTGAACTTTTTTTTAATATCAATTAGTTGAGAGCAATAAAAAGTTGATCATGAACATATACATAACTGAAAAGCATTTCTTTTTATTTTGTTGTTCGCGTTGGGTATATGATCTGTAAAAGAGCATGTAAACAACAAACCAAAATCCCTTTTCCGTATTTCAAAATTAAATTCTTGTAAATCTCTGCTCTGGGTTATTTCATTCGACAAGTGCTTAACACTGCTTGAAACATGCAACCTCTTGATGTACCAATTTTGTTTGTCGTTTGTTCTGATCTTTTTCGAGTGACTATTGTGCAGACATTGAGGCCACTAAGCGATAGTGATTTTTAGCTGCGTTTAACGACCATGTGAAGAGTGGTGCAATCTGGATACATTCCCAACAATCAAGAAGTAGTTCAACATTTTGTCTGAGAAATAAGAACATGTTTTTATAGCGCTCATTTTTTAGTGTGAAAATAAAAAAAAAAAAAAAAAAAAAATAACCTCGTGTACGTCCCATCTTTTGCATCCCATGTTCAGTTAAAAATTAGAAAATAATGTTACAAGAAATTTAGTTGGAAGGCATACAAGATACAAAGCAACTATTTCTGTTCTGATGAGATACAAACTAGGTCTTGAGCAAACATATAAAAAGTTCGTATTAACTATGTATATAGAAATTACTTCATATAAATAATTGTACTTCAATAAACAATTCAGAGTCCATGCTTAGAAAAGCAAAAAGTCTTCCCCGTGCACATATCTAACAAACTCGCACTACTGCAGCATTGTTTCCACTCAGAATTAATCAATATTTAAATATTTTTTCCTCCAACAAACTTTACAGGGAATAGTTCTTTGGACATTGGAATGAGCAACCTCCCTAGTCAGGCTAAAACACTCACAAATCAGATGGTACCTAACATTGATGACAGATAGATGTCGTCTCGATGTGCATATATTGAAATGCATCCAAAGCAGTACTTAATTCGCATTTAAAAAAGCGTTCTCAGGCGAACACATGTCACAAAGAATTAACATAGACTATGGAAAGAACATATACATACTTATATGATTACCACAAATCAAGGTATTTTTTTGTTTTCTCTGAATAGAAGGTTTATACAAAACCGGGCGGTAAGCTGATACATTTTATTGTACTTTGTGTCGAAATATGTACATACATAATTACAAGCGGACCCCACGCACAGTTGTCATCTTGCAAGACAAATGTAGTGATCAACTTTTACAAACACAGTCAACACCTTACCTATACTTAAGAATTGTCAACAGACAGCAGTCTGCGTTGAAACAAAATATAACACCGGATGCGGTTGAGTTTTATTTTGCAGTTTCGTTATGAAGATTCATAGATTCATTGTTTGAATAAATACCATGGGTTTTCTCGTTATGGTGACACATTTGCATAAAGTAGGGTAATTCAAAACATTCTTCCTCTCTGACATACATTCATCTGAAAAGCTCATCATAGTAGACCTCTGCCACTTACATGGCTATCTTAATCTAATCGACCTGTTATTCGACAGCACGAATGAAGTCAATCTCATTAGCAGGAACAAGTAATACCGATACTTTAATGTTTACTCTGTTTCGTGGATCATTAGAGAATGTGTTGAGTGATCTGATACGATTGTTACTTGTATTTACTTAAGAAAATGTGTAAAATTAAGCATCTCACTACCAATACCAGTTGGTTAACAAAGCACCTGTAATATACATTTAACGCAAAATGCAAAATATTTGTTCTGCGAATAATTGCTCACCTTTGATTAAAGGAAATACAAGTTAATTTATCTTGTTTGTCTATTGTTTATAGATTTAAATATTCACGTCGACAAATGTATCTGGTCTAGAATTTAAGATAAATTTATGCTGTTCATCACTTTGAATAATGCAGATATCATCAATATTTCCATTTTACAATTTTAGGGCGTAATACACAACTGTCACAATAATTCTGTTTCAACCGGATTTATATACGCGAATAATTACTGTTTGGACTGTGGTGTAATCGAATATATTATCGTTTACAAGATTACATGTATTTTTAAGGTTATTATCGAGAATATTTTGGTGAAATTTGCCTAAAAGCTGATTTCATATATTTTTCCGCAACTCAAAATAATCCTCACTTTTATGTCAAATGAATGCTATGTGAAGTTGGTGGTGGTTGAAGTTTTATGTTTTACATATGGGAGCAGAGTTCGGAAATGCTTCTGGTGGAGCCGAGATTAAGAACACAATTTAAATAGAAGTTGCGAATCGGATGACGACGAATAAAATATATTTTAAGGACATTTATTTGAATTTTACCTAGCTACCTTTTTTTTTATCTTACTACACTTATATTTCATGCTTTTCTTCTTTGTAAGCGTTTTTAATAAACATCGTTAGAATTTGTTGATATAGTGTAAGCTCATCTTTAATTAAACTAATTTATGAACGACCCTTTGTATGGCTTCACGACTAGAGAACAAATTGGAATATGGAATAACTGTACACAAAAGAGATGTGTTCACCGGCTTGGGAATTGTATTTGCTAACCTTGTCTTTGAAACAAAGCTTAAAATTTATCAAAATTGCTTTATCATCACATGCTTTTCCTATCCTCAAAATTATTTCGTTGAAACTAAAGACAACGTATAAATTCTGCAATCATATTATGTACGTTCACATTAATTCAACAATGTTATGAAAAACTACTAACTCGACACCGACTCAAAAGCAGTCGCTTCATATGATTTTTGCATCTATTATTTAAGTGAACACACCCTGATAAAAATAACCATGAGATTTCATGTGAAACCTGTGCGCGGAACCAAATGAGAACACGAACATTAATTGCTGCTGTAAAAAGAGACGGCCAACGGAAAATGGCTGCTTGTCAATTCTGCAGCACTTTTGTCTGACGAGTTTTTCATTCGATTTTTTCTGTTATTGAAAACGAGTTCTTTTGAAGTACTTATTTTTGTTATTTTCTTTAGAAATTCAATAAAACTTTTGAAACAAAATAGTGCGGTTCGGCACAAAGCGTAGAAATCCGCTTTGAAATATCGGATACTTGAAATCCACCATTATTGCGTATCTCGTCCGTTGTTCATCAAACACATTTGCTTCGAGACTTCAATTGCCTACCCACCTAAACCTTAAAAAATACACAGATCATCAAAAATATATATACATATATAAAATCCTAAGAAAAAAAAACAAAATTATACTTCAATAATAAAAAGGTATCAACTTCGTTTCAACATCTGCTTCAAAACTGTTCACAAAAAAATTTCTTTTTTCTCAAACATAATATTGAATAAAAAATTATTGTTCGCACGCTAAAACACTTAAAAAAAACTCAAACGATATACTTGTCTCTCTCATTGCTATCGAATTTATCTGGACGGACTTCTCTTCTGTGATTCGTTTGCGATTTATGTAGAAAGAAACAAAAAGAAAAAGATAACTTTTCGAAAAAGTGGCACACACCGAAAACAAAAAGAAAACGGGAGTTAATCACGAATAATTTTTTAAAATAAATTTGGTCAATATTTGCTTCGAAAGAAACTCAAATTAAAAATGGAAAAGTTGCGCCAGATGAAGGACAGCAGGAGCTCAGAGATCATAATCGGAGGAAAATACAGAGTAATCCGAAAAATTGGTGAGTAATTTTTCTTGCATTTATTTTTTTTTTCAGTATTTTGTTCACCAGTCTCAGTCTTCTACAATTCACGAGCACCATTCCTTCAGGAAAGTAAATGAAACGAGAGACGTCTTTGGTGTACATGTTGGAGGAAACGCATTTCTCATGTGTCGTATTTTCTTGTGGGTTTTTGGAGAAGTTTTCCCCAAGTTGCTTGCCCATCGTCGTCATCGTTGTCTTCGTCGTTTTCATGTGCTATGTCGTGTGTTGTGTTGTGAAATCGTAATTTGTAATTTCCAGCTGGGAGTGATACGTTCATATTTCGTGTGTGGGATTGTGCTCGTTTTGTTTATTTTTTTTCTTGTAAGCTAGGGCAAACTGGCTCCTCAAGCTGCTAACTTGCAGTGATATTTAAAAAAAAAAAAAGCAAGAGCTTCCGCGGCCATTTTTTTTTTCCAGTGTACCTAACAAGTTACATGCCTATATCTTGATGCCTCTAAATGAGTGGCAATTGCAGCAAGTTGCAGTTCCTGGTGTTGTCAACTGTTGCAATCAGTGTCTTGTGTTCTTTTCTAATTGAATTAGGCCGAATCTTTTACCCAAGGTTATAAAGTGTTGATTGTGAAACACGAATGCAGACGAATCCATAACTTTGACACGTTTGAACGCTAATAATCGGGCCACATGAGTGTTATTTGTTTTTATGAACATCATGAGAGATATGAGTGATTCATTATAGCCTTCATTCCTAAAGAAAAAAATGCCAGAGTAAATATGCATGTAATAGGGAAAAGCTACTTTTCAAGGCTCGATGCTCGTTTTGAGCATGCACCTAAATTGGGTTTTGGGTTTGATTTGCATGAGCTTCACGTTTTGTTTTGCTTTGTTCTGCCGTTGTTTGGCTACCCAACTGGGGTTCATTCTTTCAGTGGACTAGGTGCCTTTTTTAATTTTCGAGCAGGTGCTTTCCACTTGGTGACACACATTGACATGAAACCAGATATTCGTGTGCTATAGGTCATTTTAACTAACTTGCCCTTTTGATAGCCAGCATTGTGGACGTCATTGTCGCTTGGCGGAGATAATTGATTGAGTTCGTGGGTGTGTGGATTTCACTTTGGAGCATGAAATTCAACAAAATTGTGTATTTGACATAAGCCTTCGAATAAATGCACTGAATGACAAAATATTATTCACTGAAGGTCATGTGGTGTGTTTCTATGAAGAAATATTGACTTACTGCTGCTTCGGCACGTTATTTCTTTCTTGTTGTTTTTTTTTGTCTCGAAAGCAGATTGAATGTCCAAAGCTGCCTATTCAGTTACATTATTCAGCTGTGCTCGGTTTCAAGTTGCATTACTGGTTTTGTTGGCACTTAGCTGACAAGCACCACTGATCTGTGTTGTTGATTTTGTATTCCAATATCTGTATGTAGGTAGTTTCAATATGTTTGCTTTTATCAACATCGGTCTTGTATTGATGATTATGTTTGGAAAATATGTGTAACATTCTGAAGAAGTATTCAGTTATAACAATGTATATTTGCTTACAGAAAATTAAGATAGAAATTTGTATTAGAAGAGCCAAGACTTGATTGTTTTAACTCCTTCAGTTAAAACGTCTGCGCAACATTTTATAAACAACCGATGAAACCCATAAACAACGCCAACACACACTTGACATTCTACATGTTGATTGACGATATATCTGGTCGAGTCGTGTTGGCCACTAGATAACGTGCTCTGGAGCAGTTTCAGATTATTAGATTTCGACGTAAATCCTCGAACAACGAGTCTGATTCATGGGAGCCGAAGAAAACTCATCAAAATTAAATTAAATTTTGAATGGTTTAATCAAGAACTGGTACATAGCAGATAACCGATGAATGTTCTACGACATGGCGTAACGACAGGCATAACGATGACTAAGTTTTTTTTTTTTTGTTTTGATCTGGTCCATCCAGAATTATACAATTTTCTACTATTTCTATGATAATTACAAGTAAGTCCAACGAAAAACCCTTGAACACACCTATCTACACATGACTCATCTGTTGGAGTAGTTTCCATGAATAATTCGCATCAACTTGCAAGCAAACATTTCCCTAGAGGTTATGAAGCGTGAATTACCATTCGTTATCTCAGCTCGTAGTCATGTTTTGTACGTGAAGTATCGGTGAAGAGTTTTGTGATTAATATTGATTGATGGTGGCAAGGATAGGCTAAGGATTTCTCTGTTTCAACGAAAGATGGATACAGGTTTGCTAACATATGCGGGAAAGGCTGGAATGACTGCGTTGGTAATCTCCATTTGATGTTTCGTATTGGTTGTTTTTATGTTGATCATGACTTTGAATAACGAAGGAATGTGCTTGCTTGGTTTTTAATGCATTCACCTGCCGGTGGTTTTATGCGTGTTAATGCTGAAGGGTTTCTCGTGACAATTCACCTCCTGGGGGATTGCGGCATCAACTGATGGGTGGAGTCTAACAGAAAATTGTCATCATTTGAATAAAGCTAACATGTTTACAAGTATGTAGAATGTTTGAAAGGCCGATGAAGAATGCGTAACCCGGTAATAAACAAGTATTTTTGTTTTTCAAAACCCTATACAGAACAATTGTGAACAACAACATCTCGTCCCTAACCACATGATTTTGCTTTATTTCTTTACAGGTAGCGGCTCGTTTGGTGACATCTACCTTGGCATGAGCATACAATGCGGTGAAGAGGTAGCAATTAAAATAGAAAATGCCAACGCTCGGCATCCACAGTTACTATACGAATACAAACTGTATCGGGTGCTGAGTGGTGGCGTTGGCATACCGCGAATTCGTTATTATGGTCATGAAAAGAGCTTCAATACATTAGTTATGGATTTATTGGGACCATCACTCGAAGATCTCTTTAATTTTTGCACACGTCATTTTACAATTAAAACCGTTCTGATGTTGGTTGATCAGATGATCGGTCGCCTGGAATTCATACATTTGAAATGTTTCATTCATCGTGATATTAAGCCTGATAATTTCCTAATGGGCATTGGACGACACTGTAATAAGTTGTTCTTAATTGATTTCGGTTTAGCTAAAAAATATCGTGATCCTCGCACTCGTGTACATATTCCTTATCGCGAGGATAAGAATTTAACTGGTACAGCACGTTACGCGTCTATTAATGCTCATCTTGGTATTGAGCAGTCTAGACGCGACGATATGGAATCCTTAGGTTATGTTATGATGTATTTTAATCGTGGTGTTCTTCCATGGCAAGGCATGAAAGCTACCAACAAAAAGCAAAAATATGAAAAAATCTCCGAAAAGAAGATGTCAACTCCGATAGAGGTCTTATGCAAGGGTTTCCCCGCTGAATTTTCAATGTATTTGAATTATTGTCGTAGTTTGAGATTCGAAGAACAGCCTGATTATATGTATTTGCGGCAATTGTTTAGGTAAGTATTAGTTGACAAAAGTACACACATATTGTTTGGAATCCTTTTTGGAAACTCCTTACTTCTTAACCTTTACCTTTCATTTAGACGCCTGAATGATAACTGATATTTGGTACATTTTTTGAAGCATTTCATACAGATTCAGTGAATCAAAACACATGTACAACAATCGCTCTTTTTACGTAGTGTTATTCTACAACACTATGATAAGATTTACTCCTGATATGTAATTGCATGACGGAAAGCGGTCTTCAACGATTATTTCTGTATTGCCGGTGATCACAAACCACAGAGAAGTCGATTATACATGTTGATATTCTAGAACAATTTACCAAGTAACCAACTATTCAGAATATTCGCCTGCCAATTTGCGGTGGACGTGGTTAACTGTGAAATGTTCATGTTTATGATTATAACATAAACTGTTGAGTCATCTCTTCAAAAGAAATTGCCAATCAATTACTTTGCATATAAGTTTTTGGAAAAAAGATATTTACCAATGTTTGCGAAAAGACAAAAAAGTGCAAGTAAGGATTAGCCCCTCAATCCGTTCGACGGTGTAGCCAACCCACAAAGAATATTCCATTGCCAGCGTCATTTGCAAAAACAAGTCGTACAGCTTTTCACGGAAGTGAAATTCAGAGACGATTTACAGCAACTTTGCTATATTTAAACTCTCAGACCTTTGCACGACTGTCGACCCACTTACCAATGTGACACACCAACCGTTTCTTTTTATTTTGTACTATCTTTGAAAATGCGTCGATCGCCCGCATGCAAGAATGTATGAAAGCGTATTGTGTGGGAATGGTTGATTTATACTAAATTTAACGTTTCTGCTTCAACCAAACTCGAAGCTTGTGTTCTGTTTGTTTGTGTTTGTGCACAAGGAACGTCAGATGGCTAGAAGGGTGCACGATCGTTACATATGAAATTGGTCAACCGAAAAGCAGGGTTTTTACTACATTACAGTAAGGACGATCGGTTGCGACAAGTATTGATCTGCATGCACACATACATGATGGAATGCGTTTCTAACACATTCTTTGAAAACCAAATATCAATTGTATGATGATCATGTGTGAGAGCAGCAGCAGTCACATATTCATGGGAATATTAAAAGCTTGTGCTTCCTGCTTATCTGCTTATATTCCCTAGTTATTTCGCAATGCTGGTGAAATTAAGTTAATGAAATAATTGAAAATGAGTTTAATTAATGCTTGAATACTTCCAATTCATTCTTCTTAATTGCAAACATTGTTTTTTCAAAGGCACTGCCTATCAACTTTGCGGCAACTAACCATCTGAAATTCTATATGAAATACTTTATTTAAAATTCTTAGTAATGATTTTTAAAATAACTGTCAATAAGATATTAAAAGATGCAAACCACCTCTATTTCATAGAATTCTGTTCCGCACCCTTAATCATCAATACGATTACATTTACGATTGGACAATGCTAAAGCAGAAGACCCACCAGGGCCCAGCAAATGCAGCTATTACCCAAGGGACGGCAGAGCCTCGCAATGAACGGGATAAAGAGAAAGAGAAACAGAGCGGAAAAACAATGCTTTCCGATTAAATTAGATTAAAAAAACTAACAAACAATTTATTTCATTAAACGTTATACAATTGATAAATATGACAAACAAACAAACAAAAAAAACTGAAATAGTTATTTTAACTAATTGAAAGGAAATCAAATAATATACAAAACAAAAATCTTGGGCAGAGTCAACAAAAAACGAAACAAGATGAAAGAACAAAATAAGAGACAAATTTAGAAAACAAACCACAATCAACCATACTGAATGACGAAAGAAAAATGCAAAATTAATTTGCACATAAGAGGGTTCTACGATGCTTTCTTGTTCTCTTGTTTTTTTGTTTTGTTTTATCTTTCACCTGAAAAACAAACACGTTCACTTTCTCTGCAACTGTCTCTCTCTCTTTCTTTTGAAATCGTAACCAATTACCAGTTGATGAAGAAAATCCACATACACTCATAAAACACACACACACACTTTTTTCGCTTGAAGAAAACAAGGATTTATTATATGTTGAACATTGTAAATTAATTTATATTCACGAAATCCTTAGATTTTATTTAAAGATTTTGGCTGAAGAATGAAAATGAAAAAAAAAATGGAAATGGAGTAAAGAATAAAACGATCATCTGAACTATAAACAAAGTAATCGAAATCCTTTGCAATTGTATTTTCTTTGTATGAAGTGGTGTCCTGCGGAGGGAGTGAGGAGCTGTTGGTCTGTTCGAAATGAGAAATAACTTGGTATTTTTTATTTCTTATTTCATATGCTATACACACTACACACGTATATAAGTTTTTTTTTGTTAAACGTATCCGCGCTCATATGCATATAACTTTAATTTTAGTTTCGCAGAAGAAATTTTTACGTTTCATTAATATTTTGTTTAATTCTCCCCTATACGTTTTATTTACTAAAAGCCTATGTTCATTACATTTTAGTTTACATATAGGTCCTAAACAAAATATATGTAATTGATGCAGAAACAATAAATAATTTTGTATGTAAGAAACCATAATCATTGCGTAGAGTAATATAATATATAAATTAAATAAAACAACAACAAAATGATTAAAACAAACGAAAAACAAAACAAAAACAAAAGAGCTACAATATAAGAGAAAACAAAATTGAAACGATTTCTAAATGCATACATTACTTATTAACCTGTAATTAATTATTGGTTATATGATAAGTGAATAAAGTATATTAAAACAAGAAAAAAATAAACAAAAATGGAAATCCGTAAACCTAATTACTGAATACTCTGTAGTCCTTGCTTTTGTATCTACATGCGCAATCATATATTTGGCGAACGTTGTACCTTCAATAGGGAGTCATTTGACATGACAATGTTTAATTCAAGAAATGGAGAATATTGCAATTGCGGTTGTTCTGATCGGTGATTAAGGACGACTGTTCTAAGGTTGGGGTCGAAGTGTTTAATGTCGTGCTAATGAAGCATGAAAATACAACTTTCACCATGCGATTCGACTCGAGTAACTACCGATTGGAAGTAGAATCGCATGGGATCTCCTTTTCTGCATGTCTTGTCAACAGACTACAGTACACACTAGATTTATGAATCCTTTCTGGGCTAAAAGTGGAGTATTATAGTGAACTCATTTACAGTCAAAGTAATGCATCATGGCTGTGCCAACAGTCTGGTTTTTGAGTAGGTACTTTCTAAATCGTATTGAAAATTATTGACCTGCGATTGCAAATTCTCTGATCTGTGCCAAATAGATAAAGAAAGGTAGCTGACGAATAATTGGTTTCTGGTGATTCAGCTTTGAGTGAATGTGAAAGGAACTTGCGGTTTTGAGAGCATCAATGTTGATTGAATTTGGTTGAAATCATCTCCCATTCAAGGAAACAAGAAGATGAGCAATCCAGCAATCCGGAAATGTCTAGCTTTATTTTATTTGTTGCAGAGTAATTGTCGTACATTTCCCGCACATATTGAAACAGAAACAGTATCTGATTTCAATAATTCAGATTACTGAAATATTGTGAAATGAATTGCATATATGTATTCTAAAGAAATCCAACCATGTTTTCAAAATCCGCACAAGGTGTGATCCTTTCGTAATGGCACTTGATGAATTGCTTCATTTTAAGATAAACACGTTTTTTCAGCGTTGAGTGTAAAGTTTTGTAATGGCGACTATTTCCTGTAGGGGAATAGCATTTCAATACTAGCGGAAATCTACGCAAACGTGATCTGTCCTGTAAGAGAAAGTACAAGCAAAAGACGCAATCGCTTACGTCATAACCCTCAAACAAAATTACCACCAACGAGTGACCATGATTTTTACATGTAAAAACAACTCGATTAAGTGGATATTCGTTCTGATTGAGTGAAATGAAAGCAAATTTATGTACCTACTACCATCTACTACTCAACTAACTCAAGTGAATCGCCATCAGTTGACCTACTGAACAGGTGACTCGCCTATGTACAAAAAACCCCTGCGTATTTCGATACCGTTTCAGCGGAACGAGTATTTCCAATTGGAAATGGAACATAATCAACTGGGAAATAGAGATTCGCTGTCATCCAGTGTCAGCTGATAACGATGACAGATTGATACATTTTTTGCATTCTGTTTACGAATTGCTGTCATTCATGTGCTGTGTAGGATAATAAGAATTTGTAAAAAAATGTTTTCAATTGAAAAGATAAAAAATGTGAACCGGTTAAGCACACAATTGAAAAATTATACACGGTATCTACACTATTTACATCAAGCTGATGCTAAATCGCTTCTAAAGGATGATGCAACAACATATGTCAATGAGTTACAAGCCGCCGAGAAAAATTTGATCATAAGACAACATCCGAATAATATACCACAAATTCGTGAAATTTTGAATAAGTTACAAAGAGAAAAACATAGCGCGCTTGAAATAAAGGACTTACAAGAGACATTGAATGAACAACTGAAAAAGTTACCCAATAAAACACATCCAAGGGTATGGGACTATGGCGAAACACCTAAGGAGCTTAGCAGATACAACAAAGCACCGGATTTTAACTTCAAACCTAGGGAATTCTCTGAACTGGCAGCGAAAACAAATCTATTTCGAATGGATCATCTGGGCAATTTCACCGGCCACAAGAGTTATTATCTAATGGGCAGTGTAGCCGACATGGAACATGCTTTAACACAGTACTTTCTAACGAAATTGAAGTCTGTTAACTTCCGATTGGTTTCAGTACCTGACATTCTGCCGAGGGAGGTGATAGAAGGATGCGGGATGCAAACGTCGGGTGATAGAACGCAAGTATATGTCTAATCTTTCTATGCTACAGTTTTTCAGAACAGTTGATAATACAGAGAGCGAGGTTAAATATTCCTTTCTCCATTAAAGCAAAAAAGACAATTATTTAGTATTTAGTCTAAATATATATTGACCTCGCTTCACAGTATTATCGGAGTAATGCTTTTGTAATGAACCATCTCTATCTTAATGTGTAGGTGTATAAATTAACCAATGGAATGTGTCTTTCGGGAACATCTGAAATGGCTTTAGCTGGCTACTTCGCAAACAAAATCATTGACGAGTCCGAACTTCCTATTAAGGTTACAGCAGTGAGCAGATGCTTTCGCGCTGAAACTTCAGGTCTGCACGAAGAAAAGGGTATATACAGGTAATCTTGTCGCATTTCAATATTTTACAAACCGCATGTAACCTACAAGTTGTGTCTTTCTTTCATAGAGTGCACCAATTTACAAAAGTTGAAATGTTCTCCGTGTGCGCAGAGCATAAGTCGGAAGAAATGCTTGAATCATTTAAAAACATCGAAATAAACCTATTCGAAAAACTCGGGATTCATTTCAAACTCCTAGATATGCCGCCATTTGAATTGGGTGCTCCAGCATATCAGAAGTATGACATCGAATCATGGATGCCGGGAAGACAAATGTGGGGCGAGATATCAAGCTGTAGTAACTGTACTGATTATCAGGCCAGGAGATTAAACATACGATATCGTACAGCTGACAATGAGATTAAATTTGCACACACTGTTAATGGTACCGCTGGAGCGGTACCTCGCCTGTTAATTACTTTGTTGGAAAGTAATCAATTAAGTGACGGATCGATAGTTGTTCCTAGTGAATTGAAAAAATACATGAAGAATATAGCTATCATTAGCAGAGACAAACGCCTGCCAGAGCTTAAGTTGGTTAAGCAGATAAAATCGCCAAATACAGCAAAAATTGATAAATAAACTGCTTGTTTTTTATTGCATATACAAATTGACTTATATTTGTTCAAATTCAAAATCAACGTTAGCTTTTCGACTGCAGTTTTGATGCGGTAAGAAATCTACTCTTAGTCCAAAATGTTGTTATTAAATCTAAAATAATAAGTTGTCGCTGGAAACGGGTAAATGCAAATGCCTACATAATTCTAATTCCGCTATGAACTCAAAGCTACTTCTTTGGCCCCAGGAGGAAATTGAATTGAGCAGAAGAGCCCTCTTTCGAAAGGACAAAGTTCACGCCCGTGGTCTTTTCAAGAGAATAGTTCATCATTCTTTGCTCCTGCTTGGTTTTTGGAGAAGAAGATTCATCAACGACCTGTACCGACTTTATTGCGACATGAGTCTAGCTAGGCGTCTACGGATTCAACGATCTCGAGTCCGAAGAGCCTTCAGCTCCGCACCAGTGGGTCAACGCAATAAACCAACTTGTCGTGCAAAGTTGGAGACAGCTGCTTAAAGATTGTGCTGTCTGGAGCTGCTCGTTGACTGAGACCCATGTCCACCCCGTAGCGCCACCAGAAAAAAGAACAAGACGAACCCAAGGAGGCTCTTTCAAAACGTTCACCTTTTGCACACTCGCCGTGAAAGCTTCCACTATGTGCGTATCCCAACAGGTGGTGGACTATCTTCTCCAGTACCAGATTGTCGCACAGTACGCTGCACAAGATCTTATAGGCGCCGTTAAGAAGGGATATACCCCTGAAGTTGTTCCCAAATTCTGCAGATGATCTGGCGCATGCTCCTTACCAGAGCATCGACACTGGCCTAGAAGCTTTGAGCTTTGATGATAAGGCTTGTTCTTCAACTGCTTAAATATATCCTCTATTCCCTGTGCATCAGGGCGCTCATAGGGCTATTTTTTTGTGTGTCCCTATACTCTTTGGTATTCTTGAGCTAGGGTTTGCGAAAGACCTTTTATGTGGGCGTAGAAGCTTATTTATTTATATACATTATATATTGAATATGCTAACCGGACGTCCTCTGTTGTGTTGTTCGGAGCAGCCGGACTCCCAAGACTTGAGATGGGGGCATGAACAATTATGAAGCTATTGCCCACGCCTGCTTTTTCCACAGACTCCACTATAGACAGCGCACAAATCCCAATCTGTGCGGGAATGTCTACTTGAGTCGATAAACCTAATATGTACTCCATTCCTCCCACCCTTTTCATCTTCTTTATTAGGTGCTAAGGTTCGGGTGGACCAAGCCTTTCCAACTAGCAAAATCTCTGGTAACTGTCTTCAATTTCGCACTCCAAATTGCTGAGGTACCTGGGTGCGCCATCTTAGACGCGGGCGTCCCATGTTGTGTTGTTCGGAGCAGAAGGCTCTTTGGACCGGAACTGAGTAAGCTCTACATGGCCCAGCCATTTTAGAGGTTGGCTCCGCAGACGTCTGGCTAGTCTCATGTCGCTGTACAATTCAGTTCCGGGTTGAATCTTCGCATGCGAATGTTCAACTCAAACAGGAACACTCCCGAAGAAACCAGGACTATTGTCCATGACTCCGCGCCTTACAACGGGGCTTGGATGATCAATGTCTTATATAAAGTCAGCTTGGCCCTTCGAGAGATGGTTATATAACTCAATTGCCAATGGAGGCCGTAGAAACAGCGTTTGGCAAGAGTTAATCTGTGTTTGACCTCGGTACTGATGGTCTGCGTACTATTTACGGCGGAGTCGAGATATACAAAGTCCTTAACTATGCGCCTCGAAATTATATCATTATTCCATTATGATGCTCTGGCCAAGATGTCGATGTTGTATGTCCTAGGTCACCGCTAGACCCATTTTAGCCGCTTGTGTCCAGCAAACCTATCATCGACGGCCCTCTGCTGTGTTCTGCCAATCACGTCAATGTCATCCGCGTATGCTAACAGTATCGGAAGGACGGAATTATGGTCAATCAGGGTCCAGACTCTTATAATACATAACCAACGGAAGCTAAAGTCCCAACACTTGAAGGATTGGCCCATGAACAATCATTCAAACTATTGCCTAAACTGGATTTACTAACTCCATCAATGACGCTTCCATTGACAATTCGCATTACGTCCAAGAAGAGAGAAGAAAGTTTTTTCTGTATTTGCTACTTCACCTGATCTTATTCGGATGACTCGAAAGCACGCCTATCCCCGTCTTTTGCTATTATCTATGAAAACACTGCACTCATACGCTCTGACAGCATGACACAGAATGAATTTGAATTAAAAAATATATAATCATTTCACTGATGATCCGTTTCAGCCAATTAATTTTATTTTTATATATGGATCATTGCCAAAACTAAACATGGTAAGAGAGGTACATTTAATCAATTTAAAACAAACAAAATGTTGCTGTGTGTCAAAGTAGAAGATTAGTAGATATAATTGTTTTTCAAAGTTTCTATTCGCTCCCTAAATGGAATTAAGTAATGGGTGCGTGGGTAGCATTATTTCCAGTGGCCTTTTCTGTTCATGACCTTGGTGGCTTTATTAATTTGCTTGCCGGTGGAGGTATTTTACAGAAGCCAGCCGCATCAAAGACCGGAAGTAATTCACGAACACGCCCCGGAATGCTTCCGTCTAACATTCTATTTGTGACAACAAAATAAAAATAAAATATCAAACGAACAATAAAAAACAAAATTTACCTTCGCTTGTATTCGATTTTTGCCCCTTTCATGGGTATATTTGCTTCGGTCGGGAAGAAGGTGGCGTCATAGAAATTCAAACCGTTTTGTAGCAATATATTATACTCATCCATAGAGGCCAGCGTGACACGGATGACTGCCGGCGGCACTTCCCGCTTAACATGACGTTCAACTTTTTCAACGCCTGTCTCTGCCTTCGGGACGACATTACCTACAAGACGGCAACAGATGAATAAAGATTACAGTTTACATCAAGGTCGAACTTGCCGTCTGCATCTTTTTCAGTTGGAGTCGACGACGAATGATGGACATGCAGTCTAACTACTTCGACAACTGAATCGAAGCGATAGAGGGCATGCCTGACATCTTCAACGGGCAAGTCTTCGGGAACATCCAAAACGTATAAGGTAAACGTTTTTCGTGGTCGACAGGGTATGGCTATCTGAGGAGAGAGTAATTTAAATTCAACAATGAAAATAAATTGAATTCTTCTCGTATAATCCTCCCTTTATGGAATTTATGCAAAATGTTTTAGAAATGTGTGCTTTTTTTGGGTTAGTTCAGTGAATTCCGTCTACAGTGGCAAACGAACAAAAAATATGTATGCACATGTACAGTGACGAATGTAGGAAAGTCGCATATAAGAAAGAAACGTTTATAAGAAAAAAAATTTCGTAGCATTCCCCCATAAGACTAGACTAGACTGCTGGTGAAGCTTAGACCATGTTGGTCCCTTGTGATACCCACAGTCAGACTACTACCACTGATCAACCACTCCAGGGATAGTGTCGGTTTTTTGATCCCAACGGCAAATGGTAACTGGTTGAGATTTGAAAACCAGACACACATTTTGAGTAAAAATGCTTTGAATTTCATACAAGTCTGAAAGAAAGATTCATTCAAATTATCGATCGAAAACAATGAACAAGACATCAAGACAGTTTGTGTTGCGATGTCGAAGACAAAGACAACACCAACTGGATTGATGAAGAAGAGCTTCTTAATGAAATCGTTCAAGAAGAAGTTGAAAATGATGCGGAAGACATACGAGTCACACGAGAAGAAGTCGCATTTAGATATAGATGAGGTCAATGAAATTATATTCACAATAATATGGTTTTCCTTTTTTGAATTTGAATAAACATTCATTTAATAATTTGCCGAAGTGGATAATGTATATCAAATGTCTATACTTTATACTACAAAAGTCTCTTTCTTATGTCTCTGCCATTTTAGACTGGCGTTGTGGGTCGGTGCGTCGACCCCCACTTGAGCCTACGTTCCATAGGTTCGATTCTAAAATAATCTTGACTGCCCCACCTCTTTCGGGTTACTGACAATGCTCAAGGGGTATTGAGGCTTCTCAAATTCGATTGCGATCATTGTTTTCCATACGTTATTTTTTGTGTCCTTCTTCTTCGTGTGGTTCTACAGTCCAGGGTGGACCTGGGCCTCAACCAAGAAGTCGATCCAGCTTGCGTCATTTCTGGCTAACCTCTGACTTCAGTTGCGTCACCAAGATGATTGATCCCAGTCCTGCAGAGACATGGACTGGAATCTCAAAAACGGACGAAGATGTCATTGGTCTCTTCGATAGAAACGTCCTGTGTGCGATCTTGATCCTGTTTGCATTAATGGCAACTGTAGGAGAAAATTCAACCACGAACTGTACAGAGACATGAGCCCAGTCAGGCGTCTTCTGTGGGTCAGAGTTCAAAGTGAATGGTTAACAATTCCCAACGAAATCATTCAGAAATTGGGGGAAAACATGCCAAAAGAAGGGCTTATAGACTAAAAACTAAGCCTATTAGAAGACATTTTTTGCAAACGTGCAAGACTGGATACATGGGATCCGCATGGTTTTTAATACATTAACACAGTTAGTCACAAAAGTGTGAATGCAGCACACAGGTGTTCTGAGTTATCATTAAAAACGGGATTTCCGAGAAAAAATTCAGTCTTCTAAAGTAATACACTTAAAAAAAGTATAAGGATATTTCAAAAACTATATTACTTTTGAATGTTCCCACATTTGGGACTGGGAGTACATAAGCAAACAGCTCTGAAAATTTTTAATCAAATGTGTCGCAAGGAAAATGTCACCATTGTTGTCAGTGGGGTGAAGGTGTCCGTTGGAGAACCCGAATATCTTCATTCTAGGACCAATTGTCCGTAAAGAGAGGTGGTCTTTATAGAGGGGTGCTAGTAAAAAGAAGTCTCACTGTGTCCAGTTTATCCCGCCACTGTATGTATCGCCATTTTTTAAGTTACCAGTCTCCAAACCCATTGCATATTGTTAGAAAAATATTGTCTATACCGAAAACCTGGATATGCGTGTAAGTATATTTGCATAGAATGTTTCACACAAAAATCTTAAAAACTGTTCATAAGTGACTGAGTGAGAATCTTTGTATATTTAGTAAGATACACTAGAAACAATCGATGGGGAAATATACTTACACTTCTGGAGTAAGAACTCTAATTGACATGGAAATATAAAAAAATTTAATTATTTATAGCCGTTCAAAAATACAAAAACAAAAACGCACACATGTTAGCAGAAATGTGGAAATGGGCGATGGGTGATCGGTGCATTTGGTTAAGGAATGCAACATAGGCGAGCATAAAGAAAATGTGGACATATAATTTTTGAATTCGTGGCTGATTGCATGTAAGTGAAACAAGAGGACAGTTCTCATACGGGAGAGTTACAAACCGGTGTATGCAATGTATGCAAAAAAATGCCTGGGTCGAAGGACCAAGATCATCACAAAACACTAATTTTGCAAGTCCTGCTATATGGTGCCGAAAGCAAACTGCAGAGCTGTGAATGGAGGAGAAGATACAACCGCGAGCTATACGAGCTGTACCAAGATGTGGATGTTGTCCGGAAGGCAAAAATCCATAGACTTCCACACATCGTGCGCATAAACACCAATGTCCCAGCTGAGAGGGTCTTCGAGAAGGAGAAGAAGACCGAATCGGTGAAGCCGGTATGCATTACAGATGAAGGACAACTTGGTCTTGATGATTTTAAACAGCGTGCCCAAGACCGTCAGCGATTGGAGGCGGCTATTACTAATTCCCAGGCTCTCCAAGGGTTGTGGGTCTGCTGAGTTAGGAAGGCACTCCACGATTAGTCTCTAAAAATGTCGGAATGTTGGGAGGCTACAGTGAGCGAAACACTCTAACCACATTGACGCTTATAAATTTAATTTTAAATTAACCAATTCCAGCTGGGACTATGGTCATTCAAAGTAAATATTAATTCGATTGGTAGCTATTGAGTGAACCAACCAAACCAACCGACCAATATACAATTACATTCAGACAAAGATCGGAAAATAGTTCGTTTTTGCATCAAAAGATGCCAGGAACCAAAGCTTGTCTCCTGGAATAATTTAAAACTAACAAGAAATATTAGAATATAATGAGTCTTCGTCTCCGAACCGGTGGGACAACGCAATAGAGGACGACCACGGAAGTGATGGCGCACACAAGTGAGGAAGGACCTCAACCAACTTGGCCTTCAAAATTGGAGGCAACTGGCTACAGATCGTGCCAGCTGGAGGGACTTGTTGGTTGAGGCCCAGGTCCGCCCCGGACTGTAGCGCGAATTATAAAAATAAAATCAATCTTTCGATCCAATGCAATCAGAACCACACAAAAAAAAAAAAAACGAGTGCAAACAAAAACATCTACAATACAAATTCAAAGTGCTTTCATTGAAATGTGTAAATGAAAGGAAATTAATTACTTTTCGATAGAATCTGGCTCCGGTTACTTTATGAAACCCCTTCTTGAAGATCGACTGATAATCCTCCGGATGTGAGAACTTAAACAATATCCCAGTTGCGGTTTTTGTCAAACTAAAACATCCTTTGAAGCTCATCTTTTCACATATCAAAGCAGCCCGCTCCATGGACAGTTCATAGGATGGTGTTAACAGAAACGCTCCTAAATGGGCCCAAACACACTTATTCCTTGTCACTGAACTTCTGCAGAGTATGGACGCAAAATTTACCTTTAGCCAGGAAGTTATCGGTCACCGACACCTCCGAATCCGTATCCTCATCGCGTTTATCCGTCCACTTCGGTTCAGAGGACAATTTATGTGCAGCCATTTTGCTGATCAAATTCGTTTGGGGCCGATTCCGGGGGAATTCATTCTTTTCCAATTCAATATCCGAGGTATTCCCCATGTACGACATCTTTCACAGCAAGCCACGCACGGTTTTCAGTTCAGTCAGTAAATCGAAGATAATATCACAAGTCCACCACTACTCTTTGGGTTCCACCTTAAACACGATCTAAGATTTTTTTCAAACACCACTCAGCTTATATAGGAGACCGAAAAAAAATGCCGAAGTCTCGCGAAATCCATCCGAACACAAACATACAAACGCGCTCAAGATACACTTACTTCGGTCGGTCGGTCTTAATGGCTCTCGAGATGAGACAATCCGAGTGCAATGTCACCGTCGCGATGTGTACGAGTATGCTTCATTCTGTTCTTTTTGTTTTCGCTTGATTTGGTTTGCGACTTCTCACGACATAAATAGAATTAGCTACAAGATGATGATAGCTAATAAAAAAATACGCAATTCGCTACCAAAGTGGAGAATTAATAAAACAAGACAGGCCCGAGTAAATTGGGTTCATCGCTTATTATCGTATTTTGCCATTTTGAAATGCGACCCAATCGAATTGCTTCCATTCGTTTGTTAGTTCGTTAGCTTCCGTACGTGTGTTGGTTAACGGGCGGTTAAACAAAACAAAAAACAACAAGAATATCTTATGTAAGGTCGATTAAGTAGGCTACATCCGTTCTCCTCCCACGACTTGGAATGGACTCTGAAGTGGATATTTTTTTTTTTTTTGAGATGTCAATCCAATTGTTATTGGGAGTATGAGGTTGCACGCATATTGGATCCATGTATAGGTTATTGGGACAGAATTTAGGTGCATTCTATGCACCATTTACTTTGAGATATTTGCTTCAAATATTTTGCGAGCAAACCTACTGTAGCTCTGACATGATTGGTAGTTAATCAGGTCAATGAATGGGTCTGGGTTGTCATGGGAGCAATTACATAAGGACACCTGTTAATTTATCGCAGGTTTATTCAGTTGCCTGGTCATCGTAAATATCAATATCTTCTGCATTGTCTTCTACTTTTGGGAGATGTTCAGATCACAGATTATCTTTTTAATTGCGGCTTCTGTGATCTGCTGGATTGTTGCGTGCAGTAAAATACATTCATCTCAATCATTAATTACAATCATTTAATGTGCAGGGATTCCTCTTGTATGTACAACAAATTCAGCACTTAACTCCGTTCGGTTTTGTATGTCTTAATAACTTGATAACAAAATAACTCATATACTTTCAAGAAAGCTCGTAAGCAAACTACGAAGTTGTTGCCCACCTTTTGTGCGGCTCAGCCTGTTCGACATCAAGGTTTCCATTCCGATTCAGTTCAGAGTTGCTTTTGTCACTACGCTCTGAAAGAATACGTCCAATTATAGTAAAGTTTATACATAGGTTGCCGTCTCAGTGACGTTGTGGGTTGGTGCGTCGACCCTTACTCACTTTGAGCCTACGTTGCCTAGCTTCGATTCCCGTTGCGAGCAAAATAATGTTCACGGCATACTCAGGGAGTATAACTTTCAAATTGAAGGAGTTCTTAGTGGGCATAAAATTGTAAGATAACAGTAGGCCGCACAGCACGAATGGTTGCTAGGAAAATCTCACGAAACAAAATGTAATGAACTTGTACTTATTGCCGACAAAAAGTGAGTTTTCTTTGACATCACAGAAGGTATTCTGGCCAAATCCATCAAAATTCTCAAAACAGCAACATTAAAAACTTTCATTAGACAGATTTCCTGTAATATAACGATAAAACTTTTAAATAGTAACCGATCTATAAACTCATACTCAACATTGTGAACATCCCTGATCAGATTGAGCATGAAAATGACACATGTATAACACTCACCCAGAAATTCACCATACGAGTCTGACATTTCTTTAAAAGATGAATCAAATCTTTTATCATATATTTGTTACTAGCTCTTTAATTAAAACATTTTATCAAAAAGTTAAACCACATCATAGTGTTTGAGTTCATCTCAGTAATTCCCCATAGTTTCCAATTAATGTTGTGTATGGTTGTTCCGAAACAAGTTGTTTACCCGACAACTGTCATTGTCAGTTGTTGGTCCATATGTTTTTGTTGTGTGTTCCCAATCTTCATCACATAGCAATCAAACCGGGACGGATTAAGAAGACGACAAAACCAAACTTTCACAAACCACAAATCATACAAATCTGTTCATAGTTCTTCATCCATATGTACATTTAATTGTAATCTTATCTTTTTAATCCAGCCGACTAGGGGTTTCGTTAATTATCGTTTTCACAGCAAGTCAAGAAAAAGTTCCCCTTACCATCTTCTGACTAATGCCTCATTGCAATATACGTATTTATTAATTTTATTGTGGTTATTGTGGTTGTCTTGAAAATTCTGGTTTTACCCTTAACATCGTAATCATGGAAAAGGAGCGGTAAGTGTGCGTCAATCATTCCTGCTTCTTTATTGTGCACTGCTTTTTAGGTTTTCATTGCTTTTACTGGATCCGAATGAGATTTATTTCGAAGACTTTTCTGTTGACCTTCTGTGTGAGACAGAGTCATTGGACAGCGATAGCTTATTTGACGGTTCCAGTCCAATTCAAGGTCGCCTTAAAATGTGTTCCAAATCACTGGTTTTTGAACCACAGAAGAAACAAATACCATTAATTAAAGTGTACTTCAATAAGTGTTCGGAAATAAGCTCCAACCAACAAAATGTACTTCTTATTAGGTGAGTTTCACTGCGCCACGTAAACCTTGGAATAATGCTAACATGCTTATATTTGTATTTTCAACAAAAGGTGCAATCAATATGTGGAATTACTTGAAAACAATGTGATAGCTCCGTACAAATTTATATCTTGCAAGAGATATTTTCGATTTTGTTTTCATTATGTCCAAGTATCAGAGAATGTGGTGCCTTTGTGTCAACAACTTAAGCGTGCATCCAGTTTGGATTCAACCGAACAGAGTATAATGGTAAGTTGAGCTGCGCTCGAGTTAATCGAATGATATGAAGATATCTTCTTTAAGATAGCCGCAATTGCATTCTCGCGAAACAAGAGAATTAAATTTGATCCACTTTGGTTGAACAGTATTTATGAGAAGGTTGCAATCGAGTACAATGTCAATGAAGTGAATCCACTTGTTTTGAATCCTGGAAGAATTTTGGTAACTAACAAGTGCATATACTTGCAGCACTACAACAATATTCAAGCGGTAAGAACACAGTCCATACCACCATGAGAGTTCCCCTCAGACTCATTTCATTTCAGGAACCTGTGATAAAAATTAAACTTGGCTGTGTTACGAGCTTAACAAAACGGCGTTTCTTACTGAGGCACATAGTAGGTCGCACAAGAGAAACTTTAAATAGAATACGTTTGAATGTTTATCTTTTACAGGGTCTTGAAATTTACTGGGAAACCAATAAGCACTTGTATGTTTGTTTTAAGAATCCAGAGGAAAGGAATAATTTCGTTGCGATGGTGGAAGAGCAAGAGGACTTCAAACCGACGAGCATTGAACCGCAGAGTATGACGTTAAAATGGCAAAATCGTTTGATCTCCAATTATGATTATTTACTTTATTTAAACGGGTATGCCTGTGTGTTTGCGGCTGCACTTGCAATCATTAATGGAGAACATTTTTTATTTCAAAGGCTGGCAGATAGATCTTTTAAAGATTTGACTCAATATCCGGTTTTCCCATGGATTATAAGTGATTACGTGTCAGAAGAATTAAATCTGCATGACGAAAATATTTATCGGGACTTGAAGAAACCTATTGGAGCCTTGAATCCTGAACGATTAGAGAGATTGCAGGAGAGGTACCTAGAAATGGATGATCCAAAGTAAGTACAATCGTGTTTTCTAATGCAAATGTTGAGAGAATGCAAATGTGTTTGCTTAAAGGTATTTGTACGGATCTCATTACTCGACTCCTGGCTTCTTCTTATTTTATTTGGTAAGCAGTAATTCCATAAGACAGTTGTATTAATATTTTCAAGCATCTGTACAGGTTCGCAAATACCCACATTTGATGCTCTGTCTACAAAATGGGAGATTTGACCATCCAGATCGAATGTTCAACAGCGTTCATGATACGTTTAGGAATTGCCTTAACAATATGGCTGACTTCAAAGTAAGAACCCACATCAATGTGTTCCTCAAACATAAACTGAGTTCTGTTTTTCCCAGGAACTTATCCCAGAGTTTTATAATCCATCTCAAGGAGGGGATTTCCTTTTGAACACATATAAAATAAATTTTGGTCAACGCAGTAATGGAATTGTGGTCAATCATGTTCAATTGCCGCCGTGGGCTAAGAATTCTCCGTCCGTTTTCGTTTCAAAGATGCGGTAAGATTTGATGTTCTGTTCAAAAATGACTTTGCTTTGAAATGTGCCATCTCCCGAAGGGAAGCTTTGGAGTCGGAATACGTGTCAGAGAACCTTCATCATTGGATCGATCTGATTTTTGGGTATAAACAGCAGGGCCCCGAAGCGGTTGCTGCTTATAATGGTTAGAATGCACAGAAATTTCAAATTCAATTAGAATAGGTTTGTTTTACAATTTTTAAAAATTACTTTAGTTTTCTATCATCTCTGCTATGAGGGATCTGTAGACTTGGATTCAGTGATAGATCCGGTTGCAAGACATGCTCTCGAAATCCAAATCTCCGAGTTTGGCCAGATTCCCACTCAATTGTTTGACAAACCACATGTTTCGAGAAACTCGCAAATCACAAATTCAGCGGACAACGAAATCTCAAAGAGAGGTGCACAGCACACAAATGCTTTCTCGCGTCTTAAATTTCATATTTTTTTCCAGAGGGCAACCCATATTTGGAACTGAAGGCATCATATTCAGCCCATAAGGACTCGATAACATCGATCTTAGTCGATGGTGATACGATCATTTCAACGGGTAAAGATGGTTTGCTGAAGTGCTATTCGCTTATGTCCAAACGACAGACACGGTGAGTGAATTGCTGGAGATTATAAAGTCAACCATCACAATGATTTCTATTTAGGAGTATTTCCTTTGGGAAACTACCAATAAGTTCATGCGCTAAGATAACTGAATCGAACATGTATATTGTAGGCTCTTGGGACAATAACATGTAAGCAATTTAGAATATATTCTGTTAGGTTAATATTTACCGGATTCTATGTAGAAATTTATATAAATGTAATTATGGAAAAGTGTCCGATGTGATACCAGCACACGATGACTCTGTTTCGTGCCTCAGTCTTGATGAGGAACTTGGCGTCTTGGTCTCTGGCAGTTGGGATTGTAGTGTTAAGTAATACCCAGCCTCCAAAGCAGCTCGATCTTATTTTGATCACGTTCCTTTATTCGTCAGAGTGTGGAAGGGCTTTAGGCATCTCGATGACAAGATGTATCGACTCTCGAATTCAATGATTGCGCAAACTCAATTCGATACGGACATAACCAACCTTTGCGTAAAAAAAACAAGTGCTTTATTTCAGGTGATGATAGCGACAAAGAGTGGTGATATCTACATATGGGATCTACCATTGGGAATACTCGATTTATCATACAATACGCAATCAGACCCGCGATTCTTTCAAAGTCATCCCAATGAAGTTGCCAGTATGTCACTGAATCGAAATGAATCTAAACTTGGCTCGTGCAGTCTTGATGGTTTGATTCAAGTGACTGATATGAAAACAGGAATGAATCTCTTTAAGAAGCAACTGGACTCAGTCCCACTGTCGTTGAGCTGGAGTGACAATGACTATTTGATGAATGTCAACGATGATGGGTACATTTACGTTTGGGACTTAGTGCAAGTGAAATTGATTATTCACGCGAAGATATTTGAAGGTATCTCCTTTATCTCCTCCAAACCTGGGGTAAATGCTTACGTTTATTGTCCTTCCGCAGGTCCAGTTACAGCTATTGCATCCCACAAGGACCAATGTGGTCTTATTGTTACCGCCGGAAAAGATAAAAATGAATATAGAATCAAATGCTGGGTGATATCTACACAATAGTTCTACTTTATGATAATCGTTTTCAATTTAATAAAGTTTTTCATTTTATAAATTGTTTTGCTTGCGCGTTGGGATCAATTTTTTTTTGGTGCATTTTTGAGATTCCTTTTATATTTGCTTCAATTTGTAAACAATAAAGATTATGTCGTGCACTTATGAATATTTGTTCTTAATGGTATCAGAAGTCGAATTTCACTTAAATAAATGGAGCATGAGAGCGGAATTCAATGGACTTTAAGAAGATCCCGAATGAACGAAAATGCCGGTCCCAGGTTACTTGAAAATGCCACCGATGTTTTGTCTGTCTCGTTCCCCTCTTGAATACCAAGTCTAGAATTTATTGACATTGGTTGCATGACAAAACGATATGAAAACAATATATATATAGAGATATAAAACAACACTGGTCATGAGCGTGTATTAGTCGCATTTGTAAGGCCCTCTACTTTATAAATTTTAAAATTTTTAAAGAGATTTCACAGCGTTGATACAGCGTCTCATGCAGTCACAGGCATCTCCACCAAGGCTCTGTCAAAGGACTGTCACCTCCTCGTGTTGAGAAATACGGGAGCCGAGAACTGAAGGACTTAAGATGGTCTACTAAATCCCCGTAAAAAGTCATTGGCGGCTGCTAAGTGTGAGAGAGAGATAGAAGAGGGAGAGTGAGAGAGAGAGAGAGGGGGGGGGGGGGCAAGAGAGAGAGAGAGAGAAAAAACAAAGGGATGCTGATTTCACCCACGCCCCGACAAAGGACACAAACGACAGCAAAGTGAGCAAGGATGTATTCAATGTTCTCCTGCGATCATAAGGGACATACGATCAATGGCCCAGCTTCGACACTATGGTCGTTTTAAGAGATTTCGACACAAAGCTGGGTAAGGAGGAAATGTTTGCCGAAGTCATCGGGAAACGGCCTAAAAGACACCACTTACGATAATGGACTCAGGCTGGTGGGCCCCTATCAATTAAAAGGCAACGTTACCATCGAAGTCAGGAACTCCGAACGTCCACATCTTAATACAACATTCCCCAACATCAGCGAATTATCTCTTATTACAATTCTTTGTTTGTATATAAAATCGCAAGATCAAATTTGCTTGCGAAGCTTTTCTTCGTAAAGTCTATATCAAATTGTATAACCCCTACTGTCGTCTCTAGCTATTATTTGCTGGTTTAGCTTGCCTTGCATTCTCTTTTTATTCATTTGATTTTTTGTTTGTGAAAAAATGGACTATAACGACCTCAAATGTCAACTCCGCACTAATAAAAATTGTTGGACTTGTCTGCATAAAGACGTTAAAATGAAATGCGCATGTACCAAGTTATTGGAAGCAATGCTAAACAGATAGCTAAACTTAACAATGACCATCTCCCAGAAACATACCGGATCTCACCTAAGCACATCTACTAACATAGCCACAACACTGATGGATTCACTATCTACATCAATTGGACAAAAAACAATGCCCATCTAACCAAGAACTAAGTAAGCGGCATAATCAGAGATAATGGATGGATATCCCTCCATTATCTCTGGTCATAATGCGAAAAGCAATGGACGTCTTACACTTATTGATACTTTGGTGGCAAAAACAAACACTCCATATGTCATCGATATGAGGAGACCTCATCTAAATACGTTCATTCCAGAAAGTCAATACAGGGATTTATTCTCTCAGTGCTCGCTTGCTGATTAGGTGCACATCCCACTAAAAACAGTCAAGGCTTGGTTGAAACAGCAAACCTTAGATGTGCTAGACTGACGCACATCTACAGAAAAATATGGCCTGAGTACAATCAATCTAATACAAAAGATTTCTTTCGACGAACTCTTCATGATATCGCTAGATTGGTGCTAATCTGTACTAATGGCTTTCATTCGTACCTCTGGTTAGATTTATCATTAACTAGATTTTGCACCGGGTTTGGCTTTGCCCGAGCTTGTTTTTTCAACCGATACGTTAACTGTATTGATTCGGCAGAAACGTGTTTAAAATAGTAAAGCGCCAAGAAAATTAAACTTTCTAATATTTTTTATTATAAAACTTGTCCGTAGGCCACATTTATTGTTTCAGAAACATCATCAGCGACAATGCAATTGCCTTGGATCCGTTGCCCTAGGCATTGCAACGTGCCGTGTGAGAGGCAAGTCAAGTCCAGTTTCCATAAGGGACTGTCATTGCGACTTATTAATGGTTATGGCGAAAGTTAAGCGAACCAGGAAACTGTAATGTTTGAAGGAAATAGGAGACATTTTTGGTATGAATAGGGTTTCTCCAGCCGAAGGTCTGAAAAGTATGGTTGCTTCTATGAGATAAGATTTTATAGATTTAACAATTAGACGAGCTTCATTGCAAAGTTTCAGTGGATCTACGTTGCGCAGCAGCGTTATCGTTGATCCGATTTTGAATTCCGTTCGGATCAAGGGAGCTGAACAAATTTTGAATTTTCCTTTGCCATTGATACCTATCTCAATCTCTCAGTCACATCCCTACTCATTATACAATTTGTTGGGTGTGTGCATTCATGTTGAACTAGAATTATCAATGTGTGCTGCAGCAAAACGGATGGCAAATACGGGTTTTTTCGATTGGTCTGGAGTGACAACAACACACAACGTGGACGGATATCACGCGATTCATAAAAGCAATGTTCTTGGAAATCCCAACTATGTGTGATGTGGGTTTCGTAGTGCGAATTGAAGTCACACTTCATGAACAAAGAAAAAAAGTAGTTTATGTTGTGACACAAATGGTCACTGGATAGACCAGAGATAATGGTGGATAGAGATATCCATCTTCTAGCTCTTTTACCCCTTGATTTCATCTGACAGCGTTTTTTATACGATTTTTGTGTGAATACGTGTGAGCTCTTGAGAACAGCTGGCAAACAGCCTATTAGAGGGGTAAATTAGAGTTCTTATTTGAAAATTCGACCGATACTTGGACGTTATTTCAAATTTTGGTGTTCCATTTCAACACAGTATGGAGGGGTAAACGAACGAACAAAGTTTATGTTCATGAAGTCGATTCATTAAGCTCCTATTTGTGGGCATAAACGACTCGTAACTTTCATTCACATTCAGAATCTACATTTTATAACGATTTTTGTTGAAAATTGCAGAGCCGTGTGACTTGTACTTGTGTCGGAGCCTTTGTGGGTCAGACACACAAACTGTCTGCTTTATAGTTAATATACTTTTCGGAATTCCATATTTTGATGTTTCTTCCTTCTCTGGTAGTGCTCAAAGCGGTCGGTCTAATTTTTGATTCAATAAGTGTGGAGATGTTTGAGAAATAGTGTCTCGAATGTTGGCATCTTATCGGCGGCCGATTGATGAACCCTTGCCGTGAAATTATCAAGTCGTTAATTTTCTCCTTCACTTCTTCGATCGTTACGTCGATTGTATGACATGTTACGTCGTCTTGGTGAAACCACAGTTCGGGTTCTTCGATATTTTCCAGCACTGGGCACAGATAGTCTTTTCACATCGCTCTGTACCAGAGACGATAACGGTGACGGTGTCATGCCATTAACCAAGCTTTCAATCTTTATATGTACATTGATGCTTCGTTGAACACTTGTGGATTGCGTTCGATAACCCAATAACAACTTTGCTTCAGACGTAGCCTCACCTGAAAAGACGTTTTAGGTGAAAAATTCAGATTTCTGGCCAACAATTGCGGCGCACAATTATCGAACTCACGGCGTTGTCTATGGTCGTCCGACTTCAATTCTTGCGTCAGCACAATCTTAAACGGATTTAGGCGCAAATCCAGTCGAAAAATTAGTCTCTCTTCATCTGGTCTCTATCCGGTTGGTGCCTTAAGGTCCAAACGACTGTAGCAATGTTCAAACTGTTTTAAGGGTGCGAAGAATTCCCTGTACACTTAAATCCTGATGGCGACCAAAGTCATGACGAAATACACGTTGCTGTAAATACGCAAAGAGCCAGGATTTCAATATTTTTTAATAAGTAAAGAGATGCCCAACTTCAAAGCCCAACTTCACTAGGGGGCAACCCTAGTCCATCGACGAATTTGATAGGCTTTTTGACAGTTATTCATTAATTTTTTTACAGTTATCCACGAAATAATGTAAATGCCGTTCTCTTATTGGTGCATTTGGCTTTAGAAAATAGTATAAAACATGGTTGTCAACAATTTTAAGGGGCAAGACAGGTAGAAGTTGGGCATCTCTATCATACTTCACTTCTGATAAGTACTTTACGTTTGTCAAGCGTGAAACGATGCATGATAATCTCACTGAAGATTTTGACAGCTGTCTGTCATTGGTAAAAACTACTGGAACATGACAATTAGAAAAAGTATTACTGTTATGTCATCACCGTTTACAGTAGATTTCCATGGATTTCAAGCAACGTTCTTCATGGGGTGGGGAATTGAATTTCAATAGAATAGTCACGTGCACCCTGCACAATTTCACAAGTCCTCACTGCAGTAGTTTACTTCCGCACAGCGAATAAAAGATATTGTATGGATTTTGTCAAATATAAAAAAATGCATGTAATTCAGTATAAAATAGGGTGATGTACAATTTCTATCACGTATGCTTAATGATGATAATTTTGACTAAAGTAACATTGACTATAACTACACTAAACTATATCAAAGAAGGTACATGGTATTGTCTATCTTATTGTAAGTCTCCAGTCAACAGCAGCCTGAGTTAAGGGAAAAGAAAATTCGAAATTGAGTACAGGATGTTCAAATTGAAGACGAATCATGTTTGTGTACTTACGATGGAGCAGAATATTCGTATCCGCTTATGCTGTGGTCACTATAGTCGGGAGGAGACAAGTAACTGTAATCATCACCACTCTGTTCGCTACCTCTTAGCGGTCCGATTGGTGCTGCTCCAACAGCTGGCGCTGATTGTTGCGCGAATAAATCAGCATTCCTCAAGTTCTGATTCAAGAATTTGAAAGGATTCTGTTTGACGGGTTGTGCTACTTCTGCTGGTACAACTTCTGGAATATCAAGATCGAGTTCTGTCATGGGATGATAACCGAATTCATCAGCAGTATATCTGAGAATGAAAGATTGTAAAATTGAATGATTTCATTAATCGACTGATGCGGGAATTGTTTGCATTACCTGGTTTTGTAACGTTTTCCATCGACTCCTGTGAATGAATATTGCCCGCTGACAACGAATGTTTTACCGTCCTTCAGCTTGCCTACGGTCTGAATGTCAATTCCATTTTGAGTTTTAACTCTGCAAAGAACAGGTGAATACTGAATGTAAGTCGAGAAGGGTAAAACGAAAGCGAATCAAAAGCAAATGTGGCTAGTGTTGGGTGTTTCATTGCCTCTATTAAATCTAGATTTTGTTGTGGTTCAGAAGGAAGCGTAAACAAATTTATTAACCACAGCTTTCAGCATCAATTTCTTCGAATTCGTATGGCATAAAGGTCTGTCAACTTTGTCTGATATTATAAAACCGATCGGTCTGAGATAACCTTTCAACATTAAGAATCCACTTGTTGACCATAAATAAGCCTCGTGTCTAAGAGCATCCTTGACTATTCTAAAATTAGCTCATAAATTAACTAATGCTACACTAGCTCAATGAAAGTTCGAGACATGCTAAACCTATTCGATAAAATCATCGCAAAAAGTACGTGCGCGTCTTAGAACCAGTAAAGGTTATGAGAAACCCCCGAGACGTTATTTTATGCTTCTGCCTACACACCCACAGATTGTTTGCATGAATAATTTTTCGATAATTGCAAAATTAAGTTCTACAAAATTATCTTAAACAAATTATTTAACAATACTCTGAGGTTTCCGTTTTGTAAACCGGTTTTGTTTTTTGTTCTTTGTGAAAATAAGAGCCGCTCCCCTAGAGACATGATAACTCGATTGGCTGGTTCTTGCATCGTCTATTTAAAGTTTCTTTCTGCTTTTTTAACATATAATTTGATACTAGATACACTACTGTTGGTTTGGGGGTTAAATAAAATATCGACTTAATGGATGTTAAGAACATTCGTTGAAGTAGTTAATTGGGAAATTATTCCCTAAATTATCGATAAAACGAATCCATAAAGTTTTAATGTGGAATAACAAACAAGAGAATAATCAACAGAGAGCTACGAAATGATATGTCTTTGACTGGTTGCCTTTTACTCTAGAAACTTTGAGCCGGAGAATCTCGGCGTAGCTACAACACATTTTTGGGGAAATTTAAATATCACTATGCTCTTAGATAGTGGCAGTCCTATTCATATATGCTTGGGGTTACACATAAAGCTGCTCATATTGTAACTTTCTGTCGTACATCAGATCACATTCATGCGTGTAACTGAGAGCCTTTAGTTTTTTGAATGTTTATGCAACTTTCTGATTTAAAATACATCTATTTCGTGCAGGCATTAACTTGTGGTAGTGGTTACTAATTGATGCGTAGACTACAGTCCTTGGAATTTATGTTATCTTAAGAAGGATGATCAACAATCTTGACAGTAACTGAAAGTGTTTAAAATGAGAGCACCTATCTTCGTCATCCGTCCGAAGAGTCTATGTCTGACGACTAAGAATCAGCCTTGTGGGTGGGCCGGATTAAATGGAATGGATGACAGGCGAAAACAGTGGAAGCTATCAGGGGAAGTTTTAGCACTTTTAGCACCAACTACACATATTATACCTGTCACGAATTGATGAATATTTTATGTCTGAAATGTTGTCATTCCGGTCGAGAAAGGCGCCAGAGAAGTAGTAGACCGTAAACAAATATGTTAATTTTTGTCAAAAGGCTTCAGGATCTTCTCAACTGTTATGTTCTAGACATTTTGGTAAACTCCAATGGGTTATTTAATGACTAAATGAATGTTTATTAATCAGCTCTTGTTTGTATGCTCATATATTCGCGTGTGAGGATTGTTGGATAGATAGCGGTATCACTAAAACGTATAATCAGTTCGTTTTTAAAATTACATCCGTATTCCATCCGTCTCATCCCAAGCTCAGAAGTACGCAGCTATATTTGCTCAGGTAACAACAATTTACACCTCTAACACATTAAGTATATAAATGCTAATCTAGATAGTTAAAATAACATAAAACACTCTACACCCCGGATGTATGATTTCCCAAAAAAAATAATCAGGTTCTTCAAGTTCACATAAGTAGATTTATATATATATATTGTTTTTTAAATGTGTTCACACCATTCTAACCGTTTTATTATTATTTTTTGACATTTTAATTCTTTAAAAGTAAAAGTTTACGAAAATAATGATTAATAGGTTAACGTTCGCCACCAACGTTCGCAGTCAAGGACTACGATGAAACGAAACGGTCATAATTGCCTAATCTTATGGCGAGGCAATTATTAAACAATTAAGTGATTATCATCATGCTCACCGACAACATTCCGAAATCGGAAACGTATATTTCATTTTATTTCATTTCCACCTCAAATGTCTTCCGGGGGCTGATACTTTTCTCTCGGTTGTGTTGCCTAATTCCGCAGCCCACAATCCACAAATAACAGTGAATTAATTGCCTCAAAATGACATAGTAAATCATTTACAAGCTATTAATACACACACACCGCTCGTTGGGAACGTGTCGTGGATTTAACGCATGTGTACGCTGCCGTAGGGCATCGTGGAAAACCAAGCAATTGGGCAGATGTTTCTATGTCATCCAGAATCAACTAATCCATATGGTTAGCCATGACCTAATAGTTCAGTCAGTGGGTCTGGTTAAAATTCAACCGGTAGAGAGGTGATAATACCCGATAATTGATCGAACACCTTTTCGCTTAGAAACGACACCATTACCAGTTTTATTTGATGTCGTTGATCAGGGGTATGTGCTGTCGCGGCAAGCTACTCAGCTTTAAATATTTGATAACGGGCCGAATGAATGACAGGCACAGATTCGATTGATTCAGGGTTAAGTCACCGCAACGGACATATCAGTATCTCAGAGCAAACAAGTGACGCTTTGATATATTCGTAAGTTCGCTAAATCGCGAACGTTTGGAGTAAGTTTAAAGTGATTTCGATAAATTTGAACTTGTTTTATGAGCCGCTCTTAGGTTTCTGAACGTGTTCTAAAGTATCGAATAGCCATCGATGAATAATCCATGAAGTGGACAGCGGTTATAATGGCGACCTGTTATCGATTTCATTAAGTGGGGTATTTGTTCATTCAACAATAATACTAATTGGGGGCGGTTTGAGTTGAAAGACACTTCTTTATGACGATGACTGAAGAGTGACTAAATGGGAGGAGTCACGACATAAGGAGAAGAGACCATCTGGTGCCAGGGAGGTAAAGGCAAATGCGCTTTTGACTAAAATCACACAATGAAACGACTCACAAATCCTTTGCTTTGATCGAAGTTCGAAAATATGAATGCAAAACTAATTTCAGCGAATTTCATTCACACATCATTGGTTTTTCCCAATGAACACATCCACGCGACTGTGTGTCAGTCAAGTGTGACTGCATCTAAACACATTCGATGATGTGATCTTAGTTGATTTGATTAACCTAGATTATCACTTCCTAGTTAATTGCATATAATCCGGCTAAGATGAGCTGTAAACATTTGAATGGAATGAAAGACATTAGCACATTCGTGTGAGAAGACATTTGGCTTAAAAGAAAAGGGCTTAGCGGTCAAACACGAAATGATTGAAATAAATTCTGGAAAAAAAATACAAAGCCTAAAAGCTCTCTTTTAGCGAAAACCAGGACCGATTGGAAACATGTCAAGAACCACCAACATCTTGGAGTCAGGAGGATGTGTCTCAAACTGAGGACGCATCGAAGGCAGTTAATACAACATGTTAGCCGTCAAAGCATAAATATCAAAACTAGAAACGTAACCTTTTATGATGGCATAGTTTATGATTCAAACTCCTATCGCATAAATCTAAGTCCACTGTGCCAGTGCCTTTTTCTTCTTCTATAAATATTTAATATTTTGGTGAAATAATTTATTTGTGTGAATAAATATTAATTTATCCAAATGATCGAGGTGTGGTTAATTTCTTTGTTGTTTTCTGAACGAACATTTATATAATAAATGACATTTCGTAGAGTAACTTGTCCTTACCCCGCATTTAAACAAAAAAGAAAAATATTAAGTCGTAAGCCCATAAACTTTAAATGAAATTCATGAAATTTCGGATCCTGTCTTAAAAGTTTTACTATAACCACGAGTTTTTTTTTGTATCTGTATTGAGATGCTTTTTTCAAAAAAAAAAAAAAAAAAACAAACCGGCAGCAGTGAGACAGCGTGTCTACAACACACGCCGCCTTAATTAATTATTCAACAGCATCGCGGCATCGCGTTTCTCTTGGTTTCTTGACAGTTCGCGCTTAAACTGGTTTCTTTCTTTTTCGGATTAATTCGCATCACACTATATGACTAAATTATGCAAATTAAATATGCTAATTGATTCGGTACAAGTGTCTAAACGGTCGAGGAGGAGTGAACGAAAATCGAAAATGCATAAAAGAACACCCAAGAGTAATAGCACAAATGTCACATGTTTTTTGATACTCACTGTAGCTTGAATTTTTTCCCAGAACTATAGTTCTCTAGCAGTTCCGTTTTGGCTTGCATCACTTCACCGTTGAAGATTGTCGGTGGTTTATCATCATCAATGTCTTCGGGTAATGTGTAGACATCGTCGGGGGAGTATTTGAAGAGTTCAATGTTGTTCTTGGTAATGTCACTGATGACGCCCGCACTTGTCAGGGCAAGCAGACTGACGAATATTATCTGAAATTATGATATAGGTTAATGTAGACAAAAGTTAAGCTAACACCACTAGAATCTAGAAAATGCACTTGAACATGCTTGAAAATGCCTGGAACTAATCTTTGTCGAGGATGCGCGGAAGAACTTAAACTCTGTTCGAGAAATTATGTATTTTCTATGGACTCTACCAATTCTCCCGCAAAATGAGCGTACATAAGAACAAACGGAATTAATCACATTATTTGTTGATCAATTGTCAATAATGGAAATGCAAGGAGAAACTTGTGGAATTAAATGTGTGGTTTATGGAACTGGCTGACATATTAGTTGCCTAGGCTGATCGAAAACAACCCTATGCACAATTTCAAGTTCAGAAATACAGAGGAGTAGACCGTTGGAACATGTCACACTTGAGTCTTCTGGTGAAAGGTACAAATTTAAAAATCAAAACCACAGAATATCCTGCAGTTTGCTTTTAATTAGGAACACGAAGACTAGACGGAATCATTTAATGTGTTCAGCTTTTAAATCACAAGTCCTTAGAATCGTTTGCAGAATAAAAATCAAAGTGAGACTGTAGCCCATTTATTTTTGGTAATTTTAACTCGTATGAACTTGCTTCTATGCTCTTTTATAAGAAAGAAAGTCTTGTGGGTTTATATCGTTTTATGTTTCGCAAAAAATAACTCTAATTCGACATAAACTCTGCACAATTTCACCCGATTTCTCGAATCTATACCAAAAAAATTAAGTCTACTCAAGAGTTGCGGTCGGTTGACAAAAGGTTTACAAAAGGTCTAAAACGAATCGCATGTCCCCATGAAATACACAGTCCGTCAGGAAATTATCACTGTTTCAAAAATTCAAATTCAGACTAGCTCGTTCGGCTGATCTTGAATGGAAACCCAATTGGTAATCCCATCCATGTATAGCCAAATATTTGCACAATATAAATCCGTACGTTCTCACAACATTAAGTTCGATTCTTCGCACTCTTAAGCACTTTTCATCAATTAACACTTCAATTTATCTCATTCACAAAATCATAAAAATAAATGAAAACCAAATGACAAATTTTTATTTTCCAATGCAGCACGAGAATGAAAAAAAATAATCGATTTAACTTACAATTCTTTGCATTTTGCTGATAAATATTAAATACTAGAATATTTAGCGAGATTTTCAAGAGCCAAAAATCAGTATCGTTTGTGTCGTTCAAGTTCTAAGCAACAAATAATATGTCGAACATCGTTCGCCTTTTCTTTATATATATTCTTAATATAATATTATCTGATCAATGCCCCCTCCTTGATTTCCATAAAACAATATTGATTAGTATTAGACGATACAAAAAAAAAAAAACAATCTATACATAAGATGGTAGATCAAACTAAAACTCGTGTATACGAGTATACAAGTTCGGGGGCTATGCTTATGTAAAGGCGACTAAACAAAAGAGTATCTCCAACCGACCGACCATGTATCACAAGTTGAGTGAGTGTATCTGTTATTGGCTCACTCTGATGAAGAACTAGTCAGATCAATTTGCCAATGTTGATTCTTTCGTTTATATCCCTTTGAGTCAAGCCAACGAGACTCTCTGGATGGTTCTGGTTCTGGTTAATGGTGGTGGTTTTGCGGTTTTCGTTGGTGGTTACGTCCGACAGTAGCTGGTAGCTGGTAGTTGTTAACAATATATTTTTACTGATGACTCTTCTTTTTTGCTATCGGATACACGCTCTAGACTTAACGGCTGAGTTTTTGTTGGAGACCGCTTTTTTTTTTTGTTTTCTAAAGTGTAAGCTGAGACGAAGATATTCTTGTTTTCTTTTCTTTATTTATTTCATTCATGGAAGCAAAGCACACCTTTTGGGGGTCACGTTGGAAATTTGCAAGTCCCTTCTGAGATCAGAGTGGAGTCAGTGGGGTATCTTAACATTGAAATGACCTTAGCAGTCTCCTGGGCACTTTCTCGGTAGTTAAAAATGTATTTTATAGAGGGACTGATTGAATTAAAAATAAGAGAAAATGTTATAAAAAAAGTATCTTAATTAGAAATAGTTGATGATGTGATTGGGATTGATCGTATAATTTGCATGGTTTACTATTGGTCGGTAGATTAAATTGCATTTAATTTGCAATAAAAGTCTGTTTTTTGTTTTATTTCGAATACGTGCAAAACTTGAACGAATAATCCTCATTTACAGCCAAATTTACTATGATTCGATTGCCTTCCGAACAGCTTCTTTCGAATATTCTCATTGCTCGATTGACATCGACTGGGATGGTTGCGTCTTTATTGGCGGGGCTATCTTCATCTCATTTCAAACAAAATGTTTGTTTAAGCTCGGTTTCCCACTCTCACGATTATTTGCATTTCTTTTAAAACATACATCCACAGACCAAATGCCTTAAGTATTATTTTCCAGAAAAAAAAAATAGTTGGACAAGACCGAAGACCGAGTATATACATAGAATGAGGCGCACGTGCCGGGCTATGTCGTAGAGTAGATAGGGGGATCAATCCATCCCCTCCAGAGGAACTTAAAGTAGGTTTTTTAGTAAAAGTGCCATTTCTATTCTAAATTTGTGGTTTATGAATTTAGTATTTTCGCTTGGCTTTATCTGTTAAGACAGTCTACTAGTTCTGAGATTTTAAGGATTTCTGATTGTGTGAGTGTCGTTAATGTCTAAGGAGGAGGGTGTTGAACTACGTGCCAACTTGCATGAACAAAAAATAAGACAGAAACAGATTGCATTAAGTTTTAGAATTGTATCATCACAATGCGGTACTCTACTGGTTACTGTGGTCGAAAATGCATTGTTGATTCCATTTTTGAGTGATAATTAAAATCGAAAGTCAGTGGGACCGAAAAATGATGCAATGTGCAAACGAAAGTTAATAAATCGAAAATACAATCAACTGAAAGGGACGTTTGACTCAGTGTTCATCTCTGCTACGTTTCCAGACATGTAATGTTCGTATTCCTCGGAAAAAACTTGACGTGTAAACTCGTAATAAATCGAAATTCATGTGAAAGCCTCCTTAAAGTGAACTGATACTTCGTTAAGTTTTCGAAATTCCTTTGAAATCAGAGGATTTGACGAAAGAATATGTCATCCTAAATAAATAGATATGTAAACCCAATTATCCTACATAAGCATCGCAATGTATCCAAATGGGGTCTAAGTGGAGAATTGTCTTTATTAACCCTGCTAGTTACTTTACTTGTCTAATTGTGCTTAATTTGTAATTGTTTCTTATGACTTATCTCTCTACTATAATTTAAAATGTTAATTTTTACTGTCGCCCTCCTTAAGTGTGCCTTCTTGATTACAAAATTGATGGTCACTAAAATAATAGAAAGCCTTTCGAATATTATGTAGTCTTAGCTCGTTACGAAATTGTTCAATCTCGAATTGAACCCACTGTACGATTCGACGCATCTTTTTTTTCTTGGGGCTAGCAGCTGTGACGACTGGTTTTGGTGTAACCATCGGTAAAAGTGCCGTTCTTTGGCATACTCTCTCTCTCTTCTTCGTGACTGCGAGCGACATTCCGTTGTGGAGTCGCTTGTCCACTGCTGTCTGACATGGGAGATAACGTGTCATCCTTATGGAACATGTACATGGTCATTAATGTCGAGGTAAAGGAATTTTTCGGGAAGAATGCATCCTCAATGCATTATTTTGGGGTAGTAAGCCCAGAAGAGATGAATTTTGGATGCAATATGACTTGGAATCAACTTAATAATTGATGAATCCTGTGCCTCGTTGTACAAGGATACTTCTTGCACTGGGGTACAGCCGGAGACTGGTCTGAAGACAGTGTTTCTGGAACAACCTCATATTTTCTATCCAGGAAGTCTTTTGCTGTAATCTACTATTTAGCCGTAAGAGCATCCGAAATAAAGATCAATCGTAAGTGCGGCAAATTTTACTGAAACTATTTATTCCAATCATGGCACTTACTATCAAAAATGTGTCATTACGTTTCTCTACTTGTCTACCATCGGCAAGACATAGTAAAGCAGTCAGTCTAACAGCCAATATTTGGTTGATGAGCTTGGGAAGCTTCTAACTGTGTTGCATGTGTTATTCTCCCTCCAAGCTCAAGGGATTTGCAGTCGTCTTCTTTTGCTGACACTACAGTCCGGGAAGGACTTGAGCTTTAAACAACAAGCCACTCCAGCTGGCATGATAAGCCAAGTGCCTCCAATTACCCACTCAAGTTGGCTGAGGTCCTTTACCACATATGTGTGTCATCGTTTTTGTGCGCGTCTTCTATTGACGTCCTCTATGGCTTATCTTTCTTGGGCATTGAATCCGTCACTGTACATCCAAAACAAGGCTCGTGCTAAAAGGCTTCTTAGAGAGATTTCCCATTCAGGTCATAGAGCATAACGGAGTTAATTAAGGTGTAATGTCAGATGACTGTTGGGATCAAATGAACGGCACTGTCACTGGAGTGGTCGACCAGCGGTAGTAGTCTGACCTTGTAGTATTAATGTAAATTCAATCAAAACATAAATACTGATGGAGTTCGTACTGAGCCGAGGAAGACGAACGCATTGATTACCTCTCATGTACATCTGTCTATGGTAACGTTGTGGTCTAGTCATCGATAGTGTGCGTCCTTCCATGAAGACGGCATATACATGATGGGCCAAATACAAGGTTCGTTTTAAAATAACAATAAACTTAACAAAATGAAATTTGTTCCAAATATTATGGCTTTATTACTACCAACAAACATTCTCATTAATAATGAAATCGGCTGGCTTCACAGTAGAGTATTCTGTGGGAAAGTGGGGTTCCACGACCATGTTGATGGTTTCGGACTGTAGTTCGCGGATTGTTTGGATGATATTTGCCTTAAGTACATAAATCGTTTCCAGATTATTGGCAAAACACCGGTCCTTCACGGTTCCTCACAAAAAAAAAAAAAGACCAAAGGGGCCAAATCGAAGCTTCGAGGCGGCCAATCAACATCGCCAAGACGGCGAACTTTAATGATATCAGAACTCTATTTCTACCCACAAATCTATTGGCGGATCCCTGCCACAAATGAAGTATGATAGAGATGCCCATCTTCTACCTCTCTTGCCCCTTAAAGTTTTTGACAACCATTTTGTATATCGTTTTCTAAAGCCAAATTGCCCAATCAGAGAATGGCATCTAAGCCATTTCGTGAATAACTGTCAAAAATGCATGAATAACTGTCAAAAAGCCTCGGAAATTCGTCGATGGACTAGGGATCAATCAGCTGTGAAGTTGGGCATCTCTGTCATACTTCTTTTCTGATCCCAAATCACAGCAAATGTATTATCTCAACTATCGCTAATTTTTCATACGCTTTTGTGTCGCATGGAAATTTGCATGTGATTTGTTGTCCTCCATTGTTCACACTCAGAAAGCACACACTTGTTGAAACGAACCGGCAATCAATTTCACTGATGTCTTTCTGGACAACATTGATTTTGGTTTCAACGGGTTCTTATGTCCGAGCTGTCATGTTTGTTTGTGTTGTTTTCACGAAATTTGTTTTTGATGGTTTCTATTGCACGGCAACAGTAACATCAGAGTTTTACTTAATTGGCTGGCGCTTTCCGTGTTTACTTAATAACGACTCCGAACGGCCGATTTGAGAATCTTTTTTCTAGAGAGTGCTTACTCTTTGAGCTCTGTCTGAGGTGGGACTGTGAACATTATTTTTTATATGTTCTGTCGTACCGTGGTTACTTAAACTTCTGTTCATTCCGATTCGTTAAAGTATGAATACACTGGTTTAGGTTATATATGAGAATTATAAAGGAGAGTCATCTAGTCCATAAAGAGGAAATGAAATTATATCTACAATTCATGTTATTGGAATAATCATCACGGTGTTGTAAAGAAACTATCGATTATTACCAATCTCCTTCTCTTTATGAATTTTGTCACTTCTGAGGTCGAGGAATCCAAGTAGATGCTTTTACACTGACCGTGTTGACCATACGATCTTGCTCTATGAGCTTGTAATGCATGAAATATCCACTTCATTGGAAAGTAACACACCCTCTTCTCGCCGAACTCCTTGCAGGACTGCTCATTAGTTGCTCCCACAGCCAATATGCAAGTTCTAGAATACACCGTATATTTTCTTTCGCTCGTCGTCAGACTCATTTCAGATGCTTAGGTCTGAATGCTTACACAAGTATTAACGGAACTAAATCGACACACTTGAAGCTTCAAATTCCCACCATCACTGCCGCTCGTTGATTTGGACGAGTTGTCGCTTATTTTATTCGAGAATCAGGAGCATCTGAGTCTGTCCACTAGATCAGTCCCATATGATTTGTATACTGAACTCATGGTCAATCAACTCAGCTCAAAGGCCAGACCTCACATCTGTTCTCCAATTTCTTAACCGATGTATTCGCACGAATGACTTCATTCATCAACATATGGACACCTGTGGGAAATTATTTAGGCTTTCAAAACTGTCAACACCCAATGCTTCACGTCCACCAAGCCTTGACGGCTTGACACTAATTATCTTTTTAGTCACAACGGCTTATAGATAATTAATAGGAAACGATGAAATTCGCCTGACAAATGGCTTGCAGCGATTCCTTTTATTTCCTCAACCCGTTCCATTAATTTCGCCGAAGCCAATTAGTGAGGCAATCACAGCTTCTACACCCGCATTTGCATAAATAATTGTGCAGGTACATGTCTCTTCCTGCAAACGATCACACAATGGCCATGGCAAGATCCGTGGAAAGCATCTAACTTAAACTGCCGGAGGTCTCCTCTAACCAGACCGCCCCCATACCAGACGCGAATTTAGAAAGGAATGCTTTTAAACTAGTTTGATTCAAGTCTAAGTGAGGTAGCTTAGCAATCCTGTTAGAAAATTCCGAAAAATTAATGTCATGAATTGTATCGATATCCGCCAGGAAACTCGTGTTATTTGTGGGTTTTGCATTTGGGAAAGCGCTGCTAGACTTTGACAACATTCTTAAGTAATTGGCCATTAAAAAGATGTTCATCTTGTTCTTGATGGCCGACATTAAATTGCAGACAACTCACAAATACAGGTGCTTAAATGGACATCAAATATATTGAATAGCCTCTTCGAACAGGTATCCACGAAATAGATGAGCATCTATGATTGAATAGAAAATTTAGATTGGAAACGGACGAGGGTTTTTCGGTGTGATGTGGAGAATACAAGATATGGAAGACTGGTTATCACTTCATTCTTGTTAAACTGTGATACCTGTAGTAGCAATAAATCCATCGTATTCGCTACTTTTATTTTTATAATTTGAGCACGCTCAAGGAATTACTAAAGCCCTTAAGTGTCCGGGGTCAAGCCTAGTCGGAGGTATAGAAGGAGAGTGTGAGAGGAGAAACCTGCGCATTTAGCTCTGAAATATTTGCGTATTGTAGCGGGAAATATTGGACTGGGAAGAGCATTCCATACTGACGTAGTGCGGTTGAAAAACGAGCATCTTAAGGGCCTACATTAAAGTCGAGTTCATAGTCTAATCGAGAATCAGGAGCATCTGACCAGAAGAAGATTTGAATTGCTCTGGTAGTCTGTAGTCCCCAGTGTTGTCTTTAGAATCCACAAAAATCGTAGTTTCAGCCAGCTACTCCACTGGAGGCCCATTGAAGAAGTTGGAAGAAATCCTCCGGATCCTTTTCATAAGTTATAGGAGGAGAAATGCCTAACTTTCTTGTAGGATTGGCAAAGCTGGGTCAATTTTGACACACAAATGCCTCCTGGATAGAGTTCGTGAGTGTTTTGCCCGCGCAAGCTGTACAAGCATGTCGGTGGGACCCCAGGTTTATTCCAGACGTTATCGCCGTCATTCGACCGCCTAATGACTCCCTCTCTCTCTCTTCGAGAAGAAATTATCCCCCAGCATTCCCTCTAGATCAGATTGCATATCTGTCCACTGGCTGATCGCTGGCAGTAGGTGCAGGTGTCTATTACAAAGACCTTAATATTGCTATCTCCCTGACGCACCCTTATCACTGGATATCCACTGTCCTGGATATCCAAAAGGCAAATCACCATCTGCTCAGACAGTCAGGCTGCAATTAACTCCCCGGATAATGTTAAGCTTTTAGCTCAAAAACATCCCTTAATTGTAGGCTGCCTCTTAATGAGATGGCTGAGAATCTTAACGTACACCTCATGTAGGTGCCTCGTGTGGGATATTATGATACCGGGCAATTGCAAGGCCGATGAACTCGGCACATCCTCTCGAGGAGGAGTCCCACGCTACAGCCTGCCATCTACTTGAGATACACACAATCAACACCACCAATCGTAAATGGCTAGTAGGCATCACATGCAAGGTCATCAAACGATCGCTCAATCTGCTTAGACTTTCAGCAGATTTTCACTCCAGGCGCTCATCGGCGTCATAACCGGACACTGCGCAATAGGCTAGATGTCCTTTATAATGACTTCCGCAGAACCTGCATGGATGAAGAGGAGATGAAGCCAGAGCTCTTGTAGTGCTCTGCCAACTCTAGCAAACATCAACTTTTTCTAATTGTTAAAGGGAAATCAAACCGCGTGGTATCACAACGGCTTAACTTCTGCAGTCAGCAGAAGTGCTGCTTTTGCTTCCACCTTTCGTATTCATGGAACAGAATGTGACTTCAGGTGATGGTTTGCAACAGCGTACAATCTGCTCTGGCAGTGAGATGTTTTGGTGTGTTCGTCGCCGCACTTGACGGAGAATCTAAAATTGAACCACTTGAACCACTCTAGATCCTGTCTTTATTTATGTTTAAACAAAAGTTTGCAGAAATAAATAAATGTATTTAAAGTGTTGTAAAGATGTTGGTGCCTCATAGGTCTCATTAATATTTTAGTTTTGTTTCCAATCTGATTTCAGTTAAGAGAGAATTTGTAAATTTTCATTGACAGTATCGGTATCAGTCGAAGTCAATATTACCTATTCAAAAAAAAAAATTTTTCGATTCTTTCACTCTGTGCCATAAATTAAAGTCTATCTCCGACCGTTGGGAGACATCTTCTTGTGTCTCTGTGGCCCGGATCACAACTATTAAAAGATATTTTCGTAACAAATAAGACAAGGCGACACGCTTTTTTCTTTCTGAATAAGAAGCAGTCATAAACGACGTCTAGTCACATTAGCATAGCTACTTGGCAAAATTATTGAATTCGACGTCAGAAGAAAGAGACAAACAATGATTATTAAGTCATATTTTATGTATTGTAGCTAATTTTGGGTAGTTTTTGAATTAGCTTTGCATTGTATTAAACTTGTTTCAACTTTATGGTTGTTCCGTTGAGCATTAAATTTTAATGTGTGCAATAATCAACTCTTTCAAAAGTAAACACCAACGACACAATTCTTGGTACCTTATACTCTTTGTCTTCTCAAATGTACCGTGTGGACCAGCATTTTATTAGATACAAGCGCGGCCTGTCAAGAGGTCTGCGCCAAGTGTTTATTTCAACCCAGCTATTTTGCCTGACGTGATTTCGTGAATAACTTTCAAAACTTCGTAACTGTCAAAAAGTAGGTTGAATTGGACGGTGGGCAAGTGGGCAATCAGCCGTGAAGTCGGCTATCTCAATATTACTTGATTTCGTGTATGCACGCAGTTGTCATCAAAACTGTATACTTGAACAGTATTGAAAAAAAAAATGGTCTAAACCTTTTTTTTATCAAAAATTTTAGTTTGCTTGATATTGACATAAATACAGTAAAGCCTCGAAAAAGTTAAGACGCACGAAAGTTAAGTGTACCGAAACGTTAAGTAGGTTTCTGTCTCCATGGGTGTCTCTAAAGAGTCCAAGTTTTGCCTTAACTTTTTCAAGTAATTTTTGTTTTTTAGCCCTTTTTCCATTTTCGCTCCTTATAAATTTTTACAGCGTTATTAGCTAATTCGGGATCATGAGCATTGAAGGAGCAATTGAAGGAAAAAACACTTAATTTCAGGATGACATCAGCAAAAAAGGTTATCCATCGCCGGAAAATGCAGCATTTTAAAAAAAATTAGAAATGTCAATGGATATTTCATATTTTACAAAATCTACTGCCAAAACTCGATTTACGCAATTAATAGAACTTAAGGCAGTTGCAATACCTGAGGTTGTTGCACTTAACGGTAACAGAACCTATATTTGTAAATATTTGTTAGTGTGGATCAGTCTCTTGGAAATGTTAAGAATTCGCTAAATTTAAAAACCCCAAAAACAAATTACTTAACTTTTCCGAGTCTCTACTGTAATTTGATTTAAGTTTCATATTCAAGGACAAATTCCGTATCGTATTTCATTGTAAGTGTTGGCGTGGGTTTTTTTTTGTTCTTGTTACATTTTGGAATACGTACGTCTTGGTAGAAGTACAACCGACCAGCTTGTCAATCCAAGAATGGTACTTGCGAAGGTTTGGGAATATGCCAAGCCCATCTGCAGATGTTTTGTGGATTTGGAAAAGGCATACGACCGAGTTTCACTCTGGAGTGTTCTGCCGGAGTATGCGATTGATGGTCCTCTTCTGAGGGCCATTCAGTCTTTATACACAAACTGTAGCAGCTGTGTTCGGGTTAACGGTGCTAAATCAATACCTTTCACCGTGGGCCTTGAACTTCGCCAAGGGTGCGTCTTGTCACCTCTCCTTTTCATTGCATATGGTCTTTTTCACGAGTGCTGGAAGGAGTAATGCTGAGCTTTCCTGTAGGATTGGTCAAGCTGGGTCCTCCCCCCTACCCCCGCTTCTAGCAGCTCATAACACAGCACACCCTTCGCGCCATGGATATTCGGCTTTGCTGTTGATTTGGCTGGTTGGCCAAGCCAAAATCACCACAATTAAATCGTTCAAACCACTTTTGGCACGTTTGCTCAGCTAGCGCATGTCATGCTTTCACCAAAATACGATGACTTTCGGCAGCAGTTATTTCATATTAAAGTAACGAAGAAGAACTCCCCGCAACACTTTTTCAGGCACAAAGTTAGGTATCACATATTTAGGTGAAAAAAAAGATTGTTGTTTACGCTTCAAATGAATGAAATTACATACAATGACAGTAGCTTTCCAACGCATGTTCCAATGGAATAATACAAGTTACGCCATCTCTTAGCAATCTCAAACAATGCTTATTTTTGAATCGTCTACAACATACCGCTATCAATTTTTTGCGTCATATCGTACTTTCACCGAAATGTCGCTGCATGGGCTCAAACTCAGCAGTCATTGATTCTGCTATTTTATCGAAGAACTGTGTGTCGACTAGGAGAATTGTTGGCTAAAGGGTAGTTCTATTAGAAAAGTTGTCACGTTTAGAGGGAATATAATCCATTTGACACTAATGAACCGCCATTACATTGCGATTTGGTCAGGTCTGTGGAATTGTAGAGTCATTGATTGGCCAACGACGGGCTTGGTCTTCCTCTCCTTCTCGAATCAGAAGGCTCGGATCCGAACACTGTATCGGATCTGAACACCGTCTTAGCTGGATCTTTGGTGCTGATTTTTGCCTTCCGGACTACATCCTGGTGCAGGTCGTAAAGTTCGCAGTTGTGTGTTCTTCACATCGCACAATCCTCGCTCTGCTGTTTTTCTTTTCGTTCAGCTTTCGGCTCCGTTTTGTAGAGCATGATCTTGATCCTTTGAGTTAGGATTTTAGGACCCAGTAGTTGCGATTCTCGTCTGTGGAGTTCAAGTTAAGACCTAGGCAGATACACTGCTTTACTGCTAATTGTAGCTTTTGGTAGTGATGTGTTGTCTTCGGTGCTGTTTGACGGATCAGTTCGACATCATGTACTTCGTCTTTTTCTCAATAACCTTAAGACCAGCTCGTTTCGTCCCTTCTTCAATCGCCGCAAAAGCTTCCACTGCTACACGTTGGGAACTCGCGATGGTCGTAATGTCATGTACGTAACCCAACTGCTGGACTTATTTGTAGAAGATACTATCAGTACCAGATTGAAGAAATTTTTCCGAAATCCGGTGCCGGTTTCGATTACTTCAAACAAATTTCCACACACCCACTTTGTTGGTGAACTTCTGCCCTTGTGCTTGCCACTTTGGACGTGTCCTCTGTTGCGTTGTACCACAGGAACGAAGTTGAAGACACTTCGGATCGACTGATAAGAGGGTACCATATACAAAACAGCAGATGCGAACTTAGGGAGACTCGGGAGTTGGCACAGTCAAAGTCGTCTCCTTTTTTGTTGATCGGGCAAAACGTTTCAACGAGATTCCTCGTCGATAATGCAGTCCTCCTACTCATGTTAGGCTTTTCCCTATAAACCCCATGTCGAAAAGCCAGCGACACCGCGACTTGAAGAGATCTATAGTATCGAAGGTTTGGAGTTAATCCAAAAGACGCACCACTTAGTTGTCCCTTGTAGTGGAATTGACTGAAGTAAGTGTCTCCCTATGGAAAGAACGTTTCCCTAACCAGAGTAGTGCCGGGCATTCAAACAAAATGCGCTCGGACGTATCATACTCATCTAGGTAATCCCGTAATTCAGGCCGCAGTGGTCAGTAAGAAAGGGCGTTAGCATCCTTCTCCTTTCCTTATTGAGACAGAGTTTTCCTTAAGGAATACGGTAGGTAGGTTGGTAGGGGGTTTCTGCTACTGGATTAACCAGTACACTTAGACCATTTAATTATAAAAATAAAATCTGGTAATTGGGCCAGATTGGAAAACTAGATAAAAGCGTTTGGCTTTGGTATTCGAACCGGGGACCTCACTAACTAAGGACAGGCTCTTAACCAACAACTCTATCCAGTTGTCTAAGACCAACCTCATTGGACCAGTGCTCTAGGCAAAGTTTACTATTTTCCCATTCGTTAATCAGCCTTGTTGCTGTTGTCCAATTGATTACAGAAAGGTTCAAGGCCTATGAGGCAGAATCGTTGATTCGTATTTGTAAAATGTTAGGGCTTAGGGCTAGATATTATTATCTATCTCGATCAAGTCTAGGTCGGAGAGGGACGGAAATCTCCTCTTAAGAATTCGAACAACATTTTTTCGTCGTGTCTCTAGAATTAATAATCTCGTTCTTATTCCGTCGTCTTTCATTCAGCCAGTCCGAGTGACCCCACAAACATCCGCCCCCTATGCAAATTAACAAAATATTAAATAATCGAAATGGATGTTATAATCTACGCTTTGATGAGTCAAATTTGTATAAATACATTTTTATGTATATCCTAGTCTATTTTGGTCAATCGAAATTATCGCTGAAAGGCCATCAATAAAAATCGAAAAGGTGTGGTCCAACAAAATAGCGTTGGCATAAAGATTTGCAATGCAATGAGTATCGCTGGGGTGAGACTATCAAGTAGGAAGTAAAACTTGTAAGTTAACAGCCGTAAAAATCTGTTTTATTTTGCAAAACCCAACAATCGGTTAAAATGCATTAAAAATTCTCGGTGTCAGGCGTGAAAACTATAACAAACTCACCGGCTGTCCCCTATTGACGACTTCACAAATAATCGATGGCAATACATCTTTTAAGACAATCACACATTCTAACCAAATTCAGAGATGTTGGAGGAAATTGGTTGTCCTGACCAGCCAGATCCAATGATGGGTCATGTCGAGTTGATAAACCGAGTCGAACCGAGTTAATGTGATGTTAGAGTTGCTAAATCAAAAATGAAACAAATAATTGAACAGCAAAACTGCAAACCGTTCGACTTTGTGAATTCCTATTCGCCTTAGATTGGTTAAGCCAAAGTGAGCACATTGCAGATACACACGAACATAGTTTTCGTACAATCGAAGTTGTACCGCCGGTTCAATAACTAGTTGAAGCTCGGTAGTGGGTCTGCTCTTAATCATGATGGCACATCCATAGTCCTTCGACCTCGTAGTTCCTGTCCCCCTTAGCCAATAGTCCCCTAAGTCCTATGAAGTAGTGTTTTCCTAGGGACAGCCTTCTTTTCTTTACTAGGGCTGGACAATCGCAGAACAGATGTTGGATAAATTATTTTACGTCCTCATCTTTGCAACTTCCGCGGAAGTCATTGTGCGGTATGTTCAGAGGCATTGCATGACTACCTATAGCACGGAACCAGTTAAAAAGTCCTTTTAGCATGCGTACATCCTTTCGACTAAAAGTGATCAATGATGTTGATCTCTGTTTGCTTAGCGTCGCCATAGAGGCCTTGCTGTTGCTCAAATACTCAGAACAAGCCATCGAGTTCTGACTCCATCCAGAGCTTCGTCTGTTGGTTATGTTCCTTATTGAGCAGAGCGGGATTGCTAGAGACTCAGTTCTCCTTTTCGAGAGTCTGTCCGCATTTTTGTTTCGATTTCAGTATGTCCCTGTACCCAGTTGAGAACACCGAACTCACAAGGAATATCTTTCTCTCTCTCTCTCTCTTTTCCCCTCTCACTCACTCTCCCTCTCTCTCCCTCACTATCTCCCCACCCCTCTCTCTTTCACCCTCTCTCTCACTCTCCCTCTCCCTCTCCCTGTCACTCACTCTCCCCCCTCTCTATCTCTCTTCCTCAGTGAGTTTCCCTATCCTGACCAGCTTCGATGTCAACATATCTGATGCCACGGCCTTTATTGTCGCTTGGCTACATCATTCTCAATGCGGTTGCCGCCTCGTGAATCGCAGCCACTTCAGCGGTTCTTCCTTGTGTAGCATTTCCGTGGACTGGGCTTGATTGTCAATCAAACAACAAGTCTCTCAAGCCAACACATTCCTCCCAGAGTCCACATCCACGGCGTTCAATCGGTGAACGAACGCAAAAGGTTCTGAAAAGGACGTTTGCCTCGGGCACTCCACAGACGACATGCTCTACAATACACTTTTTTGCCAGTCCTGCTAAATGGAGCCGAAAGCTGGACGAGACGATAGGCAAAACTGCAGAGTATATTCTTGGTGCCCTCGAAAATTCTGCGTTGGGTAAATAGTTCCGTCCACGAGCAAGATGAAAGACATAACCGCGAACTCTAAAAGTTGTACCAAGATGTGGATACAAAAATCCGTCGACTGCACTAGCTGGGCCACCAATGCTCCAGCTAGACTTCTGGTTCGATGAGGATATGAATAACGGCATAAAGACCAAATTATCGCGGACGAATGACAGCTTGGTCTTGATGACTGGAAGCAGCGTGCCCAGTACCGCCAAGAATATGGAAGGCAGCCATTGCTCAAGCTCAGATCATCCATGCGTCGCAGGCATGAAAAGTAAGTAAGCAAAAGATATCGATCCGAAATCGAACAGATGTATCAAGTGAGTGTATCTCTTCAACAAGTCCCGTGAATGATTCAAAGCCAAACCAGTCATTTCCGCTTCAATCAACGCGATTTCTTGGAACCTGCCGCCAGAACGCTTAAAATATGTATTTTTTCCCTTCCCAAGCAGTAACACCATCAGATTTTGAATCAAATTATTCTCAGACCGTCGAATGACATTTAGTGTCTCCTGGAGGCAATAGAACTCATAAATTCATTCTAAGCTAGTTCTTACTCATCATTGTTGTTTTCGAACACTTGTGCACCCGTGTGCACTTGTGTCTTCATTCATTTTCACAGTTCGCCTCAATTGAAACGTGTAGTCGATGACCAGACCAGCAGTAAATAAACAAGACGACGAACATCCTCATACATACATATGAGCAACTTTTGAGAAACGAAAAACAGTAACCAAGTGCAAATTAATAAAGCTAATTCGAAACACCACGCTCCGAGTTGTTTTATTTTTTGTTTATTTCACTAATAGGAATCATTTCAGCTTTTGGTCTTTTGGTCTTTTGGTTTTGTTTTCTTTCTTTTGTGCCGAGAAGGCGGCTGCACACTTCTCTCCAAAACAAACTCGCACAAGAAATAATTAATATTTATAATCTGCGAAACGGGATAGGAGCAGTTTATACAAAAGAAATTCAAGTCAATTAATAAAACGTGTTGCCAAAGTGAACACGTGGTCGCCCTGCCCCATCTGAGCGCTCGGCGTAATAAAATATTCTCGACCCCAACTCGGATCCGCCGCCGCCACGCTGCTGGTGGCTTGGATGTTGTGGCAAGGCGGACGAAAAGAAGGTGACTTGATCAAGTGGAAGCCTTTCTGGGAGAGTCATAGTGCTAGTATATGGAATAAATTTATGCTCATGCGTTATATCGCATGACATATGTGAATGTTGCCCACATCGCGATCGTCTTTGTGGGCTCGGATTTCGTGCTAGACACACATGCTTGAATAGTCCGCCAAATCGTATGTGTATTCATTGAGTCTTTTTAGGCTTCTCAGAAGAGAGTCGCGGCTGACTGAATACATTTTACTTCGTTGCGGCTTGGCAGATCTGAGTGATAGGCGGGAGACCAGGTGGATTGATTGTGACCCGCAGAGGGTGTATGAGTCAGAGATGGTGACTGAGTCTATTTTCCCAATTTTGCGTAATGTATGCGAAGTTTTGGGTTTAATACGCGTGTGATTCTTAATGGAGTCACAAGCGGATACGAGATTTTTTATTTTTTATTTTGTATTTTTGGAGCTCTGTGACAAGTGAGCAGTTCCCGACAATAAAAATCACTTTGATTCGTCGATCTGTCAATGTGTCAAAACGGGAACGAGGCTTTCACATGATGAGTCGGTTTTGATAAGGTTAACTGATCGGACGATGGCAGGTCATGACTGATTGAAAAGAACACAAGGAGATAAAAGGTGACCGCCCGAGAGAGGATTTGGATTTGCATTTGGGCATTCCAGAACTGAGGCTGGGCAGGAACTGAATAGATTTATGCAACATGATTGATGTTCACGAGATTCGCACGATTTAATAGCCATGAAAAGGAGGCATGGCGAAATGTATGCAGAAGCGTGGGATTCTTACAGCATGTTTGTATTACAAATTATTCCGGGACTTGGCAAACAACTGTAGACATTCAATTTGTATTCACATTTGCCTCCGTGGTGATTTACGGTTTATCCTTTCTGGTTTTCTTTCATGCATAGAATTTAGTAACAAATAAATTGTGAAATCCTTGCTCAACTAAAACGGATATTACACGTAGCTCAACTGGACATGAAACATGCCCGGTTCATGAACATGATGTGAAAAAATAAAACAAAAATCCGTCTGCAAATATACATCGTGTTGGTCGATTTTACGACATGCAGCAAGAGCTGTGTTCAAAAGTTGGCCAGGAGATTTGACGTTTTCCATTACGGACACTATTTTGATTGAATGTAGAGAAAAAGTATAAGTATGTCAGTGGGCCGTGTTGCGTCGACCCCTACGCACTTAGGTCTAGGTTCGATTCCAGTACGAGCAAAATAATTTTCACTACCCCACCTCTTTCGAGTCACTGACTATACTCCAATAGTACAACTGTCTGGAAAAAGCTTCTCAAATTGGCCGTTCGGAGTCGGCAGAAAACTATAGGTCCCTTCCACTCGTGAAGGAAGAATAGCACGCTTAACACTAGTGGTTGCTGAGAAGCTTCGCTACGGGCTGTAGGTTTTCTCAATGTAGGTTGAAGGTTTACTCAATAATATCATTCAGCGACTATTACAGACATTAACGTTCATTATCAACGATAATTCTTATCAAATTCGTGTCACTGCAAGTCGTATGCTGTCCTTTATCTTCTGTAACTTTTACATTTTTTCTCATTTGACCGCGACAGCTGGTTGAGATAGGTCATATATATTTTGAAATTTAGCAATTATTTCAATTCCCAAATCGGATTCGGAGCCGTTGAACCCAACTGAAATGCAACGCTTCAACAAATTCATCAATTTGTTTCTAACGCGTGGCGTAGCTTGGGTTGGGGCCGTCCGGGGCACGACGAAAATGGGCTTCATACTGATAGGCCCACAAAACTCATTGCTATGAGACATAGTATAATGTCAAAATATAAATTGGGACTAAGTAGGTGGATGACGGTGGCGTTGTGGGTCGGTGCATCGTCCTCTTCGTACTTCAGCCAAATTACGCAGGTTTGATTCCCGGTACGTAATTTTCATGGTCCCACCACTTTCGTGTCACTGACAAGTGACAATACTCAATGTGTAATTATTGTCTATCTAGAAAAAGCTTCTCAAATTGGCCGTTCGGAGTCGGCATAAAACTGTAGGATCCTTCTATGCGTGAAAAGAACAATAGCAGGTACAACATGAGCGCTTGCTGACAAGTTGGCAACTTATAGAGCGAAAAAACGTTGACAATATTATAAATCATTTATGATCATTTATGAAAAAATCATAGACAATCGGGGATGTAATTCGATATGCCGTAAAAATATTACATTTTTGAATATTCAGCTCTAGTCCATTGTGCTTGCACCATTCCACTAGTGCATCGATATCCAATTGTAATTTTATTACAACCAGTTAAACTATTTAAAGATAAATCCAATTTAAAGTCGTCTGCAAATGTTTAAAATGTTTGAACAAAAGAAAGAGTAATGGCCCCACATGGCTACCTTGTGGAACGCCCGATGTAACTTTTATTACTCGAGATCTAAAGCTGTCGATCTTTACCAATTGCTTCCTGTCCTTTAAGTAATTGGAAAGCCACTCTAACATTGACGAATGGAATCCCAAAGACTTTAGCTTGTTTAAAAGCAAAGTGTGATGTACTTTATCGAAGGCTTTCGAGAAATCGCTACATCAAGTTTGTAATTGATTTTCAAAATTTGTCAAATTAGTTGTACATGACCTACCCTGTATAAAGCCATGCTTGTTATTAGAAATAATTTCTTTTACAATGAAATTTAATTTTTCTTTTGCAATACTTTCAAATAACTTTCGTATCGATGAAAGCTTCGATCGGCGATCCATTTCATCAAATTTCACAGTGCTAACAAGGGAAATCGCGTCATCGGTAGGGAACTTGAATATGGGGAGAAAACTGAGGATTTGTCAGCGTTTTTATGCCGAAACAGAACATCTTCAGAGAAAGTGTCTAAGGCCTGCTCACGAGCTCTTGATACCCGCATACCCGAGAATCAACCAACAAATGGGTAAATTTAGATTTAGTTAAACGGGTATTTGGATTTAATTCAAATGCAATTCGTACTCATTGCATGATGAAATAACATCTGGACTCTCCACCAAGGACTTATGTTTTCATCGGTGTTTTGTCTTTCTGTGCTGTGGTATAATATTCACCAATAAAGTTGTGCTTTATTCATTTTTGTATTGCATTAGAGTATTTAGTTCCTGTTATCCGATAATGATGATAGCCTAAAATGCCGGGTACCTGCCAACTTGGGTATTACCCGCATTACCCGAATACCCGGGTAAGATCAAGCGCTACAACATTCATCGCTGAATATCGTTATAGAAAAAATAAGACTTCTGTCGTCATTTGGGTGGTTTTTCGATCTCTGTGTGTAATCTTTCGTGTTGTTTTGGACGTCACTAGCCGTAAGGAACTCAATTTTGAGTATCTGCTTCAACGATTGAAATCGGGTCATTCTTTGATAAAACTGTAGGTCCACTCCCTTTGTGCATAGGCCGCTTCATCGTATCTTTCATCTATTATTGACATTAGGACGCTTCATATTTATTTGAAACGAACGCTCCTTACCAACTTTTAAGCAAACTATCGTGTACACCAAATTCGGATTCAACCTACTTACTGGCAGCCACAGCTTGGAAATTGTAAACAAAAAAAGAAAATAATTCTTCGACACAATTCAAAGAACTTCCTCATATAAGACAAGCCATCTGGCTTTAACCGAAATTTCATTTAAATGTACCCCAGACTAGGTTCACGCATAAATATCGGGATCACCACAAAGCATGAGAACTAGTTTGCTTTTATTTGTTTACTGATTATGCATTCGATCGGCTATTATTGTCTGGTTATCATAACTGCTTTTAGGGCAAACAAAGAAAAACGTCGCCTGTTCCCTTGTCATAGTGACTGGAGGACGTGCATATTTTGCTCGTCATGGTTTCACTGTGAAAACTTGTTCTTTGTTTTCACCTTGAAACGGTCTTTTGAGAAAGTTCAAAATATTAATGAGCAGCCCCCGAAAGAAGATATTGAAAGAGCTTTCAAAGCCTTAATTAAAATGTGGGTTTAATTTTGGATGCCATTTGTCTTCGCGTCGCTGGCCTTCGAGTAATTATAGTGAGAGGTACAGTATCCATCGCGACTGATATGGATATTTGAACAATGTGCTTAATTATGTTGATGACAACTACGAACATATCGTATAACATCTGGAGGAGAGTTATTCGAATATGGAGGAGTTGTGCCATAGTGTGGGTGCTGTCTGCAAATGCAGCGTCTAAGGTGAGTCATACCGACGACACAAAGAAAATTCTTGTTGATTGATTGGATTCAGCATTACTCCTCTATCGTTCTCTACAACAACTTAGCCATGTTAGGAAGCGACACTAAAGAAGATGACATAGCTAACAAAGTATCGGTTAACTCGGAGGGGGTTGTTGAAATAGCTCTTGAACCAGTCAACAGTCGAGGCTTAAAGGAAGTGTATAAATACATTTAAAATTAAAAGCCTACTTTTAGGCAAACTATAAATTAAATTCGAAATTGACTTTGTCATGGTAGAACTTCTTGATTAAAATGGAAGATGGTTAGTTAACTAGCTTGATCTAATGGTTTTCTCAAAAATAACTACAGACACATTAATTAAGTTCTTTCGACAGTAGGTTAAGTTGATATTCAAATTGAATATGTTTTGTGTGATTGACCACGGCGAGCCAAGGGTTTTAGCCTTCGCTAACGTCGAGGTTTCTAACCGAAATTCATTGTCGCCATGGTAATTAGTGACGGGCGCATTCGATGATTCGAACATCTTAATTGATTGAGATCAAATCGATTCCCAAGCAATCACTCGAAGGACTACTAACCCATTCGAATGGCTACTAAATGAGTAAGAAGTCATTCGAATGATTTTGAGAATCGAGATGTTGTACTAATCGATTATCACTCGAATAATCATTCGAATGCAGCCATCTCGAGTGATCATTCGATTCTTAAAATCATTCTGTTATGCCCATCACTGGATCACACCAAAGACAAATGGAGAAAGATAGAGAGCCCTGTGCAGTCGTCCTAGAGATGTCAAATGCCAGATGGTAGTGAAACAAAATTGGCAAATTTTCGTTGTCGGTAGGCTTCCACGAAACTAACATTATTCAGCCAAATATTGCCGCTTTTGTTCCATAACCATCTGCCATCTCTAGGAGGATTTTAAAAGAGCTTCCATTTTCCTCTGTAACACACGCCATGGCGAAGTATTCTACGTTCAACTCAATTTCGGATACGGACAACTTTAACCTCTATCACTGACAAACATGTCAAGAAAGGCTGTTTGGACTCAGCATAAAAACTAGAGGTCGCCTCTAATCGTGAGGCACGCACAACAGGAGTGGTTACTACAGAGGCTAGGCTCATATGGAGACTGAATATATGTCGGATCGTAGTTCAATTTATCATTTTATAGCGACATCATTAATCACTCGCATCAATTGCACGGGTTTTCATTCCTCTTTTGCGATGCCGCATGCTGATGTTCGTTGTATGTGCTTTTTCTTATAATATTTTGACTTTCACTGCCTCACATTAAAAGCAAAAACTTGTACTTCGAACCCTAATAGATCTAAAAAAACAACAACAAACACTTCTTAATTTTATTTTATGTAAATACTTATAATCTCTAAGATAAATAATAATTTCATTTCTAGGGATATCACTAAAATTGTCGATTATCGAACCACTGCCATTCTCGGGGATCACTCTGGTCCACCACGTAGGTGAGGCATCTTCCACCGTACCTAAAATGCGAGGCAATTTAACATATTATTCGAATTTTGAACTACAAGCCAAACCATCTCAAACAAGCCGCGATGGGAAACTCCTTCCTGAAGCACTGTGGTCGCAGTATGTTGAAGTATGTGAATCCAACTTTGTTCGCCACAATGGATCCCGCTCGCTTCAGACAGAAATAGAATTTCTCATCACAGTTACAGTGCGACCGGGTAAAGTATCCTGTATTTTTCAATCCGAAGCGGCTAGAATCCGGTGGTATGGTGACTTGACATTTGTCATGTGTTCGACAGCAACTGTCTGTGTTGGCGAAAAATCCCAGCGTTTGACTGTTGCCAGCTAAATTTCCAACACCACACCAAATAGTACCTAAGATGTAGAAAATAGTGAAATTTTTAATTTTTTTTTTGTGGGATCTTGAACTACTAACCTGGAAAAACGGCATATAACTGAGCTCCTGTCTTGGATTCAAAGATTTCTGGAGATGTGATGTCCAGACCCTTGCTGGTAATCTTATCGCTGAAATGACTTTTACTATAAGATAGAAGGAATGCTGTAAGATCTGAAAGTAGTTGGTGATAAATGTGTGTTCGACGGCGATTTTCCAGGCTTGCTTACTTGATTTTGCGGGTGACGATGGTACGGCAAAGACTGGATAGGTGTCATCGAATATCTGTAAATAAAGATGGGGGGGACATGATGTTAAGGGTGAGCGTTGTTGTGATGAATATGATGATGCTTTCGTAAATGTGCTATTTATGTAGTTTAACAAAATTATTTGTATCTTGTTTTTATTTCCAGGAAAATACTAAATAATCGGTATTTTTTTAACAGTGTTTAGGGTTCTATCAAGCAAAATAATAACGCTACATTATTGCAGCCAGAAAAAAAAACTGTTTTGTTATTGATAAAAGTGCAAGTGTGCTATTTAGTTGCCCACCACTGTTCGCAGTTCCGGTGAGGATAATTTTATTACAAAGAATCATCAGGGCATCGTGTTATTGTGTCCCTTGTTTGCGGTATTTATAAAAATGTATGTATTTGTGTATATGAGTCTTTATACACAGTTTCACATATTTCGGAAAGATTAGCAGCTTAAGCCTTATCAGCTTAAGCACTCTATTGACAGCTGCCAGATTTGCCAGATTATGATTATACCATCTGCTGATTGCACCCTTAAATCTAATGCACTAAGCCTAATATTTGTGACTTTTTCATTCTTAGAGAGTAATTACAATTGCATTGTACATTTTGTCCCATCATAACACAGTACCCACTTGCGTCCCACTCCTCCTACTCCACACCCATCTTAATCTACGCGATTTGATTATCCCCATAAATTAGACAAAGAGATGCTAACTAAATCATATTCAATACATATTGATTACTATTATAACCAGAGTCGGACCCACTATATTCAGAGTGTGCAAGTGCAGAGGGCGCCAAGCACAATGGCGCATTGTGAAGCCTAAATAAAAAAAATATATTGCGTCTTTTGTAACTATTCCTCTTGAATCTTCCCCCGATGAGAACAGCAAATAGATTGATTTCTTTAATTTAAGATCCATGTCAGTAAAGGATCATTCATATGAGCTCACTAGGAATTGCAAAATTCGCAAACACACTTCAAAGTTTGGAAAAAATGTCAATAAAATGAACTGCCTCAAATGACATGGAAGTATTCTTTTTTCAAGACCATAATTGAAATTTTGAATAATTTTACTGCAGTCAAAACAATTATTGGACAGACTAAATATTCCCAGCCACCAATATAAGGATTATTTAAGTCTTATTGCAATGGAATCTAAGGCTTCCTGATCGCTTGCTACATTCCTTATTCAAGGAAACGTTTCGAATCATTTGTATGCACAGGCTAGATTGGAAAAATAACTGAGAAAAGAAATCCTGAAGTAAAAAACATCGCTGAGTCGCTAGGAATTGACGTTTTTGAAAATGACGTATTGATATGAAAAAATTAATATATAACCAGTTAATCAGAAATGAAGTATGAGAGAGATGCAACTTCTCAGCTGATTGACTTCTCGTCAATCGACGAATTTCGGAGGCTTTTTGACAATTATTCACGAATGTTTGACATCTATTCACGAAATAACGTAAATGCCGTTCTCTGATTGGTCAATTAGGCCTTAAAAAACGATATCAACAATGGCTGACAACAATTTTAAGGGGCAAGAGAGGTAGAAGAGGGGCATCTTTATCGTCCTTCATATGGACGATAAAAATGCCCCACTTCTACTTTTCTCATTCGCAGAGAGCTAAGAGGGTGGAGAGAAAATTTACTATTGTTAATAAGGATACTTAAATTTTTGTCGATAAAAAATCTTGATGATTCAATTCCCATCTTTTTACATTCCAAGAAGTACACCTATTTATTTATATTTGCTGGAAATTGGTTGTTTCTAAAAGGTGGCGTTAGCAGTTCGTGGTTTAAGTCATATGCACTCACTAGTGCCATTCATATCAGCGAGCATTCAGAAACAAGCTATTTTCATCGAAAATAAACAAAAAGTTATAATTTCTCGTTATGTAAAAATATGAGGATTGAATTACCGCTTTTTTTAGCCAGAACATTTTCAACAATAACTAGTTTAAGTATCCTTATTCATCATCATCATCTTCTGACCCGCATGCTCCGCACGAGAGATCTCCAGGCAACTCGATCGTCCGCCATTGACTCTAACTCATCAGGAGTTATCCTTATTAACGATTCTAAATCTGGTTTCCAACGAATCGATCATTTTATTTGCAAACTGTCAACATGAGTTCGCAATAACACAGGAGAGGCCAGTGCCAGTGCGATCCACAACTTCAAGACCAAAAACTTCGCGACGTAGTCTGTTTGTACCTAGCTAGCTCTTTGCGAATGAGAACCCTCTATATGAATGAAGTGTCAGAGTTTGTGAACCTGGCAAGTCGTAGCGACACTTTATGGATGGTAACCCGACCGAATGGATCACGTCCAGGGTCTGGCAGCCAAATTAATCGCGTAATTGTGGAAAATACTCTTAGTAGTATTACCCAAAAATATGTGGCGCTTTGACAAATTTGAGTTCTCTTAGTAATTATATGTGACATTTGTAACCCGCACTACGATCGTGTGTATTCTCTTAGCCAAGTTAATTAAAGTGTTCAGGTTTACTGTAACAACAAATCAAAACCTGTAGTGCCTGGTCCTTATATGCAGGAGAATTAAGCTATTGCATTTGACATCCCAGCATACCCTACACAATTGCATCAACAATTGCTACTTTCCTGGCAAGTGGAAAATAGCAAAAATTGTGCAAAACCAAAAAAGGGGAACGCTGCCAGTGTTTCAGGATACAGACCTATATAGCTCTTGAGCAATATAATCAAGATCCTGAAGAAACTAAAGCGATGGTCTACCGACCTAAACATCATTCCGGATATTCAGTACGGATTTTGGAAAAAAAACATTCAACGCTACAACCTCTAATGAAGTCCCACCACGATGTTGTAGCGGCGCTGAACAATAACGAGGTCACCGTCGCCTGCTACCTGGACGTGGAACATTCCTTCGATACGGTCTGGATTGAGAGACTCATCTGCAAGCTGAACCAGATGGATTCAAATTATAGCTTCCTGCATTTCAGAAGATTCTACGTCTCAGTTGAGTTACACAAGGATCTAAGCTGGGACTTGGCTGCTTAGATCCTTGTATACATATACACGACAGTTCAACCACATCCAACTGAAACAGTAAAATGCTGTCTATTTGCAGATGATGAAGAGATTGCAGAAGTCACAACAGATAGCCGCGCGAAGGGTCGAAATCCAAACGGTGAACAAATTCGACTACTATGCCAAATGGGGTATTCGTATCAATGCTGGGAAATCGGTACTTATGTGCTTAAGGAGACTATCCAGAGGTGGATGCAAATCGGCAGCAAAATGTCGAAGCATAAAGGTAGTGCTACCTATGGGTACAGAAACATCAACAAACGGAAAGGTCAAGTATCTTCACGGAAACGTTGAAGTTCAACAGTCATTCGAAACTGACCCTTAAGAAGGCTAACCTAGACTTCCATCGCATCTATCCCTTGATGCGCAAGCAAAATGGATTAAGCCAGAGGACAAAACTGCTGTTATACAATCAGCTTATTAGGCCGACTTAACGTACGGCTTCCCAATCTGGCACACCATCTCTAGGACCAGCATGACGAAGCTCGCAATTTTCGAAAGAAAAATGTACCGGACTCACCTTCGACAGGGATCGTCAAAGGCACCACAGCAACAATAGACTTTACGGCCAAGCACCACTCTGCAACAGTACATGGTGACACTGTTCAGAGATCAGCTACTAAACATTAACAACCATCCTAACCAGGAAATCAAGAACTTGAGAAACACAATCCCCGGACAACGCTACCTCAACGCGTTAAATCTGCTAAGCGAGCAGAACTTTCCAACGCCGTCGAACAACGAGCTGCTTGGATTCTACCAGAGCAGCGAAAGCAACCACCATCCAGGCTAAGTCGGCTAACACATCGTCACCCCATGGACACACGGATTGGATCAACCCGATGTGAGCACTATACATTGTGGGACATATAAAACAGACAATAAACTGACAATAATACCATGTGTTAAATTAAACAATGGATATCAGTTGGCCCCTTTTGTTGAGCCAACACACTAACCTTTAGTTTGTAAGTCTAGTTGTAATCTCAATTGTAAAAATAATTTTCCGTTCAAATAAATTTTTAAATCGCTCGTCGAGCGACGTAGGATAAATATCTGGATGATAATGTAAGTACCAGCCAATTAATTCGGGTTTACTGTAACAACAAATCAAAAACTGTAGTGCCTGGTCCTTAAATGCAGGAGGATTAAGCTATTGCATTAGACATCCCAACATATCCAGAAATCCATTTTTGAAGAAAACGAAATGTTTGCATTTTCTTTTTTCTTGGGCTCTCACTGAATAAAAATATTTCCGAGTTCCAAACCAAAAGAGAAGAATTATCAATTGCAACCACCGAATGTAAATTGATCCCACTTGATGACACAAATCTGCAGCATGTGTTGCCAACTAGTTGACATTTTTTGGGTTGAGAATTTGATGGGTTTTTTTTTTCACCTCACTGGAATAGGAGGATACAGATTTTTATGTGAAGTGACAAAAAGTGTGAGGCGAGAATTTGTCACCTCGTCTGAAATTTTGGATCAATTGGACCTTCAAAATGGACCTTGTGCTTCGTAGTCACGGGGAACAGCTACACAAAATTATATTCAAAAACTAAATGTCAGACAACGTTCTTTCCACAATCTAAATTCATTTTGTGTGTTTTACTTAAAATTTAAAAAAAGGTCTTAATGAATCACAAATTGTAAAATGACGATGTTTCAACTGAATAGTCATTCAGTATCAAGATATGTTTTAAAATTGTCATTACAAATCAATGATGTAGATGCTAGTCCACATCGAGCTTCAGTGCCACCCAGAATAGATTGGACCATGCAGTTCTTCCCAGACTCAATGTCAACTAGTTTCTTGACAAGTTTCCTTCTTAAAACACACAAAAGCATTAATTGTATAATATTCACCTCATTTAATCTTTCGCTCTCCATTGAAACTTGACCCATTCCTGTCGATTTGAGAGCGACTTCCATCAGAACAATAAAAATTCCGTAAAACAAGAGCACACAATTCCTGCAACTGCAATCGCTTCTCATCTTGGACACCATTTGATTTAACTTTGAAACACAAATCACAACTCTCCATTACTTCAGCTGCGAACCCTTTCTCTACTAGGCACGGCGCACCACAAGGAAACAATAGGCCAACTTTCTAATGCATTCGTTCGTCAGTGTAATTATGAAGTCTCTCAAATATCAAAATCTCCGAAATCTTGAACACCAAACGATGATGGACACGATGCGATCAAGCAATCAACACATTCGCTTTCTGACAAAGATCGACCACAACTAAGTGGGCTGTCCAGATCCACCGATGGCCGGAGTTCGGCTCTAATGACTTTTTTCGGATGAAAAATCAAGTAATTTGTGTTTTTTTCCATCTGTTGTTATTTTTTGGGAGTCTATCGGTGGGTCCATTGTCGGGGAGCTTCAGGTGAAAGAATTTCTTCTTTTCATGATTTTGACTGTTTTGATGGCTGAGATGGTTTTCATTAGCTGGCCGGAGGTATTTCACGGTTGTGAAGATGGTCAATAGGGAATTAATGAGCATGAGCTATGAGGGTACACAGACGAACACCGTCTTCGCTCGTTTCGTTGCGGATAATGTGGTTCATTGTCTTAGGTGTTCTGTGAGAGGTTATTCTCTACCAGTCGGCTATTTGTATTGTGAGTAATGGCACAATTGAAGTTTCGTAATTTCTCAAAAAGTGAAGAATCATTACCTCTCTGCTTGGGTGAGTGTGTTTGCTTTTTACTTTCATTTGATCAATTTAGTTTCTTTCCTTTTGTTTGGACCTTTCGTGTGCTCATTGGGGTGCAAATGTAGAACGATCTGCTTGCATTGAAACGGTTTTTCGTGATTATCTGGACAACCGACATGGGTTTTATGTTCCATAGAATTAACAACGCTGTGACCGTCATGTTTTCTGATAATTATGCGTAGAACTTTCGCTTCCACTTCATGTCTGAGATAACAGCTCCTCAAGTGGAGTTTCCACATAGATTTGAAATCGCGTGTAGAACTACATATATATTAATCTGCTCACAGGCCGTTACCTTATAATGTGCAATTCCAATGCAACCACTGACATGTTTAGCTCGTTTATCAGTTACGGAAGCTACAGACGTCTGTTAAGCTGACTAATACCGTTAGGTTTGCATATGCATTGACGTTAAATTCATTCCGGTTTGTTACGATTTTGTTTGTTTCGTCGCAGCTACCAGATCATGATAGTTTGTTAGTTGAAATCGGAAATGAAATATGATAGAGATGTTGACAGCCATTTTTAATATCGTTTGATCCAAATTGACCAATCAGAGAACGGCATTTAAGTTATTTCGTGAAAAACTGTCAAAAATTCATGAATAGCTGTCAAAAAGCCTCGTAAATTCGTCGATGGACTAGGGGTCAATCAGCAGTGAAGTTGGGCGTCACTATAATACTTAATTTCTGGTTGAAATGTAGCTTCATCGAGGAAGATAACAGCGAAAACGAATGCAGTCGTCATATTTATCATTATCATAATAATCGGGCTACAGTATATACTTTATCTTGAACGCCCTCTTATTGTGGATTATTCAACTGCTCGTTTAGAATCGCTGAAGTCTTTGTTTCTCGAAGCTTTAGTTTCTCGACTTTGAAACTGGTACAGTATTGGTGTGTCGCTTACAAATAAGTTCATAAATCTTAAAAAATTAAATTGTTTCTAATTCCTCACGTTTTGGCATTGTACATTTTCAGCTATAAAGCACGTTTGTCGTCTAAGTCGACTATAGTTGTGCATGTTGAGAGTGCTACAGTTATACATACCTCTCTTGCAATATCTCCTCACATTGGTAAGTATCCAGCTTCCCCGTGTACATACACTGAAAGGGAAAGAAACTCCAAAACTACCGCATATTTATTAAACGACTGTCGCTAAATTTTACGAGTTTAGATTTACGATTGATATGTTGTTGATTGAATGATCATAAGCATTAGTCGTAGAGCATAAACCTAAATTTCAGGATTCACAAAGACAAAAGATGTTGAATGTCTGTCGATTGAATTAAATGTTTCATCTGAAAGCATTTTATAATGCCTATAAAATTTGATATGACAAATCTGTTCCGTGATAACATGTATTCGGTTCCTATTCAATTTCATAAGCATTGATGGTTACTGCTCTCTTCAAACGGATTAATTGTGTTCGGTAGCGTTGTCCATTGATTTTTTCACCCAGTTTTAGTAGCTCATAATACAGCACAGCCTTCTGAGCCACCAAATACAGAGCATTACTCTCGCGCCATGGATACTCGGCTTTGCCGTTGATTTGGCTGGCTGGCCGGGTTTCACATACATATGATTTTTTGGGCTTGAGGTTGTCGTAATGGATCCATTTTTCATCACCAGTAACAATCCGATGCAAAAATGACTTCCTTTTGTAGCGTCTAGTGTGTCGGGTTCCCGCAAAAACACTTGTTCAGGCACAAAGTTCGATATATTTGAGTGAAAAACAATTATTGCTATTTACGCTTCAAATAAATGACATATACTAAATGACGTCCAATGGCAGTAGCTTTCCAACGCATATTCTAATGGAATAATACAATTTACGCCATCTCTTAGCAAACCGCACGAATTAAGTTTTAACCCAATATTTTCAATTGTTAATATATTGAAATTCATATCGGACACATTCAAAGTTATTATAAAACCTACTCTCTTTTGCATTTTACACAAATTATTAGAGATACACAGTAACATTTAAAAGTCTAGGGAAAAGCAAACAATAAGGGCCTTTTATAAAATGAAAAAAAGGGTTCAATAAAGGCATCCAGGCTCTTAGAAATTGTGAGTGTAATCTAGTTACTGACCCGCGGGGAATAGTGAATGTGTTTAAGCAGCACTTCCAACAGCTGCATCAGTGTGCCTGACCAAGAAGTCCCAACTCCTGTCGAAGAAGTAGTCCTCTCACCTTGTAGAAGTCGGCACAGCCATTAAAGGGCTGAAGAATAACAAAGTCGCAGGTTTAGATGGCTTACCATCAGAGCTCTTCAAAGCCGGTGGTGATATTCTGATCGGGAGCATGCACGAGATCAATTTGGGAAGATGAAAGCATGTCCGACGACTGGAATATCAGCTCCATATGCCCCACCCACAAAAATGGAGATCCAACCTCTTGCAATAACTATAGTAACTGCTCAACGTCGCCTACATGATCCTCTCTCCCCAACGCGTTGTGTGAACGTTTAAAGCCATTTTCCACCGCAGTAATCGGCACGTACCAGTGTGGCTTCCGCCCCGGAAAATTGGCTATAGACCAAATTTTCGCTCTTAGTCAAATCATGGAGAAGACCAGCGAGTTTCAAATCGAACGCACCACCTTTTCGTCTATTTTAAAGCCTCATATGACAATATTCATCGCAAGGAGCTATTCAATGCGATGGCCGAATTCGCAATCCCGCGCAATCTGCTCCGGTTGTGTAGCACCACACATACGCGATACACCGTACAGTTCGGCTCAGGGACTTCGGAGTTGTTTAAAAACTGTACCGCATTTCGGCAAGGACATGCGCTGGCAGTTGATTTCTTCAATTTGGTACTGGAAAAGATGTGTGTGGCGGGCAGCTGTACAAACGGAAGGCACTATCTTCTACAAGCCAGGCCCGCTGCTGGCGGGCGTTACCAACATGACGTAGTGGCACACGGAAAAACATCACAATTGACAGCTGCAATTTTGAGGTAGTGAAGGAGTTTGTCTACCTGGGGGATAACTTGAACTTTACGAATGACATGTTAGTGGAGATCCGACGCAGAATCGCCCTTGGAAACCGTTTTGTTTGTCAAGACAACTAGCCTCATTACTCCTGACTCGAAGAACCAAGATGATTGTCTACAAAACTCCTATTTTGCCAGTCCTGATAAATGGAGCCGAAAGCTGGACGAGGAAGGCGAATTGAATAGAAGACACAACCGCTAACTCTGTTAGTTGTACCAAGATGTGGAGGTACGCCAGAAGGCAAAAATTCGAGCGAATGCGCCCACTAAGATGGTCTTCGAATCCTGGAGACGGAGAGGTCGACCGAATCTTTGGTATAAAGAATAAAGACAAAGAATCCCGGATGCAAGACACCTTGGTCTTGATGACTGACTGCAGCGTAGTCAGAACCGCCAGCAGTGGAGGACAGCTACTGCTCGGGCTTAGAGCCTCCATGGGTCGCCGGCCTGATAAGTAAGTTAGTGAGCACTGTAAGCTTACATAGTCAATTATTTTGAACTTGAGATCAGAGTAATCGCAATACTTACGCATTAAGGCATGTGTTTGATAAGTTTTTCGTTGTTCCTTGTAAAATATAATTAGATGAGATTGAAACAGCCATTTGAAGCCATTTTGAACATTTGAGCATCTTAAAACTTCCTAATGCGCTGTCTATAATGATTGATAGGAAGTGCGGAGATTGTAAACAATTTTACAGAAAGTGTTCCACGCTTTGTCTACCTACGATGACGATGTGACAAATTCTCGTCTCGCCTTTTTCTGTCACCTCACAGCTTGAGGTTTCAAGTGAGGTGACAAAATACCATTCGAATTCCTACTCCAAATAAGTTCAAACACAGATAGCCGCGAAAAGGGTCGAAATCCAAACAGCGAACAAATTTGACTACTATACCAAATGGGGTATTCGTATCAATGCTGGGAAATCGGTACTTATGTGCTTAAGGAGACCATTCAGGGGTGGATGCAAATCGGCAGCCAAATGTCGAAGCATAAAGGTAACGGTACAGAAATATTAACAAACGAAAAGGTCAAGTACCTTCACGGAAAGGTTGAAGTTCAACAGTTCACACCATCTCTAGGACCAGCATGACGAAGCTCGCAATTTTCGAAAGAAAAATGTACCGGACTCACCTACGACAGGGATCGTCAAAGGCACCACAGCAACAATAGACTTTACGACCAAGCACGCATCATCCCTCTGCAACAGTTCATGGTGACACTGTTCAGAGAGCAGCTACTAGAAATCAACAACCATCCTAACCAGGAAATCAAGAACTTAGAAAAACAATCCCCGGACAACGCTACCTCAACGCGTTGAATCTGCCAAGCTAGCAGAACTTTCCAACGACGTCGAAAACCCAACTGCATGGATTCTACCAGAGCAGCGATAGCAATCACCATCGAGGCTAAGTCGGCTAACGCTTCACCACCCCAATCCCAAAAGGACCACCTTGGACACACGGATTTGACATAAAAAATAGACAATAAACCGACAATAATACCAAATGGATAATTAAACAATGTACATAAGCTAGGCCCCTATTGTTGAGCCAACACCCTAACCTTTAGTTTGTAAGTATGGTTGTAATCTCAATTGTAAAAATAAATAAATTTCTAAAATAATAAATTTGACAGTGACAAATATCACATGGAGTGACTAAGAGAATACAAATTCGTCAAGGTGACACATATTTTTGTGTGTATAATGGAGATTATTCTCTTAGACGAAGTGCACATTTCCGCCTCATATCAAAATCTATTCTTGAATTCGAGTGAAGTGAAGACAAAACCATTGAAAGTATCAACTCAAAACTAACTAGTGTTGCAAATTCTGAAAACACACATTTTTTCAAACTGGACTAGACAGCCAAAGGAAGAGGGCAATGCAAAAGTTTCGTTTTCTTAAAAAAATGATTTCTGGGGATTGGATGTTGCATCCTCGCTGATATAAGTGATCCAACTACCAATTTCGATAGCACTAGGATCAGCTAGGGGATCACTTAGGATTTAGTTCGATGCACTCACTAAATTAATTTCTTAGAAGTCCAAAGACATACTTAGCTCAGTTTTTCTGAAAATGTTACTAAGATCACTTCTTGTCTTAGCAAGCCGTAGTTCTTCTTGATTTGAAAATGTTTTTATTTTACTTTTTTCTGATAAACCATAGTCTACAACCAAAGTCTCAAAAGTGACAAGAGTGAGTGGGATATATGAAGAACTCCGGTCCTCTATCCTATCAGGAATGAAACAGACATTTAGTGCAGGTACAAGGCAACGAAGCAGTCTCAGTCTAAGCTCTTGCCCATTTATTAGTCACAACAAAGATGTTACCTCATTTAAGATTCAACATCTTCAGTCCATTTTATTATCAGAATACATATGTGAAATAAAACACGTTAAGTAAGCCAATTTTATGTTATATACATGCAATACTATAAATTTTGTTTTTTTTTTCCATTGTTCGCACTTTATTTTCATCTTCTGTGTATTTTTCTCTTTCACTATAGCAATTCTCATAAACTTTAAAAAAAAAAATTGAACAAAAAACAAAAAATATGTGAATAATTACAAAACAAAACTAGTGATAAATTGTGTGATCATTGATTTTTGTTGTTTTATTTGAATTATACAGAATTTAAATAGAAACTACACTTCTACACACATTTTTGTTGTTAAAGAGTTTATAAATAAATATACATATATGTATGTATACTAGTTCTATATGCATTCATAGATATATATTTATATATAATTATAAAAAGTATAGTCATCTGAATCTATATGATGTTCATTTCTTGTCTGACGTCTAAACACAATCTATAGATGAGGAAAATTGGTTCTTAAATGTTTATACAAATAATATTAAATAGTAAATATATATATATCATATATATAGTGTTGTGTTTATCAAGTTGAATTACTATAACGCATCTGTTATAATCTATTCCTCATTAAATTCCTCCTAAAATAATTGCTTTCATTTTTGTTTTGTGTTTATATATTTGTTTGCCTTATTTTGTATTTTTGTTTTGAAGGTGTTTACATAAATTTTGTAGTTGATGTGGGTTTTTGAATTTGTTTTAAATAGTGTTTCGTTTCTATGTGGCATTGTTTTCACTTGTAAATCGACTTCATCAATGTTTGAGAATCCATCCGACACACATTCAAAGACTATATACTACTTGTTTTCGGTCAGATTGTAGTAAACTCACAAGACAAACCACCTTTGAAGTGGGATGCGCATGTCTGATAAGTATTGACATCATTTTGGAAACTAACTCTTCTGTAAATCCCATCCACTGTTGTACAAAAAACAAAAATAATTGTGCATTCATCAAGCATAATCCTTCAAGGACAAAGGATATTTGCCATGATACACATTTTCGCGTTGCCTATCCATTTTTTAGAAAAAAAACCTTGATTCTGTCATGTTATGTATGGAAGGAAACCCTTAGCTTAGAGCTACAAAGACGATTTTGTTTTTATCAAATTAATTTGAAATATTTTTTCTCGTTTTCAAGCCGATAGTGCTCTAAGAGAGGGTCTGTATAAAAATGAACTGACACTTGACGTAGTCATGAGGAGGTTATCAAGGCGTCTGAAATCGCGTCTACTTAATACTGGCTACTGGGATTTGATAAAATATAAAAAAGGAGCAAATCTTCATCTGGGATCTTTTGGGTTTGTTCGTGTGGCTGTCTTACATCACACGAACTGTGATGCATAATTTTTGTTACCGATTTCGATATCGAAGCTCCTCATGACATTCATGAATTTTGCAGCTCCCTGACGATAGGGCTGCTACGTAATAAGTGGATGGATCACAGTTAGTGTCACTGGGAGTTTGAATATATGCGAAGAGATCTCTTTCTAAATCACTTCAACTCGCTTCATCTACCTACGATGTAAATAACGTTTATCGAGGAGAAGAGATCTCCTTCTAGTGTTGATATGACGGACAATTCGTTCAATCTTTGCTTTGTCAGAACTTGTTGAATATCTTTCCTCTTTTCCCTTTGCATTCTGCTTTCATCATGGTGATCAAATTACACTGAAAATTCTAACGTGATTAAATGTGCAGTCACTAATACATTGCTAATAAGTGCTGCTTTAATTTCCTATGTCTTTTCCTCGCCCCGGTCCTAGTGGCGAGCTGCACAGAGTGCACAATCGACAATCATTCCTGCACCAAATGAAGCATCCTTCTAACTCTCAAAAGTTCTCACAAGTGAAAACTAAACGCCTATTGATAATAATCTGTTCTATCCTAACTAGATGTTTGTTTTTTTTTTTTTGTTTTCTCATTTATTATAGATATTTGTTTTTGTTTTGTTTGTTCCAAAAGTAAAAATAAATATTATATATATAGATGTGTATATATATATATATAAACAATTAATATATATTTAAAGGATAAATATATAAAATATACAAAATAAAGAAGCAAATTAAGCAAAATTAAAATGTCATCTTTTTACAATGTCTACGTGTTACACAATTATAACTGCATTTGCTTAATTAATTTTTTTTTTGTTTCTTGAAATAATAATATATACGTATGTAATGTAATGTAATTATTGGATAACACAGCAGCCCTTTTTTTTGTTCTTTTTGTCATCAATGATTACGTGACTAGCTGATGTCGGACCTGGTACCACCTTATTTGACACCTGAGTCTGAGTGGTGGTACCATTTGTGTCTGATACACCATTTGCAGCTGATGTTTTAACTCCACCACCACCGGCTGCTGTTGTAGTTGTTGTCGTTGCTGGCCTTAATTGGGGTGAATTTGTACCATTTTGTGCTGCTGACTGCGATTGCGCAACCTATTTAATAACGATTTACATTCATTAATTGTGAATTGTGCGCTATTTATGTGAACTGTGATATATTACCTGTATTTTTGTCGCTCCATCTACCACAGCCGTTCCATTTTCAATTGAATGACTATCTTTTTGTGCATTTCCATTTGAAATTGCATGGTTAATATCACCGGTTGGTGTAATTGGTTTACCACCTAAAAATGAAAATTATTTCAAATTAGTGAAATGTTTGCTTTAAATCAATTCATAGAGTTATTAACGAACATATTTGTTTTTTTGAGTCATAGAAGAGAAGAGTACGGATATTGCTTAAACTAATATTCCAGCGTATAGTGATGGACAAACAGTTAGAGAGGAAGCTGAGGTAGGTAGTTCGGAGGACGCAATAAATAGATGCCCAATCTATTAAATTTTGATGTTACCTCGTCCAAAATTTGTGTGTGCGATGTGATTTCCCTTGTGTCTTGCGTTTGGTTTTTTGTTCTTAATCACATTTCATATCTTCTGGTGTTCTTCCGCAGATCTCTCTCTCTTTCAAGATGTGACCTAATCGAAGTTTCATCAATTTATCACACTTCCATTGTCATTCATGCGGCAACGAAAAACAGGTTAACTAAATTTCTAAAATGTCTCCAGTCATTCTCATTTCCAATCCAAACGTAAAGGAAAATAATTTCGCCAGTCCTTTATTCGCGTGCGAATAAATTCTCATTTCAAACAAAAGAGTTTTTACCAAAGACAGGATGTTGAAGTACTTGGCACGAAACCTTTGAGAATTATTCGTTCTTTTTGCACTGGCGACCCAGATTTGACTTTCTAAAATATCCACAAGAGCTATATCCTTACTTGAAGGAGAAGTATGCAAAGCAGCGAACAATGGGAAATTGAAGTGTGGAAAATGTCGTAAGAACACTTGTTGTTAATTGAGTTCAATCGATTTTTAGTTTAAAAAATTCATATTTCTTAGGAATTGGTGGTACGTAGCCGTGTAGTTTTTTGTGGAATTTCTCGGCGCCTATCAATGTGATGCAGCACCTACAGAATAAATTACTCTTCGCTAGAAAGCAATGCTCGTGATGGCTTAAGCAATAATTTAAGTGATTTGTGTGAATAAAAGTGCAGAGGAGCTAATGCAAAAAGGATAGAACAGCGCCTGGATTGGGTGTTATATAAGCGACGAGATGGCTATCCTCGAGATATTGTATTTTTTTGGAAAAGAATTTTGTGAAAATAGGAGAAAAGATACACATTACGCTCAAAGTTTGTAGAAGAGTCCAAAATATGAGGTGTAGTAAAGAGAAATCCATTATTTTTGCTGGAAGGCGGTAAATGTAAGTAAAAATGGTCCGGTTTCGATCAATTCTGCGCCGTTTTGTTGGATTATTTGTTTCCATTTTTATAGTGATGCCACTATCCTTCTTTGGTAAATTCCTCGACCCTACAGATAAAAACTGAGAGAGTCCTATTTCACAAGCCTCTTTTGAACTTTTCACCAGCAAAATCGTTGGTCATGAACAAGAACAGGTGTTAATCATTTGGTGCTAGATCCGGACTTTAAGGTGGATGCATAAGGCCGATGTGCGTGTGGGTCTGGCCGCTTCTAAGCGACGGCTTCCTTCAGACGGTCCAATTGTTGACAATACCGGCTCGAATTAAAAGCTTTGACTTAGGAGATCATACCACCAAACGCACTGCAACACCTTCCTGGCCGTCAAACCTGGCTTGGCCACCATTTGCGATTTCACCATGACAGTTTTTGCTTGACGTTGTCGTAAGTGATCCACTTTTATTTTGACGGTCATCCTTGTTCAGCAATGAATCGCTGATGAAAATTGGGTTAATCAGGTTATTTGGCGTAAACCTATGCGGTACCCACATATCGAGCTTCTTTTTGTATCCAGCCTTGTTCAAATGGGCCAAAGCGGATTTTTGTGCAATCTATAGCTCCTGTCAGACTCGAGGATTTCCACGATTTTATCGACCATTGAGCAGAGCGAGGTGCAATTTTGACATCAAAATGACCGTAACGGAATTGACGGAACCACAATTGCGCATGATTTTTACTGTTACAGTTTCAGGGCCCTAAACATTATTCACATTTCAGCGGCTTGGCTTGTGTCGTTTTTGCCTTTATCGAAGAAAAACTGTGAAATATGGCGTATTTTCTTTTTCGTGGCGATTTAAAGCGCGCTCAAAGAAACAATGCCACAAACTAAGTACGAAATCCGATCTTTCTAACGACATTTAGTTCGTTTCGATTGAACGAAGAAACACAAAGCGAGACATAGACTACTAAAGCCATCTGATGGGAAAAATAAGTAGGATTTCTTTTTACTACACCTAATATTTCACAAGACTTGCCGCGAAATGATTGTTTTGCTAGAAGCTGAGAACATACTTCTGCCTTATGTTATTGACGACAAAATAATGAAGTGTTAAATGAATTCTAACCCTAAATCTGTTCACAATAGCTCGCCTTAGCTGATGAAGGGGATGAAGAAACTAAAATTGCCTAAGCGTTCTTTGACTTTGGACTTCCAACTTTGGCCGTCGTGTGACGTGAACTCCCTCGTGTATAATAGAATTTCCGAAATGCTTATAAGTCATGCCAGATAGAATGATGAATGCTTATGAAATAGTTTGCCAAGTGATGTCACGAGAGAATGGGCTGATAAAAGAAAGATGTGTCATCATGCTGGTCCGTTGCCAAGAACGTGTGACGTAATCAGACTTGACAAAACGCGCATCTAAAGCATTTACATTCGTCGAAACCGAAGATAATCGGTTGACTAACGAAAAACATGTATACGTCTCGCACAAGTCGAAACTTAAATGGCATTTCCATCAGCATTCTGTGTGATCTTAAATCAACAAATAAACATTTCGAAATTCAGTTAGTGTCTTCAAAACAACAACGCACTTAACGTCTAAATTGAATTAATTAAATAGAGAAGTTATTTTGTTCGTTGGTATGTCGTACAATTACACTTCATTCCTCCGCACATCGGCTCTCTGACGGTGCCGACCGCGACGCTGTCCCACGCTAATTGATTGACGTTTATTTTTAAAATAGCCACAGCCGCAGTCCTCACGTTTGAAGGCCCACCCAAAATCGGATGCACACACTATTTCAAGCGATATCCGTGTCATTAAATCTCCAAGATGAGGGACATTTAATTGACATCAAAGATTACCTCTACCTAGTTTATTTTTGAAATATACCGTAGAATGGTTATGTCCTATGCTTCATCTGGTTGCTTCTGCGGCAGGAGATAAATACACGCATGAACGTCTTCAATGGTTTAGTTTTTATATGCCGGAAACGTGTTCTAACGCTGAGTTATTTGGTCTTTATTTTGCTGCGAGCGAGTGACGCTTGTTTATTTTATGAAATTTTCGCTTTACATTCACTGCTGTTATTTGTTGGATGGAGAGTCGAAAATCAGCCAGCCAGGAGGAGGAGAAGGAAGAGCAGTTCAACCGAGCTTACCCGGCGAGAGCGTATCCACAACTTAAATATAAAATACACAATCCACAAACATGACAAACTTGGTTAGATGAACGTAAGAAAATTATTTTATTGAGTACAAATTCGGATTATATAATGTATAAAATAGTTTCATCACTTAACGGTAATAGGAAGTATATATTTTACTTTTATTTTACTCTCAAGTGTATAGGAATCGATTCAAGTTTACATACATGAAGATTATTCTTAAACAAAAATGTGATGTGGTGACATTTGTGACAAGTGGTTGGCAAAAAGTTATTGTGCGGTAGATGTGAGGGAATTTACTTTTTGAACATACCTTTGATCATATTCACAATCTCATCAGCCTCTCTCGAAAGGTCTCCTCCAGGTCTGAAGGGATTATCCCAACCGGAGTCGGTACTGCAAATAGAGAAAGAATGTCGAAAAATGTGTTAATTGAAATTTGAAATTTGGTTAAATAATTTAGTTGATTATTTATGAGATTGATGAACATGATTACGTCATTCCGTGTCGTCCACTCAGAGCTTCTTTACACCTTCCAGACGTTTTAACAAAAATGGAGGTTCCCAAGCAACGTACAAATTACAGATGTAAATAAAAAAAAAAGAACAAAAAAAAAAAAAAACATCTGATTACACAGCCACAATAGAGTGGGCGTAGCTAACAGCATGAAGTGAGACTCCCTACACTTCAGACAGGTAATTGCTGGGTGAGGGTACCCAATGCATCACGATAGACAGGTTGTGTTTATATTAGTCCACCCACAACCCTGGTCGGGTATATTATGAAAATCTTTAGCAATTAATCATCGTCGAGCGTCGTTCTAAAGTTGAGACGAGCTAAGAATAGGAAAATCGTTTAGCGATTGATTGATGTGTTAAGAAAGTTCATTAGGCGCATGTGTAGATGTGTCATAAGTCATGATTGGGGGCCACATACAAACAGAGCCATGCAAGCTCTGAGGCAATAGTCTAATCTATCATTTTCTTATGATTCGACATTTTACAATCGCTGTTGTGTCTGGTGAGATTTAGGGTTCATTAGAATGACGATCGACAATCAGTCATATCGCAGTCAAATCTTGACTTTATGAATTGATAGAAACAATTTCGATCGGCTTGCAAGTGCGCAGAATGATAAATGATGGAAGATGGAGACATAACGCGATTTGTTTTATTATTCGAAGAGAAAGTGAATGTACTTGTAACTCAGTCGGTCTTATCTTATCTAAGCCATCCAGTGATCTCTCTGTTGATAATAAAATCAACAGAAAACACAATTCTCAGTAAAAAAAAAAAAACATTATTTCTTTTTGTTCTGACTATGGAGTTCTTTTCAAACCATTTTTATCCTCAACCAGTGCTCGAAGCTAAAGCCTACCGTTTCACGTGAATTTCTGTTACACGACATCGTTTCAACATTTCTACTCTTGCAGGTTGTGACCTAAATACTAATTTAATCACTCAGATACGGCAACGCCCATATATAGAAAATCTGCCCGCGTTTGGTGCCATACGTATTTATAGCGAGAGCAGTGTTGTAGATGTCGCCGTGTAAACACATTTCACGTGAATGAAAAAAATCTGAAACCTTGGGGCCTTGCAACATTTTGGTTGGATCTATCGAAATTCGAGTACAGTCAAACGTCCGTAAGTCGAATAGTCACGAGAACGAATATTGTGTTTGATTTATAGAATGTTCGAGTTATGGAGGGAAAGAGTTTAAGCCGTGGATTCAACTTAAGGATGTTCGACTTGCAGAGGTTTGACTATAATGACATTTGTCGGGCCAATCGATAATGTTTGCGTTGCACATTGAGGTGAAGATCCAACCATGTCCTCAGGTCATCTCAGTCCGGCATGTACGGATCCAACATCTAAGGCAGCTACTTATCTCCAGACCGAAAGGTCCACTTGGCGAATTCAAGTGGAGAAGGACCTCAACCAACCCGGACCAAACCAACGTGCACTGGAAGCAGTGAGATAGAGGTTGCGCTAGCTGGTACGAGTTAGGTTGAGGACAAAGTCCACCCTACACTTTAGCGCCACACGACGCGTTCACTGCATGGGCTGTAAGAAAGTAGTCATCAAAACTCCAGTGACGAATCCCGGCGACAACTAGTACGTTAGTTTTTAACACTACCCTGGAGCAGTCAGTCACTCATAAACAGGTCCGTTTTACTGCCAGACAGCAGCCTTCTTTTGCCGGATTTCTTGCAGGCGCTTCTGTGATGGGTAGCCTCCATCATCGACTTTTACCCAATTAGCACCGAATATCTGCCACCTGATCCTAGCAAACGTCGCAGTGGGTTTCATTGCTTAGGCCAGGGACTGTTGGCGAAGGTGCAGTGGTCGGTTAGTATGTCGGTAAGTGGTCTACACTTTGTTCTGTCAAGTGATGACAAGAATGCCGCGGATTTCTTCCAGACGTTGCGGAGCATGCGCATGGTCTGTGTACATCCTGGAGAGTCATGAAACCTCGAATTGTGCTCTCGAGCGGTCTAAACATCGACAGGAGTCCTAACTAAAGACGCAGATTCAAAAATTGAGTCTGTTTTTTTTCGAAATTAATGAAAGTCGAAATCCCACAAAAGGTATTTTTAAATTTCAGCCACAGTACGGACTGAACAACGATATAAGTCTAGCCAGGCGTCTATGGATTCGACGCCTAAGGCCATGTAGAAGCGCATGAACAACACTACTCCACTCCGAAGATTCTTTGATTCTGAACAATAGAGGACACCGCGAAACAGATGACGCACACAAGAGGAGAAGGACCTCAACCAGCTTGTGCTTGCGAAATTCCAGGCAGTTGGCTAAAGACCGTGCCAGCTGGAGAATCTTGTCGGCTGAGGCCCAGAACCAACACAAACTGTAGCGCCAGTAGAAGGAGAATGGTCGTCAATGGTCGTCCAGAAAGCCAGGAGAGAAAATCAGGAATCGTCATATTAAGTCAACACTGAAGTTTTGAGGAAGGATTCTTATGATTTGGTGATGCATGTCCACGGATTGCGTGTACTGTCATCGTCACTTTAAGTGACATTTAAGCGACTAATTGTAAACGTATTTGTCACAGTGACGTGTGACACGACTAAGATAATAAGGGGGGGAAACCAAATCGGTGCGTAAGATTGATATCCTTGCAAGAAGAATACAAACAGTTCTCAAAGCAAAATAGAGCTATACAAGGAACTGAACAAGATCAGTGAAATAATTGATCAAGTGTCTTATGTTCCGAGGTGGACCTGGGCCTAGCTTCTACCGTAACCACTCGTGTTGGATGGAATCTACAGTTTTATGCCAACCCCGAATGGCGAAGTTTGAGAAGGTTTTTCTAGAAATGACTGCATTGTCAGTGACTCGAAAAAGATGGAGACGTGAATTATGAATATTGGCGATCGAACCTGGCAACTCGCGGCCTAAGATTTGACGAACCAACCCACTACGCCAGCTTCTGTTGTCAATACGTCCAATAATGAGCTTTATTCGAATCACAAAATAAGAAACTGCTCAAAGTACCAAATGGTTATGAATTCCTCTTGCCAATCATTCACTCCACTGCCCCAATGTTTCAGCTCAGTAGTGTCATGTGCGGAAAAAAGCTGTTAATTTAAACAGAAAATGCAATCATAGCTTGACCTTCACGCAAATCAATACGAAACTTCAATCAATTTACATCATTTCACAGCACAGTGGACCTAACCTATCCCAAGTGGGAGGTTCAGGGGATGGGAGACGAACCGCCACTACATCCCTTTGCAGAGCTTAAAATAAATTGAAAAGATCTTGACCTACAACTCGCATTTGGGTCACGCGGACTTATGCGTTTCAACAAATACTGCGTCTTTGATTGAAACTTGTTTGTGAAGCATTTACCAAGTGAACTACGCAGTTCTCATTTGCGAATAGCAACAGTCTACAAATGACGACTTTCTACTTTTCGAATTTGAATTTCAAACGAGTCCTCTCTCCCTCTCTCTTGCCGAGGAGACTCTCACATTTGCATCAACTGATGAGCATCTGCCCACATAAGTACAAAATTCCGCCATCGCTTGAATTTCACGTGAAAATTTATTCAAAAATATTGCAATTCTCAAAGACCCCATTCCAGTCAGTGGACCATGTCTAAAATATTCACTTGTTTCACCAGAGATTCACCAGAGAAGAACATCGCCATTATATAAAGTTTTCTGTTGAGGATCCTTTCGTGTTTGTTGTTATTTTTTGTATTGCTGCAGACCCCTTTCTTGTTGACATTGAAACGGTCTGGTGGTCGTCTTTATTCTTTTCCTCAAAATCACCTTGAACAACACCTTGACACTTGGTGCTGATGTCACGCATGGTGAGTAATGCTCTCCGATGGAGAATATGCCTCCTCGACAGAGTGCAAGGAGAAACCGCAGCGAATTGAAAACAGAACAATTAATAATACCCCTCCTGTGGGTATTGTTGCAACGAACTGATTATGTATGTATTCACTAGGAGATTGCATATCGATTTACCTGTCTAACTGATCCCGAGGGACCTGCACCACATAGTACAGTGTTCCTCCGTGGCTTTGTGATGTCTTGACAGCTTCTGTTACCATTTTTACTGCGTTTGTTTTTGATAGGGTTTCGTAGAAAACTTTGTATTGGGTTTGTAAGTTTTTTGTTTTTTAATATTTCGTTTTGTTGTTCGTTTAATCAAATTCTCATATCACACACACCTTCAATCAAAATGAAAGAAATCACAGAATATCTCAGTCCACCTTAAATGGAGAAAAAAAAAACAAAGCAAATTGAAGGAAGGGTAGAGTAATAACCACTAAACTTTCACTCTGATGTCACCGTAATTATTTTGTATTTTAAACAGACCCCGCCGCCGTGCCCGTCTCACTAATAGATTTTAATTGACCTATTAATTGAATTAACTGAAAGGGAAAAAACAAAAACAAAAAACCAACACACAGGGACTGTAGTTGGAACCGTAAACTTTTCTGAAAGCGAACACACGTTTAGCTATTTTATGGATCGTAAAAAACGATGACACTGAATGATATATACTGTGTGGTTAAATCAGATTAATTTTCGGTTTTTTACGGTATCCCTAAACTCCGCATCTGAAGGGATTCCTCGCAAAATCTTGCAAAAAACAAAAAAAAAAACAACATAAATATTTAACGACCTCTTAAAGACAGCCAGACGTTTGCGGGGGAAGCCCTTACGGGCATGTAATCTTGTGGTCACTTGGGCGGCAACACCACAGGAGGAGAAATAAAATGAATATGCTGTAATAAAAATTCAAAACACTCGACTAGTTCAGATGAGCGCGACCAACGAGGGTGGGGGCACGAACAGCGTATGGGATCTGTTTTTCCGTATTCACTACTTCGGAGCGTAGTTCAAGGTTAGGGGGAGAATATCTTCTAAACAAACACACACGGCCAGACCAGTTGAAGAATCGATCAATAAAATATTAAACACACAAGCAACGGCACACATACGAACAGGAACACACACACGCGAGTATGGGTCATTTTCGCTTTTTCGACTCAAAAAGTCTTCTATTCTGATTCCATTTTCCGAAATTGAACGAAGATTTTTCTTTTCCTAAAAATATCAATGATGCACCTCGGAGAGAAGATAGACCGGATGGCAAGACTAGGAGCAGAGTCCGCCGATTGCGAGCCGACCAACTGTTTTCGAGAACACTTCCAGAACGTTGGAGGGGGACTTTAAAACAAAAAAAAAGAACTCTCTAGCTTAACCCCAATTAATTGCACACAAATTCAAATGACCTTAATCATAATTCGTTCCAAATGAGATACATCACATTTGCCTATGATAGCGAATGTATCTGTGATGAGTCATTTGATGGAAAAACTACAAACAAAAAAACAGCTTCGTTTTTTCTCTCTCTCTGGGTTTTTCGATTTCCTTAAAGGATTGCCTCCTGAATGTCCATGAGAGAGTGCCAGAGCAGGGTCGGCGGGCGGCACTGTGAGCAACAACGAGGGTAGGAAGGTCTTTCTGAAGTGGGTCATTAGGTCAGAACGCTTGCACTCCCGTTTTTGGAAACTTGCACACAACACAACTGAACTTCTACAACACGGAATGCGACCAGCACCGCATCGCATTCGGGGGGAAGGCACTTATCGGTGACTTTTCCCCAAGCTTTGACAGGTGAACACACACACAGTCGCACACGAACAAAATATTTCACCACACACAACCGAATGGCACTTGTCAACTGAAAGGAATTTTGTGAACAATTTTTTTTAATTATTTTCCTCTCTGCAGATTTGATTAGATAAAGATAAATAGATACTTTTTTTTAAGGGAAACTGCTATGCAAAAAAATGTTTGTAGAAAAATAAATAAATGTATGAATGGATGTTTGGTAATAATATATCCCGCAGATATATTATCTGAATGTTTTCATTTTCGTTCGAACTATTTTAAGGCGCGCACTCGACTGAAAGCTTTTTTGAACGAGTATCTCGAACGGAGTACAACACTCTCTGCGGCAGAAAGGCAGAAATATAAAGAAAATTCAACGTGCCGTGTAGTACGCCTGTGCGCGCTTAACCGATGGAATTTCTATGAAGTCATCCCTCGGTTACAACAAGAGACCGGAGCGGAGTCGCACACAGCAGCAGCGGCAAAAGCAACATCGACTGACACGACAAACAGAGCAATAGTAGTACGAGAACAGCAATAGCAACAGCAGCGCAGAGCAGCATCTATGAGATACTCGATATTTTACAATAAGCTAGTGGTGGCCTGCTGTTGCTAGTGCTCGCTGCTTGCTGCTTGCTGCTGCTTTTGCTCAGGTTTTGCGGTATTCGTACTTGTATATTGTGACTATTTGGGAATCGTGCGCTGTGCTCTTTTATTAGCCCTCGAAATGAAATGAAGAGATACGCTCGTGTTTCCGAGTTGCTGATCTACAGAGGGGGGGACACCGCTGCGCGCCGCACCGGGCGGCATGTGTTTTAGGGCACAAGGGGCCATGCCGGAGCGTATAGAAAATAGCAACCGATTTGAATGCATTCCGGGTGTATCCAATGGGAAGGAATTCCGATGTATGGAGAAGTATGGAATGGATGGGTTGGAGTGAATTGGACGTGGTGCCAGTGTGACTGTAGTGTTAGATAACAGTTAAACGTCATGTGGAGAGCGTGTGAGTGTGAGGTGAGACGCTGAGAGAGAGCGAGCGAGCGAGCAGAGTCCCCAGTGCGTCTCAAGGGTCATTTTAAAATGACACCGAGAGCGTTTTAGACCTTATTACATTCATTTCGCGGCTTGTTATGTCGAATTGATGGAAATAATGTGTCGTTGACAGGTGATGAGGGGAGAATTTATGGAAAAATAACCAATTCCCAGAAGTGGAACTTTGGGTTTTGTAACACGGGCACGTTTTTGAACACGTTTCGTAATCGTTTAACAAATGAGCACGGAATGGGAATTCACATTGGGGAGTTCATCGTGTGACGTACATAACAGAGTGAATAAGGGAGATGAGGTAGGTTATGTTAGGTTGGGCAAGGTTGGATAGTAGTACACACGTGAGGTAAATGGCTTTGACTTTGTTGTGTTTCCTTTTTTTGTTTTCTGTGGTGACAGGTTCATCGTTTGCAATATGAGTGGATCTACAGTCCGAGATGACTTAGCTTCTACAGCAACCAATAGTACTCTTTGGACATTGTCAGTGACTGGAAGAAGTGAACCCGTGAATTCTGATCGATGCTCGTGTCGAAGGGAACCCACAATCCCCAGCGTCGAGTCCTAACGCACACACTCAAGACCTCACAATGCAATTGTTTTATGTGACAAGTGAAGCAATCAACTACAATCGCTATACACAACTTCTATCGTACCCCTTAGTATTTTGACACCGTTTTTCATGATGGGCTAGGGAGCAATAAGCTGCGAAGTCGACGATATCTATAACAATTGGTTTCTGGGTAAAACATCCTATTTTATTAATCGTAGTACGTTCATTAAGAATATTCTGTGATTTTAAACGCACAGGGCTTAAACTGTAATAAGTCAATCTCAAAAGTAGGTAAGCAGCATAAATTTGTTTCAATTTAATTCAAATGTTATTAATTATTCAAATTTCATAACTTAAATGTTATTTCTGGAATATCATCATCATCTTCTGACCCGCATGCTCCACTAAAGGGGTCGCGGGGGTAAACCTCTCACGGGAGATCACCATGCAACTCGATCCTCCGCCACAACCTCCGACTACAACTCATCAGGAGTTATTTCCAAGCGTAACCTGGCAAGTTTTTGGACTTGGTACAACCACCTCGTCCTGGATCTGCCAAGCGGTCGCCTACCTGATGGAATCGCATTCAACGCCGTGCCACGTGCCCAAACCACAGAAGCATAGTCCTCTCCGTTCGAAGAAGCAGCTCGTCAATGATGAGTTCCTCGCGCACTGCCGTGTTTCTCATCCTCCCCTCGCGAGTAATTCCCACAACAGCACGGAGGAATCTCATCTCAGCAGCCTGTACTCGCGATCTTAGTCTCTCGGTCATTACCCAAATTTCATGACCATAGGTGAGAATTGGAACAAATAATGAGTTGAAAACTGCTTACATGGCTTTGGCACCAAGCCTGATTTAGATCTGATTACAGATCTACCAAGCTGCTTCAAAATTGACCCAACTTGACCAATCCTACAGGAACGCTCGTGATAAAAACCCCGAGCTACTTTAACTTCTCCAACTGCTTCCACTAATCTGTAGAGTGCATTGAACAGGCGTTCTGGAGATGACCATAACCTCCGATTTGTCCACGTTGAACTTCATCCCTGCACCAGCACATACGGCGACAAACCTATCGAGTGCGTTCTGGAGTTCCGTCTTGGAAGATGTGAGGATCACTAAGTCATCTGCAAAAAGCAGATGACTTACCCTCAACTCTTCCAATGTAAGACATTCCTCGCCTCGGCTGTGCTGCAACATCCAGTCCATACATACAATGAAAAGGAGAGATGGCGTACCCTTGTCGAGGTCCATCGCCCACGGTGAAAGTTGTTGATTTAGCACCCTTAACCCAGCTGTGTTCATCTGCTACAGTTTGTGTATAGAGACTGAATGGCCCTCAGACGTCATCAATCCCATACTCCTTCAGAACACTCCAGAGCTTACCTCGAGGAACGCGGTCGTATGCATTTTCCAAATCCGCAAAACAGCTGTAGATGGGCTTGGCATACTCCCAAGCCTTCTCAAGTACCATTCTTATAGTGAAACGCTTGTCGGTCGTACTTCTACCGGGACGAAAGCCGCACTGTTTATCCTCCATCCTGGGCTCGACCATAGCTCTATAATGCGCTTCCAACACCTTAGCGTTCCCCGGGAGACTTAAAAGAGATATGCCCCTCTGAAAAGTAGGACAATCACCCCAGTTTGCCAATCGCCAGGTGTCTCACACCTTCCCAGGCCCCTTTAATGGCACGAGAGAGCCATAAAACCCCCTCTTTACCCATTGCCTTAAGCATTCTGTCCGGATTTCATCCACACCGGCGGATTTGCCAACCTTTAGCGGTTCAATCGCCACAAAGACTTTCTCCACCGTTGGACTATTCTCCGCCCCACTCAGGACTACTGGCCTGCCATCCTCAGTGCCCTGTTCGGGATGGAGCAGCTCCGAAAAGTACTCGCTTCATCTGCGTAAGATGTCCACCTCATTGGAAGGCAATATACCATCTTTGGATTTGACTCCTTCGATGATGTTGAATTTCCTTCCTCTGATCGGCGAATGGTTTGCCAGAACTCCTTTTTCGCAGATCTATGGTCACTTTCCAACTTCTCGCCGAACTCCTTCCAAGACTGCTCTTTACCTGCTCGCACAGCCAATTTGCAAGTTCTTCGCGCCTCATTTCCGGTCACGAGAAGCAGAGTCCCCCAAAAGAATCCAGTCTCTGTAGGTCTTCTTCTTCTCTCTGATGGCTTCTTGAGCTCCGGGCTTTTTATACCACGCAGTTCTTTTCTCACCACCAACCGCCACTTCAAGCCGCTTCACCCCACAAACATCCCGTGCAGAGACTATGACAGCTGCTGAAAACAGTCGCCATTCTTCCTCTATACGCGATGGAACAGTTGAAAGTCGCCCAAACCTTTCAGATATGTGCCGTGCAAAATTTAGGCCGCAACTCACTGTTCTGTAGTTTCTCCCACCGTATGTGTGTACCCACTCTTAGTTTCCGCCTTGGCAGGAGAGGGTATAAGTAATCAGTGAGGTACAGCGTACACAACACCAGGTGATGATCAGTTGACAGTTGAGCCCCTCTCATCACACGAACATCACAAACCATCCGCTTAACACACGATGGTACCACAAGGCGATCTATCAATGACTTCTATTGTTCTGAAGACTCTGGCAACGGCCGTTGTCCGTCGACTAATTCTGGAATATTAGATTTCAATTTAAATACAACCAAATTGAAAATAAAATTCGTTGATTACATGTGAGAACATGTGAAGCTGAAGATTCCAGAGACGTACAGTATGAGTGGTAGAGGTGGAGAACTATCGATAGTACCTGCCATCGATTGAAGTCGATAGTTTGTGCAAGACTATCGACAATTTCTTGTTTACTAAAAAATTTACGTAAAATAAAGTAGACCAAATACATTCGAAAGTTTTTAATTGTTTTGACACTTGTTTTTATTTGAAAATGTTAAAATATCCACATTTTTTGTTTGATTCCTGAGCGTCTTGCGGTTACTATCTGCCCGCTTACACTCAAAGTACAGAAGCAGAATACACTAAGGTGTCACCATTATCAATCGACTTGACAGCTCACATCACTTTTCAATGGATTCCTCAGTTCAATAAGGACATCTATTTGGGCAGCATCGATTTCCCAAGCTGTGGTGCACGGCGTTCTAACAGAATAGGAATAATGCATACTTTCATGTGTTGTAAATTTGAAAAACTGATACCTTTTGAGCTTTTGTTTGATTCAGAAATGAAGTGTGATAGAGATGCCCAACTTCTTACTCTCTTGTCCCGTAAAATTTTTGACAACCATTTTTTATATCGCTTTCTAAAGCCAAATTGACTAATCAGAGAGCGGCATTTACGTTATTTCGTGAACAACTGTCAAAAATTCTTGACTGTCAAAAACCTCTGAACTGTCAAAAAGCCTCTGAAATTCGTCGATGGACTAGGGGTTAAACGGACTAGGGGTCAAACAGCTGTGAAGTTGGGCATCACTCGCTTATTTATGAAGCTAATACTCTCTCTTTCACTGTCTTTATCTGTCTATCTCTCTCTATCTCTCTCCCCCTCTATCTAATTCAACAAGACTGTTTCTGCGTTGAAGAACAATACTCGGGAAAATGTCTTTTAAAAAGCCAAAGGCTTTGGAGAACGTGCCTGAATATTCAAATAAATACAGAAGAGTTATGGTCTGATTTCCTTAGACTTAGTTAGAGTCTTTGTGCGTAGTCTACGGTGCCCATCAAACGAAGTCCTCGGGCACCTTTAATTAATAACTGCCAATGCTCACGTTCTGTCCAAGTCATCGGTGATATTCGACCCGTTTACCGCCCTATACGCATTTCAATCCCAGGAAACCTCATTGACGTTTCAGTGTCAGTGTTTGACATTGAAATTTGGGTTCTCATGGCGGGATAGCTGTCTGCAGAAACAATTATCCAAGTGCTTTTTTCCATTCTCAACTCGGAAGATGGAAAGTCTTTTTACCATTTCAATACTAAAAATTTAGATCAAATAAAATCGTTTCAAAACCAACAGTCGACAGAGTAGTGACATCTTTGCGTAAGTGAACAGAGTCACGATGAAGAAGTTCAAACGCATCCATCCATAGTATGCAGAGCCTGTTTTATTTCTCTTTCTTTAATCAACTTAGAAGGTGTCAGCAAAGAATTGTCAATTCATTGATTGTAAGCGTGAACATTATTCTGAAATCTTGTGTGTTTCATGCGATCTGAAGTGAATCACAGGAAGGGGTTGAAAACTTCCAGCCACCTCTTCATGATTGAAGGGGCAATCGTATTTGCAAGTCTTTCCGTTATGTCACTTTGATTTCCACCCCATTTTGCTGACTGTGTACATATGCATGATGCGAATCGAAAGGAAGGAAATCTCGAAAAATGTCGTCTTAAGGACGTTACCCTAAACTCGTCAACGAAGACATTCGATCATGCGATTGTGTCCTTGAAAATGCGTGAATACATGACAACGGAAATAGGATAACCGGCTGAAGAGGGGCTCTCTTGGCATGTGCAATGTGCTTCTAAACATGCAAACCCATTCCCTGCTTTGAGATTGGTATCATAAAACCCCTCTATCGGATTGGACGCTGTTCGCTTGTAAATTTCCAGAGATCCGGTTTTTTTCTGTTTTATGCGAAACTAACGTGCGGATTGCTCATAAAGAGAAGTTTTGCACGTACAAAGTTCTCACCTTGAACTTCATGTGCGACTTTTGCTTTTAATGTTACGGTTATCGATAAGTTGGAGTGTGAGGATGAAAATCTGTGAGTTTTTGTGAGCTTGTGATGTAAGCCATTGATTGGAGTAATTGACGAGAAAATTCATGAGCAATTAAAATAACAGTCAGTCATTCGAACGGAATGCTGACCGGTACTAAACAACGAGAGCATTGGAATGTCAAACGATGATGGCAATTAATTCTTAATTAACACCAAAGTTGAGGAATGTTGTGATTAAACTCGTGAGATGAGAGTATTGCCGTGTCAACAACAAAAATGACTGTTTCACAGTTCAATAGACTTGATGTAGATAGTTTCGGATTAACAATGGAATCTTGTGGTACAAATTGAATTGGAAACTACCTTATCGACATTGACCACAAGCCGCGTTCGTTCTTAAAATTTCTTGGTCTCGATTTTTAAAATACATAAATCGTTAAAATATTTCATTTCGAATGTAACTGCAAAAATAATATGAGAGGCGCTACACTCCGAGGTGAACTTGGGACTGGGACTACTTTCTACAGCAAAACGCTAGTGCTGTCTGCGCTACTGTTCCCTCTCCAGTGGAAAGGACCTACGTTTTCATGCCATCTCCGAACCATTTTGTTCGAACCATCACCTTCTGAAGTATTCAATTGAAAGCTCAATGATCGATCAACGATACGCGATCTAACACTAAAACCAATGAAATAATCGAACTCATCACTCACAGTGGACACACAGTTGTCTGAATTCAAAACACGTCTGCAAAAGAGCATTTAGACTCACTAAGAAATTCAGTTCGCAATGTCATCAAGTTCCATTGATCTGGGCTTCCGCATGCAGACGTTTTCTTCAAGCTTGTAGAGAACATAAACACATCAAGTCTGACAGCAGCGTCGAACACTTGACGAACTTCAACACAGATCCTTAATTTGAAACAGGTTGTTATAACTTGTACGTGGTACTTGGAGTTGAGGCAGAGAGTTCAAGAATCCCATTTCACTCAAGTCAATGCGCGCCCGTAAATGTCAACCCACTGACAGTCGGCTGATAGATAGACGAAATCAATCCATCACCAAATTGGTCACAATTTGCTGGCAATCCAGTTTGTTGTTTATTCAGAATTCACTCATCTCACTGAAGTCAGGTTTCGCTTCCAAGAATCTGCACATCACCACGGATTGTGATTAGAAAGAAACAAACCATTCAACAGAGACAATTCCACAATCAAGTCTTGCAAATTCAATAGTCCACCGCACGGGGAGACAATTAAATTCAATTCACATTGGTTGCGTCAAGCCCATAAAACGAACTCTAAATCAATCTTGCGGCATTTCTAACAGTAGTCCGGTAAACGTGACCAATTCCATCACGTGAATACCACAAGCTTTTGGAATTCGAAAATGTGATGATGAACGTGAAGTACATCGAGAATACAGGCACGTTGCGACCGTTTCTAGACTGTCGTCATCGAAAGATAATAGCTCGGCAAACATGTACGGATAGACAATGTAATGTGACCGATAGGGTATAGGCTAATCGTGGACGGGAAGTGTCTTCATGGCATTGTTCCTTAAGGGGAATCAACCTGGTGTAGGCACATTTGCTTGCCAATAAACAATGAGCGGCGACTCAATAGAGAGGAGTTGAAGATAATTTTAGCTGGAAGGAGTTCTGTATCTACGATGTGAACGTGGTGTATCGGATTAGCGATTTACCAGCATGTCGTCTCGGTAGGAACGTGTCCTTAATGGTGGCTCTGTGCACGGCATTATCATGCCTGCTTTTGTCATATACACTTGTCAACATGATTTCGCAGAAAAAAATAATCAGATTCGGTAGATATACTCGTCTCGTACACTGTTGCGCATGTTGGGCTGATGCGAGAGATTATGTTTGTGGCAGCGCGTTGACTTGCCACGGAACGCGTCAGCAAATCTGAACTGACAGTTTGCCGAATCTTTTATGAACGTTATGTGTGTTGACGTAACCATCTGCTTTCTAGATGGGAGTGCGGATTAATTCTAAAATCTCTTGATTATTTCGCAGTCACCCTGGTGGAATATAAAAAAAGCGGTCACGTTGCTTGTCAGCAAATTTCTAACCAGGGAACGAATGATAAACGTCAAAAATGTTCATACGCGGCACCAACCGTTCACGGATGTAAATGTCGTAAGAAATTCCTATTGTCTTAGGTCCAGTTGGGTCCCACCATTCGCGTGGGAACAGTGACCGTAATGCTGCCATTGTCATGGTCACATGTTCACTTCACACTTGACAAGGCAGGGAAGTGTCATTTTGACAGGACAGCCATTAGTTCATAGGCAATATAAATAAACAAGAATCCATTCAAAAGCTTCACACAACGACTTTTTCAAACGAAACCCCATTGAATTATTCGGGGATCGGGTAATACAATGACTCTTGTCAAGGTCAAGTCGCTAGACACGTGCCGAGCGATTAGTAGGTTATAGAATCTCAAGCCACAATCAGATGGTCATTTTGTTAATTCCTGAAAGCAATTTACAAAATTAAATAATTGAGTATTTACCCCATTTTAAAGTGTACGTGTTTTTGTTTCTTTCACCGTCTTTTTTCTTGCGCTTGTTCAGGCATCATTACCCAATTGGACACAAGAATGCTAACGGTAATAAACATTGAAACTGTGACAGTTTAATTGCTCTCCCACGGAATTTTGTTGATGTAGACTAATGATTACTGAATGCAACTTTTGTATAGAAATAAAATCCCGTGGGCTTTGAAAGGCTGCTTACTCTAACCTTTCTCGTTTTGATATTTTTCCTATTGTCACTCACATGAACCAGTGAATGTGAAGTGAGTGGTGCCGTGACTTTCTTGTTCATTTCGAGGAATTGTTTAATATACGATCCCATCTGCGAGGAAAGTGAATGGTGAACGGTACCTAGATATGGATATGTAGTGCGGAATGCAAGTAGCCGCCGACTGCTCTGGCTGGGACCCATCGAGCGCATGGAGACCAATGCTCCATCTAGGTCCTTCGAAACCCAACCTCCCGGTTTGACAAGGAGAGGAAGACCGAAATTCCAGGTTATATCATCTAGTGACCGCGGACGCAAGACAGCCTAGTCTTGATGAGAGTTTGATTTCACGAGACCATAGGAGTCTTTAGGAAATTCAATTGGTAACGAAAGGGAAACCGAAAACCAACTTCGCGGACAGGATGCCTCTGTATAACTGGCTACTATTCGCAACGAAAAGTGAAACCGAACAGGCTGCCTCTATAGATGCAGCTATTGGCTACTGTTCCCTCAAGAGTTGATGGTGTCCAGCAGGGGTTGACAAACTGTTATTGACAGTCACACTCTCCAAGCATTGTCTGCGATTCACAAATGACGCAAGGGCCAGTAATCAATTCTACATTTTGAACATAAAAGCCGACTTTCTTACTCTAACTGACTGTATACAATTCTGTAAAAATGGAACAACACTGCTTAATTGCTTCCAAGTGTATGTCAATCTTGTCAAAAACCGTCAGCAGCGTCATTGCCTCAATAACTACTTAATTTTACTTGGTTTTTACTACTTCAACCAGAGTACAAAAAAAGACATAAAATCAAGAGCATGTCTGGAAATGCGTTTTGTCGTTCATTGCAGTACGCTTAATGGCAACCACTTTCACTAGTCAACTTGGATGTACTCAAAAAGCTACAAACTTCACGAACGAGTCCCGCCACATGTGGGAAAACATTTAAATTTAACTGAGACAACTCTACCGGAAGTTTAACCGAAATGTGAAAAAAAACTCATTGTAGCAAGAGTCACTCGTAGCAAGTGAGACCATCGCTAATTGCACATGCAATTTGAAAAGATAGCTGGCAAAAAAAAAATAATTAAAAGTCATTCTATTGAGTGTAGAAAGCAAATATTTTTGATGTGGGTTAGAATAGCTGAATACTGATTTTTTTTTCCACGCCCTTCAAGTGCAGTTTTAATCCCAAGAACAACATATTCAAGTACAATTCGACTAAATAACCCTCCACAAAGATAAGCGTACTCATTACAGAGGCAACACCAGCGTAACTTTAAAACCAATATTTGTCGACTAGTGTCTCGTAATGATGTGCAAACAAATCGTATTTATCTTTCAAGCTCTGCTTCTGTGTTAATCGTATTGATTTCAGTGATTGACAGATGATGCAAATGTTTACAATCTAAGTGACATTTCTAATGTAACCTATCTGTCAAAGCGGAGCCGAAATCCCTTTTCACTCCATTTGATCTCATAGAATAAACCGAAGCTATTTTCAGCATGCTTTTAAAGTTCTTTCTTGTTCTTTGTTTGCAAGAAAACACCCTTTAAAGGACGCCTTACATTCCTTTCCCCTCTTTTACAATCTATCAAATATCTATTTCTGGAAAATAACTGAACAAAAAAAAATGATTGTGACAACTGTCTGTGGTGTCACCGGAAAATCAAAGAACCCAAAGATATTAACCCTTGTCATTTAATTGATAAGAAGATCAATTTAATTTCGAGTCCGTGTTGTCAACTCTGTCACAGAACATCTGTCAATTTCTTCTCAACTTCCTATTACGAGCCGTGGAAAGGGGGGCGGAGCAGGTCCCATTACCATTTTCGTCTTCCCCCTCCGCCGACAACTGCCCTTTTCGTGTTCAACAAGCACTTCTTCGTTGCAATTCTCAATGTATACAAGAGATTATTAAGTTTTTGAAGAGAACTCCTTTTTGTTGGGATTGCTTGAACCTTTGAAGTGTAAACAGAACTGATTGCTTCCTCGTTTGGTTTCGCTATGGGAAGGGGAGTACACAATATAAACTTTGAACTCATTCGTCGGCGCTGTTTGCATGGACATTGCCATATACACTAATGGATGAAAGTTTGTAATCAGCTAAGAAATTTTATAATGGGGATGGGAATATTTCGGAGAGTGTCAGATGTCACGCATAGAGCATGAGCAAATATCAGGTTAGGTGGCCATTTATTTATTTTCATACACAACCGATTGTCGATTATGACAAAGCGATTAAGCTGGCTTATGCTGATGTCATTCAGTTGGCTTAGGTTGGTGGAAAATTATGCCCCTAGGTTCCTACAACTAGCCAGGCACTGCACAGAGAAGCTCATATGTGGTTTCTATCTCCTCGTCATCCATGGAGCTTCTGCAGGGCACTCCTGATCTCCTGACAGGACAGGCCAACAGAGTTGCCGTTTACGATTGAGTGGTGACCGCCATAGAATCATCGCCAATTGTCCAATTCCTGTCAAAAAAGAGAGGCCGTCTTTCAAGGCCAATTTGTCAAAATTGTCAACAATTTTAAAATTAATCTCTTCATAGGGGTGGCATAGGTGGGTTCTCACTCAATAATCTGTTAGTAGCCACCTTGTCCTTCATTGGTAACACTGTACTACACAATTGGTACAAAATGTAAGTCTTTCATGAATTTTGTAACACTCTTTATTTACACGTTTTGCAAATCCACATAAAGCAGATGTTGCCAACACAGACAAGTTCAAAGAGTTCGCCCCCATCTCAAACAGATCCCACACAAGTAACATCATTTCAAATCAAAATAAGCTATCGTTAGCAGAAATAATGTCTGCGAACCTAATTAGAACACCCTATTGTTGTCAGCACAGCAAAAACACACACTTCAACTTCAAAACTTTTGACCATCAGTGTACCCTTCTGCGTTCAGTCTATGACCTCATTCCATCGTCCACACACCACACCACACATGTGTATGTGTTTATTTTCATTTCCGATTCTCCTTTTTCTCATGTTCATCTCTATGCTTCGTCTACTTCTTCTTGATCTATTTTAGAACTCGAGTTACATCACACAAGTCTTTGCGAATGCAGAAGACCGATATGTTTGAGTATATGGTTTAGTACGCGCGCCCCTAAAAGTTGAATGAACTGAGCGCTGTGCCGCAAAACAAAGGCATGTACACATTACACCATGAAGAGAGTTAGTAGGACACATGCACTAAGAACAGACATGAACCTATCCACGGTCCCCTTCTTTCACTCTTCCACCCAATTGCCAACCCACCAGCATGTAGCAACGAACGAACGACAAGAGTCCGCCACCAGTGCAATGGCAAAGTCGATGGGATCCGTCAATGGCGAGAGATACTCGGCTTCTGCTCGAAATGGGCTCATAATTCGAGTATCTGCGCTACGATTATGTTCAACATAAAATGACGATGCAGTTTCTTCTCGCCGGGAAAAAAAAACTCAGAGCCCCACAGACAATAGATACTATTCGAAGCGTGCATTTTGTACATCAGCAGAAGTGTACTTATTCTGATGCACTACACAGCACTTCGGCGCGGCTCCCCTTCGGAACGCTGCGCTCTCTTTCAATTATGTGCAACCTCGATACACTTTTTTTTTTCTTTTCATCTGTCGAGCCTACGAAAAGTACGAAGAAACAAAAAATGCAGTGGGGAGCGGATGAACTGAGATGAAAACTATTCTTGTGTTACACGAAGATACATGGCAGATATGTCAACGGATTATGTACGGTCCAACAATACGTATCCTTTCCTTGGCATATGCCTGGAAGTGGGACATCTTTGCTGATTTGATCCATCAGAATGGACTACGAACGTTGACAAACGAAAATAAGAAAAGAATGAAAAGAAAAGAAAATGAGGGGGCCGGGGGGAGAAGTAAGGTTACAACAAACTTGATTGTCCTTGTGGCAAGAGATAGGTGGTCCAGTTTCTAATTGAATCTTGGTCGGAAGGGGGCCAACAAAAAGAAGGCCGCTGGTTGAGCACTTTTCATCGCTATTGAGCTGCCATCGACAAGTAACGAAGCTGTTGCGTGACAGCGGCACACAGGTGGGATGATGTTCGGTGTCAGTTTTACAAGTGTCACTTGGGAATAGTTGACGTGAGATCTGTCTTGCTGAAAAGATTTCTATAGGATAACTACCTTTGTTTCCCTTTTGCGGTATTTTTGAACTGTCAAATCATAACGTTTGATCCGTTGACAGCTGTCAAATTAAAACGGAAAGTAAGACAATCACACACTGTGAATACTTCGTCATTTGTGGAGTGTGAAGTGCTGTTCGTATCACACAGAACAGCCGTGATTGGTAACAACGTGATGAGAATGTGTTTAGTGATACGTCAATTGTACGATTTGATCTTCAAATGATATTAATGACATGGGAATGCATTATTTACTTAAAATAGGGGGGAAACGAAGCGCGAAAACAGGTAAGATTTTGTTGTGAACTTCGAAGTGATGACCCTTAAATTGAAAATGTGACCAGAAGTAAGACGTGCAAAATTAAAAAAGATTTTGACACTGACGTTTACAATATGAACGAAACTTAACGACGTGTTTATTAGAATACCTCCCCGCCAATATTTGCATTTGGTTTGCTTGCTTGTAAAATTGTTTTTATTATGTCGTCAGCTTGATGCGAACCGCAAAAGGTACCGCTACTTACTACATCCCCTACCTACAAACGTCATTGAATTGATAGATCGATCCGTTTTCCATAAAAACCCATAGATCACATGAAAAAACATTCCGCATGACAGAAAAAACTCTATCATCGATGTGTCACATGGAAAATGCAGCAAAACGAAACAGAAAAAAAGTTCCACCTTGTAAGAACAAGAAAAACCGTTGATAAGTCAAGTCAAAAGCATGTGTTCTCGTCTAAGTGCAATTGCATCGAACAAACAACCGCCCAGATAAAGAACAGCCACAGACAACGGTTACATCGCTTCTCAGATTAAAACTCAACTAATCGCCTGTCAATCTGGACTGAAATCTGACTGATGCAACCGAAACAAGGTCAACATGATGTCAAGCGATGACACAACACAAAGAAGAAGTCGAAAGAGAGAAACAAAAACCATTACATTCACTCCAAGTGTTGGTATGCCAGCTATCACAACACCACCGCCTAGCGGAGATTAAAATTGACTACAGAACTAATCAAGAAAAGTCAACAGCACTACAGACAACGCTGACATCGTTTTTACCGTTTAATTTAGCAAATTACGAGAATAAACGATCTGCACACGAAAAAAAAAAGGAATAACAAGCACTTACCTTTGCTGCCTGTCATAGGATGTAGGTGTTGCCGTGACAGCTGTCATGATGTCGTCAAAATCACTTGGTTCGGTGCTAAAGCTATCTGATATCAGGAGGTAACTGTTATCCTTGAATTGCGAATAGCTTTCGGGCGGACTAACTTGTTGGGGCTGGTTACTTTGGTAAATTGACACTCTTACTTTGGAACGTTCTAACCTAAAAAAAAAAACACCAAATAGCAAATACAAAATACAAATTTAGACAAATGTTTTAATCTGACATAAAATGACGTAAGGTTATAAATAAATTTATTTCGTTTTCGAGAATACTAAAATCAAAGGCAAATTATTATCACATAATCAAATCGTTTTTTATAGACCTGACGTTCCACATGAGAACATGAACACACACACAAGCACGCGCACTCGCTGAGAGGAAAAAAAAATAAACAACGACGCCAACTACTTGACATTTTGATAGCTCCCCACGCTGACTTTTATCTAATGAGGAACGATGTGGAATCATGCCCACTAATATGAAGTACATGAGAAAGGTACGTATACATGCGCGGGCACCTGAGAGGATTGCTTTTGATAAAAGCAGGCTAGTCTCGAACTTGGTCGGCGATGGCTGCTGATAAGGTTGGAAATATGTTTGGCAATAAGAAGTAAGACGATGTTCTTGTTTACCACTTGTGTGGAGTGTGTGCAGGTCGTCATCGCTATTTTCGAAGTTTATTAGTCACTGGAGTTGGCGGTGGGAAACAAATGAAAAAAAAAGCAAAACTACAGGTATCTGCAGAAAGATGTTGTCATTGTCTTTGTCGATTTGTGGATTGATAGTGAGGCACTTTTGTGGCGACATTAAGACTCTTGTTCCTACGACCTTGTTGATGTGAATCATTATACGCCAAACTTTTTTGTTTTTGTCTTTGTTTTTGAATCATTGATAAACAAGTGAAACAAGATAATGGTGCTCAGCTGCTCATTGCGTTTCAATAATATTATTTGAAAAGTATTGCATATTGCCCATACTTGCTTCTGACAACTTACGGAAATTTTAACATCTGTCATTTATACATGCAGAGATCGACGAATTTTGCTCACAAACAAGTAAGCAAAAGTGAACGAAACTTAACGAAGTAGTTATTATGATCAGAGGGTGTCACATCTTTGTAAAAAGTACTGAACAATCCATTCAAATTGTTCTTAGATTGTATTTTAGGTCCAATCAAAAGCAACAAAAAGCTAAATCAAACGAAACTTAACGATGTGGCTTAGATCTTTTTACGCCTTTTCTGGTCGGGTCTTAACTTCGTCGAAAGCAGTGAAGTATTAAGATTGAATTAATTTAAGATTATGTTTAAGGTCTCATCAGCAATTATTGGCTCCCAGCGTCAGAGCAAAAATAAACGAAACTTAACGAAGTTTAAATATTGCCTTAACGGCGTACATTAGATAAAATTGTATTGAAGAACGTGTTTAAGGTCCAATCTGTGATCGAAGAGGACAGAGCTGTAACGATAATTAATTTTTTGGATTTACATCTTTGAATTCTTCTGCAGTTTTCAGAACCACCACCGAAGGTGAAATCTAAGGTGTAAGGAGTTCTATTTATAGAAACGCGAACTTGTCAATTTGTTCACACGTTTGTGTTTGCGTCCGATCGCTTAAGGTCTTTCTAACAAACTGAGCTTGAAATTGACACATCCTATCCAACTGGAAGTACTCTCTTTTTTCTGATTTATGCTCCTGCTCGCTCTTCGTTCTCGTTTTTTACTACAGAGGAACACAGACAACAAGAACATCTCAATACCTATAACATTCGAGTTATTTCAGAAGTTCGATTCGATATTTCGATAAAATATTCGTTACTTAGTAATGAACGTCCTCCCAACAAGGCATTTGTTGTAATTTTCGGTAAGATTTTGCGAAAAACTTTGCATTAGAATTCCCTCTCAAAAATTGCACAACGAGCTTTCGAAGACATTCTTGTTCCAAGATTACCTCTAATTAGCACACAGCCCGTGATGGTTTTAATGTCACGAAGTTGCCTAAAGTCCCCTCCACTTCTGCGCACTATTCAAGGCGCGACCATTCTCTGTAGCTTAAAGATTCTGCGAGCGTAAATGTTCATGCTCATCCACTCTTGACGAAACAGAGACTCGAGTGGGACGTTTGACTCACATCCCACAGATGTCGCAATGAATGGTTCACTTCCTCGATGCTTACTGATCTTATATATCTCTTCTTCCTCACACGTCTAGACCTCAGCTGATGAAACCGGTAAACGATGATGTAATATTTCACTTTTCATACACGTCTCTCTTCACATTATCTCCTAGCATAGACGCTATGTGTGTTGTCGCTCCCATTAGATGGAAAAAATGCAGAACGGAAAAAGGCACAATTTTTTTGTTCATCTAAACCATGTCATGTACATCATGCAGAAAATGTGTCTCTAGCATAAATTAAAAAACACTGTCAGCCATCCACTGCGTCTCGAACAATACGAGTACACACAGCACCACATCCGCCGCCACACGATGACGAAAACGTCGACAACAACGACGATCGTTAGTTAATCGCCACGTTTGTCGTGTTTATTCTGAATTGAGTTCCTCGCGCAAAACAAAAAAAGATTTAAAACAAAACTACAAACACCATTGCACAACAAACAGTGCCCACTCACGGTTGGCAAAAATCACGAAACTGAACGAATTATGAAAAAGCTTGCGTAATATTTCCAAAGGGTAATTAACTTACTCAAAGGTTTGAATTGATTCTACTGTACAGTTGTCCAGGAATATCTGAGAGACCATTTAAAGCGTGCGCTCTTGCTCGAAATCGCACGCAATAGAGCTGCTGCGTGTTTTCGACTATATTCCGTCGCGTTTGAACGGGTGGTGACTACAAGCGCGATTTGTAAACAAATATACGAATCGAAATGAGCACGAGTGACCTTGCATATTCAGAAACGTCTCTCATCGGCTCGACCCGACCAACAAGCCAGCAACCAGTTTAATTTAATTGACTTAGCGACTAGTGCCGATGGCGTCATCTAAAACCCACAACTGCTACGCATTGTTGTTGCTCTGTGCCGGCTTTTTGGGCATTAAAGAAAAATATGATAACCACAACACGAGCACGAATACGACAGATATTAAGTCATCCATTGGATGTATGGGTTCTGTGTAAAGTTCTGTCCAAATCAATGACAACTTCTAGTGCACTTCAAGTCACTTACGTGCTCCCAGTCAGAGTTTCAGCGAAATCCCCTCAGGGTTAAGTTGAAAACTGGATTTGAAGTTGGCCTTGAAATGGTACCCTATTGAGTGGCACAGAACTTTGAAGAACAAGTTACAGGCACCGTTGTGCCCCCTTCATATTCAGCACAACTCGTATGCCTCGACATGGTGCCAAGGTTCATCGCGGGAGTCGTGTCAAAGATGCGAAGTAATTTAATTTAACTTTCAGATCTCGATAGATTCGATTATTGATTTGTGCTGTGTCGACGACGACGACGCCCAGACGCGCGTTGGCACGATCGCTTGCAACCGATGCTGATGTCATGCCTCTTTTATACTGTAACATAACTCGATTTTGATAAAGACTAATTGAGTTTTAAACGCTTCGATCTGGTGGATGCGGTTTCTCTCTCTCCCTCATTCTCTATAGCTAGTGTTCTTCAGCACCCGGCGGGGCGGCTTGTGGATTGTGTGTCAAGTTGATTGCGCAACACTTGGTTACGATCCGATTGTTCGTGGAGCTATGCGTGTCCAGTGATTGTCGAATAAAAAACGATGAGTCTTTGACTTAGTACACACAATTGGCAGTCACACAACAAATTAGAAAGCTCCCCACTCAGTCTGGTCTATTCATATTCAATGCGACGCGGCGCTTCAGTGTAAACACTTCGTCTCGCGCCTGCATTCTTGCTCGTATTTTGTACAAACTGATGATGAAACTATTTGAAATTTATGTTTGATTTTTCTTGTATTCCAAGGCCCAGCCAGTGGATTAACATAATTCAATCGGTTCAAGATTGTAACACATGCAGGCAGTTGGTGTGGCTATAAAAGTTTCCTTTTTTTCCCCTCAAACGCAATTTCCTTGAGTTCATTAACACCATTCCCTTAATGTATCGGAGTCCGTTCCATCATTCATCATCTGCGTAAAAGTTGCCAAATTAAATTGGTTCTCAATGTGAATTTTAAGAACAAACATGTAACGCGCAGAAGATGAATTTCTGTTTTGGAATTTGGGCAGGTCATTCCCTCTGAAAGTCTTCATTTCTTTGATCATTCTCTATGTTCTGCTGATGTCATAATCCGACGATCTAATTTTAGATTGATGTTGTTGCTATGTTTGTTTTTATGAGCTAATGAGTAGTTTTTTAATCATCTTTGGATGATTACTGTGTCAATATCATCTCGAGTTCAACAAAAAAATCCTCATGACAAATGCCCTACATTTGTACTTTTTTAGTACTTTTTAGTACACTTCAATTGTGTACAGGCACACACACAAGATGCAGTAGAGTCGGCGGGGACACCCCTGAATCGAACTCTCAGATCTGCTCGCCCAATGTCGAATTGTTTTTGTTTTGTTGTTTTTGCCGATTCTTTTGCACATACGAGTACAAGGTTGTGACTGGTTCCTAACCTTCTCAAGTGGCGGTGGTACGATTTAAGACGAGATTATAAAGAGTGACCAGACGGACAGATATTATATTTCCTTGTGCGGTCGGTCGTCATAGTAGAAAATTCGAGCGTGAGAACACTCCCTTGGAACTTAAGCCACCGACCAGACGAGGGATTTGTGGGCAATGAAGATGTCGTCAATATTAAAGAAGTGCTAGAAATGTCGCGGTGTCTGTCGGCGGAATTGATGCTCGCCAGAGTCAAACTGTCTTATTTTGCGTTTGAATTTGGGCCTACATCCGTATAAGGTTGTGCTGAAAGTCGGGCGAGCATAGACACCGCGTGTTGAGTTGTTCTGTGGTGAGTTCACTAAATGGATGCTAAAAATGTTGGTGAGGTTATGTTATGAGGGCCATATTTCTTTCTGAGCAAGGAGAAACCGTTATCGTCAATATGCCCATATAAAGAGCAACGTTTATCGAATATCTACGGCCAGAGCTTGACAACATCGACCTTTTGAGCTGTGGTTCAACAAGCACCTCACCATAGTCTGTGCAATCAACCACATTGTACGATCTCGAGGTCAAGCTGGGTCAACACCTTGGAATATCTATAATCAGGAAGACCGAGCTTAGAGTCAAAGCGAAGTTAGCGGTTTATAGCTCAGTACTTTCTTTTTTGAAACCAAAACTTGAGAAGCAGTTGGTCTTCTTCGAACGACAAGGGCTATGCTTGGATGGTTTAATCACGTGGCACGATTGTCCTCATCGTCACGACTTCCGAAGCGGGCGTTGCCACACGGGCTTGGTACACCCCGGACGAGGTGGTTGGCCCAAGTCCAATGATATTGATGTTGATGAAGTATCCGTGGACATAAGTCACATCTCGGTCAGATCGGCCCCTCGTTCCTTTAGAACTGAAGTAATTCGTACTTAAAATACAATTTAAAAAATAAACTAAATCATGTACTATTTGTCGCACTGGATAGTTTCACGAACATCAAGTTCACACATGTGAAAGCGTTAAACCCTTTTATTTATTTGCTGTTCGGCTAACTTCACAAGTGTAAAAGTCACGATGCCTCAATTCGCAAAAATGACATCATCCTCAGATAGAACGATGTTTTCTGACCGAGTCTATTGTTAGCAGCATTAAGCATCTCTATCCAGATTTATGACGCTCGTATTCTATCGGCTTATGACGGAGGCATTGTCACATGACCACAACGCGGTAACGTAATATATGCACAAGGCAAATGTAGGAGCGTAGGAGAGGACTTTGATCATTCAAATTCTACTCTACGACGCAGAAGCTGGGACAATACCAAATGCGAATGGGAAGCCCTCAAAATATAGATCAAACGTCTTAAGTAACGTCTGGACAGACAAATCTTGTTTGCAGGTCAGAGGATGTCCAGAATTAAGGGGGATAACAGAAAGATGTGCGTAACTAAAACGACAACTTGCTGAAGCTACATCTGTCAAATTGGCTGTCATTTATTCAGCCTGTGTTGCCAAATCATTATGAACGTTGTTGAAAGCCGCTTCCAAATTACTGTTTTATCAAAAATTAGTGTTCTGTTTGGGCAACGCTCTGACAAATGACAAAATTATTTCATCCCGAAAAAGTTCCCATGTTTCTTTAAGAACGACGTTGGCCAGGCCATCATCGTCAGCGGCAAGCGCTATAGGTCGATTACCAACTTCTTTTTGCCTGAATTGGATCATATGCATAAAAACGACATGTGGTTTCAACATGATGGCGCGACGCTACGTGCCATATACATAGCTCCCATGTGTAGGTGGGTGATGTTCACTGGCCACTGAGATCGTGCGATTTGATCCCGTTCTACTTTTTCTTGCGGTCGCAGATTTATGCGAATAAGTCACAAGCCACAGCGGCCATCAAAGCCAACATAACGCATGCCATTGGTAAAATTCAGCCTGATTTATGCGCCAGCGTTGTGGAAAATTTGACATTTCGGATTGCACCCAGGGAAACCGCGACTGTCATTTGAACGGCGTTATACTCCATACACAATGGCATCGATAGACACACAAAGTGTTTTATTAAAATTGAAACATAGGAAGGACTTAATGAAGGGCCCTGTATTTGCATCTGTGAGTCTGTGAACCAGCAACATTTCCATTCCTAAAGTGAGGCATATCCGCAGGAGACTTAAACACGAGTCCACTCGAATAAAATTGGGGCGGCATTTACTGCAGCAGGTGGACGTTAATAACAACGTGCAGACTTCTGAAAAGCGTCAACTGATTAATTAAAAAAAATAAGTGTGTCAAATATTTTTTCCAAAATGTATCCCCCCCACCACCACTCCAACTCCTTTCATGTGAAAGGACATACATTTTGAAATGAAAATCAAGCCGTGGCGTGCTGGTCTAAAATCTGTGCCACACCAGGCAGTCGAAAAGAACGACGCATAAAAAGCACATCCTTGAGGTATGATTGTAAAAGCGGACTCACACGAGTACCACACGTACACACATAATGAAGCTTTATGAGGCATCCCTTCGTTCAGTGCAGTACTCATTCTCCCATGCACAGTGGGAAATTTAAAAATTCCATCAAATGCGCACACGTATTCGTCAAAGTTGACCCTGATGCTCTGCTCTGTCCGTCCGCTGGATGAATCAAAAATTAATTGAGTTTTTATATTGAGCAAATGCAGCAGTCTCAAAGTCAATTAAATTGAATACATGTTTCAATATGTGTCTACTTCGGTCTTAGGTGCAGGAGAAGCTTGTCATTGTTGTTTCGTCAGTTCCCCTCCATTCATGCAAATTGCATCAAACAACCAACAATGAATGTGTCTTGGGAAAAGTTCAAGGGGTCGTGATGGGAACGAAGTCATGTATTCCATCACAAAAGACTGCGAGTGAAGGGGTAAAACTCGACTCGCCGTGCATTCAGAAGTAGGAAACACTAGGTGAAATATAAAGCAATCCATTAGTGACGACAAGAGCGACTGAACGACTTGATGCATACGGTAGGAGCAGCACTGCCGCTGAATAGGTGCAATATCAGTTAATTCTGATGAAGGGAAGGAGGCTCCAGATGAACTCAGACGTCGATTTGGAAAACAACAGAAGAGCCCGGTTGAATTGTTGCACAACTTGCCATGAGACGTACTCTGGTGCATTCTTTGATGAGATAATGGAATAGCAAGTGGAATTTGAGTAAGAAATCATCGCTGATTCCACGAAAAGGAAAGGTCTTCAGTGAAGTTATGAATTTCACCAAACCCTCTCCTTATGCACGTGAGCTAAAGGGCTCTTGTCAGTCCAGGCCAACGCACATCAAGACCCGAGAGATCATATCAACCATGAAGCAATATTACTTTTGCCTGATTGTCATGCACTACACGCCGCTTAGCGATCGCATGCCTCATCACACAGTGACACCACTTCAAAGTGACATCAGTGCGATTTCGTTTCCCACGCACTCGACTACCGTCGAAGCGTTTCCACGGGCGACTACCAAACAAGCCTTGCTCTATCGCAACAGATACTCCGTGTCTGTGTCCAGCCTTTCAATTTCCAGCGCCCATCCAGCACTCCCTAACATCCAACGCAAAATATTTTCAAAGAAAGTCACAAACAACGACGCTCTGTGTGAAAGCGAAGAGATACTCGTACTAAATGCGAACTTATTTGTATCTAATTGAAACGGTTGAATGCGTTAATAAGTGATGAGATGGATTGCGGTGGCATTGTGCATTGTTTGGCTGATGTTTTGTTGCATCTTGTTGCGGCTGTTGCACACTTTTCAATTTATCAGTCGGCTGCTTTGGCGTTTCCACTCGAGGAGGCTTTCGGAAATGCTTTCAATTCTCTAGTGTGATGCAGTGTAATGTGAAATTTATTATTGTGTTCACGCAAAATGACCCTCAGAGTGCGGAGACACACGTTCAATTGGAAGCGAAGTGCAAGGCGACTTAAGTGGATTAAGGATGTTCACTTGGAGAACGGGAAGCAGAAGTAAAACAATGCGTTATTTATTGGTCACGTCTTGGTGTCTGTTTCCGGGTGAATAAATGATCTTGGATGCAAATGGCGACAGCAATCGGGCGTTAAATCAAATCAAGGCATGATTCGGGAAGCGGCCAATTGCGTGTGTTTACGCAATGTGTTCGAAAAAGGCCACGAGGACATGATTTCCACACTTCAGCGCCAGGCTTTGGTGAACAAAAAAAACCCTCAAATTTAAGCAATTCACGAAGGCAAGGCAATCCGCCTAAGCGGCCCATACACAGAACACTTGTGTCGGTTCGGTGTGCTGACGTGTGCCCTACGTGGGGACTAGTGTGTGAGTGAGAAGAAAATATTTTCATTTTAAGTGTGACGTGTGCGGCGAAAAGCGACACCGATGTACACACAAAAGCGCGCACACAAGTGTGCTGTGTGTGGGCAGCTTAACGCTACAGCCCACCGCAAAGGTCAAACAACAATTTGAGTGAAGAAATGATGCTGGCACCGCGCAACAACCAGTGATTCCGCTGAATCATCGGCAAAATCACGAAAAGAAACCAACAATCACACCTCACATCCATGAGCAAATAAAAATTCCTTTCAAACAGAAAACAATCGAACGAGTGTATCTAACTACAAGGAAAATTATTATTATTATTTTTCCCTTTTTCTATTTTTGCTATTTGTTTATCTGAACGATTTTCGCATTTCCTTTCGCCACGTGAAACGATGAGAACCGACATTTCTGTTGTTTATTTATCGCTTGGATATCGGCCAACGTTTATCGAAACAATTACGTAAACCACACAAAAACCAGTCTTTGACGGCAGATGGACAGCACCACTCTGTCCCTCTGACAGCGGGAAGTTCTAATGGCTAATTCTTAAAATGAAAATTTCCGTGAAATTACACCACGGAAAGAATAAGAATGGGGAACACAGGAAGATAGCATTAATTTGCTACTGTTCCGGCATTTCTATACGTCTTCATTCATTGCATTCCTTTTAATTCCATCAGAGATCAGTGCCATCACGATGCCACACAGAATCGGAGACGAGATGAGAAGTTACCGGCGAGAAGAGCTGTGGGGTGGAGAGCACAAGAGCCTCTTGTGCTTACTTCTCGTATCAAATGGCGTGCGAATGGTGAGGAAGATCTCAGGAAGACTGAGCAGTAGAGAATTGTTCTCGGTGAGCTGCTTTGTGGCATTTATAGGTCAATGACACGAGTTCACCTGGTCGCCACGTTTACCGTGATCCATGATCAAATCAAAGACGAAATCTTATACTGCGCTGAGATAGACTCAGTGTTTAGTACACGCACGCATAATTTTTCGTACTTAATGGCTGGGGTTTTCTCAAGGCATCGCTTGTCGGAAGTGAAAGGAGACCATCACATCGGCGCACAGGTTGGTGGGAATTTTCCCGTCATTGTGACTAGGTGCTAACCAAGCTCTCAGGCGAACGAGGAATTTGGTATTTTAATGGTCGGAAGCCTTCATGGTTAGAACACATTAAGTGTGAAAATGCTTTGGGGAATGGGGATTCTCATTCAAGAGGCAGTCGTGAGAAGGAAGTTAACGAAATGATGACAGCATCAGCGGTTGTCATCGGTATAATTAGGGTTATGTTTGTGTAACGTGAGCATGAGGCGTTTGTTCCGCTTCTTGGTGGTATTCTATGACTGTACTCAACCGCACAGTTGTGGAACTGGGTTGTGGAACTTCGAAAAGAAGCTGAAGATTGTGTAACCATTCGATTTGCTAAAATGTGAGCTAGTTGTGTCCTGATTTGATCGAAATTCCAAGCAAAGACCAGGAGAGGGTCAAAAACTCTTTCAACTTTAAATTCAGCAAGAAATGCAAAATGTGGCATGAACTCGAAGGCTCAAAAAGCTGAAAACCTAATCACATTCCGAGTGAATACAAAATTTGAAGCCAAAATAATATTCATCTTAACTTTCACATGAATTTTCGAATACCATTCAGCCGTGTGCACTCCACAAAAGACATTCTCCCACGTTCCAGTTTTTAGTGAAACGACCAGCAATCATGGCCGACATCTGTCATCAGCAATTGGGCCATTTTTAAAAGTCTTAGGTCAGTTCTAAAATGAGGCACTTAATGAACTAAGTTGAGTAAACGCGCTAAAAATACGAAAAAGAATGAGAATTTCACAAAATTATCTTACCAACGTGCACATTCGTTGGCGATTCGTTGGCGATTCGACAATAATCCTTGACCGCTAATTCTCAAATAATTCTCGTTTTCAAATACATTCCACTCATACTCGTAGAAACACAACACACTTGTTATTTATTGAATGTTTCGATTTTGTTTTTGGCAAGCGTGTTCGCTTTATTTCGATTTCCCCGTTATTTCAAAAATTAAACATTAAGGTCGATGTGTCCGGAAGAGTGGGGCACCCATAGACATACACAACAGAAGGCACGAATTGAAGGCACACCGTTAAATTGAATGCGCGATTAGTCTCGGTTTATCGCATGCCTATTCATCAGCATCCAACTCTGCACTGAATTGAACCGCGCACCGCTACCACCAGCGCTCGGCGAGAAGACGACATCATCTTTTGTTAGCAGCCTCTGTGTATACGCTTTGAAAGAAGTCAACTATAGGATGGCATTCAAATGATTCATCAGCAATTCATATACAAAGTTCATTAACCCATCTTTGGTGTTGCGACAGCGACACGTTTGTCAGGTGGATAGGTTTCAGCAGAGCATTCAAAACGCCTCAAATGCAAATATGTGACAGTTTTCATGGTTGGCAAACCGTTACACGGGGATGAGGTCAGTGACATTTACCTTGAGACATCGTCGCTCTCTCCAAGTTTGTTTCCCCCAGGTTGTCATTGAAATGTTCAATGGTAGGCAAAATGTTCTTTCAATCGATGTATCCTCGTGGCACATCAGAGGAAAGTTCAAATCACGGATTTCATTCAAAGAGGCAAAACGAATTTGGCCGTTTGCCAGAGTTGACTAGACACAGAATGGAATCTCTACCTCTGGTCGGTCAGCGGTTGGCTTTGACGCTGTGCTTAATTATCGTCCCGAAGGTCGCAGCCACATGAATTATGGAGAATATAGTGAAAATGAACACAATTTAAAATTCATTTAAGTGGGCACGCACCGATTTTTATTTGCTCTCTTCTTATCGAACTTTTATCGTTATCGTTGGAAGGAAGGGTCTGTTCGGTTATCAAGTTCTACTGATAACAGTGCAAATGCTAGTCGGTTTTTTTTTGTATGTCTATTAGTGGAAATTATGAAATGAATTGGGAATTTTATAGTTTCGCTAACAGCGCCTTCGAACTCGTGGGCTGATTGGTGGCGTTTCTTAATGAGGGTTGCCATGTATTGTAAATTATTTGATTTGACAAAGGTATAAGTAAATAGTTTTAGAAATAGTTTTGAAATTGTTTAAAGCGTAGACTTGTGAGACTGATTAGTACGCGGTTAGTACGACGATTAGATTAAAATCGTTGCATATGTGGAACGAGGTCTGGGCATCCTTGACGTAATCGTATCCACAGCTGGAGTCACCGATCAGGCACACCGGCATGGCGGCAAGCTCCTCCTCGCGAAAAATGTTGCAACAAGCAACCCCTCCAGATCGTACAGAGGGTCTGACCGTCAGACGCTGATCGATGATGCTTGAAGGCCGTGATATTGTGCCAAATTTGTACAATGACCGTTTTGAAAGTGTCATTCGGCCGAGTGTTAACATTTGGCGCAATGTCGCTTTCAAAAGTGTCATAGGGCCCAACTAGATTGCGACGTGCCGAATTTTGCACAGGGTCATAAGTCCACATGCCATCAGTCTGCTCTATCTTAAAGTTATAACTAACTAAGCTCCACTCGCGTGAGCGGTTAAAAGGGGTTATTGCGATTGGAAATAAGGACGAATTAGAAATTGTAAGAAAGTCTGGTATATTTAAATTTTAGGGTGGGTTTAGGGTCCGTTTAGGGTATGTCAATAACTGTCAGGCAGGCGCCTGGAGCTAAGTTAATTCTAACCTTAAAACTGGCTGCCTCCATACCTATTTCACTGCTTATTGTAGTCAATAATATGATGGTCATACAATTGCAATACCCAACGTGACATAGTGTCAAATTGGCCCTATGACGCTTAACCTTAGCGACATTATGCCAAATGTCAATATTCGGGCTAATGACACTTTCAAAAGCGTCATTGTACTAAATTTTTCCATTTGGCACAAAGTCACGGCACTGTTGAAGGCGTAGGCGCATGCGTTTGCTCTAAGAATTTAAACATCCAATTATCACGAATCAAAGACTTTTCCTGAAGTCCTGTCCATCTTATAACTCGATGGCCGAGTGTTTTAGCGTAATACAGTGGGTGCCGAGATATTGTTACATTCCACAAAACTGTGAAGCGGCCACTAGGGCAGCACTCTTTTTTAAACTCCTATGCACACAAATCGTTGATCATCTTCTGGCACAGAATTCTTCACTACGAAGCAGTTACTCCCTGCTGTCGACCGTAAATGATCACACAGACTGTTCAGATTGAGCAGGCTGCATTTCAGAACTCTTATCCGATTCATAACTAGGCATCAAGCCATTAAAACTCACGATTCAAAATTGGGCCTGCCCTACAACGACATCTACAGAAGCCACAAAGACGAGGAGAAGAAGGAAGCTATTGTGCACCTTCTCCAGAATGCATCACTGAACGAGAAGTCTCTAAGGGGAACACTTCTTCTTACAGTCCCGCCGAACTAAGAAGTCATCTTCACCGCTCTATTAAACACACCAACTGGGGTGCCCGATAGGCTCGACAAACAGAAGGATAAGAGGGATAGGGTCTGAATTCATTCCGAATCACTCAACATTTCTACGAAGCGTCAGTTTACCAATCTGATGTTTTAGATAACGTTGTCAAACCCCTTCACACCATACCATGACGACATAAAACATGACTAAAAAAAAACAGCGCCCAAACTTTATTCCCACGGATGAATACAACAGCCATCCAGAAGCGCAGACTTCAATCCTTTTGACTACAATTTATGGTCCGTTTTAGTGGGTTGGCCGCCGTGGCTGGGTTGCTGCGTCGACTCCTAAGCAGAGGTTGCAAGTTCGATCCCTGAATTTACCAACTAACTCACGGCTCCACCTCTAACGAGTCACTGTCAATTCTGAGAGAGTACACTTGTCACAGCTGATTGTCCCCTTGCCTATCGACGAATTTGAGTGACTTTTTGAATCAGTATAATGATTATTAAATTTTGAGAAAACGATACAAAAAACCGTTGTAACCTGCTTAGAAACTTGCTGCTTCCCAAACTTCGGCATAATACTGTAGGTCGCACCCACTAGTGAGAGAACCATGCACTTACACTTACCAGCGGTCACTGTAGATGGTCGGCCCAGGCCCGCCTCAGACTGTCGCGCCACCGATATTATTATTATTTCGAGACAATGCCAAATATACTCCAATAATGAATCTATGATGTGAGCGCTTATCCGAGCAATGGATAATTTGTGCTGATAATTGTGCTGCGTTGTGTATTCGATTAGTGGCCAGATGGTTTTCCCCGTTCATGGAAAGCAAGTGGACGACATTTCGAGTCGAAACTGTCGAAAAATCGGTTTCTTTTCTGATATCCAGGACAACAAGGGATGAGTTCATGAAACCATTTGTATATGGATTTATGGTCATCGAATGGTTTTATCATCCACCTATTGAACATGCCCCAAAATTCGATTAGTTCTAAATAGTTCACGTCTAGTTGACTAATTTATTCTTTAGCTGACAGACTTATAAGTTAAATAGAAATCAAAATTAGAACACATTCTCCTCGAAATATATTTTGCACAAAATGTAGGTTAAGAAACGATTTCAGGCACAAATAATACAAATGATTCCCCCTCCTTCACTCAACGGCCAGCGTTCTCTCCCAATTTGAGTATCCAAATACCGAATGCATTTTCATTAACAGAAATCACTCAGTAACACCCAGTGCAGATCGCAGATGGACGCCTAGATGGTTAATTGACCCAAGAGTCAAACTATGTGGTGAATCGTCAAGCAGACAGCCACATCTGGGGCTCGCTGTCTTTGTCTGTTTGGAAGTGCACAATTGGAACACAAATTAAAAGAAATACTTAAGATCGTATCTCGCCCATAAGAAACATCCAAATTGACTTTATCTGACTCAAATCTGTTGGTCTACTTACACGAGTAGAGTACGCACACAGCCAGCCACCAGCCGGCAAATTCACAGTTGGTTTGTGTTTTTGCCATGATTTCCGTTTGCCAATTTCCTTTTTCTTTACGTATTCAAGATATACTTTCTTGTTGTTGTCTTCTTCATAAAGTCCAGGAAGCTTTATACAAAACAACAACCATTTGGATCATAAAAGCGCCACACCGTCCGCCCACTCTGATCACTTAATTTAATACTGAAAGCTATTTTTAGCGCAGATAGATTCACAATTCCCAGCTCGCAGTTCGCAATTCGATCTAAGAACTTTAGAACAAACGTATGCGATTCATCTAATGATATAATCTAGATGTGGTTAGTTTTGTTAGATAATTATACAGATTGGTAGGCAGGTAGTCAGTTCTGATATCGGATTTCCCTAAACTGACAATGAACCTGGCGTGAATGGAAACTGTACGAGTGACTGCACAATCTGTCAACAATCGGTCAATAGCACGTTAGATCAGTGCTGTGGAAGCGAACTGAGTCGTGACTGGCAGGTGATGATGTAAGCGTCTAATTGCGTCGTTTTTGTTTTGGTTTAACGATGTGTATATGGAGCTAAAGCTGAATCGAGAGATTTGCTTAACTGATCGGTACAGCGAGTACTTTCTTAATACGTGCCGAGTAAGGCATCGTTTTGAATCGGAGTTCAGTGTAAGGAGTTTGTTTTGACGAACTGTGACTTGTCACGAACTGTGACAAGTCATTTTGCAGAACGAAGGGTTCATCCACCGAGCTCCATCCATCTGTCAAAATGCAGTTGTTTTACATTCGGGACCACATCATTATACCAGAGATTTGACCTTCCTCTAGTTCTCGAAGCAGGGGACTCGTAATGGTGCAAATGCTTTCGGTCTCCTTTTCTTCCACATTATATTAGTACGGCTCGTAAAGCTCATTGGTGTGTTGCTCGCAGACAGGCCTTTCTTTCGAAAGCATTAAATATCAGCTCTCTCGTCCAACTTTCGAGTTTACATATTTAACTAGACCGACGGGAAAATTGCTTTGGAGATCACGAATTTGGTCCTTCGAGCGGCATGTATTGCCCCAAATCTGTTCACAACCAACTGTTGGCAAGGACGATTCTATTTCAGTACTTCATTAGAACTTCAACCATCACGATTTTGACGGTTGGTAGTTGGCAAGGGCGATTCTGTCAGTCCTTCATTAGAACGTCAACGATCACGATTTTGACGGTTGGTAGTTGGCAAGGGCGATTCTATGTCAGTCCTTCATTAGAACGTCAACGATCAAGATTTTGAGGTTTACCCTGCTGTAGGCGAACTCCTTAACTGCAAATTGTGGCTGTTGAGTGTTTTTTTCCAAATGTAGGGCGAAGGATTGATTTTAAATATACTTAATTTTAGCCTCATTTTCCGCCTATATTGACTAATCTTGAAACAACGTGACAGCTTCTAAAAATGTATATTGATGACTCAACACGATTTCAATGTCATCCTTAGCAACACATCAGCTGGACCCCTTTAAACATGTTTAATTTGAAAGTACGTACCTACATCATCAAATCTTTTCATGAACTCACATATGTAGGACAATGGCCACCTTGCCACTTAAAATCTCTTCAACCAAACAGCAAGAAATGTGGGTTAGAAGTGAATGTCATAAACATGACTAACAAGCAAGGGGTTGACTTGTTTTTTGAGAAGACTTTTTGTGGGAAATCCAGGGAGAAAGGAACTCCTGGTGAAACAAGGTCATCATGTGTTGCGTAGAGTCAAGATTGTGCAATGTGTCGGAAAAGTCTGTTTGAAAAGTATTATGCTATGATCCCTCCAAACCGAAATCGCGAGGTTTGGATGAAATTTGACTGAAACCTCAATGGAATATTGAGTTTCCACCGAGTTTGAATTGAGACCGAGAAAATTAACACCAAAATTACCAAAAGCTTCATGCTCTAGGCTTGTTCGGTTTGATAACTTCTGACGGATGGACTCAAGGAGGGCTTCCAATGGCCTTTGCCGAAAGCACGAGGTTTCGATAATCCGAAAATGTATGGCGAAACCTAGCAGGATTAGAGAAATGTTCATTTCGTGGAAACGTAAGATCGAATAAGGACGAATCCTGTTAATTACTCACAGTAGACCAATGAATTGACGGATTGAAGCAAGATGGACACTTTCCACCTTCGACAAGATGGTGGTGGTCTCTCCTAACACGTATTAACACTTCCAGACATCTCTCCAAATTGGACGGTGTTCCATTCGACTACTCCGGGCAAACCTATCCATGGTCAAGGGTTACTCCTTGTATAAATGCAGTAGGGCGCCATTCCAAATTCATTCCCAATGTGAAGCAGATTAACACCCAAACTACCTACCTCAAAATTACATAAATCTTCCCCTAAACTGACGAATATCTGTTAATGAGACTAGCACACATCGAAAAGAATCTCACACTCCAACCAGGATGTTTTTCCGACCATCCTATTGTATTAGTCATCAATAAAGAGAATATTTTATGCGATGCCCAACCTTTATTTCAATATGTTAAGGAATCCCCAACTTCCGTGTCAAGTCTTACGATACACACGCATTTCTCCCATGCCGGAAGTGTAAATGATGAGGGGACCTTACAACAACATCCAAAGCGGAGAGCATTCTATTGACAACAACTTGTCGGCATTATGCGATGGAAGTATGCTTGTCCTTCTGTACTTGACCTTCAAACGAAAGCGACAACCCGTGTAGTTTGAAGAATAAGTGGTATGGTACCCTTATGACTAATCATACGGGTTGACTATGACAAAACAAATTGATAGATACAACAATGGAGTCAACGTCGAAATGTCCCTCAAATGAACCTTCGTCAACTTGCTTTGCGTAATGCAATACAATCCACAGTTTTTTTTTTTTTTCACTTTTCCTTTGTGGAATGTGTCGCAGCAAACATTCAACACGCAATGTATTCCGCCCGCCAAACACTAATTGATTTACCCTACTTTCTGCACAGAAACAACAATAACACTAATCCATTAGAACGATACACCACTTCCGTGTCTAGCTGGCAACTCTGCCGAACCCTCTTGTGGATTCAACACAACATAGTATCACACCACCACCGACCGAAGTGAGGCACACACCACAATGCCCCAAATGCAAATTAAAGTCGACAGCAACAACACGAAGCCGATGACGACGACGTAAATACGGAGGGATTGCCTCATCTGTCCTCTTGGGTCCACAACTGTACATAAATGATACGTAATTGTCGCATCGAATTTGGGAGTTATATTCTAGAATAAAAACCGAAAGTAGGTGGCGGTTCAGGGGGCGGCAATGAGGGGTGATAGTGGTGGTAAATAATCGCTTGACCTTGTTCAGGAACTAACTACACAGTTTTTCCCATCTCACTCTTTCTCTCTCTCTCTCTCTTTGCATCTCACGCATTGCACACAAAAACCCACACTCTCACCCACATACACACACACAATATAAATATACTTACTAGATTCCAATTGACGAAATCGCACCTTTCCAACTAGGAAAACCCACAAAACCTTAGAAAATGACGTCACAACGTCTATATTTCAATCACGGAGCACTTTTTTTTGTATTTCTTGTCACAATCCACAAGCACCACACTTTGAATTGCCTTTATCTTGGGAACACACTTCGGTTTTCGTTCGGTAATGAACACAGTAGATACGCTTGGGTATCTAGAAATAGGCGAGAGATTGCAACAAGGTGTTTCAAGGGGTCGGTCTTTGAATCAACGAACACTCGAGCACTGACTCTGAAATATACACACGCGACGCGACGAAGTGAAGGGCGAAGTTGGACACTTGATTTCGAAATGGCAAAGGACACACGCGCGCGGTTTGACTTAACTGACTTGACTAACTAACTCGGTTACGGCACGGGGATACAACACTGTGCCTACTGTCAGGGGGGACACAGCGGGGCACCACACACAACTTTTTCGTTTTATGCTTCGTCGTTTTTCAAAAACAATTCATTTTCAGGTTCCCTCTCAACTTATGACATCACCCTGGAACACAAGTTGTGTGTTGAGGAAACAGGAATCGAGATCGAAATCGAAATCGAAATCGTTATGGAAATCGAAATGGAAATGTAGTTGGAGCCTTGGGGATAGAGCGAGAGATGTGTGTTAGTTTTGATTTGGAAAATAACACACAACACGACTCGTTAGCGGCGATCAAGGCACACAGCATACAGCGATGAAAATTGCCAAAAGTATTCTTCAATTGACGATTGACGAAATGGCGATTGGCGAACAAGCCCAGCAGCAGGGAGATACGAACAAATACACGACAATGAGACGGAGAGTGGTATATGCGGCGATGAGAAGGAATATAGCAACGACGACAAGTCAGTCGGGTTAAGCTAGGAGGCATGCGCGTCGGAGAACAACGAAAATACAAAAAAAAAAATTGCCGCGATGACAAGACGAACGTCGACAGTACACACGATACAGATGGGAACTCTCTGCTGCGGCGAGAACGACAAACATAACACAATCCACAACCACACACGCCCAGCCGCCGCGTTCGTGGTGTGCGTGCGTATCTATCGTTGGAAGAGTTCGTATTTCGTGTCCACACTCCACAGATGTTAAAGATTGAAACGGGCAAGAGAAGGGGTGGTTGTTTTCTAACTGGAGAACAAGTTTTATTGCACCAACACATCCTCACTGCGCGGTCTGGCCGGTGTAGTGGTTGGGGTTTAATCGAATGAAAAAAATTGTTTACACACGTCTCTTACGCGAGAGAGAGAGTTGAACTAGCTGTTGCTTCTCTTTTGAGTTAGGAGAGCACAACTTTTTCCTCGATACATTCGGAACTATTTAAGAGAGTTTTGGTGCAGAACTTCAGTGGGAAGTGTGTATCGGATAAACCACCCCAAACACACGCACACACGTGCTTAAGCTCTATTTATAGGGTAAATAGAGTCGGTTGAATGCGTTTTAACTCCAAAGAATTCCAGAGGAGTTTAATGCTACATCAGAAACTTGTTGTCTTCTTTGTGTTTGGCTTAAAAAAAAACCTTATAAGCTAACTGCAGATTTTAAAGAATTTAATTGCTTTGTCAAGACCGCTGCTGACAGCCCTGCACATGTCTAGATTCAACAGGCTTAAGAAAGCCGTTAGGATGACCATGACACTCGTTACTTCATTAAAATTCATTCCAAATTCGATGAGACCTTTCATGTCACAATCATTTGTGACAGGAAATCATGCATAATTCACTGACTGACGTTTAGACAGTGTGTAAAACTGTCAAATATGACGTTGACTCGATTGAGCAAATACGGCCCAATAACTTTTTGTTGGCATTGATCTTAATCGGGTGGAAATGATGCATAACTCACTGACTGACAGTTGAGATTGTGTGTAAAACTGTCAAATATGACGTTGACTCGACTGAGCAAATACGGCCCAATAACTTTTTGTTGGCATTGATCTGAATCGGGTGGAAATGATGCATAACTCACTGACTGACAGTCGAGATAGTGTGTAAAACTGTCAAATATGACGTTGACACGACTCAGCAAATAACTTTTGATCTGAACCGAGTGGAACGTGACTGATGTAAAAGAAGGATGTGTATAGCAGGACCATATTAAGTGCTGTTCACACTACGAATTGCGAACTTCGAAAACTTTGACATTTCATTCACATGGTATTTCCTTAGTCGCCGAGTGCTACGGATAGAATTTGCGAATTTTTTGGTCGTGAAGTTGTGGATCGCGTCTGCCTCTGACAGTTGATTCGCAGAGAAACAAAAGCTAACTTTTTGATTTTTTATAATAACTCAGTCATACTCGAAAAGAACAACTTTGCTGGAAAAAATCGTTACGACTCAAACTCTGTCACTTCGCAAATCTCAAGTTCTATAAAATTCAGTAAGCTCACGGAAAATTAAAGGACTTTACATACAACTAATCTCAATGCAGATGCCACTTAATTCCAATTGAGGAGAAATCGTACACACGTTTATCTTGATCTTTCTTGAACTTTATTCCTCAGTCTTATGACAATTCCATGATCATCATATGGTAATGGTGATTTTATGACTGACTTCCACTTTCATACTTAATGTCATCACGAAATTTTATGAACTGACGTGCAAGACCTTAGGCAAAACTTTAATGACGTGTATGTCACATGCGAAGCTGTTTCGTAAGAGCATACATCAAACGTATGACTCAAGTGAGACACTCTTCGCATCCATCTTTGATGGATTCAATCAAATGTCTTCTGTGTTATTCATTCAACACCTCACACCGTCACCCATGATAGTTGGCTGAAAGGGAAATGAGCAAAAATTATTGCAAAGTGCCACCGAGCTGTCGATAATGAAGCGCGCACTATGCTAAGCGCACTCTTGTTTTGATTTATTGCTTTTACACACCCTTACCAGTTGAATGAAGATAATAAATAATAAACAAAAAAATTGAAATAATCGTTGGTTACTGTTTTCAATTTCGTTTAACGACACTTTCTCCGCTCTGTCTGCTAAATTGATTTGTTGGCTTTTATTGGCAACACGATGTGCTGGTCTATAAAAAGCGTATGCGGTTCGATGAGCTTTGACGGAGGTAACGTCATGCGAGATTTGTTCGACGGATGATCAAACGACAGATGACAGCTGTCATTTCTTAACTTGTTGCAATTCTGTCAATCATAATAAAAGCGGCATCCGACTCGTATCATTTGTTTGCTTTTCGATAATAGGCGTCACTTTTAATTGATAATGTCAATTGAATGAATGCGATATCAATGATGACAAGATATTGTACTTACTCTTCTTGCAGTTCAATTCCGCTATCGTCTAGTGATGTGTTTATTCGACTGCAACTTGTGTTGACATTATTATTACATATCGATTGCATGCCGTTCACGCCGTTTTCCACTGAGAAAGCAAATTCTCGTTCGGCATGCTCTGGTAGGGGAGTAGGAGTTTCGAATACTAGTGTTTCAACCATTGAACCTTTTGACGATCCAAATGATACTCTGAAAGGTGAGAAAAAAAAAAACAACAAAAAATAAGTAAGTATTGGCGACATAACAATGGTATATAGAAATGAGAAGTACTAAAGGAATGCTGTTCTCGTTCACCGTAGCAATGTCAGAGGAAAAGTAGTCCATTATGATGAACAAGATGCGGACTATTTGGGACGACACCGGCACCTGTTCAAAGTCAACGATTTAAAGATTTTTTTGAACAGAAAGGGAATTGAGATTACAACTAGGGCGTTAACCACTCCATTTTTCGTTCAAGACAACAACGAGTGAAATGAAAGAAGTAATGGTACGCGCTACTGAGACAGGATCATCGACCTGGCCATGCCCAGGATCAGGATCATGCAGCTGGCGTTGTTCATAAAGATGGTGATTACCGCAAAAGTCCAACAATCGCTTTACTTTACTTACTTTCCATGCCGACGACCCATTGGCGGTCTGAGCCTGAGTTACTACAGGTCACGCTTCCAGTTATCGAGACCATCATGTCCCATGTCTGCCATCTGTAGGCACTGTTTGCTCTTTATGAACACCCTCTTAGAAGAAGAATTATTGTCCATGCACTCCAAGTGGCCGAGTCAGTGCATCAGGCATATTTTCACTTCCCGACAACATCAATACCTATCTTCCCCGACATTCACTTTCTTAGCTCTTTCTCTCACGACTATGCTAGATAAATACTTAGAAAGAGACAAATCCGAGGCGCACGCTTTTGGCGTCTGGTCTCTCGACTACTGCCACTCAAGTATAAAGCACTCGCAGACCTGAAGCCAGTCGATTTGGACTCAAACATGCTTAGAAACACTCTAAGGTGCTTACCCACTCACTACAATTCAGATTTTTTATGCGTTTGGTTTATAATTGTAAAAAGTTATACAGTTTTTATTTTGAGTTGATACGCCATTGTTAACGATTTGTTGATCAAGATATTGACCAAAACTACATTTTAAGTGGCTCATACGGAAAGTCCAACTTTGCAAGGCTTTTTCGACGATTTTGACTAGTATGTTATATTCTAGATCTGCGACTGACGCTAGCTTGTTAGCCTCGACGAGCGTTAGTCTTCTTCCTCTTTTTCTAATGGCACAACAGTCCGGGGCCTCAACCAACAAGCCTCTGCAGCTGCCATGATCTTAAGCCAGCTGCCTCCAATTTCGCACGCAAAGTAGGTTGCGGTCCATCTCCCCTTGTGTGCGCCATCGGTTCCGAGGGCGTCCTCTGTTACGTTTTCCCACAGGTTCGGAGTCAAAGACTCTTCGGGCCAGAGCTTAGTTGTCCACATGGCCTAACCATCTTAGACGTTGGATCCGTAGTCGCCTGGCCAGGCCCATGTCGTTGTACAGGCCAGAGAGTATATCGTTGAATATTAAAACTCTTAACGCAATTAATAACAAAGGTTGAACTCAGAACCTTTCTCTTCTTCATCTGCTTTTGAGATTGTCCATGCTTTTGCGCCTTAGAGCAGGACTGGGATGATCAAGGTCTAATATGACGTTAGCGTGGGCCTTCGAGAGAGGCCTGTACTACTCCTCTTAAGCCCAAAGAAACAGCGATTGGCAAGAGTTACTCTGCTCTGATGTTCTGATGATCTCTGATGTTGTTCGTACTGTTAACTTGGCAGCCGAGGTCCGTCACTACTTCGAAGTTATAGCTGGCGATGGGGACGTTGTGGCCCAATCGTCGATGTTGTACCTTTCTCGATGACAGCTCGTTCACCGCTAAACCCATTTTGGCCGCCTCCGATTCAATGCCAGCAAACGCTTCATGTCGGCCATTTCATTGCTTTCTATGCCTGTATGGGATTCATCTAGGTCGTGGGGAGGGAATTCTCTTCAATTATCGTCCATTGTGGAGTGGAGTGCAACATTCTGCCTCTAACGGTCTTCCTCGCCATTTAACTGCCTTCAGAAGTGATTTTTCAGGCTATCAGTATCGACTGCGACTCTACTACGAGATGTCCCTCCTCTGGTTCCAAGTACCGCCGAGAAAACTGCGTGTTAGGATGTTGGCTCAACAACAGGGACCCAACTGATCGTTGTTAACATTTGAAATTAGTATCGGCTTAGTGTTTCTTATGTCCTGTACTGTGTAGTTTTTACATGGCGTTGTTCAAATCCTTGGGTTCATGTTGGTCCTTTTGGCGGTGGTGCGGTAGCCGATTCAGCCTAGATGATGATTGCTATCGTTCCTCTGGTAGAAACCGTGTATATCGTTGTTTGATGTCGTTGGGGAGTTTTGTGCACTTAGCAGATTTAGCGCGTTCAGGCATTGTGTTAGGGAGGTCTTTGATGTTTAGAAGCTACTCTATGAACAGAGTCACCAAAGAGATTGTTACAAGGGGATGACATAGTAATCAAATTTGTTTGCTGAGTAGATTTCGGCACTTCTGGCGTGGCGATCTGTGGTGACATTTGGCATAAGTCAGCGAGTCATCTACAAATAGACAACTTTTAACTGTGTTGGTTGATCTGCCTGGTAAATGATGAAGAGCCACGGTTCCAGCTTCTACCCTTGTGCACCTCCCGACTTGGTGCTCAGTTGATTTGCTGAACTCAATTTGAACGTAGAATCTTATGGAATGCAAACGTCGTCGGAATGTAATGCATTCACTTCTAAGCTAAAGGTCCATGGTTCGTCCTTGAACACAAGAACTTTTTCCATATTATGGAATGATTGGAGAGTTGACAGAGAAAAGAAAAGCTGTTGAACATCGTAGTCTGTTCCGAAACACACCCGAACTGCAGCGCCGTCTGTGAAAGAAGATTCATGCGACAGTTCTTTGAACAGGATTAAAACCAGCCGATTTACAAATGACAATCTCCAAGTATTCAAAAGCCTTAAAATCAGTTCCGATTCACACAAATAAACGATCACATTTCTTAGAAAGAAAGAAAGAAATGCGTCAAGACGTCACTGAGATCATTCCAAACAGCCGTCGAATGAGTCATTCATCAGTCATCAACAACAACAAGCTTCCTTTCAAGAGATCGCCATTAAGGAAGCTATCAACAATCAATTAGTTCAGTTCTGGGTGCTTGCACTTGTACAGGGACTCACTTTGTGCTGACATCTTGATGACAGGCAGCAACGTAAGTTGATTTGTGGATTTTTGATCTTGCCGACACATGGAAAGTGAAGGCATGCCTAATTGCACCACCGAGGGTGTACGCCTCAATTATTCATATGAGTTCACTGTAGCTGCGTTGCTCACTTCACGATCAAAGACCATCGTGACCGCTGTGACCCACATCGCCTCTATTGAATGATGCATTGTGCACGGCATATAATTGATAAGATTGTTAAAGTTGCCGCCTTCCTCTTTTCACGTGCAAGCTTCGTTAGCGCATGAAACTGATTGTAGTGATGGGAATAAAATGCAACTTTTGCTGACGAAACTGAAACAAAGATCAACATGGGTCTTTTGATTGATCGCCATTGCGCGTGATATAGTCCTATTGTGGAAGTGAAGCTCAAATTATATTTGGTTAGATCCAAACGACTTGGGCAATTAATATTGTTTTTTTTTTTGGTGAAAATATTCTTGGCTAATCACCAATTTTCTCCGGTTTCCAAATGCCAGGTTGAATAGAAATCGGCTGGTGTCTAGCGAGACTGTCTCCAATCAGCGGCAATCCACAGATCTTCACAATTCGTTGACAACGCAAGGAACATTAGTACTTCACGCTTCCAGTCAAGCACTTACCAAAGGGCGTTGCCACTGCCTGGTACTTAAACTGGAGCAGAGGAAGACAACATGAACATATGTCGCAAAGGTTGTAAAAGAAAAAAGAACTACAAGCCGGCGTGAAAGTTCTTCAGATCACCGATAAAGAAAAAAAAACCCTTTTCTCTGTTTTATGTTCCATTAAATGTTTTTCCCTTTTGTATAATTACTCTAGAGCTCTAGAGCTGGAAAAGTGAATTTCAACTTTCCGGGTGTTGCTAAGTTCTAGGCTGTTGTTGCCCTTTGTTTATGTGTCGTTAAAGTGACCGGATTTCTATTTGTTCATTTCAAAATATTTAACTGATGTTACCTACGGACGCACGATGGTCACTTTGTAAGTGACGAACAGACATGATTTGAAATGAGTGCGGGATGAGGCATTCAGTGGGAGTATCATGCAAGTGAGGCGGCAATAGCAGGTGCTAAAGGACCGTCTCACATGATCGCGATCAGAGAGGTTGTAAGGTTTATGGTCTAAAGCACACACGTGCCGAAGTGACAGTCACCACGTTTTTGTTCAGAATTAAAAACAAATTTGTTTCTTTGTTTCACTAAATGCAGTGTTATTAGTGTGAACGTTTGTACGGCATATTTTGATTTTTATTCAAAAAGAGCAACCCCTTGGCCGTCATGGAGTTGAATCCAGCTTTGGGTGATTCAATCCCCTTCATAAGTCATAGGTTCTTTGCTCCTGAGTCACTGACAATCGTTAGAGGGTCTTTAAAAACTACCCTAACTTCGCCGTTAGAACTTGGTCTAGAAGCTACATTACCGACAGAACTAAAACTAAACTCAACCCACAAGTCGAACAGACCTTGAGAATTTCTGAGTATACGACAAAGAAGTATATGAAATCTCTCAACAATATTCAGACCTCAAAAATGTATTTCACGCGGTTTGACAATTCAATTTCATCGCAATTCAAAACAGTGAATTCATAGCATATTCGCTATACAGGGTGACCAGAAAAGAACGACAAGGAAATTATGTTAATGTCTAACTGTTACTACCTCGGTCCAATACGTGCGCGTTATTCCGGTTGATTTCAAGCTCATTCAAAGTGGTTTTCTTTTTAGAGTAGACTAATGCTGGAAACAGATGTGCAGAATTTTTGCTGGCGGTACTGCATACATATCTGCACACGAAACACACGCGCAGGATTTAATGTCATTTCGGCATATCAGTTGCTGTCAAAATCAGAATAATTGTCACACAAAAATTTATTTGTGAGTACAAAATCTATTAATGGAGAAATACGACATATGGCAAAATTCAAATATAGTTCTTTTTTGCTGTGGTAGTTTGTTCTCTGCGCCGCGGAATTAGAAATAGAGACTGACTGCAGCGCTGCTCTGCATGCAGAATTTACGTGTGTTCAGCTACATACAATCTTGTGTATTCTAATTTCGCTGCATGAGAAATTCTGCACTTCTGTTCCAGCATAAAGCTCGACGTAGGGCCAGAGAAAATAAGAAAATAAAGCTCGACGTAGGTCTAGAGAAAATAAGAATATGGTGCTGTCATTTCACCACGGCCGGACCCACCATATGTGCAGGATGGGCAAATGCACAGGGCGCCACGCTCTTAGGGGCGCATTCTGAAGCGTATATAAAAGAAAAAAAAAACATCGGTATACTCTCATTCTTCAAATTTTAGTAAACACTTTCATCTTTTCACCTGTTCACACAAAAATCATTCACGCACAAGGACATAGTGCAGCCTGTGCAGCATCACTAGTCAAAAGATAGTACACTGAATTATCAATTCCTATGGAATCATTTGAGCGAAACGCGCAGAGTTTATTTTTGCACGTTTCGCTGAAATGAGTTTATGGGGACAGATGATTGACGCATTGAAAGTCTTCGCCTTGGTAAATCCGGAAATGATTTATGGTACAAACATTTAAGAAGAGGGCGCCAAACACAGACTCAATAGGCTCAAGACAGCCCTGCAAGTCGCCTAAAAGCGGCGGTTAATTGATGACCGTACGCATTGATGACCAGTCGCCAAATTTCTTTTTCACAACATCGAACGTTGCGTCACATGTATTTCATTTAGAGCCGTCTACTTGCAAACACAGCTCGGGTATCGATGCAGTTGAGCTCTAACCACAGAAATTGATTCAAGAGCATTGACGGCAACAGTGCCTCCTTTCTTATTTCGAAAGATATAAGGTCTGGCATCATCAGAACTTGCAGAAAACTGCACCAAACAGTAGATCTTTGTGAATGCATTGTTGCTTGGTCGAACACTTGTGGTTTGTGTTCGATCCAATAACCTCGAAATCCAATAACTATCGAAAATTTGTTAAAGGTGTTCCATAAATGAAAATTATTTTTTCGCCGAAATCCGAATCCCAGCCCAACATTCCACGCAGTCAATTAGTTATCCATGGCCCTCCAGATTCGATTCTTGCGTCAGCACACAATGTAGCCCCAACTCCAATTGCGAAATAAAACGGGTTGACTCTCTGGCTAGGCGCAGTTTAACTGATCGGAGACAAAACGACATTTCTGTGTCACCTACGATACTAGCCGCTACGGCGGAGGTTTTCTTATTCCACACTAATCTCTGCCTAGTTGGAGCCTTAAGGTTCAAAAGTGTGAATACACGCTCAAGCATTCAGCGGAGTCGGAATTTCGATTTTTAATGTCCGGCTTGATCAAATGACAGACCTTGCTGAATATTTTGACAGGCAGACACCATTGGACGTCAATTTGACAGCTGCTGAAACATAACGAATTTATAAAGTTCAGCCATGTGGATCGCAGATTTCAGCAGTGTTGATGTACTAAAAAAGATGAACCTTCACATAGTTTTACTTTCAATTGTTCAGGTCCAACCCATTGCATGATTGGCTCTGAGCCAATCCTTACACGTCAAGGTACTCGTTCTGATAACTTTCGCTTTTTTCGACAATTCTGTCAGCAATCCCGTTGGCTGTGCCACTGCATTATTTGTCAAATCTGATGTGGGAATGTCTAAAAGCTGGCATGTGTCTTATCTTTCTGGGCCCACTGCCAACTACCAAGCTGACTGCTGACAAATGTCTGTCTGAGATTTGTGTGAATCTCACAACTTCTGCGAAGAGCCTCACATACTCTCGCCGAGACACTGTCAGACTTATGTACGGTTGTTATGAACTTCAAGAATCCGAAACTTCTCTGATATGAAACACGATTCCATTTAAAGAAGAATCTATTTATGGTTCGGTCCACATGGCCGAGTGCGGGTCATACACAAGTACATTCACAAACGACTTCGCGTCTGTGACCCACCACCACCATAACCTAGACTGCACGGAGTAAGACGAGAATTTCGGGCAAGCAACGCGCGCCACGCCGCGAATACAAACAAACAGATCGAGCGCCCAACAAACATATCTCGTTCAAAGGAAGCCATTTGCAGTCGCAATTGCAGAACCCCACGACCACATCACACACAGATGCTATTTTCAAAACTATCCGTGCCCCATCAATTCGGATTGTGGTTGATGGGACGCGGGCCGTGTGCGGCGTGGAGACACTCCCGCGCAATAGAGACCGTCACCGCCAACCATCATGGGGACAAATTATTAGAGCAGGCTCAGGGAGAAGCGTGCGCTCATACCATCGGTATTTAATTAAATAATTAAACTTTCCGCCATGACATTTGTCCTACAGAGTGAGAGTCTTCGTCGTTGTTTGGCATGTGGCATGGGTGTGGGTATGATGAGGAGAGGATCCGGGCTCGACTGGCTGCAGACAAAAGACACTTTTGTGTGTCACAGTCAATTGTTTTGTTCCCTTTGATTGGACATAATTTAGCGGCAAATTCCCTGTCTACGCGCGTTCAATTTAAGCCAGCCACGGTTCAATGACCCAGGTGAACGGTTCCATTGCCTTCCTCGTAGTCTCCTTCCACATTGCCAACACTGCCGCTCCACCGGGATGAGTGTATTTTTGGAGCGAAGGAGGCATTGCAGGGTGTCCAGTTCATTGTGTCGCCGACGCCTCGCCCAGAAATGTCATTAAACACCGATGAAATATATTCAATCATTTGCCGTCACTGGCCGTCTCTGGCCATGCTGCAAATATTCGCAGTTGGCCTGCGGATACTTTTGACGTCACTCTAGTCGGTGGTGGTGGTGGTGAGCAGGCACAACAACCATGTGTCTACCGAAAGATTTGTTTGCTTCCTGAATCAGATGGGAGATGGCGTCTATTTTTAGGATGTTTTTTTTTTCCAGAGTACACCGACTAAGGCGCGGGTCGAATGTTTTTCGCGAATAAAAATTAAAACAAATAAATATCGGGAGAAGATGTAAAATTGAATGTTTTGTTAAATATAATTTAATTTGTACCTCCGCACGACGCGCCCGCGCCGCACCGTGCCTTGATGGACGAGAGAGATCTTTTGATTTTTCGCATTTTGCAGAGGTGAACTGCACTGGCACAGTGCCAAGTTGAAAATGCAATGTTCTCGCGAAAAGACGCAAATTGCTTTCGAGAATTGGTGGTCTTCTACTCTCCTAGGTGGGATGGCTTCTTGTCGACAACGACGACGACGAAGACGGCACCCGGGCCGGGACGGCATTCAAATTGCGCTCTATGGAATTCAAATTCGAAATTCGCATCTATTTCGATTTCGTTTAGCGTATTTTTCATTGGTTTTCGGTTTATTTAGACGGATTTAATGGTATGCCATGAATTGGTTTGCTGAAAACCCGCTAACAATTTGCGAGCTTATAATGAATGCTTTACTGAAATTTGAAAATGATTTTGAAAACTTTTCGTTTTTGTTTTGGAAAAGTGTCTTAAAATCGATTTTGGAATAAGTCAAACAAATGTGTGCATACGACCCGTGGGACTTGGCATAAACATGCACGTCACTTGGACGGACATAGTTTTATTCACGAAAGACTCGCTGACGTAACTAGTAAAGATACATTTTATGGTCAATGAAAAGATGGCTTCATTTGACTTTTTGAGAAGAGGATTGCTGAAGGGTGGCTGCATGTATAGGGGTTCTTTTATGTGCTGCATGCTCTTGGCTCTTGTTTGACGGAGAGTCTTTAGGAATCTTCATTTTATGAATTCACGGGCGAGGGAATAAGCAATACTCAGTTTCAGCTTTTTGATAATTGACAAGTTGTTTTCGCGGTTGTAATTTAGATTGTTCCCTGTCATTTTTTGTGAAACTACACGTGAATTGTCAAATCTAGGGCCGCAAAAGCTCAGTATTTTGCAGTTGAAGAAGTTCAAATGGACACGGACTACGATTCCAAGGTCGAATCTGATGGCGTGCATGAAGACGAGCTATGTCAGCCGGTCATGCCTAGTTTTGATACGCTTCCCAAGCTCGTCATGTTGGGCATGGACAATTTTCGCTTGCCCATTAAGGCCAGAAATGAACTCACCGAGATCTTCAACGCTCTCTTCGTCAACAATCACCACCAGATTTGAAAACCAAATAAAACCGTATTAACTTTGGTTTCACTGGGATTCGAACCAGGGACCCCAAAAACCAAGGTCAGGCACTTAATCAAATGCGCGATCCAGTCGTCGCTGCGTGAACCAAGCTGACTTTATATAAGACACTGATCATCCCAGGAGTGCAGTACGGCGCGGAGGCATGGGCAATCTCAAAAGCGGATCAAGAAGTCTTTGGTTTCGGAGAGTCTTCGGCTTCGAACTTGTGAGACGACGCATCTAAGGTTGCGCACACAGGTGGAGAACGACTAAAACCAACTTGGAGTGCGACACTAGAGGCAGAGGGGCTAGGTGAAGAGGCTTGTTGGTGAAGGCTCAGGTCCAGAAGTAGCAGTAAGCATATCCCTGTGACGTAAAACAATCCGACTGTGGTCTGAACATGCCATCGTTCACTCAACCATCAGCTCAAACGAATTCCTTCCAATGACATCGATCGCCTTCTACCTCAAGCCATCTCCGAGGAGAAATTCTTCTTCTCACCAGCATTCCTTCCAGATCGGATTGGATGTTTGATCATCCGACGCTGGCCGATCCCCTGCGAATAAACTGGTACACGAAAACGGACCAAGGAATAGGTCTGGATAGATTGCTCTCTTCTTGAATGTCCCAAACCACGACTGTAACATTCTGAGGCGGAAACAACTGCGATGAAAGATGCACTGTACTGGCTCAAGAACAATGTAATATCCAAAAGGGATACCGCCATCTATAATCTAGACCATATGGGACCACAATAGGTCTGTTTTACATACAGGTCGCAATTAAGGCCATGGACAATGCCATGTTCAACTCAAAAAGGCCATGGACAATGCCATGTTCAACTCAAAAACATGCCTTAGTGCAGGCGGATAATTTTTCATGGCGGTGGCGGATCATTTTTCATCACCTCATGTGGGTGCCGGGACACTGTGACATACAAGGCAATTGCAAGGCCGACGAACTCGCAAGGTGTATTACCAACTCCTCTCTAACACCAGGATGAGATCCGCTGTCTATGATGATTGCTACAGGCTTCCATCTGCTGACTCACAATTAGTACAAGCAACCACAAGTGACTAGAAGGCACCATCGCCTTCAAAACAAATATGGCCAACACTAAAACTTTAACGAGCACTCTGTGTAATTCTGTGGCTCGTACTCAGTAAACTTACATGTCGCTCATCATAACCGGACACATAACCGATCCAATTCGCATACACGCCCGCATGATGGGTGTCCCACACTATTCTGGGCTCTGGTAAGCAGAGGGTAATCACATCTAGGGGCCCACTATTCCCACAATCTCAGCGAACTAAACGGTGGCTTTATTAGTCAGCTAAGCCGCTTTGTCACAAGCACCAACCAGTTGGAACTGGTTCAATCCGCGCGGTACCACAATGGGCCAACTTTGGCCTAAGCGTGACTGCCTTCTGCAGTCAGCCACTCCTACCTAATCTATTGAATTGAAGTGACTATGACAACCACGTAGCACAGGGACCACGACAGGTCCGTTGTGCTCCCGTTCTTTATCTAGGACTTCCGAGCTACCTTGAGCAATTGTATGATCTCTCCAGATGGTATGTCATGATGGCCTGTTCATGTGAACGTGGTTCTGTTCGTTAATTTATATCTGCCTGATGGCAGATTACGACAGTTGACGAGTTGGTCTTACATGCTTTATTTTGATTGACTACAATTTTCGGAGCTGCTGTTTCCGATTTAACCAGAAAGTAAGTTAGTGCGCCACATAGTGTCCTTAGGCCAGACATGTTCATGTGTAAAACTTCCTTGGTCCTCCTGTGATGTGTTCAGAATTGGATTCGGCAGTTATTTGACCAGTTGTTTAACCCCCTAGCGCCTACCACTGCCTCTAGGCGGGCTGTACAAGTGTTAATAGGTACTTTTAAAGCTTTTAGACTTGAAAAGACCTAGCTGTAGTTTTCAACAATGCATTTTCTTTTGCATTTTATTTCATGGCTGCAATGCATTTTGTCTCCTAGCTAGTTCCTAGTGTCAAATGTAATTGGAAACGCCCAATAAAAGAAATGGCAGCCACTTTTTTGCTTGGAAGTCCGCTTTTCACTGCTCTCGTGCTTTTCATATCCTAGCACCCATGTCAGTTTTGAGCAGTTTTTCTTTCCCAGTGTGTTGTGTGTTTTGTGGCCTTCTCAGAACTTCCTGAGGGTATCGATTTCTATTCCTGATGCAATGTGCTGCTGCCTTACTAACCAACCTTTGCTCAGCATTGTGTTCAAATCAACAGAAATAATTCCAGTATCGTCAGAAATAAACACGTTCAACAGCTTTGCAAATATGATCAACATTTGAAACTGAATTCGAAGTTAATTTAATCCATCTGTACAGACAGTTCACAGACCTGTAATGGAACCTGCTTTCAGTTACCGCACAACTTTCAGCTCGAATTGTGTCTCATTTGAACAACACATAAAAAAATTATGTCACATTTCGCATAACAGCTGATTCGCTATCAGGACTAATTTCATTACGCCAAGTCTGTCTAATCGACTGCAGTTCGCATGCGATGATTTTCCCATGTGGAATCACACCACTCATCCAGGCATAAGCGACTAATTACAAGAAAGTTACACGGATGTCTATCTTTTGCACTCAAATCCATTTTTGTAAGACAAAGCTCGCCCCGCTTACATGTGTAATTAAGATATAATCCACGCAAGGAAAGCAAATTAATTCTCTGGAAAACATAACGTGGAATTATAAAACGTACTTAATACCGTCATTATTACAACAGCCACCACCATTCATTTGCTAACAATCTGGTTTGTTGGTTTTGTCTTTTCCAAGCCGCCAGAGAAGGTGTAGACCGGGATTTTTTTTGTTTGGTTTCCTTTTGACTTCTTATCTTGTGTACCTTCACAAGTGATACGTATTAAGGAAGGGAAAAGAAAAATTATAACAATTTTGATGAAATGTTCTCCTCAAACATGACAACAGTAAATCCCCACAAGGTGGCACAAAACAACCCAAGACGTAGACGGCGGACGGTAATCGGATTGGCGAATACAGTTGCCCAGCCAATTAACTTTTAGAACCGAAAATGTGTAATTCCGTAATGTTAATGCTGCCAACGATGATGTACGAACATATCTGTCAAATGACATTTAATCTCTCAGAGCTGATTTATGAGACGGTTTTGTTTGTTTTTTTTTTTTTTTTTTTTCTTGCCCCCATCAGATTTTTTCTGTAAATTTAGCGGTCGCTTTATGGCCTTAGCTTACGTGTTGGGAACAAAATGAGGATTACTGATGAACGATACCGCGGGAATGTCCCAGTTATTTAATTTTTAAAGACGTGTCATGAATAGGGATTGTCAATTATGACAACTCAATTGACACAATGACTACTTGTGACGGCTGATTCAAGACGTTGTGTGTCATAAAACCCAACCTTCGTTCTTTTGAACATTTATTTCACATCACTTGTACAACTAGTGGTACACTGAGGGGAGGGCATGCCAATCTAATCGTTTCTCTTCCCGGTTATATTTACGAGTATGTCATTCGCACTGAGTAGCAGAATCCGGATTATTCAGAGGTCCTTGTGGTTCTCAATGAAAAGTGTCTGGCGTTTTTCCTAAGGGCAAGTGAGCAGTCAAGAAAATTTGAAATTTCCAATCAAGTACATCTCCTTCAGTGGTGTACAGTGCCGTTCGTCCAACAGCTCATCTGTCAGCAAAAAGAATCTAAACTCGATCCTTTTTAGATGATGCGAGATTTTTCAGATAAACGAACAACAAAGTACAAGACGACTGCAAGCACATATGGGAAATTCAGAGGCCAGCATTCAACTGAGCACACATAGGCTGGTTTGAACTTAAAATTGCCCTAGTGTAGGGTTGCCATGGCTGCCTCAGGTAGCCTAGGACAAAGTGTTTTAAAATCCCGGACTTCGGAGGACATCATCTACCTGAAAAAGAGGAAAAAATGAAAGTAAAAACTAGCTCCATGAACTCCAACTAAAAAGCAGTTTGGAGTCAAAATGTGGTCTGTTTCATTTTATGTTCTCCATGAGATTTGTATTGGTTCTGTTTTCTTTTCTACTCAGAGTTCGATGATTAGTTTTATTTTCAAAATTACAATTACATGTTACAGTAAACAATAAGACACTTTCTTAAAGCGTTGCAGGACTTTGCGCGCCGATAAATGATGGCGGGAATGATGAGGGTTGATTTCCTGGGGATTTCTGAACTCATTCTTGCTGGAATGGTGAGAAAATGACAGTGTGTAGCTTGGAATGAGAAATGACAATAGAAATTATGACGGGAATGATGAGGGTTAATTTCCCTTGCTGGAATGGCGCTAAAATTACAGTGCATAGCTTGGGATGAGGAATGACAGTAGAAATGATGGCAGGAATGATGAGGATTTTTTTCCGGGAATTTCTGAATTCATTCTTGCTGGAATGGTGAAAAATGACAGTTTGTAGCTTGGAATGAAGAATGACAAGAAAAGTGATGGCGGGAATGATTAGGCTTTATTTTCCGGGGATTTCGCTGGAATGACGGATGACGGATACACTCATTGAACTGTTATACAAGAATCTTTAATTGGTGCCTGGGAATATCCGTAACAAATACATGACTGCTTTATTTTAAATTTGCTATATCCAATCAATCTACGTCTTCTGAAGTTTCTGTCCAAAACCGTCCGACGCAGACAAGGTTTACCCGACGTCTTCGATTTGCAGCTCTCCGTCAAAAAATGCGTCTTTGCAGATAACAAAAGTACACATTACAAGCGAGCTCCAAAAACAAAGCGGTACGATGGAATGGACCATTGTCTATGGCAACTAATGTTTATTGTTTGTTCACTGAAAGATGAATTTATCTCCCTTTGGTATTCCAAATTTACAGATGTGACATGAAAGACATATTAATTTCTCACATGAACGAATGGTCATTCATCTCGTCTCCACTGCTCTACAACAAAATGCCTGAAATCGTGCCCACCTAAAATCATTTCCCAAAATCTGCTGCGCCTCTATTTGTATCATTTTAACCCCCACAGTCGATGAGAGTTTCTTGCGCCTTCAAGGAGATTATCCAAAGCGATATTAAATTGTGTGGGAGATAAGGCACCCACCCTGCCAACACTTTGTTTTCTTATTTATTAATTCAATTAAAAGTAAATAAATTACTAAACTGACTTAATTAACTGGAGCTCAGTTCCTTCGAGAAATTTCTCAGGCACCGGGTCATTGAGCTAAAGATTGCTCTTTAACGAACTTTAATACCTCTCTGCTCCGCGTCTTCTTTCACACACATTTTATCAGGGAAGTTATCTTAGGCAACTTTCCCGTCATCGCTATGCCGAGAATTTCCATGTCCAAAAATTAGAGCATCAAGATTGTCATAAGCCTCTGATTTATTTCAAACTGAGAATTCATTGGGATCAGTTGTGCACTTAAATTCAAATCATAAACGCCTTCATCGGGAGAGTTTATCAACTGATCAAGATGAACTACAAACAGAAACAAATGAACGCATGTAAGAGAAAGTCATATCTCTTTCACTTGTGGCCCTTTAGATCAGGCCGAAGCAAAAGCACTAAATTAGTGAAGTCTCTCCCACAAACGCAATCGCAGACAAGTTGCTTCCAGCACTGGCCCTCCTGACTTGTGCGCACCATCTGCGATCAAAGCGAAGACCTCATCAGCGGAGATGTCATCTAATGAAATACCACTGTAACACGACCCGCCTCCACCATGGAGGGTCGTTAATGTTCGGTTCGGATATTCCCCAACGGCGACGTAAATCAAATTAGAAACGCATAAATTTGACGACAGGAGTCATCAAACCAATAAATCATTGATGATTTCATTTGCACTCCGATCGCCTCTGTTTGGAATTCATTCCAAGCGATTTTTACGACCGATTATGATCGTGTCTTCATTTGGCGATCGAACTAAAAACAATGTTCTGCAAATGAGTCACCAGCCCAGCCAGCATGACGATTGTTTTAGATTTCGTTCCCACTTCCGAGGCCGTCGTCTTCCCAAAAACACCCTCAAACGAGGAGATTAATATTCAAGACATAATTCGCTGTCGTTTTGACAAAAAATCTAATTAAGACACTAATGAAGTTCTTCAGGGTCTCTGAAGATTACTGCTCGCCTCGAGCGAACACCGATCGGGAAGCGCACATGTGCCCAAGTCTGAGGTTGTGTCTTATACTATGTCTTTGTTAAGTTGCGAACACAGTCTGCGAAGAACAGAAACAATTTTTATGAGAGGCAGAAATTAAAAGTCCACCACGTCTCCCATGAAATAATCATAAGCGCCGTGAAGCATTAAAAAAATACACAGAAACAGGATCATTAAGCTGTGTGCTTTTTTGTTTCTTCGTGTTTTTTTTTTTTTTTTTTGTTAATTTTGAAAGCAAAACCACGCAAACGAACTGCTTGCGAATAATTTCGAACACAAATCTGAGAATCAGAAAGACGCACGAGGCTTGACGGCGCGACGCAATGAAATATGATGCGGCCCCTGTCGTCGTCGGCTAACCAGAAGATAAGTTTGAAGAAATATCAGATTTTAGGGCGACCGCGTCGGCTCCAAAAGTTAATTATTTCTAACACTTTCTCGCGAATAAGTGTGAGTGTACACAGAGAACAAAGTCCCACAGTCGCTGTGATTTATGAAACGCCAAGAGACCGAGGAGACACCGCGATGATGTAAGGAGATTGCTTCTTGGTAAAGCTTAACCTCATCTGGAACACGTACTGATTTGAGAATTAGATGTGTGATTTTTTTTTGTTTGGTTTGTGCTTGACAAGAAACAAGAGAGCTCACAGACCGTCACTCTCATTAGCTCTCTCATTAGTGCTTTAATAAAGATGTCACTCAAAGAATCATTTTTTCAAATTTAGCCACAAGAGCAGCAGTGGAATTTGTGTTATTGTTTTAACTGCGAACGGGAGCGTCTGCACCGTTAATCTGTTGGTGTTGCTGTTCCTGATGTAATCACGGCGGTATGCATTTAATTACCAAAGAATGCATGAACAAACAGAACAGGCAATTGCGGTATGATAACAATGGAAAGTAGGCCGCAGATTTGTGTGGTTGAGTGGCTGTGTACGAATTTAGGTTCTTTCAAGTGATGCCTAATGATGTGCCTATGAGAAGGCCTTGGGTTGAGCTTCGTGCACATAATGGCAGCTGGCCGGAGTGACAGTTGAGGTATCAGTTAGTGTGGCTATGGGTGCGTGAATTGGAAGTGAAATAATTGGCGTTCGCAATCGCCAGTTGAAAAGTTCAGAGTACATGTACACATTTATGGAGAGCATGCAACGCGTGATGTTGGCTAATCTCAATCAGAAGCATGGCTTAATTTTGCGGTTTGGTCGCCACTGTCTCGCCAACAAACATGAATGTCTTTTACATTTTGTTGGCCACCGTAGAGCAGAGGGTAGATGTGTCGACTCCTATTCCGAACCTTCTGGGGTTAAGACCTGTTTTCCCGAGCCCCTGTACTTGGAAGTATTTTCGATAAGTGCACCCGATTGGTATAGATTGTCGATATCGGTAAGGTGTCAAAAACACAGAGCTCTCTATTATTGATGCAGCTATCGTGACAGGGCGCGACTTTCTACATTGTAGCATTGTATAAAGTGTTCACTGAATACATTGTTCGCAACTTTAAAACAACTGCGTTTACCACTCAAACTAGGGTCGTTCATTATACATCGATGTCTGATGCATCGGATACATTCGATGTTTAACGATGTATCGATGTATGTATTTTATTCGATGCATCGAATGAAAGTGCGCACTATACACGGGTGAATGTCAACTTTAATATTTTCGGCAACATATGCAACAACAGACACGGACAGTAACACAAAAAAACAGACTTAGCGAAAAAGATGCCGTTGTGGCACCATCATCCCCTTATGACACTTTTTCATCGAAATGACATTGTTGCACTATCGGCACACTTATCAACGTATAACAAACAATTGCTTAAATCTTTCTTCCGAAAGAGTTGAACGCTCGCTGAAGCCGTTGCTCAAGATACGCCCCTACAACACGGCTTAGTTTTGAATTACAAAAAGCTCGTAGAAAGAAGCATTTTCATCGAGTAAAGCTCATTATTCTAATGGGTTATGGCTCATTGGGTGCTCACATATAATGAAACTTCTCTAAAGCGAATAGCAGCGGGATCATCGTAACTGTCCGTCGTTAGGGGTGTCTGTTCTAAAGGGGTTGAAATAAACGAATGATAATATTCGACCACAAAGGTTTGTCCGTAAAGAGAGGTGTCGCTTATAGAGGCATGTCCTTTAAGAGACGTTTCACTGTATTTTCTTAAGAAAGGCATCTCGCATACCAGTCTAGTGCAACGCTTCCGCAGATGTTGTATTCTGGTACAATGGTAGGCCAAAAAACGCTGAACAAAGTGGTGTTTCCATTTTGGGAGCGTTGTGGAGGTTGTGCTAGTTTAATACGTTCATGGTAGTGTGCGACTCTGATACATGATATAAGTAGTATATGCAGAGATTGCGTCAAGAGCAGCAAGTCGTTTTAGACCGTCTCCGCACTTTACCATGTGCATAGGATTGTCCAATAATTCAGGATATTTATTGGTAGCTGTGGAAAAACCAAAGTCTTTGTTTCGCCGTCTCGGGTAATCAAGGGTATGTGGATTTTGTGGTACAAGCCTTTTATTGACAATGACTTCAACATTTGCGAGCACTTGCACAGATTTGGGAGGGATCGTGCCTCTAGTGGTGGCATTTGAGTTAAGGACGATCATCTTGAAAATGGCGATGGAATACCGTGCGCTCTCTTGTGTAAATTGTTTTTTGACATTTTGACAAGTTGATTAAAATACACGAAATAATATTTTTTGGTATACAGTAAAACTTCTTTTTACGGACACCCCTCTATATCGGACACCTCTCTTTACGGACAATACATCATGGTCCCGGCAGGAAGATATTCGTGTATTTCAAACCCCTTTTTTTCCTATTTCCTTTTTCCTATTCAAAGGGAATCCCTACATAGCGGACAATCATAATGGTCCCGCTGCTGTCCGCTATAAAGAAGTCTCACCATATTTCCGATTCCTGTGGTGACACTTTAAAAAATATTTTTGTAACATATTAATAGCAATAAACGCATGTAGTGCTAGGTCTGAGTCAAGATATACTTCTTCTCATTTTAGTTGCCGGTTGCGTCTGGCATAGGCTGCTCTTACAAGGGGGATTTTTCAATCTCGCCGATAGATATTTTTTTTCCCACTTTCCCACCCTTTCTCACACAAGTATAGAATACTTCCAATACCCAACATTGAGAATCATGTCTCAACTACCTTGCTTACAACATTGAACACGAATTTAGCGCGTGTAAAATCGGCTTTGTTTGTGCTTTTCAACTACGTCTCTAATTCAAACTAATCCCACAATCACAATAATAATAATATGGGTGGCGCCACAGCCCGTAGAGGGACAGGGCCTAGCTTCTCAGCAACCATTCGTGTGGTGCGTGCTTTTTTCTCCCACAAGTGGAAGCAGTCTCATTGACTAGAGAGAGGAGGAAACCGGGAATCGAACCTGGCTCAAGTTCGTACGGCTTGACGCACCAAATCACAATAATCGTCAGGGTCAAAAAGGCATAGCTTTACATTGCTTGCATTCAGTCATCGCTAAAGAAAAACATGAAGCGCATCTCAAACCATAGAGTCTTTGGAATAATCTTCACATTGCATGCTCGTAAACACAAGTAAAAGATTTCTGTAGTCACCTATTTACAGTGAGTCATGATTTCTCTGCCGAAATTACGCTGTGATTTAAAATGAAAACATTTTGACGACATCATGAAGTATGAAGTATGATAGAGATGCCCAACTTATACCCCCCCCCCCCTCTCTCTCTCTCTCTCTCTCTCTCTCTCTCTCTTGCCCCTTAACATTTTCGACCACCAATTTTTATATCATTTTCTAAAGCCATATTGACCAATCCGAGATATTTCGTGAATACCTGTCAAAGAGCTTCTGAAATTCGTCGACGGACTAATGGTCAATCAGCTGTGAAGTTGGGCATCTCTATAATACCTCATTCCTGCTTTAGAATTGGGTCAGATTTTTTTTCACATTTTTGCTTTTCTTCACACTTCATAAATGTTTATCAGTTTCCAGTATCCAGCGCCGCATTGACATGCACTGTTGATTGATGTAATCCGCTTCCCATACACCAAACAAACAGTCTGTCACTAAAAATAAACACCACCAGACCCCCCCCCCCCCCCCCGGTGCCGAGCTACTTCGAACACGTTCGAGAATCCACCACCTCGTCAGAATTGCAAATGTTGTAACGCATTCGCCTCTAATCACAACTCCATGTCCCCTTATCATGCAAATAATTCAAATCAGCACGTTAACCCTGTTTCGGTTCTGATTACTCAAAGTCTGGATGTTGTCACGACAGCAAGTGAACAGAGTGTCTGCAGTTAAGCCCCGTTCGCAGGAGATTCCTCCTTTATCTCGAAAATGACAGACAGACGACATCGCAAAAAGAACAGAAGGAAACAAACAGAAATTCACTTTACTACAACAACACATCTGTCATCTCTTGACGTGTTTGCGCAAAAGTCTGGCATGGAGGTCCCAGAGAGTAGATAGAGGCAAACTAAAAAAATATGTGTATGCATGAGATCGTCCTTCTCTCTTGTGCTATGGCATCGCTCATGGCTGCGTTAGTTTCCTTTGTTCAGCCGTTACTTGGTAACGTCAGAATTAAAATTAAACTTTCACGTAATTTGTACAAATATTGATTTTGAACAGACGAGGTTGGAGGGTTGAAGACAATATGCGACGCTATAACGCCTTCGTGCTGAGTGGGGTCTTCGTGCGAACTTCGCTTTACATGTGTGTGCGGGTGGGTCGGCGTCCGGCGGCGGCGTCCCCTTATCTTAGAGCGTTTCTCCAAGAGAGTGAAACTTAATTAGGTTGAGAATTTCAAAAGATAGATACACCAAGGGATGGATGTGCGATGTTGCGAAGAGGAAGTGGTTAAGCTTGTGCGTGTCGGTGTTTGTGCCCCTGCAGGTTGTGCAAGTGCGATTCGAAAGTGCGGAACACATGAATTGCTAGGAAACGAAACGGGGATGTTATTGCCTAACCTAGTCTTGCATAAGGTATCTAAAGGCAGAAGCCCTGTCGGGCATTAGAAATTGTAAACAGTGTTGCAATCGTTGGGTGTGGGGTGTGAGGTTTTTCGTCAAGCGGTTTTAGTTCACCGCATATTCAATAGGGCCAGATGGTGGGCCAGGGAGTCGTTGACATATGTCAGATGAAATATGAAGGTGCACAGTGGAGGGGAACGGCACGGAGTAGAAATAGTTTACAAAACTCTCTGGCAGTATTTTGACTTGTTTTATCGATTTGCATTGACTTCAAGGTCGTCCAACTGACAGCTGCATGCACTGCTTCAGTGAATGTACTTGTTTGTTGCAAATGAAATGAAGGTAAACAAGATAAGAGACAAACTCAACTATAATGTGTAAAGTCAAACAAGTCCCTCTAGAGGCAACGTGAAGTGATGTCACTTCACCTCGCGAGCGCCTTAGGTTGATGCAAAGAGTGCAATCAGTCGCATTGGACGCATAGTCGTATTATAATTGCGCGTGAAATATATTTTGTAATATAACGTGGATGAGCGACGTTCTGTAAATGATAATTCCGCAAGACATAGAGGGATTAAATGGTACACAAAATGAAGACTCACACGTTGTTTGCATGCATGTTTTAATGCAATAGACAGGCAATGGTGTAAACGGATTGAATTATTTGCTTTGCAAAACGAGCAACCAACCAACCATGTTCCAAAGGTTCCGTCGGTCTATTTGATTCCATTCTGGATGGTGAACCTTGGTATGTGTGCTTTCCAACAACGAAACCAGAGTCAAAATGGCTCGTCACGTAATTTACTTCTAAACAGCAACATTTTCTCTATGTATTCACAATTGAACAGTTATTGAAATAAAGGTTATCATCCAATTAGCGGTTCGGCTTTGACATCCCTGTTTCAATCACAAACATAATGTCAACCCAGCTGTCGTTCATCGCAGGTAATGTGTGTTCTCCTCGATAGGTTTTAATATAATGAATGCGCTAAGACATGGGCTGATCTTAATCATAACTTATGTGCAACCACACATCATCATATCCTCTCACATCATTATCCTCTTCTGGCCCGAAAGATCCACTATAGGGGCCGGGGGGACAAGGCATGAAGGATAATTCTCCAGGGCACTTGATGTCCCGCCATCGACTCCAACTCGACAGGACTTGTACCCAAGTGGGACTTGATTTAACCACCTTGTCCTGGATTTTCCACCAAGCGGTTGCCTATCTGATGGAATGGCATTCAAGACACGACTCGGAAGCCATGGTGATGTGGACATTCGGACCACTTGACCAGCGCAGCCGTTCGAAGAGCCAGCTGCTGATCATTCAGTTCCTCGCGCACTGACGTGTTTCTCACCCAACAGCACGAAGAAATCGAATTTATTCCCTCCGTGATCAACCAAATATCATGAACGTAGGTGAGGGTTGGAATAGAAACTCACACCAAGCTCGACCTTCCTGATCACAGATCTTCCAAGCTAGACCTACAGGAAAAAGCTCAGCTTCACTCCTCCCATCATTCGTAAAAAAGACCCCGAGGTAGTTAAACTTCTCCACCTGCTTCCAACATTTGGAGTGCATTAAACAGGCATTCTGGAAATGACGACAGCCTCTGATTTTTCCACGTTAACCTTCATCCCAGCATCAGCACATAAGGCCACAAACCTATCGAGTGCGCGCTGGAGTGATGTGACACTCTAAGTCATCTGCAAAAATGACACGATGTACCCTCAACTCTCCAAATGCGAAACAGTCCTCGACTGCACTGCAAAATCCAGTCCATAGACATACATAATGAAAAGGAGAGGTGAAAACACATACCCTTACCGAAGTCCAAAGCTCACGGTGAAAGGCGTTGATTTAGCACCGTCAACCCGAACAGATCTGACACAGTCTGAGCATAGAGATGAAATGTGTACAAGGCATATTCCTGCGGCACGCTCCGGAGTTGATCTCGATGAAGTTGATCGCACGCCTTTTCCAAATCTGCAAAACAGCATAGATCGGCTTGTCATACTCCCAAATCTTTTTGAGTACCATTCTTAAGGTCAAGAGCTGGGCGGTTGTACTTCTGCCGGGGCGAATGCCGCACCCATCCTGGACTCATCCTCCGACGTCTAGACTTTTCCGGAGAGACTTTAAACAGATATGCCCCTGAAGATGGAGCCAACCACCAGTTTGTCTGACGCCATGTCCACGCGAGCTTAATGACACGAGCGAGCCATAAAACTCCATCTTTGTCAACTTTCTTAAACATTCCTTGGCAACTCTTAGCGATTCAATCGCCTCTCACCGTTGGACTATTCCCCGCCCCATTCAAGACTACAGTTCTGCCATCCTCAGTACCCTGTTCGGGATTGAGAGGCTCCGACAAGTGATGCGCAAAATGTCCTCATAATTTGAAAGCAACTCACCACCTTTGGACTCCACTCCGTCGAAACAAATTCCCTTCCTCTAAGTCGGCGAATGGTTTGCCTGAGCACCTTTTTCCTAGATCTATGGTTACTCGCCAAAATCCTTCCAGGACTGCTCTTTAGCTGCTTTACATGTTCTTCGCGCTTCAGCGTACTGATCATGAGAAGCAGAGTCCTCCAAGAGAATCCTGTCTCAGTGGGTCTTCTTCCTCTCTCTGATGGCTTCCTGGACTCCAGTGGCTTTACTTACTACTAAAAACCAGCCACATCACTCCACATAATATATATATATAATATAAATATAAGCATATATAAACATATGCTTCAACATTAAAGGCCTTCACGTCCATAGTCATTAAATCTTCTTATCTTTTTTTTTTTTTTTCTATTTTTTTTTTTTTCTCTTGTTGCAGTGCATTACAGACTTACGACCCCATCAACCCCATTCTACTGCAACAGATCTCACATCCGCACACTGCCAAGAAAGGAACACTCCCCCAGCACCCAGCCCATCGTCCCCATTAAATGCAACTTGGCCTAAAATAAAGAGGCACCCGGTACAAACAAAAACAACAATAAAACCGACTGGGGGTTGAAATACATTTTTATGACCTTCACGCTGTTCCGACTGCAAGGGCAACGTATCAATCAGCTTTGATTTTAAACAACGCACAAAGTTCCCTAAAAACAATCTCAAACCCTAGATCATATTTTATGTCCAGCACCATCAACTGATCAAAGTTCGAGATGATCAAAGAAAACTTCATTTCGCTGCCCTCTCTTTTCAAAGATCAACCGACCCAAATCAGAGAACCTCCCCCTGCAGAAGTTCATCAAGTAGTAACCGATCGCCATTAGGCAACTGGGAAACCAAATGAGGGTCCATCAGTTCATATTCAATTTCAGTACGGAAAAAAGTTCAACTCGATATCAAACAAAGGGGTCTGGTCGGGTGCAAGCAAAGAAAAACAAAAATTAACTAGTCCATGGGGGAAGTCGCAGTGTTTGCTTGAATCACCGAAGGCAGCTGAACGTCACCATAAATCACCGCGTGTTGTGGCCACAATACAGTGTGGGGAGACCAGATTTATGAGATACATTCAGCCAGCAAACAGCCGTCGAAAGTACTTAGCGTCGAAGCCAAAGATCTCCGTCACACACACCTAGGCAAGGAATGTTCGGTTTTTAATGCACAGGGTGGGTCGGGAATTTAGGACGAATATTTGTTTAGTTCTTGTTGTTGATGTTTTATTTTTTACTTTAAATTGTGCGGTTGAGCACGATTTAGCAGTTGCGATTCAGGGGAAACGGGAACAAGGTCACATGGTCCGAATGGAAATGTTTTTTGAATGTGCACTAAATTGTTGTGTGCGACTCGGGGCAGGAATGCTTCCAAAGAGAAAGGAATGAAAGTTGTCGACCGCGGCACATTCAAGTCAGTCAATTATTTAAAGTCTGTCAGCAATTGGTGGGTGTAGCGGGAGTGGCCAGGTTCTCAATTCACAAATCTAAAGCACGTTTCAGTTGACGCTGAAACCTTTCACATGACGCTGAACAAACGTGTAATGAATCATTTCAAAGCTGGAACATAAGTTAGGGCAAAGACAATTAACTGAATCGAAGTTTGGTGCGGAAATCCTTGCAACATGGTTTGATAGGATTTGGGGAGTAGATAAAGCTAGCCAAGAATTGATCACTCAGTCGACTCAGTCGGGGTCGTCAACAAGCTGGATGGGCCACCGGATTTCTGATCATTTCCATGCCATGGCGCTTTTTAGTCCGTTTTACCTCATTTGACTGAGAAGAGTGAAGGATTTTGTAGAAGCCCTCATTTGAGCATGTTACTAGGAGTAACTGAAACGATGCGGCTACAGTCCTATCTTCAGCATTTTGAACGGTTTCTCCTACATCAAGATCAGTACCGAGCTCACCGAGACCTAAAAAAAAAAGAAGAATTTAGACAAGACGACACGCTGCCATTGGACTTCTTCATCATGATCCTGGAGAAGATCGTGCCGGACTCACACGCCAACACTATTGAGCTCGATCAAGAAGTCCGTGCAACTGTCAGCATACGCAGAAGCCATAGGCGTGATTGGCAGAACCCAGGAAAGCCGAAATGAGGCGTAGCCCGCAAATGGTTCTCAGGAAGGAACATACTTCATCGACGTCTTGGTCAGACCGTCACAGTGGACAGCTTTAACTTCGAGATAGTTAAGGGCTTCGATTTCTGACAATGACATTCGCCTTAGGGGTGAATCACAACTGAATTATATCGTTACTATGTTCAGTGTGCCATTCCTAGTAGGAAGTCTCCTGACATTGACAGAATAACAGAGGAAATGGTCAGTGTCCTGGGCTGTTATCCCCGATATCTCGACGTTAGCCGCTTATCTATTCTTGGTAAGGCACCACAGAGAGTATCAGCTATCCATGCTTTTAGGAAACGGAAAGGAGCCTGTCCGGGTTCCATTCGAAGTACATCCTGGGTCGGGGGTATCTTATGCTGGAGAAGCATGATTTCCTGGCTCCGTAAGGTTGGCTGCGGAAAAATTGCATTCTGCGGGAATTACTTCTCCAACAGAAGTGCTTGCGTGGTAGGGTCATCGTGGTTGTCCACATTGAGACAGTGACAAGAGATCTCTATCCAAAGTCCTTTGATTGTGGCATTTGCTAGAAGGACTTGAAACACGTTTATGTGTGTATTCGGATACGAGGGACCTTACTGTAATGAATATCAGAAATAGTCAGCCCAACCTAAGCCTATATTCTTGGACTAGACCCCAGAAAGCCAACGGTTGCCTCCTTTGTGGAAGCGTCGTGGTGGCGGTAGTTTAAAAACAAATCACGTTAAGAGTTAGGAATAAAAACAGTGCATTGACTGCAACTCGTGGTATTTGTGCTTGACCTTGACATGCAGTAAATTGCGGTGCAAATCAGTGTGGATCAGTGTGGTGGCAGGCATTGTGTGCTTAAGATATGAACTTAATTAGTAATTGAGGTTAAACCAAAGGTGTTAGTCGGCGTCTGTCTGACCTAGTCCGTGGTTGCCCAAAGTATTTGGTCCTATCATGTGGAACTTTATGACGGACTCCACCGTGACGGCAGGAGATCATATTAATCCAAACACTCACTACTGCATCAAGTCATCCAGACTTAAAGTAGAAGACACATCACCCTCTCTCTTTGTGGTTTAAACTCGACTTCCTGCCCAGTCTATTTGCAATCCGTGCATTTTCCCTTCTGATTCGAGAGAGCACATCTCTGTTGTATTCAGGTACAGGATGAATTAAAATTGTCCGCAATGCAGTACTTTTCTGGTTTACGCCCTGTTTCGCTTTGCTCCCTTCTGATGCCACATTTAAAAAACGAGAGAAGATGAAGTTCCGATTTAAAGTCCAACCACCCATACAATGCTTTGTATTGCAATGCCAACAAGCATTTTTTTGCTGCTTCTGTGTTTTCATCTTGAAACAATAACAAGGCCTGCATCAACAGCGCTAGCTGTGAAGAGATTAATGGAAACCGTAGCTGCGCTTAAATCATACAAATTCGTCGAATGCGTCTTTAAGGATGCAATGAGGGAAACCAACACTGTGCGCCCGAGAATTTCTGGTGTGGACTAGAATTACCCAGAGTTGCAGTAGTAGATTTATGGGGATTTGCTTGCATACATCTACTACTTTAATATTGACTAAGGTCAACAAAAAATGTGGATAGCTTAGAGTCGGCCATGCTAGACGATACGAAGTTTTTTCCTTTATTTAACAAATATTTTGACCAGAAATGAAGTATGATAGAGATACCCAACCTCACTGCTGATTGACCCCTAGTCCATCGACGAATTTGACGGATAATCATAAAAATGTTGACGTTTATTCATGAATTTTTGGCGAAATAACATAAATGCCGTTCTCTTATTGGTCAATTTGGCTTTAGAAAACAATATAAAAAATGGTTGTCAAAAATTTTAAGGGGCAAGAGAAGTAGAAGTTGGGCTTCTCTATCATACTTCATTTCTGATTTTGAAGTAATAAAACTCAATTTTCATAGAGGATAGTACAGCCTCTGGAGGTGTTTGTTTGTGACAGATGGCAGTGGTGTTCTTCTCCTGAATTCGGAAAGCGGAAGCCCTCGCTGAGAATGCTGTTCGTCGAACTGTACTATCGACTGTTGATTGGAAAGTGAGTTTATTCCTCAAAGATGTTCCTGCGGACAGGGTTGTCGTGATGGTCAATGAAGATGAAGTTAAGTACATCAGCAGAACATTAATTATTCTCCAATCGAGTTTTTGAAGTTGGAGTGCCGCATTTGTGGTTATTTGAAATTGGAACCATAGGGGGAATACATATGACATTAACGGGCGGTTTAAGGTCTTGTACTTTGGTAGATAAGTCTTTTTTCAACATCTTTCGATATCTTTTGTGGGCGATATCTTTTGCCCATCTATGATTGTCTGTCATTTGCTGATGTTAAGATCGATGTCGCACATCTTGTGGTAGTGGAAATTCCATTTAACTACATCGCGGGTCTCGGGCGGTCTTTCGTGTGATCTAAATCTAATGGTGTCACCTGTATACAGGATGGCTCCAGAATGGTTGCGTAGAATGAGCAAATCCTTTAGGAAAATGTTGAAAAGTAAAGGGCCTAGGATGGAGCCTTGTGGAACTCCAGCCAATATCCGTACCGGGAGGGGGTAAGAAGGCTTTTGAAGAAAGCTTTGGATTATTTTAATTGTAACATGCACCAATTTTCTACATATCATCCAGCCCATCACAGATATGCTAGACACTAGGTCTAGGTCGTTCTTATTACGTGCCAAACCCATTATACCTATTTAATCGTCACTGTAACGACGTCTCCTTGTCCTTGAGTACCTATTGTTGTGACTAGTAGCGACTAGCCACCGCAAAGATCGCGTGTTTGAACACCACGGCAGTTAAAACGGCGATTATTTCTGCTAAGCACTCTCTGAAATGACATAATAAGTCACCTAGTTCTCCAGATTACCGACAACATCTTATTTCCTAAATTTATAGCAGCTTAAGACATCCATTATTCGGCCAACCCCGGCTGGGTAAACATACACCACACGGCTTATAGACTCTCGGACACGTTCCAATCATAAGTCCATCATCAATTTTTGACTCGTGAGCCCTTAATTGCCACAGTATGCTCCCCGAGTCTATTAGCTGATACCAATCCATTCATTCATTCATCGACAGGCAAATAAAACGAAGGAAAAAAAAATACTTTGCAGTCCTTGCGTCGCAGTAACATGCACACACCTACAAACGCTGTTGTCCCAGATTTCCTCGGTGCTACACTGAATAGGCACTCCCTCCTCAATCCACACGACCATAAGCCTATTCAGACATTCACGCAAACAAGTCTGTAGGAATGCGTATCGATTATTTTCGCGGCCTTTTCATATCACAACAGAAAACTCCACCTCTCGCCGAGGGAGCGGGATTTTTTAATTAATGATTCTCCGATTCTTGGCGCCATTGCACGGCCACTCAGAATCGATTATTTTGCTTTTTTCCGAGAGACAGAACTTCCTCAGTTCAACCCTGCATCGGTAAGAACGTAAGAAATCCTCCACCATCTCATCACAAGCACCCTTATTATAAACGGAAATGGGTAGACTGTCACGTCGCTCTCTCTCTCTCTCTCTCTCTCTGTCAACCTGGATCTTAGGGTGTGTTGGTATTTTTTTCAGGTTAACCGTTGGATGCAGCGATATTAGCTTGGCTTAATTTAGAAGAACGCCCTTCCAGAGCAATGAACTTATTAAAACTCTGGCTGTGCCCGGCAAACAGTACCGTGACGTTCCTTAAAAGAACAGAGCACAAAAAGTGAACCAGCCAAGGGCAAACTTCCGCTTAACCCATTTTCACATTTGAAAAAGGCGAGCCATAGAAGACACAAATTTGTGGCAAGCCCCTTTCATGGAAAATGTATCTAATCAAAGGGAAACACTGCACAGATATACCTACGTACATATGTACATACAATCGTTCACTGTTTGGTTGTAGCTATAGCTGGCGGTGTCGGTGTCGGTATCATCTTCCCTTCCATCACCAAAAATAGAGGGGAACACCAACAAAAAGTCGGGGGAGATGGACGTGCCTTTGCCTTTGTGAATCAACCGTTTTCCAAGACACTGCTGCCGACATGCGCATGCCTGTGCATATTTTGTGTTGGATACAAATGCTGCTAGACGCGACTACTGCTGCTACTGGATGTGGGAAGTGTAAAAATGTAATTAAATCGTTTTCGAAACATAATAGCTCCTGAACTCGTTCGCGGATCAGGGAATGGTATCGACGACACGTGAGTGGATATTGTTCTCCTCGAGGTGATGTCTGGGACATGTGAGTCGGGACAGAGTGGAAATAGAAGCTCCCGTCAACACGTGTGGTCGATCCTTGATATTGCACTGCCTGCACACGGATGTACACGTGTGTATGCTCTTTGCGGCAGGATATTGTTCTCAGTCGATGTACTTTTGTAAAGCAACTGAACAAGTGCATTAAGGTTCACACTCTGAGGTCAATTGGGAGAAATTATTGAACTCAAACTGCTCAGCATCGAGTTGTTCTAAACGAAGCACTTGACATTTTTTCCCATATCCCAGACCACTTTGCTGACTTTATTCGACCAGTCAATCATTCTGTGTTAATGAGGGGATCATGAGAGATCATCTATTTTTGATCCACTTAACGCGCATGCAGTCGCGGCCATTAAATTAGACATTTCAAGGCCGCAACGAGAGTATTTGTCTAGACAATTGCTGATAGAACTGTCTCAGGCAACGCGGTTGGTTTGTGCAGACATTCTAGGCACTGTAACAAGTCCAGATCGATCCAGAGTTAGGCGGCAAAAGTCAAGTTCTACAATTTCCTTTATAAAGTAAACTCTTTCAGCAACGGTCCATCCAATTCTCGCAGGTAGTCCGCCTCTTTATTGCGTTCTCAGTTTGACAATTCGCAAGTAGTATGATTCAATTGAATTGAAAGAATTGATTTGAGCTAACTTTTGTTGAGATTTCGCTGGAGTAAGAAACTTGATATGTACAGTCGAACTTCCACAAGTCGAACTAACATCGTGTTCGATTTATGATATGTTCTAGTTATGGAGTGTAAAATACGAGAAAATTTAAGTCTTGGGTCCCTTAGAATACTTATAGAAAATTCGACTTAAGAATGTGCGACTTACAGAGGTTTGACTGTATAAAATTTTGTTCACATTTGCTGGAAAATTGTTGTTTCTGAAAGTTCTCAGTTCGCGGCGCTTACGTGCAGGGATTTAAGGTACATGCTGCAATTGGAAACGTGCAGTGATTTAAGGCGCATGTTGGATTTGCATTTCCACCCTAAGAAAGTTCAACAATAATTGGGGCCAGCTGAACATAGAATACTTCCTATAGGGGTGCTTGAAGTGCTTGAATTCTCTTGAGCAAACAACACACGTATCACCACTTACTTAAAATCGAAGAGTAGAGGAACATTTGAATATCCCAACAAACAACGGACGGACAACTAATGAGAGGCTGGATAAGAAAAATCAGAGACAATGAGGAAGAAAAGGAAGTGTTTTCAAAGTCTTACAACCAAAAGGTGTTAGAAGACCTAACTCCTAAGTTAGATCCTAAACTAACCTACGTAACATATATCACCTACCTAAGCTAAGCCAGGCCCTTAACCTCGTCAACGATTTTCGAGTGCTTTTTGGCGATGATGGTTCGTAAAGATCTCGACAGTGTATGATGTGTCGGCACTGAAGACACCCCCTTAGGCTTATGCAACAGGATGTAGAAGACATGTGGTTTTAACAACAATGTGCCACATCTCAAACAACACGTGGATTTATTTTTGTGCAGTTTGTCTGCTTGCACGATCCGCAATCTACTGAAATTTTCGAAATCAATTTTCGTCATCTTATGACGTCATACCAAAACTCCCGTGGAGAACATTTGACACACGCTGTCAGAATACAGTCAGCCTTTCCGCTCGCTGCTGATGACGACAATTGGAACATGTCGTTATCAGCCCCAACTGAACCATCGTTGTTGTTTCATTGAAAATTCGAGCACACAAATGAAATGCGTCATAACAATCAAAATAAATCCAATTAATCATCAGCAATGAAATAACACGCTTTTAGCTAGTCCTTAAATTATATTTCTCATCACGTTGCTACCTTTCACCCTTCAGCACACGTCGCGGTCTGCGTTCATTGTAGAAATTAATTTGGAAGAAAATACAGTGCATTCTCGATTATCTCTGTCTACATGAAAAGTTGCGTCAGTAATGATAAAAATTCAATTTAGCTGTTGCGTTAATCGAGAGTTCCGTTAATTGAGAACGTACTGCGTTTAAATTGTTTAAGAATTTAAAAATTCATTCATCTCGGTTTCTGGTGCAATCATCATCCTTGAATAGGTCACTTGATGCTGCGAATGTTTCTAGGTGTTGCGTCATTGTTGGCAATATGATCCCATTTTTGCAAGGGCACCTGTCCTCTAGTAATGTGATATGAATTGAAGAAGCACGGCTTCGTGCCTTTACACGAATTAGGCCTTAAATTAGGCCTCAAACAAAGACTGTCACAAAGTAATGGCTTACGTTTACACGGCACCCAAATTCTGCATTTCAGCTATTTTCAGCATTCCAGCCCAAATACTTTCCATTTCCTGCATTCTGGAATATTGCATTTCGGGGAAATGTGTGCAATGAATTTCGTCGCTGCATTTGTAAGTTCGTCAAATCGAACAATCCTATTTACAGATTCAGCACGTCATTTAATGACTTTGCAGAATATCTGTAATCCATTCTGACACTAGCTGTCATTTGAAATGGCTGAAGTTGCAGTGGGAACGCAAAATTGAATTTCGCCATTTTATTTCCGAAATGTTGGATTTGAGGGCGATGTAAACGTAGTATAAGCTTGAGCCTCTCGAATTGACCTTTTTTTTTTCAAAAAAGGTAAACAATGCCGTGGTGTGAGTGCCAAACTGAACTAACCTCAAAACAACCGAGAACTGTCAAATCAGTTGAATCACCAGTTGGAATAAGGGAATAAATCCACCTGACCCTACTTTTGGGGAAACGCAACAGACTGAATGATTTCTTTAGTTGATTTGGATTTTTCTATGGGATTTGCGCCCTTCTTCCAACAAATGCTTTTTAAAATCACAATTTTTCCTGCTATGCAACTGGTCTTTGTTGCGTTGTTCGACCTGCCAGATGCGTCTACGTAGAGAGATGACATTTGCATAAAAATGTTATTGGTATATGGGACTTATTGACCAATCAGTGATCGGGAATTCATTATTTCGTGAATAACTGTCAAAAAGTCTTTCAAATTACTAGATGGACTCCACTGTGCAGTTGGCCATCTCAATAGCACTTCATTTCTGGACAGGTATACTTTCTGAGAATCAGTGACTCGAAAGAGGTAGAGCCGCGAATTATGAAAGTTGGTACATTCGTGATCGAACCCTGCACCCGCGGTGTAGCAGTTGACGCAACCAACCCACTACGTCACGGCGACATTACACACTAATTTCGGAAATAAACGAGAATTCAAAATCATCCGAGGCAGATGTCAACCTTCAAAGCAACGAATTTGCATTATCAGTGTGGCACCCAATTTGAGCCAATTCACTCCTTTTCACAAAAACCATGTTTATCCACAGATTACAATGGCTTGTGTAGGAGTCCCCCTATCTGCCTCCAATTTCTTGCTCATCCTCTCACCCAGCCAATGAACCACGAAATTCGAGATCAAAAGGGATTGTGCCACCCAAGCCTGCTTCTAATTTACGACAGTCCAGAGACGACCGAGAACAAAATGCCTGCTCATAATCGATTTGACACACAGCACCGCACCAACTATGCCCCGAGCCGACCTAAAACCTCCACTTAGGCCCAACTTTGAGATGTGACCTGTACACAGCACACCACCTTTGTCACGTTCGGAGACACTTGAAGCCCCTTGACCGGAAGGAATGCATTGCAATTGAAAACAAACATCGGCACAGGCCACAGCCAACACTGTGCTCATCATATGCCATGTCACGACGATCCCAACCTCTCATCGCGCACACATCCTTCCCGGGTGAGTGGCTCTGGTGGTAGTGGTGGTGAGTATTCTCCCGCCATTCTTCCCGCTTGTCGACTAAGCAAATTAGCCTCATTCGCACCTACCTATGCCCCCTTCAAAGTTAAGTGTTTACGACCAGCTGTTCGTCATATCTTTCCTCTCACTTCGGAGTGGAGGCAAACGCGATGCGATCAACGACAACGACAGCGACTACCTGGTTATCACTGGCTGTAAAAGTATCTATGAATCTTTTATGGCGCATCTTGACAATTATCGACCCTCCTCCTTCGCCTGCTCCTTTCAGTGTCGTTCGGTTTTATTTAGAATTCCAAACTAAAATAGGAAAAAGTTAATGCCATTTCAACCAACTATCGGTATGTGTTCACAAAATAAATAGAGCACGTCGTCTCATTACAATGTGGGCCACTCGTCGACGACGTCATGTCGACTGAGGTTCACATACTTCATACGAGTATGCTCGTAGTATACTTAACTTACTGCATGCATGTACAGTTCTGGAAGGAGTGTCGACAAAGGGGCTAGGTTTTGTTTAAATAACTAGTGCGTACGTACAGTACGTACAGACTAAAGAGATTCGTTTGTACTCACAGCAGTAGATACGGATGTCTCTCCTGCATCTCCTCGTGTGTCTGGTGTGTGTCATAAAAATAAAGCCGTCAGTACATTTAAATTGTTCGCTTGTTTAGTGTGTCTTTCATGCCTTCTGAATAGTTTGGCTGTGAGGAAACTTTTTAATTGGAGTTGTATGCCTCCCCAAATAGAATGTTTTTTTTTTTTTTTTTGGATCTGGAAGCCAATTAGCGTGGATATGTGTTCACGTCTTGGATTCGGAGAAGTTTTCAGCGTTCCAGCGGTAGCTGTGCACTGTTTCTCGATGAATCATTGTTGGTGACCTCTTTATTTTAACCTTGACGCACCTAGCGTCTAACCTCCTGCAACCACACACTGCATGCCCAAAGATTAAACGTCTCGTGGTAGTTTAGAACGGGTATGGCTGCCAACGCATGTGGCACTTTCGAAGGGAGCACGACTGTGGCACTCCGACCACGCACTTTAATGCTGGAAAATGTACTGTCATTGCAATAAATTCACTCACGTCTAGCTCACGTTGGTGGGGTGTTTGCGGCCGCAATGGTTTCACGATGAGCCATGATTATGATCAGTGCATCATCTTTGGCACTCGCCGTGGGATGTGCTGGTGTTAAGAGAGCATCTCAACAAAACGAACGAAATCGGTTTCACTTGCCTTCGACGGATGAGAAATGATGAAAGTTATTGTAGATGACATGTGGGCTATGCGACCTGATGGGGGCGATCACGTTTTATCTGTCTTTTCGCAAAAATGGTTGCAACGAGGAAGGGTGGTTGAATGGACGAGTTCAGAAGGAGTGTCACATCTTGAAGCTTTTATGACACTTGTACTTGTCAAAAATGGATATCATTTTGAGGCGAACAACTGAACACAGCCCCATATGGCAAGTAAAGGAAAAAGTATTCTGATTTGCTCAGATCTCGAAAATGTTAGATTTTGGGCGCTTCTAGTTCAAAAAGCAAGCTGGTTACTGGGTTTTCCCGAGTTCAAGGAGCTCAGTGTTGGCGAGAACATGCACGACCACATCTGGCTACGACGGATTACAGTCCAGCCCATATCGATGCTTCCACTCGTTGATCACAGTGCTTCAGTATACCGTCTTCGGTCAGGGGCCCCCTCACGATCCTCGGCGGAGTGGAACAAATACGCCAACACGACGAACAACTGGCTGCTCATACCTGAATTGAAGGACTATAGAGGGAGACTGATTTATTTTGAGGTTATGTGAGGGGTTTTGGTTTTAGAATGATTTGAGAACTTTCTATCTACGTGATTGGTAAAACCAGAGTCGAAGCGAGCTTATGTCTTTGTTGCAGCAAATTCCTGATGAATTCAGACGTTGATTATCCTCAGTTCAAGTTTCTCAGGCCGTAACTGCGTACAGCTTCGATACCAACGCAGAGGGCACAATGCCTTAAACAGACAACCGTGGAAAGTTAAAAGACAAGCTCTATGGCCACAAAGAACAAAAGCCCCTTCTTTACCAAATCATCATCGTGTTCACGGGGTATCTGTGACAGACGTGCGGCTTTTCAACTGTGCCGCTAATTCTCTCTTATGTCCATGATCATTTCCCTGTATTCTAGAGACATGACCAGCCTCATATGTTCTAGAACTAGGAGAATTTGAAGACAATCTGTACACTTGCTGTGTCGGAGCAGGTGTATTCGTCATTCCACAGTAAGTATAGTGGCATTGCCTTCTTCTGCATTCGACTTCCGGTTAATTTCTGCTGTCATACTTTGAAGGCTCGAGCTCCATTAGTCCAGCCATTAGTTCCATGCTCAATTCTTGGAATGTCCCAAAAGTTCGTAGACAAATGCATTTTCATTGACTGTGTCCAATCTGGACAAGTTTTTTACTATGAGTGCTCCAGTGCAACGTTTCAAAACCCCCGACAAACGAAATGCCCAATCTTGTCATAGGGTATGGTTCATTGCATGAACATAATTTTAAAAGGCGAATAGTCCTGGATGTTAGTGGTTACATCTTAGTGGATCTAATTGGTAGTAACCATTTGGTTGCAAAAACATAACAGTGGCTATACTCTGGAACCACGGGTGATGTGCAGGCCCTGGAACTTGTTGGGACTTCGGTCTTATCGGTTTAGAGTGGCACCAGCGTCGTGCTGGCCGTGGTTTAAGCCGTGGAAACAAGTGGGGACTATGGAGACATTACTCCGAGAATTGGTATATGAATACAATCGGCATGGAGGAGCACCACAACCGGGTGCTGCGACTTAAAGTACAGCACAGGTTTTGTATCAGGTCCACACTTCATCATGCTGGACGAAATGTTCATACGCATGAACTCAAGTGATAATATGTGGAATGTAAACCGTATTTCCTCAAGCGCTTCCTATCTTTACTTTTAAATAAAACAAACGTTTGAAAAGCCTCTTGGTTCCCGGTGGCCGCGGCTTTTCTGGGTGGCGCGCATCAGAAATGTTGAACTTTCCATGACAGACGCATTAACCAGGCTAAATTATACCGACGGATTATGTTGGTTTTGGAGCCGCTGTGGCTCGTGGCTTATTCGCATGGACATGCGACTTAGAGAAAGTCTTACGGGGTCAAATCGCGTAAGATCAGTCTTAAGGATGTCCAAAGTGGCGTAAGCTGTGTGGCACTTTCCGCCGTCATGTTAAAAGCACGTGACGTTAGTATCCACATCATCTAATTCGGCGTAGAAGAGGTTGGTGATCATCGACCTATAGTGCATGACGCTGACGGTGATGGCCTGGCCAACGTCGTTCTTAAAGAAACATGGGATCTTTGTCATTTGTTCGAGTTGTTGAAGGCTATGTCCGTCCATGATGACTTGGCAAAACAGACTGCATACATGACAGCCAATCTGACGGGTGTAGCTTCAACAATATAGCTGATATCTATAATGTCAAAGTTCGGAAGTCTCTCGTGGATATATGCATTAGTTTTATTTATACTTGAATCGACACATTCTGAAACAGTCCGACAATCAATGTGGCCAAGCCTTCTTTAGATGTAGCTGCCAGAGATGGAAACTCTTATCCGCATTCTATGTGTATACATGGCATTGGCAAGAAACAAGCAGCCTGTTTTGGTAAAACTACTTTGCAACAATCTCCAGAACTCTTCCTTTTGAAACTCTTACATACTTGTAGAACTGTACACATAAACATGTAGATGCTGCTCTGGCCAGGGCCCGAGGCGCTTTTGCCCTTACAAAGAGACTGTTTTACAACAGCCAACTCGATGCGAGGGTGAAGGTTATCTGCTACATGGCCCTCATCCGGCCAATGCTCACCTATGGCTGTCCCGTGTGGTTCAACGTGAGTGCAAGCTTGATGGAAAAGATTCGGTTGTTCGAGAGGGCTTGTCTTAGGGCTAGCCTTCGCCTTTATAGAACTCCAGAGTCCCAGTACAGAAAATTCTACTCCAATGCGATCTTATACAACACGGCGAACCTGATACGAGTGGACAATTTCCTAGTGAAGTTGATTCGAGGTCATACTGCCAGAGCGATGAACTCGGTCAATAACTTGATCTCGGGGGCTTACTACCCCAATTCACAATACCACGAAAGGGTACGCCACAACGGCTTCGTCCCCCCGAAGCTTTTCTGCACCTAGACAAAAACGGGCTATATATAATGTTTTTTTTATGTTTCGTTTAAATATATCCGTTGTAAGTTTAAGTCGAAAGACATAGCATAAGCTTAAGTTTAGCTTAGAGCGCCCGCCGAGGGCCAGTAAGTTACATCTAGCATTGTCCGTTAAACTAGTTTTAAGCATTTTTGTCTAGTATTTAAGTATTTTATGAAGTAAAGAATAAATATGAATTAAAAAAAAAGCAGGTACACATGATACAATTTACAAAACAGGTGCGCCATTGAGCATCACAATGACACCCGGTAGTGGTTCGAAGGACTTGGTAAGCACAAGGAAACCATCACTTTCCGCTACCAACCCACTGGTCTTGGGAGAAGACCTGCATGCACAACTTTTTCCCAGCACTGACTGACACATGGACACCCTCAGAAAACCAAAAGAAAACATTGACACACCAAACACAGCTGTTGTTTGATCACCTGATTTCTGCTCAACTGCCAATGCGACAGCCAAACCCTCGTACGAATAATTCTAAGAACTCCTAAACTCCCCTCATTCTAAGCATAACCAAGAAAGTTCACCAAACATGAAACTCCGAGGTATGCGCTGTCCTAAAACCCTTGTAATTTGATGCGGATCGAAGTCAGTGTTGAAGTGCTTCTCACGGATGTGAGCTAGTTTGGGACAATATTTGGACTGTCAAAAGTAGCCGGAATAAAAGTAGGAAGCCTGTTATGATATCCGATTTCATTAACATTGCTTTTGCTGGTATTTTTGGGAGTCAGGAGAAGGAAGCGTGGAGAGGTCCTGACCTATCCGAATATTAAAGATGTACGAGGATGATATTGACACGGTTGTACCTTACCACAGTCGGTGTTTTGCGGTGAATGGAAATACAGTGGTGGACAACACACTTGCGCTTTTATCAACAAGGCAGTTGTCAGCCTGGAAGACTACGACAAATTTGGTACTAAATATTTTCTTCAACAAAATCATAGAGAATGTGCGGGCCTTTGTAAAAAAGACGACATTTTGATCGCTAAGGTAACCTTTCACAAGCAAGGAGGTGTGCTTAGGGACGTTATCAAGCTTAAAACGCTGCATTAATGGCATATTTTCTTCGGAAAAAGATTGATGTGCTCTTGAATAATACTTTTCCACACACCACACCATCACATTTCTGAAACCGTGCTTAATTTTCTTTTAAAGATTACTTGGTGTTGTGTTGTTGGTTTCAAATCTAATCCGAACTTGGATTCATCATTCCACAGCACATTTTTCAAAAAAAGTGGTTAGAATCTTAAAAAAGATTTTCTGGGTTTTAACTTTAAGCTACTGTGTGCTATTTATGCGTCCACCACTGTATATGTACTGTATATGTCTAGGCTGACCTCAACGATCAAAGCCTCTTCCACCAGCCAACATGATCTTCAGCACACCTAGTTATGTAGGTCCTTTTCTGCTTGTGTACGTTGTCGCAAACATGGGCCTCTGTTGCATTGTGCCACAGGCTCCAAGCCTAATATTCTTCTGGCTGCCAGCTAGTTGAAGTATAGATCTAAGCAATTCACTTTGGCCCAATGCCAAAGTCCATGGCGGTGAACAGTATTCCCGTCCAAGGCAAAACATATCAACGATTCCTCACAATGCTTCTCTCCTTGAAACTCCATTCACACCTCTGCACAATAGACTAGAATAGAGCCGATCAAGGTCTTGTTCACAAAGAAAAAACAAACATTTGGCAAGAGATGGTCTTCGTTTGATCTTCGTACTGATGTTATTAATCTTATTTACGGCGTAGTCGAGGCAGACACAATTATAACCAAATCAAGGTTAAGCGTTGTCCTTGTTTGGTAAAAATGGTTGAGTACACTTAATAAATAATCTATTTCAAAATCATCGTCTAGTACAGTCTTCTACTACCATCTTCCCTCTTTAAAGCCTTAGTACCACCCGCCACAACGTCAGCTGTCATCCATGAGGTCATGCTCTTTGATTATTCAACAACTTTCTTGAACTTCAGACAATTAATCACAAAACCCTGACGAACTCTATGGAAAATAAAAGCACCCAAACCTACATATTATGCACACCTTCACATGTGCATGTCTTGCGTATCGTATTGCCCATTCATGATTGCAACACTTCACTTCAATCGTCGTTGTCTTGCAAAGAATCAAAACAAAAACAAAGAAGCACCAAAACACAGAACAAAAATGCATGACCATGACTGGAAATTCGAGGGGTCGATGTGTTCCAAAGAAAAACGAACAAAAAAACGCCCGAACAGTGCGAACTTTTCCTTTTGCCTGTCTAACATAATGAATCATTGGAATTGCACGAGGAATAAACGAAACAAAAATGCGCGCAATCAAACTCGCTGCATGCCTACGTAAGCATCACCTGAAATGGAACAACTGGTTGGCAACACATTTGGATACTTAAGTCACGTACACGCAATTACCATCCAATTGAAAAATATTTGTGTTGTCTTCGACAAATAGACTGTCACTTTGTGTTCCAGTTCCAAGTCACTAGCCGGTGATAGCTTTCTTTTCCCAGACCACCGATTATGGATTCTGAGACGTGTTTGCAGCAAATATTTGCTTTGCCTCCTTGAGATGTGCTTGCCTAACACTGTGTTAGACCCAAAGTGGTTTTGGGATCATCTCTGAACGTCTGATACCACTTCCAAGTCAAATTATCCCCATCAAACTTGAGGAGGGACTTTTCACATTTCCTGATTTGTAAAAGAAACAACACAAAATGGCATCATCACTTTAACCGCTTCCTCAAGCCTGAAGCTGCATGCCGTAACCTTCATTCAGTGAACAGCCGTCATGGTGTTGAAATCTTCACTTGCTTCAATTTGCCTCTAGGTCATTATTCTGTCAGCCAATCTGAAGTTAAGTGAACTATAAATCCCAAAACGTGACTCCTTCTGCTCTAGAGCCACATCTCCGCAAAGCCATTCACGTTATGTGCTTGTTTCATTGTTTTTGTTTCGTCCAACTAGACTAGGTGGTGTCAGGAATTCAGCCATCAATTCAACGCGCATAATTTCCAACCACTTTGCTTTCTGCCTCTGCCTTCTTGAGAGTAATCAACTGCGTCTCTTCCCCGGCCGGCCATTATGTCGCATGGTCAAGATACGATTTTGACAATCAGCGACCCTCAAACTCTGGTGTCATTGCCATGGCTCTTCTGCCTTTTTGTTCTCTCATTTTTTTTGCTCTTATCTCTCCTCCTTCCGTCCACTAATTCCATGTGCGAAGTGCGCTTCGTGATATTCATTCCAAATGAAGGCGTAGTTTTCAAATGAGCAAGCAGATGGCAAACGATATAATTTGTGTTGCCAATTTCAAAATGAGAAAGCCCCCCAGACGGGGGCACTTTTACTCAAGTGACTAAGTGGAGGGAAAAGTTCAAGTTCGAATGCCTATTTTAAAGGTCATGGAGAAATAAGAAATCACTTAGTCTGGCCTGCATTGCATGCACAAGACGTGGCCTTTCCCAACAGGGGTGATTGCATTTTTTTTTCTTTATAGAAGTGGTTTACTGAAGTGGATCGTTGTGAGTTTTTTTTTTGTGGAGATGCAAATGTGGATATTGTTCTAGCTACAAACACGTGTCCCATGGTGGTGGCTGATCTCATTCGAAACCATCTCCAGAGGGGGCAATAAATCTTGCTTCGTCTATCCGATGACAGTTTGTAACGTTGTTTTGCAAAAATTAGGATAGTTGTGCTAAAAGCCGGAGTTCTGAGAGTTAGAATGTATCGTGTTAGCGTCACTTTAGTGCTTATTTAATTTTATAGCACAGGGCGCGTGGAGATTCTTGTATGTTTCGCTTCGTTCGTTTTCCAATCCATTTGATGGTATTTTTGCAACGAAAACTTGATTAAATTTCTACTAGCACGACTTGATCAAGCTCTGAAATCACTGAGTAGACAAACGTATTACACAAATTGCGAGGATATACCAAATCTAGCTAAACACGCATGGCCCCAAATACAGGGTGGGTCAAATACGAGTTTCTTTTTAAAAATGCAATAAAATTAACAAAACGAAAACTTGATTAAATTTCTACTAGCACGACTTGATCAAGCTCTGAAACCACTGAGTAGACAAAGGTATTACACAAATTGCGAGGATATACCAAATCTAGCTAAACACGCATGGCCCCAAATACAGGGTGGGTCAAATACGAGTTTATTTTTAAAAATGCAATAAAATTAACAAAATGAAAATGTTCCCATGTATCGTATCGTATGACTTTATTGTGAAATACAACGTCTTTCAAGTGGTTGCCTCAGCTGCCTTCGCAGTAGCGCATTGTGTCGCCCCAATTGTCCAATACTTTGTCGATGGGTTCGTTCTGTGGCTCACCGAGTGTTGGATTTGTTGGATTGTTGGCATAAATTCGTACTTCACGGTTCACCACAACATGTACAAAATGTCCAAATGGTAAAATCGCTGCTCCTAGGCGGCCAATTGACATTTTATCCACAGCCACAGTCTCATCTGTGGCAATAGCACCCATCGCGACAATAGTCGCGATGGGTGCTTCAAGACTTCTTTCAAAAAAAAACATACGGTTTGTGCTACACAGCACTCACTTTGGAAATAAGTCTTCAATATTTCCCAACGTTATTCAAGCCTAAAGTGACTCATTTCGTTCCACGGTGGTATGATACTGACTCTCTGACAAGATTTCGAGCGGGATACAGATGTCAGTGTCAAAACAACATATGATTAAGAAAAAAACTCTAGTTGGCGCACCCTGTATATGTCACCAATGACATAATTTACTGCCGTACCACCTCCTCATTCGTGTACACCTCCCACTAACACAAGTCCTCTGTTATCAAGCGTTTGTCGGGAACTCTTTGACGATCCACTGTCAAGTCTATTATGAACAGAAACCACAGACTACGTGTCAGTAGGAACACATATCTCTCGTTCTAGAGCTAGTTCCCGTAGAAACAGATAATACTGTTCCCGCATGCTCTTATATTCTTGAAGCATTATCACTGAGAGTCAAAAGGTGTACAAGTCCCAAAAAATCGAATCATCATCACACAGAATCATCAGCACACTCGTTCAATGTACAGCAGTTAAAAATCTATAAAATCGCAACAGTTAGACTATCTCGAATCTGTATCCGCATGAATCCCACCTAAAAATAGGTAAGCATAGCGAATTCAAGTGAAATAATTAAATCTTGCTGAATCAGACATTTGAATCTCGAATTACTTCTCTCGTTCAGATTCTCACTCGGCTCAGTGGAGTGTACTAAGTGATTGTAAATAGACTCAGGGAAAGCATTTATGTAACCTGTCAAGATTGGCGGTTTGTTCGATCCGCCAACCTTAATGTGACAACTTATCTAATCAAACGTCAAATGCATTTTTTGTCAATCGTGAAATGACGACATAACGACAATCTTTATTCGGCGAACCCGCCAAGAAGACAGTCGTATCTAATCTGTCAATCATGAACAAGAGATAATTTCACTTTAGTTAAAGAATTTATTTAATTTCATTTTCTTTTCGTATTTCTCTTAATGGCGTGTGGCAAGACATCCAATTGGAAGCTTAATTACTTAACGGGTTGCCAACCTTGAAACACTCGACTCGTCCGTTCCTCCAAACACCAGCCAAACCAAGTTGTCAACATGCACTTAATCAAATTGTTCAGCATTCGTATGTGATTTGCTCTGAGAAAAGGAGAGGGATTGTAAACACACAAAAACTGGTTTGAAGTACCCATCCGAAGGTGTCTACATCCTTTCAATTGAAATCGATGTTTAAGCAATTATGTTGCGGTTAACAGGCAGGCAATGGGGCGGGACATATGCGCACTCGAATTTAAACGTGGTTGAATTCAGAGACCTTTCCCTTAATGTTTACAGTGAACAACTGGTTAAATGCGACAAACAATCACTCACCTTTTCAGCGTAACACTCTTTCCAGTGCCACCCATTTTACTCAGTTTGACTTTCTTCAGTTGCTTGCGCCTATCACCATCACTCGTTCCGCCCGTTTCAGTGTCCTCATCACAGGTGTCTGGAATCTCTTCCTCCTCGATGCAACTGTGACAGCTGTCGCCACCCTTCAGACTGCTGTTGTTGCTGCCTATGTTATTATTATTTCCATTACCGTTTAAGGTGAATTTCATCGAGGTCCTATTACTATTATGGTTACTGCCATGCAAACATGCCGCAGCACTTTCCAATACTGAAGTGGATGCGGAACCCTTACTAGAGGAATCCACCAGCAACTTTGTGTTCTCATCGCAGTTGTCAATGCTGTGGCATCCATCGTCATCATTGTCATCACTGTTGTTGATTGTTGTGTTGTTCTCGATTATTGCCGACAGCAGACCACCGTAGCCGCTCTGATTTAGTTTGTTGTTCAGATTTAGATTCAAATTGAGATTTCGAATCTGCTGCGATGTGACGCTGTTGGTTGTGTTCACCTCCGTTGATGGAAGCCCGGAAGATGCTTTGACTATGGAAACAGGTGTCTGCTGGATTTGAAGACTTCGTATTGCTGCATCACCATTATGGGTGGATGTTGGTGGCGACATAGCCATTGTGGTCTGCCCCGTTGTCGTTGTCGTCGCCGATGGTTTCTCTTCCACAGGTAGGATATAAGAGAGCATAGTGAACGCACGAACGAACAAACGCTTTCAATATTTCAAATCAGAAAATTCCAAAGGATAAAATGTACCACGCGATATCAATTGGCAATTGCTACGACAAATATTTACACAAACACACACACACAATCGAGATGAATAGATTGAACTTTAGGCATGGATTTCAATATCACTTGTATCTTTTTCGCACATATTTTTTTATTTTATTTTTTTCTCAAAACACTAATTCACAAGATACATCCAGGACCCTCGAGATATGGACTTTGCGGCAGACAACAAACGAACAAACAAAATTCGCAATGAATGGAGAAAAGAAAATAAAACAAAATTGTATCTCACTGTGAATTACACACAAGATACTTCTCACAATTGATTCTGTGTACACATATTGATTTTTCTTATATTTTGTATCTTATAATCGAATTAAGCACACTTAGTGGCGTGCGCTGGTAAACGGAACCATCTATTAGTAGTTATCACTGGTTGCTTGATTGCAATTATTGAAGATAGAATTACAAGTGTGGAAGCAGAAGAAGTAACAGCGGAAGCAGCAGCAGGAGCAGCACCAGCAGTAGGAGCTGCACCGACAAGTGAGTACGAACTACGAGCGAACGAACGTGTGCAGGCCAGACAAGGTGTCAGATTGATTCGTCCCCAGTGTCTGGTGGTGGCTCTGACATCTGAGAAACTAAAAAATTAACACCATCTATCTGTAGGATGTTTCGATAACAATTGAATGATAGATTTGCACTGAAAAACCCAAATACCGCGTCACGACCGGGCGAGCGTATGCAGTAAATAAATGAAAAACTGAATAATTTTTTGTATCTAAAGCTTGGTTGGTGTGCGATGTGGTGTACGGTGTAGCGAACTGTGTGCGCCGTTTTGCCGTGAATCGCCCTCGATATAGTTTTGTATGCGGCGAATAGATTTGACGCGGCGCACCAGCACCACACACCGGAATTCGCTTATTTCGTTTTGTTACCCCCACCTCTTCTACCCTATCCCTCTTGCTCTATGGCTCTTGCCATCGCACAGGCCATGCCATGCCATGGTTGGAAATGTAGATGATGATGGTGGTGGTGGTGGTTGTGGTGATGGTGGTGTGGAAGAGAGATTGAAGACGATGGTCTGGCGGCTGGCGGCTGGTGGAGTATTGTCTCTTTTCCTCTACATAGAAGTTCGCTCTCGCTCTCCCCCTGCAGTTGTGTACTTTTTCAAATGACTGGGATGCACCAACACACCCACACCCCGCCGGACTCAAGTCAAGACGGCATCACATTTTGAATTCAATTTTTGGTTGACTTCGCTGTGCCTTCATTCGCTCTTTTCGCTCTTCTACACAGCACACGACGCGACGAGGCGAATTGGTTTAGCGGCAAATTGATTAAGGTAATGTTTGCATAACGAAAGATAAAATAGTATCCAGCGGATATTACATGTGGGGACTAGGTACTGGGTAGGTGTGCATTCAATTGGGATGCCTGCTAGCAGTTGACAGAGCAGTAGCGGCGAAGAGATAACACAACACAGAAGGCCGAGGCGGAATAACGATTTTCGCCGCATGCAACTGTATGCGTTAGTGAGAACGAGGAGTACACGGGAGCGAATACGTATTAATTGACAGAGAATTGAGCGTATTCGGCCTGAAGCATGCGCACTTTAACGTATGCGAGTACCCATACGAGAGGAAGATGACGGTCTAGCTGTATAGATACATGACCACTTCCTTTTCTATTGCGTTTTAGTTCAAATGAAAACGAAGCGTTTCTCTTCAGTTGAATACCTCTTTTGTGATTTCACAAGCGAGTGGATGGTTTGGTTCTCTTTTAAATGAAATTCCCATGCATAGGCAACAGTGGGGCACACAATTATAATTTATATTAAGGAAAAAAATTAAGAAAACTTTTAGGAAATGAATATAAAGAGCGTAACCATCTGAATGGGAAGCTGTCCAAGATAGTAATCAATTCGCTGTACCGCTCACCGTTGACAGCAACTTGTTGACCAACTCCGTGCTTGAAGACATGAGTCTACCAGCCCATTAAGCACACCAAACAGTGACTTTTTTCTTAGAGTGAGTTTCTCGAATTGTATCATGTTTTTTGAAATAAATGTGAGCAACTAGTAGATTTTCTCCCGAGTGATTCTATTCATAATGAATTGCCATGTCAGACTTACTTCATTAGAACCGTGAGGACCTGGGCCTCAACCATCTGGGTTTCCTGGGCCTCTTTAGCCAGCTGTCTCCAATTTCGCACGGCAAGTTGGTTGAGGTCCTTCTCTACGGTCCACCATTGTACCACTGTATAGTGTTTCGTTTGATAAATGGTAGAGTAGGGTACAGGGTAGGGCACACTTAGACCATATTAGTCCTTTGTGATACTCACCGATCAGTGACAGTGCCATTAATTTTATTCCAACGGCAATTGGTGACTGGACCAGATTTGAAAACCAGAAAAGCGTATTAACTTTGCTTTCACTGGGATTCGAACCGGGGACCCCGCTAACCAAGGGCCAACTGCACCATCCAGTCGTCTGGACATGCTATTGCTTATTATATTTGACACAACTCAAATAATATTGCAACTTTTAGTTTAAATTAAATAATCTTAGACTCAAATTAATAAATAATTGCAATTTTCTGCCTATTGTTTCTCATTACTTCTTCTGAGACATCACACAAGTCGAGGCAGCTGGCTAAAGTTTATTCAAACTTGCTCAAAATAATTGAGTCTTCCTCTCATCTTCCGAATATATAATTCATTCCTTAAAAAAATCAATTTTAAAAATATTTAGAAAAAGAAGTTGTAATCCTTTGTGCAGGCTGGGACAAATTAAGTTCACTAATAAAGCCGCCACACATATATGTAAAATTTAGCTCGGGTACATCTGGGCACATTCAGTTAAAACACTACCGAACTTTATATCTCTCCAAAGTGTTTCATAGGATTACTTCGGAGTCGAAGACTCTTCGGGCTAGAGCAGTGTTGTCCATGCGATTACCATCATGAGCTTTGAAGCCGTGGAAGACTGGCCAGGCAAAGTTACGCGCCCCCAAAGAAAACGCCCTTCGTTTAAATGAATATTTAAATTAAAGCTATTTTCAGTCCCTGACAAGCCGTCGAGTTTGTTTGATGAGGAAGTTTCTAAAAACGAAGGAGTGTTCATAAAATATTCATTTATTTTTGAAATAAATCAGAAAATATGATCAATAAGTCACAGATACTAAAGCAGCCTTATTGCCCATACGATTTCTAGAGTCACTTGTTCTGGTGGAAATCAATACCGCCCTTCTTTCATATTTGCAAGAATGTAAGCTGTTGTGCTACGTGCTTGGACGAAGAAGATTTGGCCAATTGAGGAACTTTCCAAAAACGAAGGAGTGTTGCAAGAATGTAAGCTGTTGTGTTATATGTGTCGCTTGGACGAAGAAGATTTGGCCAATTGATACAACTGCTTTGAATATATGTTCAAGTAAGTCCGGAGGATTTACTGTTGTCTCATAATTTGTATTATATATTGGGTAGCTCAATTCGTGCGGTTTTTTTTCAAAAAACATGCACAATAGTATTATTCAAAGTATTGCCCATCTGAAGCTATGACTTTTTCCAATCTTTCTGGCAATTTGTGGATCCCATCCCAAAAAAAACTGCGCCGGCTTGGCAGCCAAGAATGAATCAAGCCAATTTTTGATATTCTGCTCTGATGTGAACCGTACTTCAGTGAGGGCGTTCTGCATCGACCGGAACAAATGGTAGTCAGAAGGGGCAAGTTCTGGGCTATAAGGCGGGTGGGGTAAAACTTCCCATCCACTGTTTTCCAAATAGTTCTTAACCGGAATAGCAACGTGGGGCTGAGTGTTGTCATGATGGAAAATTATTGCCTCGTGTCTGTTCGCATATTCCTGGCGTTTTTCGGCTACTGCTCTCTTCAAACGGATTAATTGTGTTGGGTAGCGTTGTCCATTGATGGTTTCACCCGGTTTTAGCAGCTCGTAATACAGCACACCCTTCTGATCCCACCAAATACAGAGTATTACCTTCGCCTGGTTGGTTATTCGGCTTTGCCGTTGATTTTGATGGTCGGCCGGGCTTCACATATCATTTTTGGCGCTTGGGGTTGTCGTAATGGATCCAGTTCAATTCATCACCAGTAACAATTCGGCAATGTGAGAAGCTCACTACCCATACTCCTCAGAGTATGACCTAGTACTTTGTGCTCTTGCTTAAGACACATCGGTCTGTGAAATATGAACTCGAGGCAGCTCGTCCAATGACTTGCATGTATCCTATTGACGGCCTCTAAGCTTGAGACGAAATAGCCACCATACCTTGTAGCATAGCCCAACGTTAGGAGAACATTCCCTCCCAAATTTAAATTCCCCGGTGTTACTGAAAACAATCCCCAGCAATTAACAATCGATGTGTGTTATATCGGCGCTTCCTTATGCCATGCAGTCATCTTCTGCGATACGTATGTTTGTGACGGTAACTACATTTTCAATCGCGACATTTGCTCAATTATCCATTTACGTCTTCGCCTCCTCAAAAGTCCATCACGTTCCCACACATAATTTATCAGGCACATCTCAAGACCTCGTCTCCGCCAGAGGACATCAGGTTTAGAACTTCTTTTCCTGCTTTCTATCTGATTCTGTTCCAGATATTTTCAGATACTTATCTACTTATTAAGCCTCAATCCGTCTTCGTACCATTCCAGGGCAGGCAGCTCATGCTTCCGGTTCAAAATGGAATGCAGTTCTTGTGTCACACACAGTGACGTCAACTTTGTTAACGAATCAAATATCAAACACCTCCGACAGTCGGCCGATAATTAATCCGTTTCTCCGTTAATGCCAACCACCACGTACACCGCTGACAACGTCACATCTGCACTAGATGCCTCAGGAAGAACTACTGATGCGTCAGCTTCTACAAAAAGAGAAAAGAAAATCTACAATTTACTACTCCGAGGCGATTGCACGATCTTCGTTTATCTGCTCGCAGATAAGTGCTCGCGCAACGTGGAAAACCTGTAGGATGCAATCCAATACCCGGCAACTGTATCTGTTCTATCGAACATTGGCGTTAAGATCAACGATCGCACAGATATCCGTCGACGACTTCAATCTCGATTGACAGTCGATACGAAAAAGAGAAAATGAAAATCAATCATGCAGCTAGCCGAATCCGCATCTCTGCGATATGCGAGGGTGCAGCCTGTCAGTATGCGTCGAAATAGAAAGGGCCTACTGAAGATATTGGAGTGTGACTGGAATTCGACGCGGCAATCAGTGGTTCCGGCGCGGCGGTCTTAAGTTCGCTGACATGTCAATTACGCTTGACTTGCGAGTTACAAGTCATCAGCGTGACATTAATGACACCTGATGAGGGATAATACCCGGTAATGATGTCGTGACGGAGGGGAGCACCTTTTCCAGATTTTTGGCCCATCTTTGTAAGAGGAGGTAGTTAAATTGCGGTTTCGCTACCGTCCACCATAGGTGGACGGATTGATGCGTGTTTTGTGGTAACCACTTGTTGGGCAATTTTGGCAAGATTTTGGAATCATCACCGAACATCACGTTAGAAGAGAATTAGACGCAAAGAGAAAGATAATGAAGCTCGGTACTAATGAAAACTGGGCTTTCTTCTCGTGGGATTGTGGCGATCAAAACATCGTGCTGCGTGTTGAACCAACAACTTTTGGTGTCATCGGACTTGAAATTGGCATGAAATCATTGCTCTCAATTCACTTATGCTTGGCTCAGAGAATGTATTTATTTCGTCGTCGTTTCCACAGCAGATTAATTTTCATCACCGAAAGTGCCTGTGAAAATAGTTTTGAATAAAAATACTTGTTAGCTACAGGCAATGATGAAGGAATGTGGGCACAAACCAAGCTTTCTTACATTTCAGTCCAACGACCCATGGATGTACGACTCGGTCCTCGAACTTCTCGAACCAGGATGTTTGGACTCGAATGGCCTCTTAACTGGAGATTTGGTGTTTGTTGGTGGAAGTATAATCGGCGGACCTTTGCTTTCCAAGCTGTATTTACATCTTTCTACAGCTTAGAGGGCGCCAAGTACCAGCTGGGCTCTTCCGGCTATCGTTGCGCTTTCGGCAAACAAAAGGTTGAACCGCAATCATCTACCAGCTGTTGATGTGATCGTGTTTTAACAGCACTCGAGAGTTTGAGAAATCAATCAAGCAAGATGTACTGATCGCGAATTGAACTTGCAACAATGGGAGCAATCAACGCCCCGACTGCGACGTCTTCATACATATATAGTCGAGTCGTGTTGTGAACATCTCCAACCAGGACTCGCGTTGTGGGTTCTTTTCTCCTCTTACGAGTGGATCGGATCTACACTTTATTCTGTCCGCCAACGGGTAAAGTTTAATGGCTTCCTGACAATTATACGAGAACTCTCTCAGCATTGTTGTCAAGCTCAAAAAGGTGTTGAACCTGAAAGACTGAGTGTAAGAATTGATGTTTCGTCACATGAGATCCAAGTTATTGAAGAAAAGTGCGATAATGTCACCAAAAAGACATACAAGACGTTAAATTACCTCAATTATAATTTGATGCTTCAGGAGACTCAAGCCTGTGTCATGGTCTACTGCGGCTACTGAGATGCAAAACAAGTCAACTGATTAGTCCAAGATAGTGGATATGAGTCACTGATTGTAGAGACATCGTGAATCCATTAATGCCATCATTAACTGACGTTTGTTGCTCGAAACTTCACGTCTCACACGTTCTTTCCTTGGAATACATCATCTAAAGAAGAACTTGTTGAGTGTCAAAAAACAATGACTTTAGTTCTAACCCAGGAGTCCTTGTATTAACTCGTGTCCGATTTTGAGGCACTTCTCTTTTCCAATTATAGAGACATCTGTTGAATTATTAACACGGTGGATCTGATTCTATCACATTTTTCAGAAATTACCATTTCTGGAATTCCCAGGGGGTTCGCAACTTCGAATGTAACGTTCACTGACCGTTAAATCCATAAAAGCATCGCTGCAGCCATCTTCCTCTCAAAGGAAAATAGTTCCGAATATGTACCGGACTCACCTTCGACAGGGACCGTCAAAGGCACCACAACAACAAGAGGCTTTACGACCAAGCATGCATCATCCCCCTGGTGACACTGTTCAGAAAGCACCAGCTACCAGACGTCAATTATGGAAATAAATAAGGAACCAGAGAAATCAAGAACCTAAAAAACACAATCCCCGGACAACGCTGCCTTAACGCGTCAAATCTGCAAAACGAGCAGAACTTTCCAACGACGTCGAACAACGAGCTGCAAAGATTCTACAAGAACAGGCTAAATCGGCTACTACACCACCATGGAGACACGGGCTTGAACAGCCCAATGTAAGCACCAATTATTTATAATTAAACAAAGTACAGTTGGGTCCTATTGTTGAGCCAACACCCTAACGTTTAGCTTGTAAGTCTAGTTGTAAACTCAATTGTAAAAAATAATTCTGTTCAAATAAATTGGAAAATAGCGTCGACAGCATGATCAAAAATGTCTAAAAAACAGTATTTGCAACGAGACCTAAAAGTGTGACACACACAGCCAAATGTACCACTTTACGGGGACGTTCACATGGTCAAACATACCGGACAGACTTGGTCGAATGGAAGTCGGAACTTTAGACGTCAGACTCCACTTTCAAGAGCCTAAATAAGAGCATTTTGGACTATTTCGACGACATTTTAGAAGAAGAAGAAATCAAAGAAAGAAATAAGGAAAAAGGAAACGAATTTGGCTGAAAGAATGGATTCAAAGGGGATCGTAGTTAACTTACTGATTTTTTTTCTTGACGGGCGAGATTTCTTTTGATTTGGTTGCTAATTGTTCATAGGCGCTGTTTTCTCCTATTACTCGCCGGGCTCGTCACTCTAAACTGTTTTATTATGGCCACAATCTAGTCCGGAGTCGTGGGCATAATAAGAACAAAACACCTATTAGATCCGTCCGTACCCAAGGTCATCTCTAAGCCATGTCTGTTATACGTGGTGAAGGAGTTGACTTCACGCACAACCAGGCCACTTTTATTGACCCTCGGACGAAGAAACCGGATGTATCCGGTGTCGGTACCCATTTTCAGCCGATGGTGCTCGGTTTCCGGATTTCCCCTCGTGGAGGTGAGAGTTGGAGTTCGTTGGCTGACGGCCGTGCCTTTAAAAATCACAGCCATTTTTTACGTCACTTTAATTTTCGGGGAACAACCACACAGCTTGAAAATCTTTCGGAAACACATAAATTCTCATTCAGCACGGACAGACACTCGTTTACACTATCTACATATATGTCTGTCCAACCACGAAAATATCAAACAATTTTGAAAACTCTGCAACATGTCGGACAGACCGTTCGACGCCTCTTGCTTTTCTAAATGACGCGGTAGTTGACAAAAAATCGTCGATTAATTGTTAATGAAGTTAGAATAGTTTAGTACACCCCCATAGAGTCAGCAGTTCGTTAGAGTTGAGACGTCAAGTACATTGTCACAAAGATTAAAAAGTTTTTTTAATTTTGTCAAGGACGGAAGAAATAGGCGACTGCTGAGTGCCAAAGTTCCATTTCTAACAGACAAATTGTCAATTCGCTCTACAAGTAGGTGTTAGTTCCGTAGACGCCTGACTAGGGTCATCATCGCTGTTCTGTTTGAGTTGTACTGTTTTGCATTACACAGTACAACTCAAAGAGAACTTTTCTCTCGAAGAGAATTAGTACTGGACTATGGTTGGTGTTTCCATACCTCTGCTCCGTAAGGCTGGACTGGGATATTTAAGTCTTGTTTCTTCGAGAGAAGATCAATCCCTCAACCTAGCGAAAAAGTGTTAGACAAGTGTTATTCTGCACTTGGCTGTGGCACTGATGTTGTTAGCACTGTTCAACGCCGAGATACACGAAGTCGCTGACTCCGTCATATTTGTCATTGCTTCGCTTTGTCAACGACGTCCATACCCTTTCAAGAGACAACGTCGACCATAACTCACTATCAGACCTACTTATTCGTTTTATCTCAATGCTAACTATTGTCTGGTTTGACCAATCATCTCAAGAAGTACGTTGAAGAAGGCACATGAAACCCTTTTGCATTTTGATTGTCTCGCTGAGTTCTTTCCTGACATTGCTGAGGTACCTAGAATTCTTCATCATCTGATGAATTTTGCAGGATTATCAAAATTTAGAAGCCGTGTATAACTTGTCTTTAACGCGACCGTGATTTCGACGGAGAAGTAGTGGGTGTATATTGACTAGCTTCTTAAACTCAAGCAAAAATACTTTAGGTCCATACCAGAGCTGCAGAAGTTAGATTAAAGTTCAACCCCAACTTTACTGCCAAGAAGTAAGCATATTTCACATGCCTACTGCATTTGTACGCGACATTAGTTGTGATCGTTGTCTTCTCTTGTGACGACTGAATCGAATACGAAGATCATTATGCTCTAGGCTCTTTGTTCCTAGACTCCTTATGATTCAAAAATCATGTGAGTTAATTCAAAAGACTCATTTCATTAATTTAATTATTATAAGGTGAACCCACTCTAGTTTCTAAACTGTGCAAATATTTGAGATTTCACAGATTTCACCTTCCGATGCCTAACCGCATCCCTCTGCGAGATTGTGTTTCTAGTGTAGTTAAGATAAATATAAAATAGAAAAAATTACTAAGGAATGATTTTAGGCTCTTATTACAATATTTTTACTACCTTTTGTACCAAAGACTTCAACAACATTCAAATTTGCAATCTATTACATTCTCCAGCCAATCCAATCTATTACGCTCCAACCATTATCAATCGAGTCTCGAAGATTATTCTGCTATCCCTTTCTGCCACATACCATCGCTGCTTATTTTGTATGTTTTTTTTCACTTCCACTCAACTGCCGATCCCATTTTCTGTTTGCCTGACGTCTCAATTTGACGTACGTTCGTTGGCCAAACCACAAGAGAAAAATTAATTCACTTCAAGAAGGAAGGTTGATAACTCGATTGTGGAAATAAAGACGAAACGTTTTGATTAATTTTACTTAACATAAAGCATAAGGTGAGTCGAATAGTGAATTCCAAAATATTTATTTCAAAGAAAAACTTTACACAATTATTGAAACAAAGGATGTTCTTCGTTCTGCCTTCCAAATTGAAAAGGTGCATTATGTGTGTTTAACCAGTGATTCATGTTTTTATCTTTTGTGGCATGGAATCGTTAATTTATCTAACCCCAAACATTACTAATAAATCATTTGTTATGTGGACATTTAAAATCGTCGAGAAAACCACATCTAATTGAAGAACTTTATTGCGAAACCAACATCTGTTGATTGCGGTCAATTGAATGCACTGACGCAAGATTTTTGCCTTTTATGGACACACGATTCAATCTTCATCTAGATGTTCCTCCCGATATGGCTATTTTTCAGCAACTGCCACAAAAGAAAAACACTAACACGATTCATTGCACTTTGGCAATACGCGGGACGCACACAGAAATGTTTTACATCTGAGTCATCATTGTCATCGTTGAGGTTTCGCAGAAATTCCACGAACTAAAGCGAATCATAACCGATTTCTTTCAAAAACATTGGTCATACATTTGGGAGGTTTATTTCGAGATAATATGGGTGTGTTTTGGTCGAGATTTTTGTGTGTAATTTGACGTAGGTGATAATCCAACGTTGTGCATGACATCTTTGTGAGGTACGTATTAACTTTCGCGATCCAATCGTGAATGTAAATGTTTTTTCATTGCCTTTTGTCTCTGCGCAGTGAGGTGACTGTCAACAGTTTTCATTTTTACATGCCGATGAGTCACATGAGGATGATTATCAACAAGGAACACGAAGACAAGTGATCAGGCGAAATGAGTTCAAATACCCGATTTCGATTCGAAAAGACAATGGAAGAGACTATAATTAGTAATTTAAAGCAAATGAAAGATGTCCAACTTCTTGTCAATAACTTTCAGTTCAAGTCAATGACTCGTCGTTTGATTGACGTTGATTATCTATCTGCGGGGGATCTAGTACGGTCACTTTCTCCCCATCTTGTCACAGATGTGTGCGTTTTCTCAAACTGACATGATGACAAAGCCAAAGGTACTTTCGCGAGGTTGTAGAAATTGAATCTGTACTCTTTCTCTATGAGTGCGCATATATGTGCATGTAGCCTCTAAGGGTCAGTGAACTCATTCACTTATTTATAGATTCAACTCTATTGAGAGAATAATAGGTTATGGTATGGGACAAGCTTGGTAAACAAACTCTGAGGAGAACATCTATTCGCTAACAAAGTTCTTTGAATAGTGTTAAGATACACCGAGTATGATTCTACTGCGGAACTGCACCAAAGCAAAGCAGTGCAAGGCAAGTTTTGTTGTTTCAAGAAAGAAAATATTAAAATTCATCATTCGTTTACAGCGAAACCTTCAGCACAATGCCGTGACCATGAAGGGCTCACAAGTACAAAGTTGCTTATTTTATTTGAAAATGCATGATTGCAGAAACCAAAAGAGGTCAAACGACGCACTTATCTCTAAGGTGAATAGACATTTCAGTGACCGCTCTCAGACGGCTCTGAAGACGCTGATACTAAGTTGGACTTACGGATTTGAATGTTTTGTCTGCTGCCAAGAATTGGCATATAATCTTATTGTAGTCTACCATCTGGATCAACATTTCGATCTTCCCATGCAATCTGCTTTAGAACGCATCTGCTATTGATTTTCTTTGAAGTTCCTTTGAACACGAATTTTTACAAATATGTGAGATATCTTCCAGCAATTTGTTTCAAATGTTAACCGTAATGTATTATGAGCTTATCGAGTTGTCACGATAAGTAAATAGTGGAAATGATGTCACCATTCCCAGTCGGCTTCGGCGGCTTGCTGATATATTGCGTTACACAACACTCATTGTTCTGCATTGTTATTCCGAAGAAAAATGAATCGATCGGTTGAATTAAATATGCATTATTCCTCGAGTACAGTATCCACTCCTATGGATAGAGAGGAAGTTGTTGAAACTGACTAATTCAGCAGAGCATTGCTTGTGGAACAAAGGAAAGAAAAACATCACACGGTGTTCAAGAGATGGAATGGTTTAGATGATCGACCGGTCATTAGTTTGAAAGTGAGTTAGAGTTATGGGTGTATGTGTTGCATAAATTTCTGTGGGCTAGTCCCTCACTAAAATCCCACTACATGTTCTGCAATTTCATTAGATTCTCCACAGAATTTGCAGAGACCTTCTTCTGATACGCCTAGTCGCCTAAGGTGTCCCCTGAGTCTACAATGCCCTGTTAGAAGGGTCTCTGAAGGGTTCCGGTGGTCCTTTCCTAGGTACGGCGTCAGCATTGCCTTCTATCTCTATATTGCCAGATATCCAGCAGCAGGCCCAAATACCCCTGCCCTTGTTCCTTCATCAGTTCTTGGCCTGTCTGTATAGCCCAGCCCTCCAAGCTCCTCTGTTGCCTCGTAAGAGTGCCGTCAGCATGCCGGAATTCAAGAGTGCCGTCAGCATACATAGATATACTTTCTTAAGCGTTCTTTTTTTTAATTCAGCCCACTCTCATTATGTCCAGAGACTTAAGCGTTGGAAAAAGAGGAGAGGACCAATGTGCAGAAATGAAGTATTATAGAGTTGCCCAACTTCAAAGCTGATTGATCCCTAGTCTATCGACAAATTTGAGAGGCTTTTTGACAGTTTTTCATGAATTTTTGACGGTTATTCAGGAAATCACGTAAATGCCGTTCAGTGTTTGGCGAATTTGGCTTTAGAAAACGATATAGCAAAATGTAAGGGGCAAGAGGGGTTGAGCATCTGTTTCATACTTCATTTCTGCACATTCGTCCTCTCCTCTTTTTCCAACGCTCGTTCTGTACTTACCATTTGAAGGGAAATAAGTTATTTGCATCCCCCCCCTGATTGCGTGTACATAAGATAAAATTGAATCGGCATACCTTCGAAATGCCAAGACATTGGGCAGAGTTTGATTAGCTAAAAACGTTGTGTTGCTTCACGTTTTGTCCGGAGATCTCAATCATCTGTCATCTCTGTTCTTGAATGACTTATTTCCGCAAGCGAACGAAGAAAGCAGAAAAAAGCATCCCAGATTCAATGACATGTTTGAAAGTCAAAATGTTCCCAGTCCACAAGCAGCTTCCAGACAGCATTAATCAATTTACTGCTTTGTCCACTTGTGTCTCAATTAATTCACCCATTTCTTTGGATAACTAATGCTTCGGAGTTTGGAGCCGCACTTAGTTCTGTTTAATTGATTTGATGAAATGATTATACAAAACAGATTCGTTCACATCATTTAATATTCGCCTGGATTTTGCTCAGCGGTTACTCGGTCACACTGTCACCCTTCATCGACCCAAAACGCTTAATGGAATACAACTCTACATAGACTAGCAATCAATAATCTGAAGGCTTTTTAGCTTAGTCGATTTTGAAGGTGCATGTGCCAACTTAATTTATTCCACGTGTCTTACGCGACAGCTGTTCTTCATATATTTTAGTCAACACCAACTAATTTCGTTGTTTTTTGTTCGTTTTCAGCCAAAATGTCTTCCCGTAAAACTGCCGGCCGTCGTGCAACCACCAAGAAACGCGCACAGCGTGCCACCTCGAATGTGTTCGCTATGTTCGATCAGGCACAGATTGCCGAATTCAAAGAAGCATTCAACATGATCGATCAGAATCGCGATGGATTTGTTGAGAAGGAAGATTTGCACGATATGCTCGCATCATTGGGCAAAAATCCCACTGATGATTACCTGGAAGCTATGATGAATGAGGCTCCGGGACCAATCAATTTCACAATGTTCTTGACATTGTTCGGTGAACGCCTACAGGGAACCGATCCCGAAGATGTCATCAAGAATGCGTTTGGTTGTTTCGACGAAGAGAACAATGGTGTTCTGCCAGAAGATCGACTCCGAGAACTCCTCACCACAATGGGTGATAGATTCACAGATGAAGACGTTCGTTAATTGCAATCTTTAATCGTTTAAACACAATCACTCAACACTTTGCATTTTGTTTTTCAGGTTGATGAAATGTACAGGGAAGCACCAATCAAAAACGGTCTCTTCGACTATATCGAATTTACACGAATCTTGAAGCACGGCGCCAAAGATAAGGATGAGCAATAAGAGCATTTTCCCCGCCAAACCCAGTTTGCTTTTACCCAGCTGCATCTTGCTGTTGTTCGACGAATATTGGTTATAAACAAATCCATTCACTTTAATTTACTTAATTTCAAAATCATTTATTTATGTATAAATACATGATTCGGTTCTCTTTTATTTGCTACTATTCGAAAACAATAAGTATTCGCACGTAATGTGGATGCAATGGAAAACAGATATCACATGAATGTTGCTCGATGCTAAGAATGTGTGCATGGAGTGGTGGCCGTTAAGATTAACACGTACTTTCTTAAGTATTATTGTATGCGGATTGTATTGGTCCCCTTAAACAACTAACCTTTATTTATGTCCTTATGTTTTGTCAAATATTTCCATTTTTACATGAAATAAATTTCATATTATATACCTTTTATACGAATCGATGGGACGTGTTATGTGTTGTATGTAATGTCTCAATCATTTCTGGATCAAGCCACATGTTTTCAAAGATAAATCAGCGTTCCCCTTCGCTTTACTCTGATCCTTCAGTGTTCTTATACTTTGTAAGTTGTTTTGTACAATGTGAGAATCCCGCGATTGTTGTTTTAAGACCCATTTTGATTGACAAACATTTCTCCGAATAGCCTAAAACGGCCTGCACCCTATCAAACATTTGCACACGGTATCAGTAATTCTTCACTATTTTCCGTCACGCCAGCGATGTCCACGAACTGTTTCAATCCTTCATCACACTCGCCATCATTTCTGTGGTCATTTTTATTCCAAGCTCCACTCACATTTTGTATCATTTTCCAGGAATGACGCATGATAGTGCGTAGGCCGCTTGAGACATTCTGGACTAAAGTCTACTCTACGGTTCGCCGGAAATACACGCAATTGTTTGAACGTTTTGAACCACAGTCGTTCTTTTATCTGAAATGTATTTCTTCATTTGTTTAAATTTGCCCATGCCTCTAGACCATTTCCTGTCATGACCCTGATGGCATCGTCATTTTGTGCCATGGTATCACTACGGATCACGACTGATCTATGTGAGGCTCATCTACCACGCCTAGTGTCACTGCTGGTCTATGCAGAGGGTTAACTAGGCCTTAAAATAACATCAGGCAGACTATGAATATTGGAGAGGTTGCCAACACGAATATGAAATATGACATGACTAGCCCAACAGATTGATGCTTCTCGGCAACCACTCCTGTTCTCCGTCCTATTGTTAGTCCGAAGCTAGTTAGGTACAAGAGGCTCCGTTTCGAGTCTCTTCTTTCGGATTCATATTCACAATCGCGAAATACGATTCTATAATGAACTCACATTTTGTATAGCTTTTGGAATGGGATTGAATATCGACATGAAGATGTACAAAATACAAAACTTCCGGATAGGTAGTCGACGTGACTTGTAATATGCTTTTCATTGTGTTTAGACTGTTTTTTATTCCCATTTTTTCAATTCATACATTTATGCCACATAATCATGCCTATTATGAATAGAATTCCCACCGAAGGCAAAAAGAGAAAAGTTTCGTGTGAATTGAATTCACAATCACCCCGAATCTGTGAATTTATGTGAGGAGGATGCTACCATATTCTCCGTCAATATACCTTCATTTAATGTTAACTCAGACTTTATGGAACAACTGAACAAAAGACGCCTAAGATTGAATTTAGTATAACAAGTGGCGAAGGATCCCTCTTAGGCTGTGCGCAACTGGAAGCTGCTAGCCAGATATAACGCTGAGCTTGGAAGTGGGGCTTGTTGTTTAAATGAGGACCAGATTCATACCTGACTGAAGATTATTTCTTTTCGAACATTTTGATGTAAACAAGAACTCCACTCCGTGTGCAAGTACGGCGGGATCTATGCTAACAGCAGGGTCAGATTCCGGGCTCTTAAATGTTACTACAATACATATTTAGGTCACCACATTTCTCGAGTGCCTGCAACGCGATTCGATTTACATACAAAGGTCCCCTCCTGTAGTGAAAAAATTGTAGTTCACTCAAGTGATTGCTTCAGAAGCTGGGCCTAAGTTCACTTCGGACTGTGGTACAACCACAAGATGGGAAATTCTGAACGTGTCCTCATCTGATCCTCTGGCCGGGGAGTCTAGTGGGTGACGGAGTATTGTGTAATATGAACATATATCCGAGTTTTATTATTATTATGATTCACAAACAATCCATCCAAAGTCCGTCAAGTCAAATGATATTTGTCAACTCGTTTGTTTATGCTATAAACACCGTGGTGTATGAACGCACGTGCAAGCGCCAAGTTCGCTAGTACAAGTCGTAGAATGGTAGTAGAAGGATTATCAATCAATCCCTGTAAGACCATTCCAGTGGCCTTCTCAAGGAGGAAACGAGTCAAACTTGAACCCATAATAATCAACAACACTCCTATCTACTCCAGCTAGCTCAAATATCTTGATGTGATCCTGGACAAACGACGTAACTGGAATCCTCATGTCAAGTCCGCCATAGAGCGTGCTACTAGAGTACTGTAGACCAGTAGACAGGACTTGTGGTCTCTGCCAAAGCTATGCATTGTGTGTACACAATGATAGCAAGACCCGTTATCACATACACGGTCCTCGTATGGTGACTTAAAACTCGCAAACAGACAACGGCAAAAATGTTGCTGAAGTTGCAAAGAAATGTTTTGCTCTTGCGTAACAGGTGCCATGCTTACCTGCTGCATAATAGCTCTGGGGGCTAACACCTTTACCAATCTTCCTAATGAAGATCGAGCTGCGTTTGAATGCTGTTAGATATGCAATCAAACGCAGCTCGATTACAAGTGCAAACCAGTCGTCTTAACGAGTTACCTTAGGATACTCAACTCAATCCCAAAAAGAGACATGTTTTATGCAATGCCGGATATTGTCGTCAGGCTGCATTGTTTCGGAAAGCTTTTCAGGCTGAAATATTAGATCGTGAGAACTGGACCAATGGTGTTTCAACACTAGAATATTTCGTCACATTTGAAAACAAATTGTTTCGTTTGATCTTGAATTTCTTATCTTCGAACTATAAAGCGAAGTTGACATAGCTTTAGTACATGCATCTACGTCACTGTAGCACGCATAATCAAATCACGATTACGCCCACGGTGTCACTCAGATGGGGAAGAAGCTGGCGAAACCTTGTGCCGACAATCTTGGCAGTTGACCATTGATTGTGTTCGTGGTTCAGCTTCTGAAAAATGACTGACGAAACCAGTCTATTAATATGTTCCAGCGAATTCAGGCTGGAGTAGGACGTCTGTAGATTACGCCTCATTGTAGTAAAACTGGGACACCAATTTTTTGTAGGCGATTGAGGAATCGTATTCGAAAGCAGCGCGATTCAAGTCTACATTTACGACAGGTCTTCTTCTTTGAGGTGGTGATTGTGCAGCGCGAACCTGTGTAATATGCGCACGTCTCCATTAATTTTCTTCTGCAAGTTCCTCTTGCGTTTGATTCGTTTCACGGACATTCTGAGTAACTATTGCACGACGTGTACGTCGTCCAAGGTTTGAGCGTCTAACAGGAGGCATTTTTGTAAAGCAAATAACTTCCTAAAGTAGTCGTTTTTCACTAATCCCATTCCAAACACAATTTTCTTCGAAATTTACGGAATGAATGCCCCCAATCAATTTGGATAACCTCTCTCTTTACACCCAAACTTTTATATCTTCTGAAAAAACTGGTGTTTTCCCAACATTTTCATTCCTAAAAACCTCATGGACATCTGAAAAAATTGCTTAGCCAAATCGGCCTAGCCGTTCTCAATTGAGGAGTTACTATACAGTGAGCAAAATAAGTTTACGTACGCTCTAGGTTATCACCAAAATGCTTGAAAATAATGATATTGTGAACTTGCGTTTCCTTCTGTTCTATTTTAGCCCATTCTGTCGCTAGTGCTGATTTCAGTGTATCTTATCGAAGTGATGTTATTTTCCCAGATATGCTCGATGGGATTAATGTCCGGTAATTGCGGTGGTGATTTTAGCTGCTTACAGTTGTATATCAGCCACTCTTTGACAGGATATGAGGTGTGTTTGGGGTTGTTGTCCCGCTGAAACAAGAGCGTTTCAACGTCAAGCCTCAGTTTCTCCGCACTCTGCTTATGATTCTGTTTCAGAATGCCTAAGTACGGTTGATTGTCCATCACCGTATCAATAAAGACAAGATTCCCTACTCCAGCTGCTGCCATACACCCCCAGACCATCACGCTACCACCACCATGCTTCACTGTATGAGTTATACTTTTCACATTTTCAAGTGTGCAGGAACACTTTTCGAGCACCATCGGATCTAAAAATATTATATTTTGATTCATCACTAAATAATTTGCACACACACAAATTGTAATGCGAAAGCTAACCTCTTTTCCCGATTCACTTTTGATATCAAATGTTTCTTGCGTGGTGTTCGAGCTTTATACCCATGTCCGTGGAGCACATTTCTTACCGTTTTTTCCTGAGCTCTGTAAAAGTTCATCTTCTAATATAGGAACTGACTTTATCGGATCCGCCTTCACAGACTTCAAAAATTGGCGTTCTTCTCTAGAAGATAACTTCTTCGGTCCACCAGGCCGAGGTTTGGAAATCAAATTACCGTTGTTACCGTGTGAATTAATAATTGTTTGCTCACTGGAATGTGGTCCGACTTCGCGAAGATTTTTTTTTTTTCAAGTACAATTTTATTATAGTCTTGCGCACTTCAGAAATTTCGCGACCACGTCCAATTTGGACAGTTTTTTTAAGTACTTAACTCGGAAATGACCATTCTACTGCGACAAGAAGTGTCCGTTTAATCAAAACTAGGAGAAAATAACTAACTGCCGTTATTTTTGCAAGAACAGGATCGATTTAAAGGAATATATTTGACAGAAAAAGGAACTGTACGTAAACTTATTTGGTGTGATTTTATGCTGTTTTTTTTCTTCTTTTCTAAGTTTTGTGAGCTCGAAAAATGTAACAGAATCATATTTTGTCCAAACTTAGACTTAAAGCCTAGGTAAAAAAGACTAAGGTCACTGACTTATTTAAATATGTTCTTATTAAGGAAAAAATAAAAATAAATGTGTGTACGTAAACTTATCTTGCTCACTGTACATGTTTACACCATTTTCACATATATACATTATTTTACTATTTTACTATACATTGGATCAGTTTCTTCTGCAAAGCAACATTGTGTGGCAAATAAAAGTGTTAATTAGTTGCACGACACACCCGACGCTCTTTTGAGGGGTTCAGTTCAAAGATGGCTTCTCAGATCTCAAGTTAAGCAGTCGTACATTCAGCATGAGTCATCCACATTTGTTGTAACGAGTACAAATGTTCTTAAAGATGAACGTTAGAACCTGAGGATAAAATAAAATGTCCATCTAAACTAAATAATCTGCAACTACAACTGTTAGTGTTATAATCAAAAATAAATAAGATGCGAGAAACAACAGCAGTCCACACCACTAACAAATAACATCAAATCGAAATAGATATAATTTGTGGCTACCATCCAGAGTCAATAACGTCAGATAATGTACACAGGGAGAAGGCAAGTCTGCTACATGTATGTACACATAAAAGTTAATGGCATTCCCTGCAGTTCAAGTGCACTTAGGGCAACAAAGGTGGCAAAAATATTCTCTAAAATAAACCCGATCCCACAGTAATGTCTACAGCGATGGCAAATGACACATTCATACATATGAATGTACTTGCATAGATGCTTCATGCGCTTGTATTTAACAACGTTCAATATGAACACATTTATTTATTCTTTGGCAACGACACCTGCTTCTACCCCAAATTGGCCTGAATCCCTACCCTGCACAGTGGAGTGCCAATGGGCTTGGCAAAGTTGGCATTCTCGTTGAAGTGCATGTATCCATATGTACATACCTATGAACGAATGATACATATTTAAATAAATAGTGGCCATGAAACAAGAGATAATATCACGTATCACAGTGTTGTCAAATTTAGGGGTAGAAGCGGATATATGACATTTATGTTTGCTGAAAATGGTTGTGTCTTGATTCAACTTCTACCCGTGGTCAATAGTTACGGCCAAAATAGTCGAATTAAGAGAATGCTGTAAAAGGCCCCTCACTCGTTCCAACAAGTACCTAAACTCGCTCTTGATATGAAGAACGTGTATTTTGCACCCGATTTAGATGACAAACTCGATTTGAAATTTCTCAGTTAGAGGTAAGGAAATGATTTAGATGCATCAAAGCATTGATAATTGATTACCAAGAAAAACATTTCATTTCCCAAAAAAATAACAGCCGTCTAGATAGCCGAAAAGTTAAAATGGTTAAAAATTGCAGAATTTCATCGACAAACGGTACGCAATTTTCTCGAAGATATGTCGAAATCTAACATTTTTCCGATGGTTGACATTTTGTATTGAGGAGCGAATAAGCCTAATGGCTTGCTGTGCATTGGTAGCTAATGGGTTTGGTTCCATTCATGTCATTGAAGGGAAGTTAAAAAACGTTCGATACATCGATATCTTGGGGCTTTATATCCCTGCTACGAATGAAGAACTGGGCTTACCACCATAACGTCATTCAACGAGAATTAACGTGCGTTTCGCGTACACGAGTAGATACTATCGAAACAGAGGTTCTTCGACTATAGCTCAACGAACATTTTGCGCGCATTACAATATAAGGCATACAAATAAAGCTACATCGATAAGAAAGAGGGTCTAAGAATTTGAAGAAACGGGGGCCGATCTAGAAAGTCGAGGGATCCCAACAACATAGAAGGGAAAACGCTATCGCAGTGAATACAGAGCGGTACATCGCCATGCTACAGAACCTTTTTCCACCCTCCCTGCAGGTTTCTGACGGTTTCAGTCAATGATCGTGACTGCAGCAAGTTGGGACAACATGCCACGCATCCAATTTTTGGTCTAGGAGTTATATCCAAAAGAGGTGACACTAACTGACCACCTCGTAGCCCGTACTTATCTCCAATAGATGTCTCCCTTTGGGATAACTTAAAACTAAGGTCTTTAACAGCAATCCAGCGACTCTTGATGTATTGAAGTCTCATATTCACGAGGAAATGCAAAACCTTTCCGCAACGCTTGTCAGTCTGTCATTGAAAACTTCAGCTCCATGTTGCAGCAGTGTCAAAATAATGAAGGATCGCATGTGGAAGATGTGATTTTTAAGAAATAAAATTCCAAATTGTGCATGTTCAGAATAAATAAACCTTTTTTAATACGTATACAATAATTAAATATTTTTTTTATCATCGCAAATGTTGACGGACCACCCTGTACCACTAGCACTACTTCACCTATCGAGCTGTGTGCCTAGGGTCGTTATCCTGATGAAAGAACAAGCCAGGATCTGGACTCAATTTCTGCAGTGAAGGACTTAGATTTTCCCACGACAGTCAAGGAAGACCACCCCACTGCCAAGGAGTACAGACCACAAATAACCTAACAGCACAAGATACGAGGAAGATGCAAATCCTTATTAGGTTATCTGTGCTATACATCCATCAGTCTTCCTTTTTACTGAAACGTTTTCCGGAATTAGAAGCAGATGGGGAGATCGCTCAAAGTCGTGCGTAGGCACATGCGCGGGGGTCTATGAACTCTAAGAGACGAGTATCTGGGCACATGGAACGGAATCTATGGAAACAGGAGGCGAACTCTTTGGGGTTTTTTCAAGAACTCAAGTAGTGTCATACCGATATGGACCATGGATCAGGTTGTTTACACACAGCTTCAGCCGATCCCACAAAACGGCAGAGAAGAGACTTGTAAGTCTAGTTGTACACTCAATTGCAAAAAATAATTCCTACAAATAAATTTTTAAATCGCTTTTTAAATCCTTTCTTGGGAATGGATGGAAAATGTCTTCTTCCGATCATATCTTAAAGATGAGCTAGGTCATGGCCTCAACCAGACCATCCCCAGCTAACTTCCCTCAATTTGTAAGAAAAGTGTCAACTGAACGCAGATCTGTCAAACACATTTCTGTTTTTTTTAACAAACGTAGCGCCACGACGCATTTTTTTGTAAACAGATCGTGAAATGCTAGTGTTGAATGACAACGCTGAAAACAACGCAGCATTGTGGTTTAGGATTAAATTGCAGATGTTTAGTCTTGAGTATGGCAATCCATTATATTCTGAGATCACAACTTATTAGGAATATTATCTGTGTACAATGAGTAGCGCTGTGAACTAAAGCCTAAGAAGGAAGCTAAGACTAAAGGCGAATTTAAATTGAATACCCTAACCTAGTGTCATTAAAATAAAGCCACATCTCCTTTCAGATTCTACGGCGTTTAAAAATATCATTACTTAACCCTCCGTTGGGCACCCGGGTCTGGCCAACATATTTCATTTTTAAGCGTTATTTACTGATAAGCTATCGACTTGGAATTCAGGTCGCTTCCTAAAATTGTATTTCTACCGATGTATGGAAAACCCCTTTCTAATGAATTCCTAGATGTGGGCAGAAAAATTAAAAGAAAGAAATACATCTTCGGATGGACATATGGTGCCTTTCTCGTTTTGTTAAACGAGATGGACGGTCAAAACGGGCTTAGAAAATATAGAACTAGTTAGCCACTACTCTCTGCACTGACGAGTGAGCTCTACCAACATTTTTTCCAATTTATCTATACTTTTACCATCAACGTATAGCATTATAATAATTTTCAAACAAATTTCTTTTCCCTTCTTTTTTATGGACTTATTTTTATGAACTTAACTCTCACAAGTATTCAAAAAACATCCCAAGTCGTTGGGTAACGGTAATCGCACATTCCCCTATTCTATGCAGCTGCTCGCAGTTGTACGCAAGATAATGGAGGATGGAGATATCCAACTTCGCCCATTTTTACCCCTTGCCCATGTCGGCATTGAGATTTCCTTTTTATTTTGCACACACTCTTATAAAATTCCCGGCTCCGCTACGCATCGCAACACAGTATAAAAAACGCTGTCAGATGAAATCAAGGGGCAAGGGAGGTAGAAGTTGGATACCTCTGTCCTCCATTATCTCTGCTTTTGCGGGCGTGGCCAAAACAGCCAAAATTAATAAAAATTGTTGTTCAATGGACAAAAATTCGGCAAATATATTATATATCTAAAAAAATAAAAAGAAACTAAATTTGGCGTTGTAAGTGCTACACTAGCTGAGATACACGCGTTTGAATTTTATCTTTCCCATTTTTTGCCTTGTACGCAGACTTATGCGGCCAAGTGTATTTGTTGGAATACTTGGCCGTTGGGCCATCATGCAATAATATGCTAAAATCGTCAGTGTTGTAAGAAATTCATAAAACATTACTGTATCTTATAAAAATTGGATTGTGAGTGGCACACGCATGTAAATTGATAGGGCTAAGTTTTAAAATTTGTGTCCGACGGGGGGTTAAGTGAGTAAAGTGATAAAACTAGCTAAAAGTTGGGTCGAGACCCTAATTCTATTTAGCACAATTTTAAGGCCACGATACATACTACATAAGTACTTAGCATCAGCGCCAGGTGGCACCACTATCACAGAAGAAAACTTCAACCGTATTGTACATTCTAATAGACGACTATTACTAAAATTCCAGCCAAATCGGACTCAAAGTTATGTTTTGATCGCGCTTAGAATCGATCCGCGGACACGTCGACACACGGGCTACATCCCGAAAAGGGCCAGGGCCATAGCTTCTCAGCAACCACTCGTGCTGTGCTCACTACTACTCCAGTACGAGTGGATGGAACCTACAGTTTTATGCCGACTCCGAAAGACCAATTTGAGAAGCTTCTTTGTAGACAGTTATTCTTTTTGTGCTTTGTCAGTGACTCGAAAAAGTTGGGGTAGTGGAAATGACTTGGCTCGTACCGGGAATGGAGGAAAACGTGACAAAAATCCACGATCTTGAATTGCCAGACCGCCAAATGAAGGAGCTCGAGTTAGCTGCGACAGAAGGCAGTACGCTTGGGTCATATCCCGCATGAGAGAGCTCACTGCGCGATGGGTGCCGCGTTTGCGTACTCCGGAGAACAAGCCAAATCGAGAGACCACTTCAAAGAACAGTCGAAACAGTGGACTTCAACCGGCGAACGTGTTTCGAAGAATGCGAAGACTGTCCTATCAGCCGGAAAGGTGATGGCCACCGTTTTCACAATGTGTCATCTGCATCGTCTACCTAAAGAAGGGCGGGGTGATCGTTAACTGGGCTGTACTATGTCGAATTATTGGGACAATTCGACGCCGAAAAAACAGCCCCAGTCAGCGAAGAAAAAACCGCTCTGCCACCATGACAACGCACAGGCTCATACCGCAACGGCTCATACCTTCGGCGCTACCATGGCCAAATTGGTCGAATTATTCTACGATTTGCTGCACCATCCCAGATTTGGCCACGTCTGACTTCTTTTTCTTTCCAAACTCGAAAAAGTCACTCACGGTTCAGAAGGTTATCATACGGCTTCTGCCTTTTAAATCGCACGCTGTTGCCACGCCCATTCACACATTCGTCAAGTTCCTGTCACTTTAATATTTAATCAATACTTAGTACCAGATATACGAGCAGTCTTCCCTAAAGTTCATGTACCCATTAACGTCCCGAGATACACGCACACGTACATTTCACACTTCAATCTCAAGGAAGATTCCAAGCGTAGCAGGATGAAAGGAAAAAGGAAAAGCATAAAAACCATCTGAGCCAAAGTTGATAGATTCAATCTCAAATTACGGAACGAAAACATACCCTCCGGTCATGACCGGACGTTCACTCCCATCGTAGACCCAGAGCCACACAGCATCTTTCGTGACTTTGTACAAAGTTGGTATATGTGTAGATGCGCAGATATTTGTGTGATAACGTAGAGCATACTGAGAACGTGTGTATGTACATCCTAGATACAACCTCAAAAGATAAAAACTTTCCATTCCACTTTACTCCGCCTGGTTTCGTTGCTGTTGCCGAAATACAGGGGTTGGTATTATAAGGGTAGCAGCAACATAATCCCTTGAGCCCTAACTGAATTACATCACAAACGGGAAACAAGGGATAACGGAAGGTTGAAGGTAGGAATAATGGCTTATTCTGTTCCTTAACACCACTCCTTGTCAAATGGGATGCGATATGCAATGAGACATCGTCTCTAGATCAGGCTCAAAGCGGGGCGGGCACATTTGAATTTACACTCGATAGGTGCCCACTTGGAAAGTTTTAAATTCAATGCACACAAAACTTTTTGCCAAAAGCATCAACCCTGCGTACATCCATTGCCAAATCAGAGTATGTGCAAACATTCCACTGTACCCGCCGCTCGTTCGGCCGGTCGGTCGAATATCGCAGAATGCAGCAGTTGCCAGGCCAAAATTGACTCTCCCAACTCCAGAAATGGTGGATGTGAATAGTGTATTCCATTCCTGTATCTACACGCTCGTCTATTTATGTGGTGCACATACAAAGGCGCCAACAGCCAGCCAACAGCCAACAGTCAGCAACCAGCAGCCAGCAGCTCTCCGAAACGAGGAAGAAAAATACCAAATATCGATCCAGTGCTCGAGAGGCTGGTTTTGTGATTCCAATGTTGGTTGGTGTCGTTTCTGCTCGTTTTTATATTATTCTTTTTTCCTGTGCCAGTCTCCTCCCTCATGGTTTTCATCTGTTCTCCTCTTCCACTCGGCTGCGGTGCTCGGTTTGGGTGAAGAATGACTGCCATTGTGTGTACACCGTTCGTATCTGTCTCTCTATCTATCTGCTGCCAAACCTTCATGACTACATAAAAGATTATGCGAGTTCCGACGAGCCATCATCACCACCATCATCATCGTAATTATCAATGGCTCGGCGTTACGATACTAGAGCTGAATATCTGGTGGTTTGGCTGGTGCTTTTGTTCGTGTTGCTGTTTCAACCCTCGAAACTATTAAGATTTGTAGCAGCCCCAGCGCTGTAAAAATTAATGGTTTCCGCCCCCCAGGCAAGGCACAGAACACAAATTAAAGTCAAACTTGGTCTCAGTGCACGATCTGTTATCGCACCAACAAGCAAAAATATTCATCTATCCGCTGACTGATTTCACTGATTAGCTAAACCGGCGCGGAATTAGGCAATCAGTCGCTACCCTAAAACTCTACACTGCCAAGCATCGCTATAGGTTTATACAGAAGGCAGACAATTAGAGGACTTATTCATGGCGAAATGCGCGTGACTGAATTCGGTCTTCGTTCTGTGTCGTCACACCGTATTCAGCCATTGAGTTTGATTATCGCCTCTTCTCGCCGCTCCTCGCTTCGGCCATACAGTTTTCGCCTTGCAGCTGTTGCCGTGCTGTGTGCCAGAGTGCCACAGCCAGTGCCAGTGCCAGGGAAACATCATCCACACACATAAGCTGAATACACCAAAACCGAAAGACCGACACGATACGAAGCACTACTCAGGAGGGTTTTTTTTTGTTTTTGGAGAGTTTCGTGTTTGGCTGTGGCAGTTGTGGCAGTGGCAGATGTAGTAGACACATTCGCCGTCTTTCGCCTCATTCTGAACCTCGCTCGTTTCGAACATTGGAGGTGCGCATATTTTTGTTCAGATGGTGATTAGTGCAGGAAGCGTTTGGGTTACGCTCTAGTTTCTCGTTATTGTGGCGCTGTTCTCATCGTCTTTGTCTTCGACGTAAGGGTTGTTCCTTTATTTTTTCGCGCATTAATTCTGCCGAGTGTAGAATGTAGATACTGATTGCTGAGAGGAAGAGACTATAAACAGAGCCAACAGTAACAGCAGCGGTAGCAGCATCAACAGTAACAGCAACCGACAGCGGCGCGTGGATTTAAATGAATTTTATTCGTAATGGGATTTTGTATTGTCCGCGGGTGTAAATCGCGATCAGATAGCAATAACCGTGGGAGGAAGTTTCACGTTGTGCCGAGAGATAATGATATGAGAGAGAAGTGGATTGTGGCAATCGGGAGAACGAATTTGCCGAAAAGTGGAAGTGTATGCAGCCGACATTTCTTGCCTGAGGATTATCAGTTGTCACGTTCAGGTAAATGACTGTGTATTCTTCTTCTTTTTTTTTTTTTTCTATTTGTTAATATTGTTTTTACTTGTGTGCTCTACCTGGTTCTGTGTTCTGTTCCGGATGGGTGTGTATGTGCGTGGTGTGATGGCGTTCTGTTTTGTGGAATGATTGTTGGTGTGGGTTATGAAGGAAGGATGATTTGTGTTTGTTTTGTTTATAGTGCTGCATTTTGATGAGGGTTGTGAAGAGGAAATTTTGTAATTTTTTGCCGTGTAATCTGTTGCTGAATTTTAGAGAGATAATTATGGGACACTGTTGGGAAATTTTAAAACAATTGTTTTGTCTTCAATGCGGCTTAATTTTGTTTGTGTAACCATGGCTGAAGGTTGTGTTTACTTCCCGGTAGTACCTACAATTTTATCGGATCCCTCGTTTAAGGAAATTTCTTTATGTAAACCACCATACTACTTCACCTATTTGTTCGAAACCTCTTGTCAACTTCAGCAAGGGCAGTTTTAAAAATAACTAGGTAGATTTCATGCAGAGAAGATGACAACATGCGGCATAGAGAGAGACCTGCGGCGCACAATAACCACTTAATTACAAATAATACTAATAATATGGGAGGCGCTACAGCCTGTAGAGGGCCAGGGCAACCACTGTTCTGCCTTGAGTGGAAGGAATCTACAGTTTTATGCCGACTCCGAACGGCCAAGTTTGGCAACCTGTTTTCTAGAAGAAGTTATTTCTTTCTGAGTGACTTGAAAGAGGTGGAGCTGTGAAAATTATTTTTGGGTCTGTACCAGCCCGGAATTGCAATTCAATTACCGTTCTGAAATGTACACACACATACGTGCGCCCACTCCTACGTTGATGAAAAGCCCCAAGCGATCCCCCTTAGGGAACATTTTGAGTTCGTTGATCTCTTAAAATTGATTACAGTACAGCCTCGCTAGCCCGGACACCTAAAGTTTCGGGTGTGTCCGGAATAGCGAAAAGTCCGGACTATAGAGAACAACGTTCAAACACCTTTTAATACATATACAATCATTTTCTTTGCATAAGATAATACATTTTAAAATATGCTCAGTATTATCTTTAAGAAAACTTTCAGTGAGAAATGAAAGCCTGAACCACAAAAATACTTCTTATCTTGAAAACAATGAAAACTTAACGCAACTGAGAAGACTCACAATGAAATTCATACGACAGAGCGCGCAGAAAATCAGCAGAAACATACTTAATCTTACAAATTACAACGGCAAAATGTCTAGACTCAAGAGCCGACACAAACAGTAGAGGAATTTCCATAATTGTCAAACATATACGTAGGTATTTATATGTGGGAGGGACATTCCCATCCATCATATTTCTTACTTCGTCACTAATTGCTGGGCGAGCCTAGCGATTCAATTTTTGAAAGCCTACGCAAAACATCTATCAATCTCCCCTGTACACAGATACTCGTACGTTTGTAGCTTTTCTCTCAGACACGCTGCGGCCATACTAGACAATTGGCAAAGCCTACAAAGTCTTGCTTGCAACAACAGAAAGGAAACGAGGTGTGAACAAGTAAATGGAAAACGGAAAATAGCTGTAGACAATATCAATTTTTGTTTTCATTTTTGTTTATGAAATTCATATTATATTGTAGTTACATGAAATGCTGCGACACATACATAACAGAGTCAAAATATGTATGCATTTTAATACTCCGTCCTGGCTGTAACATTTTGAAGTGTCCGAAATATAGAGGTGTCCAAACTACTGAAGTGACTACTGAAGTTGCCGCACTGTACTTAGAAATATTATAAATCATTTAAAGAAAGCGTTGATATAATTAATAACTTTTCGTAAGTATAGGACTTGGATTCAATCAATTTAAACAAAGTAGAAAATGAGACATGGCCCTGTACCGAGCCCCCTCTGTCCCTAATTTCAGCCCTTAGCGCTCCAATAACGATCCTCCGCATAAATCATAGCTTAAAAATAAAATCATCATCATAGGGAAGGGGGCTGCTAGTGAATTCACGATCACACTTAGATCGTGTTGATCCATTCTGATACCCACAGTCAGACTACTACCACTGATCGACTGCTCAAGTGATAGTCCCGTTAATTGGATATGTACTTACTTTAAACATAATTTTGATGTGTCCGAAAATATTGGTAGCTATGGAGTTGCACCAATTGGGACAACTAAAATTAGGGAAAATAAAGTTTTTTTATATACAAACATCAATTGTTTAGCTATACGTTGATGGGTTTTTATAAGCATCTACGATCCAACTAGGACGGTAGGACATTATATTGGTTATGAATACATATCTAAGCAGACTGCTGCAGTAGGATTGTAATGCGTTCTCTTTTTGGGGGACTCGTCCTCTTCTTAACCCCAGTGCGGAACGTCCCACCTAAAAAGTTTTAAGATTGGATTTTTTGAAAATAAAAATATAATCATCGGACTCTGAATTTAACTCGGCGAACATGTGGTAAGAAAACGTAACACCTAGTATGAGACAGGGTATGACAAACCCCTACTGCAAGTATCACTAACAAGATTCACATTTAAAATTCTTTAACTTCGGGGATTGTAACTTAGGTATTATTATAATTGAAATTAAATAAAACATACTTTGTTTATAGTACAATAATAGTTATTTATTTGTGTACTTCATAAGCAATGTAATTTTCGGAACTTAAGTGAAAGATTAAAAAAAAAATTAATTCCAGACAGGGTGCGACATACTGGACAGTTGTTTGCTCGCGAGTATTCTGACAGACGTCCCACGCTACACTGTCACCACGACACATATTCTTGCCTCCTACTACTCAGCACGACAGTGTTAGCAGATAAATATTTTAGATTATTTTTAAAACTGTCTGGGTATGTGATACCCTGCCTTGTGATCGCCGCATTAAAAGAAAAACAGAGCCAATACAAAAATCCGATAAAATGAAACAGATCTTATTTTGACTGCCATGTGTGAACCAGAATATGATAGAGTATGATAGAGATGCCCTACTTCTAGCTCTGGTACCCCTTAAAATTTTTGACAATTTTTTTTTTTTATCGTATAAGTCAAATTGAGCAATCACGGAACGGCATTTACGTTATTTCGTGAATAACCGTCAAAAATACTCGAATAACTGTCAGAAAGACTATGACGATGGACTAGGCGTCAATCAGCTTTGAAGTTGGGTATCTCTATCATACTTCATTTCTGGTGTGCACCCTCTAAATGTCAAGCTGTTTTTTTATTTGAGTTCGTGGAACTATTTTTTGTTTTAAGTTTGTCCTCTTTTTAAGGTAAATGATGTCCTCCAAAGTCCGTATGTGTGATAAATACTTATCACGTATTGAATTAAAATAAAAAAAAAGCAATTAGGGAAAATACTTTCTATTAAAAATACCGTGTTTGGTTGAAAATCGGCTGGGCTCGTTACTGGAACTCGATTATTGCCTCTTAATCCAAGACAGAGCCCCCCCTCTCCTTATTTGGGACACAAAGAAGAGATATAAGTTGTTTTTTTCAATCAAAATGCAGTTTTTGTCTGAAAAGAGGGGACTCAGCTTTTGAACCTAATTCATCCAGAGGGCTGGCTATTGGCGGGGTGGATCGTTTCGGATTAGGCTGCTTTACGCCACCATGTCCTAGGTTTGAATCTCTTTCAATTTGCTGGGGCAAAATAACTAATAATTCAATTGAGTTATTTTTAGTATTTTTCTATTTATATTAATTTTAACCTGAAGAAGACCTGAAGTACTCACGATCAACTTCAAACCGATTGCTTCGACAAAAACTATAAAAAATAATACAACGCCAAAATGTTCCATTGAGAAGACATTTTTAGTAAACAACCTGTTAAATTCCAAATTCGTTTGAGCCAAATGCATGTGGCCAAGTAGTTTGGGGTGAACTACCTACTTTAGAGTAAGCAGCTTATTTTGGTGTACAAACATGTGTTAACTTACACACCATTTTTTTCTGATGGACAGCTGAATCAGGAAATTCAGACAATGCCGAGGCGCGATTTATGTCCTCGATCAGATCATCCATAGGGCATCAAGGGGCAAAGTTTAGACAGCTTTTTTTCATATAAGCAGTATTTTCATTCGGCAACACTGTCACTAAGACAGACCTCATTAAACATTCACGTCGGCGTTGTACATAAATCATATTATCACACACTGGGTGATTGTATTCTGACCTCTGGCACACCGATGAATCATGGGTCTGGCTAAATCATATATGATTTGTGATTATTTCGAAAATTGGGTCTCAAGCGTTCAGCTATAAGTAATTCATTTGCAATCCATACATATTTAACAAACACTTTTATTATCAAATTCTGACGTGCTTCATTTAAAGGTTTGGTTGAGGTTTTTCTTGAAATCTGAATGAACATACCTTTAGAGCCGCCATTGACTCAACAAATTAGCTAATTACATTGTGGCGTGCAGATCAGCGAGGGTCTAGCTTTTCAGCATTCACTCGTGGTCTGCGTGATATTGTTCTCTCACTAGACATACAGTTTCTTGCCGACTCCGAACGGCCGAGTTTGAGAAGCTTTTTTTCTAGACAGTTATCACTCTTTGAGCATTGTCAGTGACTCGAAAGAGGTGGAGCCGTGAAAATTATTTTTGGTCGTACCGGCCGGGAATCGAACTCAGGCAGCGAGTTTCAGTTGCGTAAGGGTCAACGCACATACCCACAACGCCACGTCCGCCATTTCTTATTAATCGTTTGTTTATTTGTGATCTTCTTCTTTGCCTGCTGCTAGCCTAGGCTAGACTCAGCCAACATGGTTCTCCATTTACCTTCTGCCTTGTGTGCTGTTGCTTCCAGTTACGTACCTATTGTGGTCCATTTCCAACTGTGTAAGCCACTGGAGAGGCATCGTCCTTCGGGATTGGAGTCGAAGACTTGCTGGGCCTGAGCAGTGGTGTCATTCGTCCATATGTTCTGAGCATGTGAGAGGAAAATCTCGAATTAGTCCCAATTAGACAGGTCGGTGTCGCCGTGCAGCACGTAGAGCGCATCGTTCGAAGGCCATAGATTATGCGAAGGAATATTCGTCTCGAAGCGAGCAAGTCCGCCTTAGTCCTGTGCCATACAGCAGGACTACAGCTATCAAGATCTTTATCTTGGACTGGGATCTTGGAGCATCGAGAAGGAAGCGGCTAACATGGGCCTCGTGGTGAATGATGGCATATGCGAGCAGTAGTGATTCGTGGAAAATCGTGCCGTGGTGTTGGGAGACTAGATCGGAAAAATCATTGGAAAATCCTCGTTCGGAATTCGACTACAAATAAAAAAGGTCCAAAATTGTGCTGGAGTACCTCGCGTCAATGGCAATATGATCACTTTGGTTGATGGCAGATTGATCGGGAGACCGAAATGTTGATCGTCAGGTGTGGGAACAGTGTGTTTGCTAAATTGAGGTTAAGCCCCGCTGGAAAGTCCTTTAGGAAACCTTCTATAACTGGCCGTGAACGTAAACGGATGTATTGGAGAAAACTTAATTTCCAAGAAATACAATATTGTTGGAATTTACCCATCTACGAAAGAGCGATCATTAGTTTACGGGAGTCAACGAAGACCCTCCAGCATACAGTCGTGCAGAGTTTCTCCCCAGTGTGGAGTATTCCAGGAAACCAAATCAATCTTAAGGACTTTCCTTCCGACCGACCCAGTCTTCAATTGCCTATATTTAGAATCCATATGTACGTGTTCACAGAAATGATCAATGCGGTGCAATCTCCAGATCAATGATAAGTTTACAACATTTATGCTCCAGCTCTGGGTGTTCACCCAATGAAGCAAAATAAACAGCACGTGACTCTCTAGCAAGCAACAGAAATAGAAATAGATAAAATCACAAACTTTAACATTTAACTGCTAGGGTGGGCATAGTTATTCTATTTTTGGATGCAGCACATTCAAGGCAATGGACTCTGCAGATGGGTTTCTGTTCTACTCAAATAAGAGCTTAACCAAAGGGTGCATCTGAAATCTTGTTTCTTCTGATCACGTTCGCTGATCATTCCAAGTTATGGAAAGTATGAATGCGGTAAGCCCCTATCACAAGGGATGATATGTTCCTTCGTTCTAATTCGATGGGAATTGGTTTGGACTTGTTTTTTTCTCCTGTATCATTCACAAATATCTGAAGGATGCTTAAGAACAGGTTTAACAACTTTCCAGTCGATTTGTTCCCACAGATGGGTTACACAAATCGGTTCTTCTGTTTTCTTTTTTTTTTTTTGGAACGTGTTTGAGCTCCCTCCAACTCGATTCCTCTTTGAATGTTCTGCGCTACGATTGCTAAGGCGCCCCGCTTTTCTGGTTAAGCTGATTCCACTGCATAGCGTACCTCGCAATGGAGTTGTCTTCACATCGTCGGGTGTGTCCAATCCACTGCCACTTTCTCTTCATCTATTGGTTCTTGGGCCGTTCTCTTGTAGTTCTTGAGTATTTGTAACAACCGATTGCAGCTTTCGTGTGGTAATGGTGACCACACTCCAGGTAGTGCAACCATTAAGCATCACTAATTCGACGTTAGAGAAGACCAGTCGAAGATTGATTCCCAAACTGATAACATAGGGTTTCCAGATCGTGGACAGGATTTCGAACACAGCTTGTGTTTAGTTGGGAGCGGGTGTTCGAAATGCTTAGGTGTTTAGTTTTTGTTTATTTTGAGCCCCACTTTGTTTGCCTCAGCTATATCGGTAGCCAGCAGCGTAGTGAAACCTAGATCCGTCCATCTTTGAATTAGTGGTCAGTGTGGTCACCCCGGCGAAGTGGTTTTTGCGTCGGCTCCTACTCCGTGTGTGTGGGAGTCAGGTTCGATACCCGTATATAGCAACTTTCACAATTCACGGTTCCATCTCTTTCGAGTCACTGACAGTGTTGGAACATTACCATAATTGTAGTAGATCTACGACTATTTTGTCACATCTACTACTCAAAGTCCAAAATCTACCACACATTGTAATTCTCTCTTTTTATGCCATTTGTTGTTGTTTCTTGTTTCTGAAACCCTTCCCAAAACACAATCTCAAAGGAAATCATGTGCAAAAAATTATAGAGAAGTGTTATTAGTAACGACTGTTGAAGTAAGGAGCTCGATAATTTCATTCGTCAAAGCGTTCACGTAGTATGCGACATTTCTTGGAAATTGTGCACGTAAACGAGATCTACTATGTTTTCTTTTTCAAATCTACCACTCATTTTCTTCGGGACCACACTTTGAAAATTTGAAGTCTCAACACTGGTCACTGACAATGCTCAAAGAGTTCTCCTGTCTAGAAAAAGCTTCTCAAACATGGCCGTTCGAAGTCGGCGTAAAACTGTAGGTCCTTTCCACTCCTGAGAGAACAATAGCACGCGCAACACGAGTGGTTGCTGAGAAGCAAGGCCCTGGCTTCTAATGACTGTACCGCCACCCATATTATTATTATGTGGCAGCGATGCATAACATCCTAGCTGTCCTACGACAGACTTTTGTACTAGATTCTTGAACTTAATATGAAACCAAACCGCCGATTAAACGTCAAATTAAATGTATTTCACCACAGGACGCGACTAATTGAAACACTGTATATTGCCAAGTGAAGCTCCTCACCCATAATCTTTCATTTACTCTGAGATCTTATAACAGTCAATGCAAACAAAAGGAAATATACACACGTACCCACAAATGCGCACATTTTAAGCATGATTTAAAGAAAAAAGGTTCCATGATATGAAGCAAGCGCAAAAACACAATAAAGCCTTGGCTCCCACAGGGAGTGGCCACAAGAGGAATTCGGATGGTTTCATTTATCACTATCACGGCATCGTGCAGGCAGAGGAAAAATTGCAGCGAGTCACGGAAATTGATCAGATACATGGGATGGTCCGAGAGTTGAAAAAAGGACTAGGTCTTAAAAATCGGACTTGAATTAAGAGCCGCATGTGGTTTAGGTTAACATTAAGTCAATTAATTGCTATTACCTTGAACACTTCTTCTTAACTACAAAACCGCTTCTGGAAGTCGTCGATTGCCAATGGAAGTTTATGTTGAATATGCTTCAATTGAAAGAACGACAGCTCCAAGTACAGAAAAACATGGATCAACCCCAGGTCGACCATCAAACCATCAACCTTGCAACCAACACGCAATATGTATGTCCATAAACGAAGGTTATGCTGTATATTTAGTGTGATAGCGTCTAAATATACTGCTGTGGATCGATAACGTCAACAACGAAAATTGTATCGAGCACTGAAGCAAAAACGACGAGACGCGCATGAGTTAATTTCGATTATGACAATGGTCATCCACATGCAAACTATCTGGCAAATGTTAATTGGAAAGTTTTGCCGTATTCATCAGTCCCTTTTTGATAATTACTCATTTCGATCAATGTTCAGAATCATGTTTGCATTCTTATATTAATTCTTATATTAATGCATTCTAATAATACAGCACACCCATCTGATCCCACCAAATGCAGACCATTACCTTCGCGTGGTTGGTTATTCGGCTTTGCCGTTAATTTTGCTGGTTGGCCGGGTTTCACATATGATTTTTTGCGCTTGGTGTTGTCGCAATGGATCCATTTTTCATCACCAGTAACAATCCGATGTGAAAATGTCTTCCTTTTGTGGCGTTCCAGCAGCATTTCGGATATGCAAAACCGCCTTTCGACGTCTCTCGGCTTGAGTTCATGTTTGCTTTTGAATACATCCAGCTGATTTTAAACGTTTTGAAATGGCTGCTTGAGTGACACCCAATGAATCTGCGAGCTCTTCGTGTGTTTGGCAACAATCTTCATAGAGTAATGCTTTCAGTTCTTCATCTTCAAACTTTTTTGGCTGCCCAGGATGACCATCGTTCTCCAAGCCAAAATCCCCACTTTTAAATCGTGCAAACCACTTTTGGCACGTTCGCTCACCAAAAACTCCCACCAAAATACGATGACTTTCGGCAGCAGTTTTCTTCATATTAAAGTAATGAAGAATAGCTCCCCGCAAAAACACTTTTTCAGGCACCAAGTTCGACATATTTGATTGAAAAAAAAAGATTGTTGTTTACACTTCAAATTAATGACATATACTGAACTGACGTACAATGGCAGTAGCTTTCCAACGCATGTTCCAATGGAATAATACAAGTTACGCCATCTCTTAGCAAACCGCACGAACTAAGTTATAGACCCAATAATATAACGCATCTATTCTTAATCTATTCCTCATTAAATTCCTCCTAAAATAATTGCTTTCTTTTTTGTTTAGTTTTATATATATCTTTGCCATTTTTGTGTATTTAGTTGTGAAGGTGTTTACATAAATTTTGTAGTTGATGTGGGTTTTTGAATTTGTTTAAATAGTGTTTCGTTTCTTTTCTTTAATTAAGACAAACCACCTTTGAAGGTTAAGTGGGATGAGCATGTCTGATAAGTTTTGACATCATTTTGGAAAGTAACTCTTCCCATACACTGTTGTTCAAAAAACAAAAATAATTGTGAATTCATCAAGCATAATCCTTCAAGAAAAAAGTGTATTTGCCATGATACACATTTTCGCGTTGCCTCTCAATTTTAACAAAAGTAACCTTGAGTCTGACATGTTATGTAGGGAAGGAAACCTTTAGCTTAGAGTGATCGATTATTCATGCCATCTGTTGCAAAACTAATGGATTTCTTTTTACTACATCCAGTTAGTAATTATCATATTGATTACGATTTTGTTAATGTGTTTACGTACCTATTGTGGTCCATTTCCAACTGTGTAAGCCACTGGAGAGGCATCGTCCTTCGGGATTGGAGTCGAAGACTTGCTGGGCCTGAGCAGTGGTGTCATTCGTCCATATGTTCTGAGCATGTGAGAGGAAAATCTCGAATTAGTCCCAATTAGACAGGTCGGTGTCGCCGTGCAGCACGTAGAGCGCATCGTTCGAAGGCCATAGATTATGCGAAGGAATATTCGTCTCGAAGCGAGCAAGTCCGCCTTAGTCCTGTGCCATACAGCAGGACTACAGCTATCAAGATCTTTATCTTGGACTGGGATCTTGGAGCATCGAGAAGGAAGCGGCTAACATGGGCCTCGTGGTGAATGATGGCATATGCGAGCAGTAGTGATTCGTGGAAAATCGTGCCGTGGTGTTGGGAGACTAGATCGGAAAAATCATTGGAAAATCCTCGTTCGGAATTCGACTACAAATAAAAAAGGTCCAAAATTGTGCTGGAGTACCTCGCGTCAATGGCAATATGATCACTTTGGTTGATGGCAGATTGATCGGGAGACCGAAATGTTGATCGTCAGGTGTGGGAACAGTGTGTTTGCTAAATTGAGGTTAAGCCCCGCTGGAAAGTCCTTTAGGAAACCTTCTATAACTGGCCGTGAACGTAAACGGATGTATTGGAGAAAACTTAATTTCCAAGAAATACAATATTGTTGGAATTTACCCATCTACGAAAGAGCGATCATTAGTTTACGGGAGTCAACGAAGACCCTCCAGCATACAGTCGTGCAGAGTTTCTCCCCAGTGTGGAGTATTCCAGGAAACCAAATCAATCTTAAGGACTTTCCTTCCGACCGACCCAGTCTTCAATTGCCTATATTTAGAATCCATATGTACGTGTTCACAGAAATGATCAATGCGGTGCAATCTCCAGATCAATGATAAGTTTACAACATTTATGCTCCAGCTCTGGGTGTTCACCCAATGAAGCAAAATAAACAGCACGTGACTCTCTAGCAAGCAACAGAAATAGAAATAGATAAAATCACAAACTTTAACATTTAACTGCTAGGGTGGGCATAGTTATTCTATTTTTGGATGCAGCACATTCAAGGCAATGGACTCTGCAGATGGGTTTCTGTTCTACTCAAATAAGAGCTTAACCAAAGGGTGCATCTGAAATCTTGTTTCTTCTGATCACGTTCGCTGATCATTCCAAGTTATGGAAAGTATGAATGCGGTAAGCCCCTATCACAAGGGATGATATGTTCCTTCGTTCTAATTCGATGGGAATTGGTTTGGACTTGTTTTTTTCTCCTGTATCATTCACAAATATCTGAAGGATGCTTAAGAACAGGTTTAACAACTTTCCAGTCGATTTGTTCCCACAGATGGGTTACACAAATCGGTTCTTCTGTTTTCTTTTTTTTTTTTTGGAACGTGTTTGAGCTCCCTCCAACTCGATTCCTCTTTGAATGTTCTGCGCTACGATTGCTAAGGCGCCCCGCTTTTCTGGTTAAGCTGATTCCACTGCATAGCGTACCTCGCAATGGAGTTGTCTTCACATCGTCGGGTGTGTCCAATCCACTGCCACTTTCTCTTCATCTATTGGTTCTTGGGCCGTTCTCTTGTAGTTCTTGAGTATTTGTAACAACCGATTGCAGCTTTCGTGTGGTAATGGTGACCACACTCCAGGTAGTGCAACCATTAAGCATCACTAATTCGACGTTAGAGAAGACCAGTCGAAGATTGATTCCCAAACTGATAACATAGGGTTTCCAGATCGTGGACAGGATTTCGAACACAGCTTGTGTTTAGTTGGGAGCGGGTGTTCGAAATGCTTAGGTGTTTAGTTTTTGTTTATTTTGAGCCCCACTTTGTTTGCCTCAGCTATATCGGTAGCCAGCAGCGTAGTGAAACCTAGATCCGTCCATCTTTGAATTAGTGGTCAGTGTGGTCACCCCGGCGAAGTGGTTTTTGCGTCGGCTCCTACTCCGTGTGTGTGGGAGTCAGGTTCGATACCCGTATATAGCAACTTTCACAATTCACGGTTCCATCTCTTTCGAGTCACTGACAGTGTTGGAACATTACCGTAATTGTAGTAGATCTACGACTATTTTGTCACATCTACTACTCAAAGTCCAAAATCTACCACACATTGTAATTCTCTCTTTTTATGCCATTTGTTGTTGTTTCTTGTTTCTGAAACCCTTCCCAAAACACAATCTCAAAGGAAATCATGTGCAAAAAATTATAGAGAAGTGTTATTAGTAACGACTGTTGAAGTAAGGAGCTCGATAATTTCATTCGTCAAAGCGTTCACGTAGTATGCGACATTTCTTGGAAATTGTGCACGTAAACGAGATCTACTATGTTTTCTTTTTCAAATCTACCACTCATTTTCTTCGGGACCACACTTTGAAAATTTGAAGTCTCAACACTGGTCACTGACAATGCTCAAAGAGTTCTCCTGTCTAGAAAAAGCTTCTCAAACATGGCCGTTCGAAGTCGGCGTAAAACTGTAGGTCCTTTCCACTCCTGAGAGAACAATAGCACGCGCAACACGAGTGGTTGCTGAGAAGCAAGGCCCTGGCTTCTAATGACTGTACCGCCACCCATATTATTATTATGTGGCAGCGATGCATAACATCCTAGCTGTCCTACGACAGACTTTTGTACTAGATTCTTGAACTTAATATGAAACCAAACCGCCGATTAAACGTCAAATTAAATGTATTTCACCACAGGACGCGACTAATTGAAACACTGTATATTGCCAAGTGAAGCTCCTCACCCATAATCTTTCATTTACTCTGAGATCTTATAACAGTCAATGCAAACAAAAGGAAATATACACACGTACCCACAAATGCGCACATTTTAAGCATGATTTAAAGAAAAAAGGTTCCATGATATGAAGCAAGCGCAAAAACACAATAAAGCCTTGGCTCCCACAGGGAGTGGCCACAAGAGGAATTCGGATGGTTTCATTTATCACTATCACGGCATCGTGCAGGCAGAGGAAAAATTGCAGCGAGTCACGGAAATTGATCAGATACATGGGATGGTCCGAGAGTTGAAAAAAGGACTAGGTCTTAAAAATCGGACTTGAATTAAGAGCCGCATGTGGTTTAGGTTAACATTAAGTCAATTAATTGCTATTACCTTGAACACTTCTTCTTAACTACAAAACCGCTTCTGGAAGTCGTCGATTGCCAATGGAAGTTTATGTTGAATATGCTTCAATTGAAAGAACGACAGCTCCAAGTACAGAAAAACATGGATCAACCCCAGGTCGACCATCAAACCATCAACCTTGCAACCAACACGCAATATGTATGTCCATAAACGAAGGTTATGCTGTATATTTAGTGTGATACCGTCTAAATATACTGCTGTGGATCGATAACGTCAACAACGAAAATTGTATCGAGCACTGAAGCAAAAACGACGAGACGCGCATGAGTTAATTTCGATTATGACAATGGTCATCCACATGCAAACTATCTGGCAAATGTTAATTGGAAAGTTTTGCCGTATTCATCAGTCCCTTTTTGATAATTACTCATTTCGATCAATGTTCAGAATCATGTTTGCATTCTTATATTAATTCTTATATTAATGCATTCTAATAATACAGCACACCCATCTGATCCCACCAAATGCAGACCATTACCTTCGCGTGGTTGGTTATTCGGCTTTGCCGTTAATTTTGCTGGTTGGCCGGGTTTCACATATGATTTTTTGCGCTTGGTGTTGTCGCAATGGATCCATTTTTCATCACCAGTAACAATCCGATGTGAAAATGTCTTCCTTTTGTGGCGTTCCAGCAGCATTTCGGATATGCAAAACCGCCTTTCGACGTCTCTCGGCTTGAGTTCATGTTTGCTTTTGAATACATCCAGCTGATTTTAAACGTTTTGAAATGGCTGCTTGAGTGACACCCAATGAATCTGCGAGCTCTTCGTGTGTTTGGCAACAATCTTCATAGAGTAATGCTTTCAGTTCTTCATCTTCAAACTTTTTTGGCTGCCCAGGATGACCATCGTTCTCCAAGCCAAAATCCCCACTTTTAAATCGTGCAAACCACTTTTGGCACGTTCGCTCACCAAAAACTCCCACCAAAATACGATGACTTTCGGCAGCAGTTTTCTTCATATTAAAGTAATGAAGAATAGCTCCCCGCAAAAACACTTTTTCAGGCACCAAGTTCGACATATTTGATTGAAAAAAAAAGATTGTTGTTTACACTTCAAATTAATGACATATACTGAACTGACGTACAATGGCAGTAGCTTTCCAACGCATGTTCCAATGGAATAATACAAGTTACGCCATCTCTTAGCAAACCGCACGAACTAAGTTATAGACCCAATAATAATAACGCATCTATTCTTAATCTATTCCTCATTAAATTCCTCCTAAAATAATTGCTTTCTTTTTTGTTTAGTTTTATATATATCTTTGCCATTTTTGTGTATTTAGTTGTGAAGGTGTTTACATAAATTTTGTAGTTGATGTGGGTTTTTGAATTTGTTTAAATAGTGTTTCGTTTCTTTTCTTGCGCATGTCTGATAAGTTTTGACATCATTTTGGAAAGTAACTCTTCCCATACACTGTTGTTCAAAAAACAAAAATAATTGTGAATTCATCAAGCATAATCCTTCAAGAAAAAAGTGTATTTGCCATGATACACATTTTCGCGTTGCCTCTCAATTTTAACAAAAGTAACCTTGAGTCTGACATGTTATGTAGGGAAGGAAACCTTTAGCTTAGAGTGATCGATTATTCATGCCATCTGTTGCAAAACTAATGGATTTCTTTTTACTACATCCAGTTAGTAATTATCATATTGATTACGATTTTGTTAATGTGTTTACCTTTTTTATCAACATCTGGCCGTGGGAAAATTAACATTGTGGGGAAAATACAATTTATTAAAAATAAATCGCTAGAGTTTATATGGTTTGCTTTCTTCGAAGTTGTGTGATAGAATTAATTATCTGAACAAGTTCTGATTGAAAAGAGCATTTTTAAAAGATCAGTCTCCGTTCTTGTGTTAGAGACAAGATTACAGCAGAAGTGATCAGTCTGAATTGTCGTTGTCGATAAGGTGGTGTCTGGGATCCGAAAAACTTGTTCTGCTGTAACGCGTATTTTAGTTTATCAACTCATAACCGTCTACAATTCTGTATATTTATGAGTTGAAAAAAGGTCGCGTCGTCCCCCTCGGTTAACTTGTTCCTGGTGACAACATTTTCATTTTAACGTGAAACACTTTTCGAAATGCGTACCTGCAGTTATCTGAAGTGTGTTGCATTTAAATTAAATTATCTAAATGCAAATTAGACAGATCATAAACCTTTTTTTATCATTTCTTGTATGTGTAGTAGGGAACAGTTTACTTGTTTAAATTTTATTTATCATCTACCTCGTTCTAATATTTCTTCAAACACAATGAATAACACTCAAAATATTTCGAATTTCAAGGATTGTCAGAGAGCTTGCTGAAAACAGCTGTACCCTCGCAGCATTTGGTTCCCACAAAGGACAGTGACAACGACGACGATTCGGTCAACTATGCTGATGACGTCGAGGACGAAGATGACTTAAGCCAATACGTAAGTTAAATCTTTTCATTTTCAATTTTGAAAATCGTATTTAAAATACCTTCAGGCTCCAGGAGCGCTACGTGTGTGCAGATATTGATCGGGAGAAAATCGATTTACGGCATGTGCGAAAATTCCCTCCTGCGTTCAAGATAACTCTAGTGATATGTCATCATCCATCATTCGCCAACACTTGGGATTCGTTGAAATCGAATAGGTCGTGTTGAGAGATTTTGCTTTATTTTTGGAAATCTTTGCGATGACCTGTCAATTGGAAGGAAACCCTTCCCAGGGTGGTATACAACATCAGACCAATACGACCCGGTATTGATTTTGATGAATCCCACAAAACCATTCTTCTGACAGCAGTGCAAAGCGGAAATCATCCCAATCAGGGATTCAAGTTCTCACTTTGAGTGGCAGGAGTGGCAGGAGATGTCACCTTTTATCAAATTTGCCAAATGAACTTCTGCAGTGCGTGCTGGGTTGCTACACCGCCCATCAACCTTGCTCATTGGAAGGACTGTCACTAGATACGTACGTCCTTTGCAAACCAGCACCTGTTCGACTGGTTGAGGCCCGTAGGACAAATCGAAATCAACGAATCGATATCTTCCATGTGGCATGTGAGTTCACTCTTTCGTGCATCGATTCCATGTTAAACTGGGATAACGAGCACTTAGTTTCTGTATCCTACTTCGTGGTCTTAGACCATCAACTCTGCCCATGTAGTATGGTTGGCCGCAGGGTTTGGGCGTGTAATCCAAACTCTGTCATGTGGAAGGTTCTCCTTGGGCTATTCGTCTTGTGGGAATGCTCTGGCTGTCAGTTAAACCATCGCTCTTTCGTCGGGTGTGACCAGTCGACCGTGAGCTCTTGCTCTTGTATCACATCATGTTTCTGCAGCCTTAGCGAATTTTCTTGCATGACAAGCGCTCGCCGTTTGTTTACTTCCGCCAGTGCTTGGTTTCATTCTAGTTGCCACCCCCAGGAGATGAATGTGTGGGTTTCGCGTAGAAGATGAGGAAGCATCCACATACCTTGAATCCACATTCCACCACAAAGGTGTCATGAGTAAAATGACTCTCGAAAGTTCACCAATATACGCTCCCAACTTTAGCAAAAACGTATATCTACCCAACGAGCACACATACAACAGATGTCTGATAGAAATTCAGGGGGTGGATAAAAGTTTTGGAACTGTTGTGGTGCACTATGTATAAACACAACCACGGTCTTTTGTTCTACTTTCTTCGGCGTCGCACTGAAGCAGCAATACATTTTATGAGCACATACTGATTACTAAAGGAGGTAAAATTGTCTTCCTCAGTCCGATACGAGTTTTCTTCCACGCTGAAATTGTTTTAAGCACTTACCGTTAAACATTACGTGTTGGGACCCCTATGCCGAGGCGATGCGTGAAGTCTAAAAAAGCTCAAAAAGAAATACTTCGTTGACTGGATTAGTGTGTGTCTGGATTAGCGCATCGGATAAATGACCGCCACGATTATCATGTCACGATAATGAACACCATTAATTGTTACATAGTGTTGCTGCACCGCAGCGTAAAGCAAAAAAAAAAGTCCAACAAAGTATCGAACTCCCAAGGACCAGGAAGGAACTCCTTACGATCAAATTCAATTCGGAAAGAAAAGGTTCGGTTACAAGACAGTGCAGAATACTTAACGAATTTACTCTTTAAATAAAAGAGACGAAAATATTTCCGCACTAATTGTGTAATTTACAAAGTTGCCGCTTTAAAATAAATTTAATAAGTTCAAATAATACATTTGTTTTGTATCGAAAAGCTTGATGGCCCATGGATTTTAGTTGTGGGTGAGAACACCAATTGCGGCACTTTTGACGATTAACCAAGCCACAAAATGAAATGAAATACATGCGTATGTCCTACGAAATAAAAATGGTTGTAAAAAATTTTGGGGCAAGAGATTTAGAAGTTGTGCATCTCTATCATACTTCATTTCCGATTCTAATCATAAAACTGTCTGTTTCTATCAAAATTACATTTTGCTTGAAGTCCGGAACAACTTTTGTAAAAGCAATTTTGCTTGTTGAAATAGCCGCAGAGTGAAAATGGGATTCGCCCGACAAGATGATTTGTTGGTCAAATCCGGATTTCCGGCCCAAATGCTCTGCGTCGAATCAGTGAACTCACATCGTTGTCTACGGCTAATACGATCAGCTGATCGTCTGATCTTCTTTGATATTGACCTACTTCTCTTCATTTTGAACCAGTCTTTGTCTGGTTGATGACGATGATATGAGTGCACTCAAGCTAGATCTTTTTTAACGGTGCCACAAAATGCCTGCAAGCTGAAGCCATGACGACGACCGACCTCACGACGAAATTGACTGTGCGTATTTACAACTGAGCCAGTATTTCGATATTTTTTCAATAATTGCGGTACTCTTGCCCGATGATAAAAAAGCAGACCTTACTGAATACTTTGGCAGCTTGATGTGATTGGTAACTTTAACAGCTGCTGAAACGCAACAATTGAAAGAGATATCATTGATTTCTGGGTCCTATTGCACACAACTACTTAAATTTGTAATTGTTTGCTTAGTTTTAGTGATAAGCGTTGCACAAGAGTATATTACTTTTCACTCAGTTATCATTTTTCAACTTATCACGCTCAGTGATAAAAACCAACTTTGCAGCATTATCGTCGCTATATTCTCGCTTGCTAGGTGTTGGTGTGTTGGGATTTATGTTTTTTCGTGATGCCTCTTGCTTTGCTCTGTTTGAGTAGTTGACTAAATTGAGGGTTAATTTTTTTTTTGGAAGCGATCAGGTTTTACGTTGTCGGATACTTTATGAAATTGTTTGGTGCAACCATTTTGCGTTTTCTCAGCGATGAGAGTTCACTGTTCCACCAATGAACTGACCGTTTCCGGTTGATATGGCTGGACTGGGCAATGGCGAGGTTAGCCGCGGTTCTCATGCTATAAAAACCACGAAAGTAATTCAAGCAGATATTTTTCTTTACACACCGTCTCCCCTTGACAAATTTCCGCCCAACATCACAACCACAATCTGAACAGCCATCCGCGATCATTTCATTCTTGGGCAGGATATGTCATGTCGCATCACTTCAATGTTGGCTGCGAGAGCGTCAATACAACGACATGTTAAGTGTTCCGGAAATATACAAATTATTTTTGATTATTAGCCTCTTATCGCTCTGGCTTAACAGCTTATTTCTATATGTTAGCTTTGTAAATAAATAAATACATATTTTTGATCATTTTAATTTACCGAAACTATTTTCTACAATTCGTCTGGTTTTCATATTAGCGCGGTTGAATCTTTGCTCCGTTCGATTATCAGGATTTCTCCTTAATGGTGGTATAAGCCAATGCATCATCTCCGGGAATAACTGCACTAGGAAATGATCGATATTCGGTTTCAAAATTCGCAAAAGATCTAGAGTTTCGAAGTACTCTAGAATCATGAACACTCCCGGCCAGTTAGCGTTAACCGCATAAAAACGGAAGCACAAACCATAATTATATTAATTGCATGTTTCCCATGGCAATTGATGTAATGTTCTTCATTAAACGTTGGCGCATCTATTTCTATCATTTCATCGCTACTTGGAGGAAAGCCTTAATTTTTTCATCCTTCATTTCTTCACCAAAAAACACGGCCGACGACTTAGAAAATCCATTTGCAAAGAGAATTTTTTCTTAGCTTATTTCCGCTTAAATTATCGAATTGTGTAATGGTAATTGATAAGCAGAATAAATTGGTGCAACAGAAAGTGAAAAAAGGGCCTATCTTGTGAAAGTTATCATTTTTCAATTGAACATTAATCACTCACTCATTTATTGTTTGGTGCCACGCTGATTTGCAAAGATGAGCACTATCCACTTTTCAGTACTCAATTAAATACTTTTCAAATTTATTTTTGGTGCAACAGAAATGAATCAATATGTATGATAAGTTGCTAAATGATTAGTGATATGTGGTTGGTGCAATAGGGCCCTGGTCACCCTTTAGCTTCCACAACTTATCACGGCACATTGTGTTATACCGTTAGTCGTTTAATGAAATCCTTTCATCTAACATCAATTTGTAATTCAATAATTGGGTTTTAAATTTGAACCCTTGGATTGAATATTGTATGGAAAATAGTAACATAGTAGCACGTTGGTATGAAAGTGGCATTTTTATAACAGTTTGTTCGAAACCAATTTTATATGAAAAAACCGAGTGCCACAATTTGGAGGTTTTTTTTTTTTTTCTTAGAATGAACCCATAGGAGCTTGGGCATTTGCACATCCTGCACACAGCGTGGATCTGACATAGAACGTATGTATATACCCGCTTTGGCAGCGAGTACAGCGGGAATGGCAGAGTATTCTCAATGAATTTATAGAGGAATTGTTGGAAAGTATGCCAAAACGCATTGAAAGTGTCTTAGGTAAAGATGGGCTATGGACGAAGTACTAAAAATGAGATTTATCCCCAAAGTTGATGTAAGTGTAAAATTGAGTACATTTTGCTTTGCTTGTTTTTATCTTACCACTTATTGTTTGTCTTATTCACCATTTTGTTTAGAATTGAACATATTAATAAAGTGCAAAAAAATTGTTCATATGTTATGCAGTATTAATCACAAACGTGTACTCATTTGTGCAACCCACTGTATATTTACTGTTCACACGTTCAATGCTCTGAAGGCTTCATATGCCTGAGCAAGGCGCGCTTTTGGTATTTTTTATTTCCATCCAGTGGCACATTTTGGTAAAATGTTTTCAGCAAATAATTCCCTTGACATGCACTCTGACAGCTGTTGGGCACAAACATGCAGCGAGACTTGAAAATGTGTACATACGTCTTCTGATTGCGAATTCTGTTTGTTGCAACCTGATTTTTACCTAACAGGGTGCTGCCAGCTATTTTTCTGTGTTATTTATGTATGTCCCTTCATTTCTTGAACGACGTGTTTGTTGCGCAATCTGTGTTCAACCGTTGGTGATAATCCCATATTGACATCCAGACGCACGTAGTGGAACGTACGTGTATGTATTGCTCTCGGGTACAAAACTTGAGAAGGTGAAGAAAGTCACCAATATTTCTGTTACATAGAAATGCGAAAGCTGTCTAATGCGAATATTAAATTTGTGAGATAAGCGAATGTCTATGTGCTCTCAACTTTTCACGGATGTCTAAGGCGCCTTTATAAAAAGGATACCATTTCGTCGACAAACACATCAAGACAAATGTCATATAAAAAAAGGAAGCTTCGCTTCACATTCGCAAACTGCTTAGTGTCAGCCAGTCCCAAACTACAGTTCTACGTTCAAAACGAGTGCTGAGCTTTACGGTAGTTACACATCCTACGGCATACCTTGCCTTACATGGAGTGCGCATTGTTGATACAATGTGTTTACGATGTCTAGTTCTTTGGAAGAGGGAACGACTTCCAAAAAGAACACCTTCACCATTTCTGCATATCCATCAAGCTTGGCGTGATTCATGAATCGACAGTTATTGGGTAAGTCACCATTAAAGTGCCCACAGCTCAATTGGATGACGCATGCTTTTTGGCCAATTTCGTCTGTCTGTTGTGAGTCACAAAACTATTCAGCTCGTGGTGAATGACAGTTGATTTATCCAAATTGGGCTGATTTTTGAAAGGACAGGAAACCGGAGTTGGGTGATATGACAAGAGTTTAGTACTTGGGATCAAGAGGTCAAATTTGGCTGCCCTAAATTGAGCGAGCACATTGCGACAACAATGAAGATCTACTGGATTCAAAAAATGCAGTACTTAAAGCCCACATTTATACATTCAACATCAGTGATGGGTGGGAATGACCCTCAAAAAACGTGTGCTAAATCCAAACAAAGATACTATCTAGAACACTGAGCACTTCTCATGCTTTACTTACACAAAATGGGGCACATCAGCTCAGAAAACTGTAGAGACTGTGGTCAATCAAAGGAATATTTATAAAATAGCGATCAGAGTCAACTTAACAAACCATCTCCTCTGCAAATATTGCTGGCCAACATCACAACCATAGTCTGAACAAGATATGCCAAGTCGCTTCACTTCAACGTTGGCTGCGAGATAATCAACATCAAGAAGCAGGTAGCCAACCAGCAATCAACGAACTAGATCGCACTACAAAGAGTGCCAAAAATGTATATTCCCTAACACTTCTACTTTCACTCTCATTAATTACCAATTTCATTCAAACCAAATCTTGTACAAATTATAGGAAAACGTCAATCCCATGTCCAACTTTTGACATGCGATTGTGCTGATTTTCGTGTCTCCACTAGATTTATTCGCATCATGTTCATGAACCGGGTAGGGATGCTGTTCAGTGGAGACGGCGTGTAACAGGAACAGACTAGGAGGACATTCTATCTAGAGAGATTATCAAACTTAATCTCATAAGTCCTCGATCAAGAAAGGGGACTCAATAGATATGTTGTGGTCGGAATGATAATTGATTGTTATAGTCACTCCCCAGTTGCTTCAAAAGAATTCAAATTGGTAGGCATGATTCTAAGTCGGCCTGCTCTTCGCCAGTATCGAGCATCTGCGTAGAATGGGGACAATAACTTCTCGTTTCTAAAAAATCGATTAATCTTTCACAGTAAGCATTCTGGTCAGGTCAAAGTTTGGTCGATTCCAAGTTCGCACATGACAACTTGCATAGAGATGGGCTATAGATTGCCATCTCTAATTTTAACATTCTTGCCAAGTTGTGCAGCATAACGATGAAGAATTCTAGCCGTTTCAGACGTTGCTCTTGAGAAGATTATGCCAAAATCACAGTTGTGCAGAATCACCCAGAAATGGGTAAACTGTTAGGTGATAGCTCATTTGTTGTCAACTCAGGTCACAGGTCACAACGCAGTATATGTTCTCCTCACGAAAGGCAAGACAGACAACAAAGACATTCTGGACACAACGCAACAATCGATAGAAATCCGACTTCAGTACATTTCAGTACAAGAACTTACCTGTACTGATACATGTACTTCAGTACTTTTGTAAGTACTTTGTTGCACGTTCAATGGTGCTGACTAGGGAGTGAAATGCCGTTTCTGTTGTATGCCCTTTGCGATAAGCTTGTTGGGTGGGTGATAGGGATTTAAAGTTAATTCTTTCGCTGATGTGTAGATCAACTATACTGTCCAATATTTTTAGATGAAACGAAGAGATGATACTGAAAATAATGGTCGGAGTTTTTGAGCGTAATAGCCTCACTCGACCGCAGTCTTTAGTGCTTTCTATGTTGCCACAGAAAGCATTTCAAGCCTCTATTTGCGCTGTCTTGACGTCTTTTTTTATAGGCCTTGAGACTTTGCTTATTTGACATTCACATAAAACAACCGATAAGATAAAGTCCGGGCGCTACTTGCGAATAAAATTGTTGTAATGTGTATACCAGAAATGAAGTTATATTATATATAAGTATAACACGTCATTACTTTCACAATTTTCATTACAGTGGTGTCAAAAATTCACAAAAACAAAAAGAAATATCAGAAAGTGAAAAAACTGAGCACATACATTGATTTCATTATGGATCTTACGATTTATTTTCGAAGAAGAGCTTTCAACAACGCTTTAGCAAGAACAAAAGGTAGTAGCAGAAGAAGAGATCAATCTATACACTAGGGCCTTACAGAAAAGTGCTTGGGTCTTCTGTGACCTTTTCAAAAATCTCTATCACTGCATGGTGGTTTAAGCCCAAGTGGCTACGATACACGAGGCGGCCCGTTTAGGCGGGAACGTTTAGGCTTGGTGGGCGTAGGGTGGGTAGGTTTTTTTTTTAAAAAAAAAAATATAAATTAACACCCTTATTGTGAGTGTCAAAAAATAAACGATAAACGATACTTATCAAAAAATTTGAAACGTTGGTATTGCCAATTGTCAATGAACGATTGATTGATCGTTATAAATTTTTCCCATGTGAATGGAGCCAGAGTGGTATTGTCAGTGTCAACTGAGATCAAATTGTTTAGTCAGTAGAATTTTTAATGCCGATAGAGCCAGCCGCTATAAAGGACATTTTTGGTTCTAAGACAAAAGTAGTTAGCAATAAATAACAATTAGAACGATTAGTTTAAATGATGGTGGACAACGAGAACGTCACAAAAAGCATTTTGCAGCTAATGTGGGAAAGTTTTTCATTGGATCTGAACAGTTTAGATCCGCCACAGTTCAACAAATAGGCAAACGCTGATTTTGATTAACAAGAATTGTCCACAAAACTGAAAAGGATTACATACAAGAACGAATTTTGATTGTTCCTCTAATTTTAGAGGATTGAAAACATGCCTTAATTGCCTTTTTCTAAGAGTTGAGATACACAATACCGAAACTTTTTTTGATTGACAAATTTATCAATCATCAATTGATTGATAATTGGCGCAATAGGGGTGTAAGTGTTTAACAATCGTAATAATTCAGAATCATCCAGAATCAGGAACCAATGCTAAAAAGATTTTCTACACAGGTATATTCTTTGGGCATTGTCAGCGACTCGACAAAACTCAGTTAAAATTATTTTGCTCGTTCAGGGAATCGAACCTAGACACATAAGTCCCAATATGCGTAGGAGTCGACGCACAGACCAACAACGCCATGGCTGCCTCTTAAGACTTAATTCTAACGAATTTTAATATCTTTTCGTCACTCGAGCTACTGTTACCGTTCTTACTGTTCCTTCAACTAAATATGATTTTCCGGATGGCAAAATTGTAAATTAATAGCTCATGGATATAACTTTTGATATGTTTTTTTTTACCTGCTGCACTATAGAATGGAAATCGGGACTCACAAAATTCCTGATAACTCCGAATCCCCAATTAGAAGACATCCTAAAATCTGCTGCGTACTATTCTCCTGTACTCCTGCCACTGCATCTACTACTGATACGTACGAATCTAAGGAAACTAAAAAGTGGAGTCTCGCGAGGATGAGTAATGAGCTGGGAGAATCTCTCGCAATCCTGTATTCGTATAAAGAAAACCTAGCAGACGATGTCCTGGATAGAGCCTGACTAGACCAGGGGGTAGGTCTGTGTATCGGAGAAACAAAAAAGGCCCACTTACCAAAAAGAAGTCAGCATCATTGATCGGTTTCAGTCGCTAGGATGTACGCATGCAATTAAGAGTCCTTACATATTAAATGTGCACATGCTATAGCAAAGAAAAGAAGGCAGTTTCCTAGAAAGCACTTCGTCATAGAACTGGAGGACTTAAGCCGTGTTGAACTGAAAAATCTGGTTGGCTTGAACACTGAAGTATGAACCCTATCAAGAACATAATGGACCCAACACGAGACCTAATGATTTAATTTGCTTTTGTGTATTTAACATCAAACCACCAAGATAACATTTTGCGGATATACTCGTAGCTTGCACTCCATTGCAACAAGAGTCGAAGGGAGAATGGCCTCAAATACATCATGTACCACTCTGTTAAGTGATTGTAAACGTTCACACTTATGTCATAGATCTCCACTCGCTAAAAGAAGTGCGATATTCATTAGCGACATCACGAGAAGATTAAGAGTGTGCCAGAATCGTGACCGCCATTGTTCAGCATCTTTATGTTACAGTCTAACTAATCAATCACTTTCAACAAAACAAGCGCGTGATTATATGAGAAGTGATGTATGAGCGGGATAAGGACATCACATCACATTGCATGCGGATATCTGCACTCTGGGAGGATATAACCGAATAACCGAACCATTAATCGCAAATGCATGTGTACAGAGAGTTCGTGGAACACTAAACTTACTCACTAAAAAATTGACTTGCAATGACAAGAAAGATGTCAAAGCACTATCGAATCCTATGAAGCTCATCCAAATGCCAAAACGTCCGACCATGGCGTGGCGCTAGGAATGGTTCATAACACTGTCTTGACTCATTTAGATAAATCAGAGGATAAAAGGGCGGAATATAGACATTTTGAGAAGGGCTCTTCTGGCGACTAAAATTGGTCATGTCCAGCAATGGTTTCAAAGATCGTGGACAATGATGGAGATGTGGTTATTCAACTGGAGAATGGAGACTTTTAAGGATCGGTACACACTACCAGGTTTTGTAGAAATGATACACAATTCCTACGATTCTTGTGAACAGTTTCAGAAAGTTTTCATTCCCATTGATCATCATTATGAACAAAATATGATCGTCTTCGACAAGTTAGTAAGAGTCGTAAGAGTCCCGTCTCGTATTTGTCAATATCAGTTGGAATAGCTGAGGGCTTGGCTGTTAACGCAAGCGCACCCAATTCTGCATTGTCACTCTTTGCACCATAATTTGCATTTGAACATCTTCGCCTATAAACAGTTCCGCGAAAAAAACAAGGCTGCGCTTTTGCCAACAAAATCGTGATCTCATGTCATCTCATTTTCACTGACCCGCATGTTCAAAGCACGCACGAGGATCTCCGGGCACCTGACCCTCCGGCAACGACTCCAACTCATCAGGAGTTATGCCCAAGCAGAACCAGGCGAGTTTATGGACTTGGTCCGACCACTTTGGCTTAGCGATTACCTTCCCCGCCTCGGGAATCGTGACGATTCATGCCACGTGACCAAACCATCGAAGCATATCCCTTTCCGTTCGAAGAAGCTGCCACTGAAAATTGAATTCATCGCCTAGTACCGTGTGTCTCTCGAGGAATTCCCCCAACAGCACGAAGAAATCTCCTCGCAGCGGCTTATATTTGCGATTTTTTTTAAAAAATTATTCAGAGTAAGGATGTTAGTTTATATTTTCTGGTTACGTAAACAAACAAAACTACCGAAATTTAAGCCAAACGGTCGAACTGTCTGAACTGTCTGACATAACAAGTGACAGCTTAATATGGTTTTTGAACTGGCAGTTTTGTTGGGCTGTTTCAGCGAATGGATTGCGTTACAGAAAGATACCGACTGGGTTTTTGTATTTTCTGAAATTGATGCCAAGAATGTTTATTTTCAGCTGGCGTTGCGCCACATGCCACACAGCTGGGGGAACAATGACTGCATGCGTCACAAATTTCTGAGACGTGTGATTTCCCGACATCAAAGGGTGGGTAAAATTTTGGGAATTAATTTTGAGCATTCATGTATACTAAACCATGCAGTGTGTACTGCCGTACATTGTCTTCCTAAATACAGTAGTGCCTGTCAATTACATGTATTAAAACTAAAGACACGTGAAATCGTACTACGGTACAACCTCGATATAACGAATCTGAAGAGCATTGGAAAATATTCGTTATGTCAAGTAATTCGTTACAATGTGGTTTGTTATATGGAGTTTGAGTTGGACTACCATTCGTTTTTACAATGTAACCTCAATATTGCGCACATAGGTACTCATTTGTGGAATTGAGTGGAAATGTGATATGAATTGTTATGTGTTCGTACACGAAGTTCGTTAAAGAGAGGTGAACATTTACATTCTGCAATGATCGAAAAATCGTTATAAAGAGGATTTTGACAAATGCATTCGTTATGTAAACGTTGCATAATTTTTAAATGTTCGTAAAATCGAGGATGTTGTTTTTTTTTTTTTTTGAAGTCCTTTATATGAAGCTTGCACTGTATTTGGTACAAAGATGAGCTGGGTCTGTGGACAATATTGAATTTCATTATTAACCTCAAAAGGGGGAGGATGTTGCTCTCACTAACCCATTACTCCCCACTGTCCTATGTTTAGGCACTATATTAATTTTTGTTTACAACTTAGTCATTTAATTTGTAAAAAAAAATGTATTGAACAGTGTCCTAAAAATATGACAGTGGGGAGTAATGGGTTAATATGGCGGAATGTGCTCAACGTCCCTTACTGCATTTACCTATGCATTTCTTTCTGGAAATTGCAGTTGCAGTCGTGTTAAGTAGCAAGAGATCCAGGTCCAATATTTTGCTGGGAAATAAGGGACTCTTTGTTGTCTTTAAATTGAGTCTGTTACCAGACTGCACAACACAGATGAGAAATCGTTCCGAGATTAGCCCGAAAGCCTGAGGGCACCGTTGCGATATCGGTATAAAAGAAATCTTGCACTTTTTATTTTACTAGACAGAATCCTAAGAACTATTAAATTACAAAAAGATGAGAAAAAATAAATAATAAAAAAATGTTGCCACATAAATAGTACATTATATTGGCATTGCATTAAAAGTCAATATTTCTGGTGGAATACTCTTAATGTTCAGCACCGCTGCACATCACCTTCGGTGATCTAAACCTTACGGATCACATTCTTTAGAAATATAACTCCGGGCGATTTGAATTTTTTTTTCACAATTCAGCTGCTTTTTTTTGGTTTTACAGTCTCTATGTGGTGTACATGCTTCCAGAACTTCTGTATCAGATTCAGATCGAAAGACTGTGCGGTATGATCGCTAAGGTAACCGTTCGCAACACGAAAATTGTGCGCATTAAAAAATAATGGTAGGCTGTTTTCGCGTCTGTCCTCCTTCAATACACGATTGATTCCATTGCTCTTCGTAGTCTATTTTAGAGAATTGAAGACGACTGTGGGAAGCTCGTTCCTACGACGGTTAACATACCTCAACTTGAACATGTCGTTTTGTGGCGCAACAAAAGTTCGTTTCTATTTGGCCTTCAAATCATTGTCGACCCAACCCTTGCACACAATCCGTTTCGGAGCTGTATACCTATATTCTTGACGATTCAATGGTTCATCAACAAGAACCCTATTTTGATCGATTACATGACAATAGCAACGAGGCGTCCCTTCAGAGGACCCGCTGAGCCAGAGATGATGGAGGATATGCCTGCGGTGAGCACTTGGTAATTCGCCCTGTTCGCACGAACCTCTTAAAAGGCATTGCTTACCGGAAAGTTTGTAAAAAGTGGAATTGAATTTTACTTATCAATTGTCATAAATAACTTTAGATTGCCTCCCTAAAACGGACACCTATCGTATGTAACGGACAGTCATGATGGTCCCATGCGTTTCCGCTTTAGAGAAGTTTCACTGTCGATCCAATTCTGTTTTACACGATAGATACGTTCATGATAAAATCGTATAAAAAGGAAATAGTAAATAAAGGGGACCACACTATATAAAACAATAACTAAATAATAGTTCTGAATTTTCCAAATGCAAATATCACCATATTGTGGGTTTAAGTGTAATTTGTTATATGTTACAGTGAAACCTCACTTTACGGACACCCCTCTATAGGGGACACCTCTCTTTACGCACACCTCGTCATGGTCCCGGCATAAAAATAATCGTGAATTTCAACGTTTTCAGAACGGACATCCCTACATTGCGGACAATCATGATGGTCCCGTTGCTGTCCGCTATAAAGAAGTTTCACTGTATAATCAAAATCAGAAAACTGACTCTAAAAAATTGACAGATGACAGTTGAGGTGAAAAATGTTGCTTAAGTTAAGTTTAAGAGTAAGGGTAAGCTTAAAGTGGCCTATTTTATCCGTCTTGCCATAAACGAGGAGCCAGTTATCCATATTCAGTTTGAAAACTTTTTTTGTAGCACTATTGCCTAACGAACACGAAGCTCTGAAGTCACTCATTGAATTAAAGCCAAGCTATTGTACTTTGTTTGGCTTCACTTTCTATTTTTGAATTAATTACTCCCAAGTCGAAATTACTTTCAAAAACTTTCAGAAAAACAAACTCATTACGGTTCGATAGGCTGCTAAACGAATTAAGCACCCACCTTTATGTGGACTTGAAACTGCTCCAAATTTAGAAGAGCTACTAGTTTCAGGTCAAAGTAATTGACATTCTACAATGAATGCCATAAATGCCGGAGTCGCTCGGCCGAAATGCCTACGAGCGAAACTGCGTCGCAGTGCTTACCACAGCCAACAACAACAACAAAGAACAAAATTCAACAAGAAAAAAATTGAAAACATACAAAAAGTGTATATATATACGTAAAGACCAACGTCAGCCACTCAAAACGAAAGTCAGCACGAGTTCAGCAAGCCAAGCCGCTATGTACAAACATAGATACATATACACGAATATGAGTACATCGTATACACGTAGCTACAGCAGATATGTACTTTTATATTTGCTTTCCGCAGTATGTAGCTATGAATGTTGGGGTATCTGGATGAATGGCATGATTTTGAATTGGCATACCTTCTGCAGGAGAGGGCGGGTGGGTAGAAGAGAAAAGCAGCGGGGCCAGACGTATCGCACTAGTTTTCCATCGCAATGCCCCGAGAGCCGAGTGTCCGCCCGTTTCACGGCGCGCACCACAACTTTTCAGCTGAACAACGAGGTTGTTGGCATGTTGCCCTGCTTGAAAATTGGTGGTGGCTGGCTGTTATACCCATACGCTCTGGCTGACTGACTTACTGTATATAGAGCTTGCTTGGCATGGCATAGCGTGCTCGCTGGCTTTGATGAGTCTCCACTTATACTATGTGCTTGATTGTCTTGCTTTCTAGTGCACACGATTTCTCAACTCTTTAATGTCGAGTGGAGACTTTTTATGATTATTTTTGATTGCATGAATTATTGATTGTGGCAATTGTGCCTGCGCTTCCAATTTTATCCACACACGCATATTTATTTAGTAGATATTTGAATTTGTTGTGAAATCATAAATATAAATATTTTCTCTCTTGTGGGAATTGACGATGAAAATTGGGGACATGCGCAATGGCATTTGAGCTAGCCAATCGACATTCCCCGGGACGATGAACCTTGGACCGGATGGTATGATTGATGGCGTCGTTTTCGTTCTCGTTATCGTTGTGAGAGAGGAAACGAGCAATGTTTGCCAGAATTTTTTTCATGTGAAATGTATGAATTTATGGTCGCTCTAGGAACATAAAAACACGGGCTGTTGCAAAGTTCAGAAAGGGGATATTTTTTGCGAAACTTGTTACTACCAGAAAGATCCTTAAAATTTAATAATCCACCCTGGGGCCCGTATTTATTCGGTGCTTTTAATAGCCTCTAAAGTTTTTCAATACACTCACCCTCTCTACAAAATGTACGAAAGTTCTAAAACTCCACCGTCTTGGGGTAGACTACGTTTAGCCAGCGTTAGCGGAGTTGCTGTCGTTAGTTAAAATGTTTGTTTTTATTTTCCTAGTTCCTTGCTTATTTTAAATGAATGGGTTTCGTAATTCGTAGGGTTTTTGAAACTACAGTAATCTCATTCCTGGCAAGTAAACAATTCTTTCATTTTGACTAAATGCTCTGTTACCTTGAGCTAGTGGTAAATAAACTGATGATTTTGCCAGTTTGGCCATACTTAAATATGACCTCGATTTAAATCAATATAATACTTGCGCACACCCGTAAGCCAAGTTAAGGACTGGATACCACAATGCCTACCCTTGGTTAGTGGGGTCCCCGGGTTGAATCCCAGGGAAATCAAAGGAAATACGCTCTTATCTTGTTTTCAAATCATGTCCATTTGCCGTTGGTCTCAAATGAATGGCTATATTACGTCGTTTCTAAAACGTTTCCTAGGATACCACGTTAGAGGAATATGTGCCCACATTATGTGTATGAAATAGCACTGCGGATCGATGGAAATCTCCAAGACTGCTTGGTAAAGCACAAACAAAAACTCTACAACAAACTCTCTACTAAAATATTTCACTTCGCCTCTTCTTCAAAACAATAACCTGAGTAATTGCGTCCACTTACGTATGTGGAAGTGGTGCTTAATCAATAAATTGAGCATTCACTGCCATTTGAAGTGATCTACAGAAGAGTCTTCCTCCCTTGCCCACCATGCTTCTTGTCTCATGTCTCATCTCAGACAAAAATAGCCTCCAACACGTTTTTTTTCCATCACTTCATGTCGAATATAATGAAATCCGGCGAAATTGACCACAATCCGCATTGTTCCGTGACGCCCCTATTCCAAAACCGCACCGTACGTCATGTCATCAGCATGAAATAACCTCTCTCAACTCTCTCTTATGGGGGCTTTCCTTTGCCTTTAAAACGAAAAAGAAAATTAAATAAATAAATGTTCGTCTGCTAACTGTCCATTTGAAGCTGTTGAGCAACTTGCCGTAGCCATTTGTGCTGTGCGTGTTGTGCATGCTTCACACACAAATGGACCTGTACATTTTTGTATTTATGAGGCTCACATTGATGTGAATATCTACAGCTTTTATTAGGCTATGTAAGTAACGTAAATTTTGTATGTCGAGCCTTTACGAAGTTTCTCTGAAGATATTGTTTCAAATGCGAGTTCTTTGAAACTTTTCACATAACTGTCTGCTATTGATTTTCCAGAAGAGTTTTGAGCAATTTATGCCATAAGAGAAGCAGCTAACCAACTGTTACTGACTACTGTTGGAGGGTATTCAGCTTGCAAAAGTCTACAGCTAGTATTAGAAGTTACGAGTTTTCGTGTACTTTTCTAGTAAAAGTTCAAGTTAGGTAGTAAAATTCCGTCATAAAGTGGAAGAGGGGCAAAAGACTAAACGAACACAATACACGAAAACATGCATAAGTTTAAGTTAAGCTTAGAGCGCCCGCCGCATTGTTCGTTTGTCTAGTTTTAAGGATTTTGTCTAGTATTTAGGTATATCATGAATTAAAGAATAAAAATGAGTTATAAAAAAAAGAAAAAATACACGAAACACAGGCAGAATAAAAGTCTCAAATCACTTGAACTGGGTTTTTAGAGGGAGTTGTGTGAAATATTTGAACACTCCGAATTGAACAAAAGGTAAACTTCCTACAAAAAGTTGGCAAGTCAAAATATAACAGGTGTCAGAATGTCAAACTCGCTTGGGTAAGACCGACCATAACGAAGCTCACGAAGTATTCGGTAAGTTTCGTTAAGTTTGAAAAGAATTATTGACTGAACTTAATGAATAAGATCAGGGCCACGCTCCGAGCGGCAAAAATCAAATCTGGGCTTATTGGATGAACCCCAAATCTTATTTTTTTAAAACTTAGTGCGGTTCTGTAAGTATTGAAACGGCTTTCAACCAAAAGACTACCACGCACAGCATTCGACAGCAACAGTTTCACAACTAACCGTTCAAAAATGAATATTTCGTTCTTATTTTATAATCGCTAATGATCGCCCACGCCTATTCTATTGTAATTGAGCCTTTATTGCTCAACCATTGACTTAAGTATGTCAGAACCAAACGAATTGTGGTCAGAAGCATCCTTAAATTTCAAAGTACCCATAATTGCTTCTGGAAACTTAAGTAAAATCTTAACATCACCAACATTGATGTTGTTCTCACTTATGTGGTAACAGTGCAACATTTTTGTAATTTAAGTAAGTGCCTGAAGTAAATTTACTCAAAGTATTGTTTTTTAAATAAATTTTATTTAAAAACTTGAGGAGCTAATATTACGGAGGAAGTGTGCAGGTGTTTTGGGCAGCAAGGGTGCTTCGTTGTGTTGCCTAATGTTTCTTATCGCTAGCATTACTCCTGCCCTTGGTTAGTGGGGTCCGCCGTTCGGATCCCAGTAAAAGCAAAGTTAATACGCTTTAATCTGGTATTATTGCCTTGCTATGGCAAAATATGAGCATTGAATTCCAAAATCCAGAAAGATCTCAACAAAAGTTAGCTTAGCTTAGATACCGTAAATAACGATGCGCCAAACTGAGAACGCACTACGCAAAGAGGCAGACGCGATCCAGTCCTTTGACTGTAGTTGGTTTTTTATATTCCAGTATTTAGTCATCTCCCATCCGTCCCCACAGCTGTGTAGTTTGTCCTATCCTTTGCCTCCTTAAAAATCCCATACACGGTCAATATTCTTGCACAGCATTAATGAGAGCGTTTCATATTTCGAGGTTGAGCAAAATATTTATTCATATTTATTGTGCATTATTGAAAATATTGTCGACTGTGGCGTTGTGGGTTGGTGCGTCGGCTCCTACGCACTTGTTGCCTAGGCTCAAAGCCGGTACGAGCGAAATAATTTTCACGACCCCATGTCTTTCGAGTCACTGAAAAGGGTCAAAGAGTTTAACTTCTTCGAAAAAGCTTCTCAAATTGGTCGTTCGGAGTCGGCATAAAACTGTAGGCCCTTCCATTCGTGACAGAACAAGAGCACGCGCAACTCGAGTGGTTGCTGAGAAGCTAGACCCTGGCCCTCTACGGGCTGTATGTGTATGGTCGACATTGCACAATATTCACTCAATTGTGTGCTGAGTGTCGTAGGGTGCGTATGCCTAGTCAAATGATTTTTTCTCAATTCTATAGCGTCGTGTTGAAAAAAAAGAAATAATATTGGGTGATATTTTTACAATTATTTTGAGCGTGTATGGGCCGCTTAAGACTTTACAAGATGACCATTAAGAAGGATTCATGATTGCATTCACGATTTTCACTAGTAATCCATCAAAGGTATGCCCAAACTCCTCAATTAATCACCAGCGACTACTTTTCATACCCAAAATTGAACTGCGCTAGGGCGACTGATTCTGGTTTGCATTTGCATCCATGGATGTCTCCCAACCTCTTCAAACAACTTCAAGTCGCATAAAATAGCTTCATTGAATTCTTATTTCCCTATCACATCAGATATCACTGGTCATAGTCCATCGCCATCCATTGCCCTGTCGTGACTTAAAAGTCTCGCTGCTTGAATGCACAGTATCTCCTGACCAACTTGATCTTACTCATAAATTGATGACCTTTTCGCTTCTTCTTCTCCATCATCGAATGTACATGCATAATTGAGGAGTCGCTTTTGATGCTGTCTACTTCTTCTCTCCTCCTTGTGGAATTATACACACATAGTGTCTTCGCTTAATTCAGATGCCTTGGACTTGGTTTAACTCAACACTCGAGGGGAGACGACACACTTGATGTCTTTCTCTGTTGACTGACAATACTTGACGTTTCTTTGTGCGCCAACAAAGGCCCCTTATTCCTTGGTTGGGTCGATGTCCTAACTGGTATTGCCTTCGTTGCCTAAGAAACATGGTGGTCGAAACTATTTATAGACGAATACACACGCGAGAAGATACGTATTTGCTTGGGCTATTCGCCTGCATTTTCTTTTTTTTTTAGCTTTTTTTGAGGTTTATTTTTGACTTGTTTAGTCATTTTTCACGGGAACATAATTTGTTTTTTTTTAAATCTGACAAACTTAGGACGCCTTATTTTCTTATTATACAGCACATTCGCAAGTTTCGTTTTTATCTAGTGACCAGACTTTGGAGAAATTGAAGGAGTCCGTTTTTAGCAAATCTGTCAATTCACACAAGCTTTTGACATATGTTTTGCACTCGCTGTCACTTGAATTCCGGGGTCAATATCCATGAACGAGGTACATAAACATAAACAACATGTTCATTCGTCACTGTCAATGACTCAGTCATTGTTGTCATTCCACGTCCTTTTCTTTTGTCCACTCATCCAATGCCCACATGGACATGGCCCATATATGTACATGGCTTCTCAGAGAAGTCGATTAAACACTCTTTTTGTGCAGCTGTCATCTGGTAGATTTGTATTTATTTCGCGTGATTCATGATCGGGTGGATAAGCTGCATCGATGTTATGTTAGTCGGCAGAAAGATTAGTGTTCTTGTTCTTCAGTCAGTTTAACAATTGGTAACCCTTGCCATGGCAATGCCACTCCGGAACGTCGTTGGAACTTTTTAACCCCAAGCGCTTGGACGAAAGTACCGCCACACACAATCCACACGATATCCGCCATTTGTTCATATTTCTATGAGATCCCAATGGGCCGGGGCGAGCGCAAAACTTGGACCGCATGGGCAGATACATAAATGGAGTCCTAAAAACCAACATGTGACTTTGACCAACGGCGGGAGACCTTCCTTTTTCCTAAAACCACCCAGTTCCACATATGTTTGAATCTCAATATGGCTGTTCAGTTAACAAAATTTTAAGCCCCAACTTTGCGGCACAACACGAGTGGTTATTTCATAAGCCGGGCCTGGGTACCGACTATAATTATTATTGAGCCATTTAAAAGACAACAACACCAGGTCGACACAAATTTGAAGTAGACTGATAACCTAATCATTGGTACCCGCCATCAGCCTTTTTCACAAAGATAAGATTGTTGTCAACGGTGAGTTTTGCTTTTTATACCACCTAAGATTGTACTTCCCCCACAGTGAGTTCCCGTGCAGTATGGTGAGCTCTTGTGTTGGAAAACCCCTCTATAATGACAGCAAATTTAGTCTCATTAAAAAACCCGATCATGCCACTTACTGTTCATCAGTCACTTGTTATTGAAAGTGCGGGAATTTCTTTGTTCAAAAACTGCATGACAGCATTCAATTCATTGTGACACTCTGTCACATTGAAACTCTTAAGATACTTCGCTAAGGGGAACATATCTGATGTTCGAATCTGTCAATTACATATATTCGAACAAAATGCTTAATAAAGTATTTTTCTGGTTTCCCGCGCTGCCATTAGGAGTTTGCATCATCCTATCAGCTACCACTTACGTTGAATGTGTTCCATTTGGGACGATCTTGAAGACGAAGAGCACTGTCAATGACTCGAGCAACTAGAATGTAGACCTTCATTGTCAATGTCACGGGAGCCACTAAGATCAGCAATTAATAAACCATATTTTGAAACAGATTGAGAGAAAACACATTTGAGGCAGTGTGCCGCTGTGGATCGATCATTCAAAAATATCAGTCGACAGGCGATGTGTTGCTTAGGCTCAAGCCCCGAATTTAACATCTTTCAAAATCCAGGGCTCCACATCTTTCGAGTTACTGACAATACTCAAAGATTCGTCCTAAATGGACAAATGTTCTCAAATTTCACTATTCGGAACCGTAGGTGAACAATATCTCCCACAACACACAGAAGAGAAACTAAGCTGCAGTCTACCTCGGACTGTCATTCCATGAAGTTCAGATAGATTTTTGATTTAATTATATTTTTAATGAGGGTGGCGCTGCAGCTGTAAAGAGCCAGGACTTCTCAGCAACCACTCTTGTTGTGCGTGCTATTGTTCTCTCACGAGTGAAAGGGCAAATTTTATGGCGACGCCAAGTTTGAGAAACCTTTTCTAGACAGTTATACTCTTGCGCTTTGTATTTCTAAAGCGCATTGTAACTTGTCTTGAGCATTGTCGGTGACTGTAAAAAGGTGGAGCCGTGAAAATTATTTTTGGTCGTACTGGTCGGGAATCGAACTCAGGCAGCGAGTATCAATTGTGTAGGGGTCGACGCACATGCCGCCACTAAGGCTATCATAAATAAATAAAATAACACCGGTCGTTAGAAGGATGGCCATACCTCGTTTCACACGTGCACTTACACATGCCGCTGTCAATTTGTGGGAGCTTCACATGTATTTGAGAATGCATACAACTTTCGGCACCAACTCGTCTGGGCTCGCAAGAGATGACATTCACACGACAAGATCAACGAGGCCAGAATGGCTAAACAAAGAAGCTTCTGTCGTTGGACCGTAACTCGATCCACGTGTTCGTCGGAGTAATCATAGGACACAAATGCCCGGGAAATGGAATGCGGGATCCAGCGAGGAAGAGACCGAGATATTCCAAAAAGAATCGGCGCTTAGCTTCACTGGGCCAAAGACTTTCACAGAGGCTGCGAACATATAGAATGCAAATATATTGGATCTTTAGGATTGCGGGTGGTTTAAACCATCACATGACATGGTATTTTAACAGAATTTGTACACATGAAGGGATTCACTATGGGCCCTAAGGCCTCCGAGTGGAAGTGCTGTTCAGCCATAATACTCCCCCTAACCTAACCTTCGAAATTTCGCGGTATTTGCCTTAAGACGCACGATTTCAAGAATGAACATCACCTTCGTGAAATAGTACATGGCACGTACTCCGTTACTTTATTTCCCGTGAATCCAATTACACGCCATTCGTCACCAGATTTGAAATTCTTCTTAAAAGTTAATAACATCCGTGCCACTTTTGAGCTCTATTTTGCCCTACGTATGTAAATGTAGAAACCATTGTATTGCAATCCATCGCGTTCATTTCCAGTCAATGTACCTAATCACGTTGTTTCTCGTAAATTTGGGATCTAACTTGACCCTTGACTTTGATGTAGTGTAACACGAGCATGCGTGCCACGTGAACACGTGCAATTAGCTGTCCGAATCTGAGGACCTACTTCCCTTTATTTGTATGACATTGTGGGATTCACTCACGCTCGCAATTTCTTAGTATGTGTGCTAATCTAATCGAATTAGAAACGACTAGATTTTGCATGTGGAGACATGTGTTTACCAGAGCGGTTGACCTTTCTAGTCTTCAAATTGAGTTAAATTAATTTTCAAATATTATACGTCAAATAAACCTTATCGCATCTTTGCTGTGAACAGAAAGAGAGGCAACTGATGTGTCTTACGTACAAAAGTCAAAGATTATCAAGTAATAAATAAACTGTTTGTAAATGATAATCGGTTCTAAGAAAAATATTCCGTCAGAAGATCAACTAAATCACTTGGTCAATTCTTGCAAAAAATATCCCCTCGTATGATAGAAGTTGAATCGTTCCAAGGAATCCCCCGTAGAATGACAATTGAGGCATTTTTGTCAATCGAAGTTTCTCGAAACTAGATCTCCGAACTGTCTTAAGCCGACTTCAGTTAAAATTGCTATAAGCACCTTCTTTGGTCCCTGAAATAAAGGATCTGAAAGTTAGCTGTGTCTGCAAGAAAATTAACCTGACATGCGCTGCGTTTGCCATTCTATTGTACATAGAAATAAAATCGCAACGAGTTGAAGCCAACCGTCATTTGATTGCATTTTACGACTTATCCTGTTAGGGGGTGAGTCAACTGCAGAATATATAAATGAATGGAACAGTGAAAACTCAGATCTTATCCGTCGAGCTCCGTTGTACCGTCTCTGTGGTGTAACTTTTTAACAGTCTGCAGTAAAATGTTTATGTTGAATTTACTGAGTCTTTGTTTTGTTCGTCTTCGTATAACCTAGCTAGAAGTCTTGTGTTATATAAACTCTCCTTGAGTGTTCCTATATAAATGTTTTATGAATATGTGTGTATGTATGTTATTTCGCAAATCTGTTTGTTGTATTGGGGTTTTCATTGTAAAAACAAACAGAGGAAGATTTGCAAAGCAGTATACGTGAGAGCATTAATTTAATTTGATGCATCAATGCTTTTGATTTACTACTCAAGTATTATTATAAATCATTTATTTTTTGTTTTGTCATGATTGCACTTATGGAGCCCATAGGGAGAGTCTTAGTTTGAGGGGCATACTGGCTGGAAAATGTTGTCTTCCAAGAGTACAATTGATGCTAGTCTATCGGTGTAAGCGAGCTATTTAGCATATCCGCATAAATAACAGCTCTTTTCCATGTTCTCACTGAACCGAAATCGCGAGGTTTGGATGAACTTTTACTGAAACCTCAAAAGGCACTTCCCACCGAGTTTGAAGTGTGTTCAAAAGTGAATTTTTCAGTTGTCAGCAAAACGCTGTTTGTTGACAGGAAATAATGTTGGAATAAAAATTCGAACTGAAGTTCACGCTGTGGGCTTGTTCGTTTTGACAACCTTTTACGGACGGATGAACTCAAGGCGAAAAGTACCACTGGATTGGTCACACTCTTCGAAAGCATGACAGGTCCATAGCTAACCCTGTACATCCCTGGGTACATCAATTATTACCCGCTTAACTACCCGGATGGGAGGATCCGCGGCGGTCCTAGAAGTACGGTCCAGTACGTACGTGTTCATAAACGTTGGGGTGAGCTAAGGCACATGTCCAGAAACCGCACCCGATGGCACGTAGGCATTGTAGAGGCGCTAGGACCAACAAGAGGATACACGACATAAGTAAGTAAGTAAGGGGGTTTCAACTAGCTTTCGCCAAAAACCCGAGACCCCAAAGCTGTATGTCGAAATCTTGCAGGTTTTATTTATAATTTGGTTGCGCACAGGATGTTACTAATACCCTTAAGTGCTCGGGGTCAAGACACAACACGGGCCGAAGGAGAGAGGAGGTACCTGCGCACATTAGTTTTAAATATCGCAGACTGTACTCTGCGGGAAATATTAGGCTGGGAAAAGCATTCCACATCCGCGTGGTGCGGCTGAATAACGAGTCTGTAATTCTAACTATGCGTCCGAAACTAGGCTTAAGGGTAAACTGATGAGCAGAAATGAAGTATTATAGAGATGCCCAACTTCACAACTGATTAACCCCTAGTCCATCGACAAATTTCATAGACTTTTTGACAATTATTCATGAATTTTTGACAGTTATTCAGGAAATAACATAAATGCCGTGCTCTGATTGGCTTTAGAAAACGATATAAAAAATGGTTGTCAACAATTTTAAGGGGCAAGAGAGGTAGAAGTTGGGCATCTCTATCATACTTCATTTCTGCTGATGAGCATTGCTGGCGCGTTGCGTATTGCGGAGAGGAGGAATGCAGTTGGCTGGCTCAATTCGTCGTCATCGTTTGTTGAAATACCGATAAAATACGGACAAAGAAGAGACGGATCGATGTTCGAGCGAGTCTGATGTCTTTGCGATATTATTGTCTCCTATAAGTTCTATCGCTCGTTTTTGGATTCTATCTAGTAGGTGCAGGGTGTTCCAGGCACCAGACCAGATATGAGCGTTGTACTCAAACTCGCCGCGGATATTTTCCTTATAAATTAACGCCGGGCGTGAAATATTTCTTGCATCGATTAAGGAGACCTAAGCATTTCGCAGCATTTTTTGGCGACCTCAAATATATGATCGTTCCAATTAAGTGTTGTTTTGACACATATACCAAGGATGGAACGTTTTCCGGTTTCATCGACACAAGCGCCATTCATGGCTGATTAATAAGGGTTCGGTTGAGTGACAGGAGCCATCATTGAGTTTCTTCTCGGTTGTTCTTTCCCCAGTGAATTATGCAGACAATATCGGATTTCAATAAGCTTAACATATGCTGCCGATCCAGTTCTACGGTCGTGAGTCTTGGAATCAATATGAAAAGCTGGGAGGCTGTCATCAGCGAAGAAATGGAATGGATTAGAAGTAGCACACAAGAGATCAATAATAAAAATGAGAAATAGTGTCGGAGACAGAGCACAGCCTTGGGGAACACCAGCATTTATTTGGTGTATATCAGAAGAGTAAAAGCGAAATAAGGTATTATTATAACGTGAAAACCAATAAAAATATATAGCCCACTGTTCGACATATCGATCAACTCTTTTCTTGCTCTTTAGCAATTTTCTGTAACACTTCATGGTCCTTCTGAAGATCGCTGTTGAAATAAATAAATTAATTATACATAAGTGGGAGTAAAATATCAAGTGGTTAGACAGGACTTTTCGCAGAGGACGCACATTTTAATTATAAAACTCATTAATTTCCAAGCATTCTTTGTACAATACTAAATGAACACATTTGACTTCAACGCACGTTACGAAACACGCCATAGCTTTCTAAAATAGAACACTGAAGAGTCAAACCGCAAAGAATAAATCACCCATTAATACAAATACACTATGGGGTGAATTCCGCTCATTCGGGACACCTTTATTTTGTGCTAATTATGCGGCTGTCGCAAAATACGAATTGAGGAAAGAACAAAGTGGCGAAGTAAAAAAAGCAAAATATGTATTTATGTTTTAATTGTATTTTTTATTTTACTTATGCTCTAGATGTGTCTACTAAGACAATATAGAAATCAAAAATATACACATTTCACTTCAAAACATAAAATATATAATAAAAGAGAAATGTACTATGGCAATGTTGTATCGCTCTACATTTCAGAACACATTTATATTTTATTGAGAAAATATGAAAGTACATGTGTATGTACGTATAAATAAGACCCAAGAACTTATTCCTCATCTAATGTCCTAGATATTTGCCGATAGGCCCTTACGAATGTTTTTAATGCTCTGTAAGTTAATAAAGTCATCACAAACGTCTAATGCTGATAACGGGCTGCCTTCATTGCCATCCTGCATGAAGTACCGGCGCAATTCTCGCAAATGATGCCTCGCCTTTCGAGTGGTAATTCGAACTGGAACAGCTTCCTCAATCTCCGCCTCACTTCCGGGATCTTCTTCTGTGCTATTTGGTTCATTACGATTCCACAACTGTAAGAGTTCGGGAAGATTATACAATTTCCACTGATCAGCGCTCGAAGAATCTGCAGAAGCTTGCTCCCCATGTGCTTTCTTAAGTTTGATCTCGTGTCTGGTTTTCCATCGCGATAGCCAACCATCTGTGGCATTGAAATTGGCATGACCCAACTGTGCAGCAAGCTCATTTGATTTAGCTTTCAGCATTGGGCCGCTAACACGAACCCCTCTTCCAGTTACAATGGAAAACCATTGGTGCAGCGCCTCATCAACATCTGGGTCCTTTCCTTCTCGTTTCCGTTTTCTGGATTTTTCTTGCCCTTTTTCCCATTCTTCTCGCAGTTTAACTTCCTGGCTTTTGACACGTGCTATTGTAGACTTAGGGACATTGGTAATCCTCTCCAAATCCCGATAGGAAGTGCTCGGCTCTTGACTTTTTACTTTGTCAAGTAGAGCAATTTTATCGGCTAATGTTAAGTCTTTTCTTGACATTTAAAAAAAACTACAACTAAATCTGGTCAGTCAATTCGCACGATATGCGACTTTCTGAGACGAAACCAAAATCAAGGCGCGGCGCAACCCAACAAAACAAGAAACACGAAAATGAATAACAAAGCAGAAGCAAAACGGCACCGATACATACTACGGTACGGAACATACCGTAATTTGAAACCCATTGGTTTATTTTCTTTCTCTCGTCTTCGTCGTCATTATTACTGTCTATGTACCACTACGTTGTTTTTGCTTTTGCTATTGGACATTCGACATCTCTTTTTCGTTTCCGTTTTTTGTTTCATGTGTCCCAATTAAGCGGCTGTCCCAATAAAGTGGATTCCATTGTATTTATGTGCATGCACCTTGTACATGATTATGTCTAGTTTTCAAATGTGTATTTGTGTGTACACAATGTGGAAAGATGAAATAATCCCCTCAGATTGTTGGGATTCAGGCTATCAAATAGTTTGTCTGTGAGATGAGTCGTAAATGAATCTTGTGTAGGGAAAATTAATGTATGCACTTTATGCTGGCGGCTTGGATTGGTGCGACGAGCCTACGTTGTCCTTGGGTCCCTGTAAATTTGTTCGCTCGTACCAGAAATCTAGCCTTGGCAAACCCAAGTTGCCAAGGCTAGATTTCTGGTACGAGCGAACAAATTTACAGGGACCCACGTGTCTCGAGTCATTGATATTGCTCAAAGAGTATAAGTGTCTATGTACCCACCAAAACGAAATCACGAGGTTTGGATGAACTTTAGCTGAAACCTCAAACGGCCACCGAGTTTAAAGAGTTTTCAAATCTCATGAGCTGCACGTTTTGAAGTGGCCGACTAAACAGCTGTTTGTTGACAGGAAGTTATAGTGTTGAGAAAACCAGAGAGAAAATGCGAAAATTAACACTAAAATGATCGAAATAGACTGAAGTTCACGCTGTAGGCTTGTTAGTTTTGACAACCTCTCATAAACGGATGAACTGGTAGGGGTTTCAATTAGCATTCCCCGAATGGTTTGAAACCCCGACAATGTATGGCGAAACCTCGGAGGTTTGGAAGAATTTAATGAAACTTCGCGATTTCGTTGGTGGGGACATAGCATAACATTGCAAAAGTAATGAGTTAACATTCCATTGAAAGGTTTGTTTAATATGCAATTTCATGCATCCTAGATTAAATGTCCAGCCCTTGGCAGAGGGCAGATAGTTGAATATGATTTGTAATAAGAAAGTGGTTTGTGTTTCCATTAAGCTATGGACTTTAGAATTTCGTGCGGTTATAGGTACGCTGTCAGCGGCAAATGCAAACTATGTAATTTCGCTGGCGTCCTGCACAATAATATGTGAAAAAAAAAAGAACAGGAAGAAATTTACAATTATGAAATTTGAAAACAAACAAAAAATATAAAAGACAAAGCTACAGATTTGTTGTTCCTAATAGGGCTCATACACGGCACAGACACGTCGCTGCGAACCAATATATTTTGTTGTTGCGCACATGCCTGTGTGCGCTGTCAGCAACCGGCTGCGTGAATTCAAAATTTTATGAATTTGGCATTGTCTGCAGCGACGTGTCTGTGTCGTGACGGACGGATAGGCAATTTTGTATCGAGTTTTTGGAAAATTAAAAAAGTTTTAACACTCCTTGGTCTAAATTATAATTTTTTTTCTTTCTTTGATATTTCTTCTTTTTTTAATTGCCAAAGCAGCTTCTGTTATTTTTCGGACCCGACGAAACGATACAAACTAAAGTCTGTGTAGATTGTCTGAACCGTGTGTGGCAAAGGATTGTTTGCGCAAACTTAATGTTTGCAGCGACGTGTCTGTATCGTGTATGGGTCCTATAAGAACGAAGTGGCTTTTTGCAAAAGTTCATGCTAGGTGCGTCGATTGAAGCATGTAATATTCATAAAAGGACAAGTCCGGCCGCTTGTGGTGGAACGGACAGAGCTATTGAATTACAATGTACAGCAGAACAAAATCCAACTCGACCGACTCGCTTGATCTCCAGAACAACCTCGATTCCTTCGACATTCGGTGCGACAATAGCTTTCTTGAACTTATGGCACTATTCTGGTTGAGCAGTGGTTACTGTTGCATTAATTTTCCATAATTCTTTATAATATCAACTTTTTTGTAATATTAATTTTGCTTATGTAATTTTGTGAGTCACTGTCAAAGCCGCCGAAAAAATCTACATCTAACCGTTTCAATTCAGTTTCATCACAGCAACAATTTATCAGCACCATAAATCACGCGATTTTCAAGCACTCGTTGCACACTTGCATTTTCCACAAATTTCCATCCCCTTCCGCACGCTTTCACACGCACGCGTCACATGGATTCACTCCCTCGCACGCTCACTTATCTCTTGCGGACTATTATGTGTCGTCGCATTGACGCACTGCACAGCTGATGCGCTTTTCAAATGTGTTAGAAAATTGGCAAGAAAACTGAAGCTTGCTGATTACTATTTTTTTATGCACTCGGCCACTTGGATTTTGGACAGGCTCAGGCGCACACCCTCAATTGGTAACTCCTGTTAAGTATACACATAAATATGGTTACTTATTATCAACCAGGGTTTCTGTTTTCTTGCAGTCCTATCTTTTTCTGTTGGTTTCCTTCGTTATTCTCCATTTCGACGAAACCCCCTCGAACATTTCGGTTGACTCAAAACAGTCACAACTCACAAATCTCTTTGAGGCCTCGCTTGTGTTTGAGCAATTTGATATTCTAGCAAAAACCTCACAAGAAAACACACACCATGGAGTGATGAATTTTATTTTATGTCAAGAATTAGTTTCTTTCGCTCTCTTTTCACATTATCCTCTCAATGTGGACGAAGAAAAATATGGAGCAAAATAAATAATAATTAGAATTCGGAAGAATTTGTGGAAACATGTTTTTTCCCATGCGAAAGTTCCTTAGAATATTTCTACATTGTAGCCTAAACAATATTTTTTATCCTGAAATTATTACAATTGTCCCCAAGTTCTCCTTTTTTCATCTTATGTGCTCAATCACACATCACAACGTTGACAGTTCTTGTGTTGCTCACAAGTTGCTCAGAATACGAAAACTTCACAATTTGTGACTCACCACCCGCTTGTGAGGCAGTTGTGACTTATGACACATCACAGAGGTGTGCTAGAATATGGCCATACATGTTATGAACTGCCAATCATACGTACTTGCCCTCGCAAACCTGTCGAAACCACCTTCATACCCACAGCCCCATTTTGTACGTGATTTAAGAATCACATGTACAATGGAGAAACATTTCCAATGCCACAATGGCCATGTCTTGCCTTCATAAGGCGCTGATCCAAAGAGTTCTATTTTACCAAATCCCTCTGAATGCCCACGGGGTCTCTCATGGTCGGATAGCCTTCCTTCACCAGCCTGATCGGCTGCAAACATTTAAATGACGCATTGAAGTAGCTGACAGCTTCTTTGTGTGCATACTTTTAACTTAAAAAATCGATTAGAAATCCACTCAACTCCAACCTCTTTCACCGTTGGTCTGTACCTCATTTCTGACTCCTCCTATACCGACCCAAATAAGGCCAATTCGATCTGCTGAGTTTTGCTCAGATTGGGATTGAAATAGCCCTTGACTTTCACTCAATCGCACTCGCTATTAAAAAAGGCAAAATGCTGGTCCTCAAAATTCTCTGGAACCCCCCACACACACACACATTAGCTCTTCGTCACCACAGCGCGAAATAGGTTCCTTGATATTACCTATTAATTTAAAAACAACTTTATTTCTCGATCGTTCCAAACAGACTGTCAGAATTCGATATTACAACGTTTTATGAGCCTTCTCATTTGCAGAGGTGATTGCATGAACTTTATGGGGAGCGGAAGGCTCCCAGACGCTGAGTCGGCATGTCTGCAGATCATGAGATTGCCTGTGCAATCACATCGATTTTGCTGAAAATACAAAAAACATATATCCGCTGACACTGCATCCGGTGGAAGTAGCGACCAAGTATCGGCACGTGTAGATTATGATGAGTCAAGGTTGAGGTGGGGACAGGGAGGAGACGTAACTCGTGCGCATAATTGGAAACTCGGAATAGTTATATCTAGACTTTGAGCGTTGGGCGGGTGTAGTTTGGACCTTAGTGTGCACTACACAGTAGCTGCGTCGTCTGATGAAATTCTATTAATTATTTATTCATCTCAAAACGTTTTTCCTACTGAGCTATGGTCCAACCTTATCTTGTCATTTCGCTCAATTGAAAGTGGGTCCTTTCTTACAATACGCCCAGAGAGCCCAAGATCGCGCAATCTTCGCCAGAGATAATGGAGGATAGAGATTTCCAACTTCTACCTCCCTTGTCCCCTGATTTCATCTGACAGCGTTTTTTATACGACGTTAAGAAAAATGGTGGAGCCAGGAACTTTGCAAGAGAATGTGTAAAATACATGGAAATTCCACTACAATCTTATTTTTTACGGCTCAATGCCGCCATGGAGGTTGGATTTGTCTAAAGAGCTGACAGCTGGGATGTCATTGTAAATGAGCGTGGGAAGTAAAGACGAGGCCAAATTCGTTATGTTTTTTTACAAATGACCAAAAGTTTTTACTACCCTTGGGACATTGTAGCACTTTTTGCGCCAACTTTTGCTCATAGGAGAATTTCAGAAAGTCTGATAATTGCATTGAAGTCATTTCTGGCCCGTTTGAACTTATTCCGGATTTCATCAGCAGGGTTGGCTGTGTATGTCCGGAAATTCAACTCGCTCAGCTTCTTTACAGCTTGAGTCATACCATGTATTTGCCTTGGGATTGATACTCTTCACTCTAGATGAAGGATCCCATGCCCAGCAGAAGAATGTTTGTGATCATATCATCGAGGAAGCATAGTGACCAGTTTAAAGAAGTTATAAAGTCCGCTCCAATTGGCTCTCTCGTACAGCCAGACATGACAGAAGTGGCTGAAATGTCACCTTGATGGAATAACAACATTTCTTACGAATGCTACACATTGTGGTAGTTAATGTAGTATATCTAGGAAGATGTAGTTGACGTAGACAAATGTCAAAATGTGGTTGAGATGTCAATTTAACGTCAGTTCAATTGTGAAAACATTCTAAAAACACTGCAAAAGACGCAAGTAACAGATGTAGATAATCAATGAAACAAATCGCGGCGTTTCATTTACTCGAATAACTACGCGTAATTAATCGTGTAGTACTCTGTCATCACTGATTAGGGGTAAATAAAATAAAATCGGCCGAAGTTGGATACGTTCATCCTCCATAATCTCTGCCTTCGCTTTACTGTATCTACCGATGTTCCGCTATCTGTTTGTACGAATTCCCCAAGAGGGGACGTGAGGGATTTTTTTTACAATAACAAACAATGAGTTGGTGGGCTTAGTGGGTAGGCACTTTCGGTCGAGGCTTAAGGCTGAATGTTTCTTTTTTTAAAGGGTGTAGAATTAAAAAACTTTTTTTATGAACATTTTTGAGTTTCCACAATTTGACTAAGAGTTTTTCCATGTTCGTACTGATCTGAGATGTGTCCATGTTCAAGACTTAATTTCTGCCTATTCGCACCTAGTCCCATTTCGCATATCTCGAATGAGTCTGGCAATGCTCCCAGGTTAATAAAATCCAACCCCTTGGAGGGGGACGCAAAAAAAAGTCTTGTTCCTACAAAAGACCATATATAATGACTGAAAATAAAATGACTGACAACAATTTTAGATCAAACCTGCCATTCAGTTGAATCAACTGTCTAAAATGTAAGCCACTTCTCCGCTCTTTAATTTTAAACACAGTTGACAGTACATAGAAAATTCAAATGTGTATCATTGGTTCACGCTGTTATTGAACAAAACAAAACAAAAAAAAAAAACATCACATTGTTTTCAAAAATAGATCGCACCTAGCACTTGCCTTAAGTCTGTCAGCCTTGAGATCTGTTCACCTTGAAATAATATATTTGACAAAGCAGCTGAATACTGTTACCAGACACTCTGTGCTCTTTTTTGCTCTTTCGAAGGTTACATCAAAATAAATATAATTGAATTAAATGAAGGCGACAGATAAGGTCATATCAGTCCATCTTATTTGCTGTGTGCTTTCGAAGTCTTGCAATTGAGCAGTTTCGAAACCTTTGTAATGAATTTATTTGCTCAGTTGCTTCGCAATTTCAAGTGGACTTTGTATGGTGCGTGTGATTTAAGACAGCTGTATTAAGCAGGTGCTCTTGTTAAATTATGTCTTGCTACATTTAATTTAATAATTGACATTTTATATACGCTATACTGTGTGTATTGCACTTGAGTCTCTTTTGTTTCCTTCTGACACGACTGACCTTTGTGAGTGAGCTGTACTATTAAAAGAAAATGTGTAGGTAAGGTGGCTCACAAAATGGTTACAAATAAGCACAATAAGACCCGAATGCATGCTGTGACCGCAAAAAGCTAGTAATCAGCATAAAGTTCTGGGTTCTGAACAAACAAAAAATTCTAACAGCGCTCTAAGAAAACGTTTTGAATGCAGTTTTTATATCAATACGTAATGTACTTAAAACAGAAAAATATACAACTACAGCCACAGTGCGTCATAAGCCAAAAATGAAGCAAAAATTAACGCCGTCAAAGTGAATCAACGCACATGTACCAGTACATCACGTAAAGGGATCTGTCATAATATGGAGGCTTATGGTAGCAACTAGACTGTTCAATTTAGTGTCCTCTGAGTTAAAAATGTGTGGATTCGGTGACTTAAGCAATCCCAAGAGCAACTTGCTTCAAAAGCGTTTGCAAACAAAGCTTAGAAGGGTCATCTGCTGACAATGTAAATTTCTATACATTTTTGGTTTAGGACCAGCTATGTTTATAGTTTTCGAGATAACCTCAAATTTGTGTGTAATTAGATTTACTACATACGACATTACGACGAATGCATTTAAGATTTTTTTCTTTGGGGCCCCGTTTGAATTTAATTTGTGTTGAGAGCATAGACAACTTTCTGCTGTTTACTTGCTTTTGTGAGTGACTGTAGAAGTTGAATTTTTTAAACATGACTTGGTGTAAATTAAACAAAGAGTAGCTAATATCGCAAAACTAGCTCTTAGCGAAAATATGCTGACTTGTTTTCTGAGTACCACGGCACTACGTCTGCCGTTTGACGGATTCCGTGAGTATATACTTTCAAGAAAAGCCTGTCAAACTTATTCGGATATAGCATAAACTAAAACCCACTCTACTCATGCACAACACGAATTGGTTGGATCGAACACACCCAAGTCCACCCCCAGACTTGTCTCTGTCTTCTCTGTCAGTATTTCAGACCATAGTATTGAAAACCACGACCAATGGAGATGGGGGTCCAAACCTGATCAGTCATTGCCTGCCATCGATGATGGTCCTGGTCAGTGGTCCACGATGACTTGGTCTTTATATAGGAGGTTCGGTCTTCTTATTCTTCTTGAACCAAGAAGCAAGGATTCCGTAAGCCTCTCTGCTCTCGTGCGTTGTTATCCATGCGTTCGCCGCATTTTTGCCTTCCGAACTACGTCCAAATCTTGGTACAGCTCGTAGAGTTCGCGGCTGCGTCTTCTTTCCCTTCCTCGCAAAACAGGATCATACATATATCCGACGTAGAATTATTCTTTCGAAAAATCAGATCAGCTGTTTTGCTTATCATCCAACTCTCGGCTACAGGACTGCCAAATAAGAGTTTTGTAAAGCATGATCTTAATCCTTTGAGTGAGGAGTTTTGAGCCCAATTGTTTCGACAAACCGATGCAGTATCGGTTGCCAAGGGCTATTCTTAGGTAGGATGTCGTTCGTGGATTTCTCGTTTGGTCCGAGGAGGACAAGCTCCTTCAGTACCTCAATATTATAGTTGTCGATCTTAATTTGTACGCACACTTCTTAGAATCCATCAATGCACCATGAAAACTTTGTTCCTTCGAGCCATCCATGAAGAGTGTTCTGCATTGATTGACTGTCAACAAATTTCAAGAAGCAAGCATTGAACGTCTCCTTATGAATGATATCTGCTCAGTTCCCTTTTTTGTATTGTTTCATGTTTACTTTTATATTTACAATACTATAAGGAGTTGCACCTCTGAAGGCTTATTGCTGGTTATAATAAGGACGGTATTTGTTTCCCTGGATCACATTTGTTCCCAACTCTGATGCTCATCCTGGTAGCATTGGACTGTATTGCATGGCAAGGCATTAACTTCGGGCCATGTCACAAATCCTGATGAAGACAATCTCTCCTCATTATCCATAGGCATGTCCGCTTTTCTTATTTGTAACAGAATACTGGCAAACGGGCCTTCTGCAAGTAAAATGATCATACAACCTACATTTAAATCGTTTCCCGAATGTCCTATAGACTACAGTTAAGCGCTACGACTGCGTTTTTTGGAAACAGTACCTGTGTACTTCGCTGTGTTTTCCACTGTTAAAATTAATTACAATCATACCTTGGCAGGCTTGTGACAAGGTAAGGTATCCATGAAGTCTGCCCGCCCAATCTGCATACAATCCCTTTCATTATCGATCCATTATGATATCCTGAGGGCTTAGTCCCTTTCCTTATTTTTATTTGCCCCATCCGAGTTTAAGTGGTTTCGACAGTGATCGTATGACCGCATCGTCATCTGGAACTATGACATCCCTATCTCATGGGGTTGATAAATGAGTAACCCCATGATTGGAGGCGTTGACGGGTTTATGACTTGCTCAAGGTGGCCTCGTTCGTATTCATATCTGTAGAATAACAAGCTATCTGTGTAGATGGCAGAGAGGGTGCTTGGGATGTCCGGATATTTTCGAATCCATTTCAACCTCTGCCCGTGTGCACAACACTGACACCTTGTAATCGGCGATTAAGGGAGACCGCAAAAAGGAGTACTTGTTATACTTCGTAATGATCAAACTATGCGAGTTGAGTTTAAACTTCTTCTATCTCTTAATCGAGACTACAATTTCATTAAAATCCGTCCCATTTATAATCAGCCTTATCATGAATCTCTCCAGAACACAATTCGCCCGACTTATTTCTATTCGCCCGAAATACTTAATTTCCGCCCGAACTGCGAAAAGGCTCTCATGAATTTAGCCCCAACTAAATTCCACTTCGAACCAGGTGTGACATTTTGAACAAGTGTCATTTTGACAAGTTGTGGCAAATACAAGATGAAACATAATTGAACAAAGTTTGTGTCATTATTAAAGTCAGTAAATAGTTTTTATAAACTTCAATTTAAGTTAAAATGCACAGCATAGCCATGAGGATATTATCTGAGGAAGAAGGAACTAACCAAGTGAAAGTGTTTCGAAGACATTTAAGAGATTATTCTAATACTTTGGAGTTGCGTGAACCCTTGTATTTAAACACAAATGTTTAGCGTTTGTTAAATTGTAAATTAATACATTTATATTTCACCAGATTTAGAACTACAACTTTTTGGTCCCAGCAAAACAAATGTGTGGTTGTGGCAGAAAGTAGGATCACGACGTTAGTCAGGCACAATCCTCTTTCAGTGCAATACTTACCGAAGTATTGGATACTGTGGAAGAAAAACTTTGACTGTTGAACAACTGCTGAGGACAATTTAATGTGATTTACTTTCGTCGCCGTAACATAATCTAAAGAACAAACGGTGTTCTTCAAAACAGGTGGAGATGCTTGTTGAGTGCTAGAGAGCGCCCATTGGTGCAGTTGAAGACGTCCACAGTATTGGATCAAATTCAAAAACAAAAATTAAATATTTGTATATATCATCATATCGCATTTATCATATTTCTGCAGATGTTATCTATTTTCGGCGGTTCTTATTGGTCGTCCATATGGTCGCGGAACTGGGTTTTTTCAGCCGCGCTGTTGGTGCGATGGGTAGGACCCGTACACATATTATGGTCGACTGATATGCTCATTTTTAGCCTCCAAATTTGGGTTTTTTTTTTTTTTATTTTGCGTGGATTCATGACAACTCGCCTGAATGACATGTGTTCGCCTGCAAAAAGCTAGGGAACACTTAAGCTTGGTTTGACATTTGTTTTCGGCCGGCTTTACTGTCCACGATACGATACTTTTTCGAACATGGCCCTTTTTTCACGCGATATTCATAATAGACGAACAGAAAAAAGGGAGATGTTTCGGTCGAAATGCTGTTCGGGCGAGATTCGTGATATGGCTGAACATAAAAAAAATAATCCGACTCATAAACGCCTAAAATTATGTCTGTTTCCAGCCGAATTAATTTAAAACCAACTGCTCTCTAATAACCATGTTGCCGCGGATATTAGCCTCTTAGGAGAGGCTAGATTATTTTTCAATTACTCGGACACTTGGGGGGGTCCAAATTATTGCATCAAAACTGTCTGCCACAAAGAGCATGTATGTTAAAGGCTTCTTATACTTCGTTCCTACCGAACGAGACCGCGAGGTTTTATCAATTCTCTCCGAACCTACCTCTTCTGTTATACATTTTCGGAGTCTGGAAACCTCGCGGTTTCTGATAAATCTAGAGACAGCCCCCTTGAATTCCTCCGCCCATGAGAGGCTGGCAAACCGAAAAAGATGTTAATTTTCTCATCTCTCTTTCTATTTTCTGCCGTTCTTTCACAATTATTTTCTGTCAACAGACACCTGTTCTACCGTCCATTAAAGTGAGAGCGAGTGACATTTGTTCTGGCGAGCACTCATAAATTGAGAGCAAGTGACATGGAAACTGAGAGCGTAACCACTTCAAACTCGGAACATTATTCCTATTGATCCTATTGAGATCCTATTGAGATCTCAGTAAAAGTTCATCTGGATCTCGTAGTTTCGTTTCGGCGAGAACGTAGGCATTAGAAATTAGAATATGAAAACAGCATAAGAGATGTTATACATATTTAAGACTGCTTTTGTACTCACAATACGTCTTTTTGTCAAAGACAGTATGAGTTAATGAGCTGTAGCAATTAGCAGTCATTTGATTGACCCAAATAACTACTTTTTTTTTCAAGTTTCAAAGTTCTTCGAAAGTTTCGTTGTATAATCTATTAAATAATTTTGGGCGGAAGTCGAAATCCGATGACCTCGTTATCGGGCAATCACTGAGTTAAACATTGAGCTACAGCAACTAAAGCGTTCATTTCATGTACGAATCAAGAGATTACCAGGCAAACTTTCATAGAGAACGTTTGTCGAGATTTCGCAACAGCTACTCGTGCTGTGCGTGTAATTGTTCTCACACAAATAGGGGGGAGACCTACCGTTTCGACTCTGAATGATGAAATTCTAGAAACTTCACGTGATTGTTGTACTTTTTTGCCGGTACCAGTGAAATGAGAAAGTGAGACTGTGAATTTAGTCAAATTTGTTTTAGATGGGCTCAAGTCTGGTATCCACCAAACTGGTCTTCTCCTAGGCTGTATTCTGTATATCACTCTCCCATTTGACTGTACCCAGTATATGTATGTCTAAGCTCGTTTATGAAAAAAAAATAAAACATCGTGAATGGGTGCATCAATAATTGCAAAAGTTTGGTACCCGCTTGCCTTCAGAAACCTCATTCGACAGTTTGTTGCTGTACATGTTTTGCAAATTTGAACCGATTATTGCAGAATTGCATTAACTTTTTGTTAATGGATTAAGGTTATTTAAGGCACATTTTAATCGATCTGTCGCGATCCAATGACGATTGTCGTGGCATATTTTCTGTGGTCACTCTCTCTTTCGCTGAAGAGAATAGTTTCTGTTAATATTTGAGTCGATTGAGGAAAGGTATCAGTTTTAATCCTTGTCAAAGCTCTTTTGCTTGTTTGATTATACGAACTTATCCCATATGTCAAGCACATTGAATTCCATTCATGTAAAAATCAATCCTTCTTAATATCAATGGTGTCTAAAAGGACATAATAATCCCTGAATGGCACTAATTTCAATGAAATCAAAAAAGACTATATCCTTGGTACTCGTAAGTCTATCAGTACAACGGCTAGTTGTGACCCTAATTTGCCTAACAGTATATCTAATTTGCTAACAGTGTAAACCCCGTATAACACCACATTATTTCCACATTTTTAATGCAGTTTTTCACAAAAGAGGAAACAATTATGACAAATTCACAAATGCTGCGTTCATGATACGACTCGGTTTTCACCATATACTACAATGGTTCCACCGTGTCCTGCTAGGTTTTGACTTTTATAAGAAAAATGGTAACGGTCAGAGCAACGATATCGCACGTAATCGATGCACTCTCATACCAAAATTGTTTCAACATGCTGAAGCATTTTGGTGATATTTGACATTTTCCTGCGTTACTCCACATTTTCATTGGGCGGGAAAGTTTTACGGAATTTAACAATGTTTGAAATGAAAAAAAACAGATTGTGAAGTATTTATGCGTTAGAACAGATATCATAACGAAGCCGAGTCACCAACGCTACATTGTGAAACGGGCATTATTTTACAAAAGATCGTAATCTGTCCAAATGCATTCTCGTTTATCGCAACTAATAGAAACTGGGGCAAAACGAGTTAATCTGAAACGTACTGTATATGTGTATAATCTGTAACAAAAATGCAGAAATGTCAAAAAACAAACTGCCAGCGGCTGAGAAATGAGATGGGTTATTCGCATTGTTTTTGACTCCCACTAAATGACAATTTCAATGTTTCAGATTGCTCTTATTTCTTTTTAGTGAAATAAATATCTAGTGTCATAGGGGTTAAGCAAAAATAAAAAAAAAACACTGCACTGAGTAGGGAGATGGCATTAAGGTAAGCCCCGCCAGTAGTCAGTCCACTTCATTAAAAAAGTCCGCCAAAATAGCAAATGCTCAAGTTTATTTTCCGTCAGTTCTCTTTTTCTAAAAGCCTAAATGTTCTTCTGTCTTGTTAAAAATTAAAGTTGAGTACAAGTTTTCGTAAGAGTCAGTTTTGTGACTTTGCAGTCAAAAAAAGTTATAAAATATTGTTAAGTAATTTTTACAGCGAGGCTGGCCCTAGGAGACACAGTTTTTACGATTCTCATAAGGTCTGCCCGCCCGGCTGACTACTTAAACGTTGACTACTACAGTTGTCAACTACATGAGTATCCAGTAGTCAGCCTCAATTGGGAGCAGCTATATCTATCATTGAAAGGTTGTCTACTGGATACGCAAGTAGCTGACAACTGGATCTGAAGGGGCTGACTACTCCAGAATCACACTTTTTCACTACTATTGTAAATAATTTGTTTTACGTAAGGACGTAACTAAAGAAATAATCTAAAATATCTCCATTAATCGGATAGTCTAATTCGTCAATTCAAAAGTTGTATACCAGAACAAATGGTAGTCATAAGGGGCAAGGTCTGGCCTATAAGGCTGGTGGGGTAAAACTTCCCCTCACTGTTTTCCAAATAGTTCTTAACCGGAATAGCAACGTAGGGCCGAGCGTTGTCATGATGGAAAATTATTGCCTCGTGTCTGCTCGCATATTCCGGGCATTTTTCGACTACTGCTCTCTTCAAACGGATTAATTGCCATTCCATTGGTGGTTTCAACCGGTTTTAGCAGCTCATAATACAGCACACCCTTCAGATCCCACCAAATGCAGAGCATTGCCTTCCCGTCATGGATATTCGGCTTTGCCGTTGATTTGGCTGGTTGGGTGGGTTTCACATGCGATTTTCTGCGCTTGGGGTTGTCGTAATGGATCCATTTTTCATAAATTTCATTTTCACCATAAACGTCCACCAAAATACGATGACTTTCGGCAGCAGTTTTCTTCATATTAAAGTAATGAAGAAGAATTCCCTGCAAAAACACATTTTCAGGCACAAAGTTCGACATATTTAAGTGAACAAAAATTATTGTTGTTTACGCTTCAAATGAATGACATATATTGAAATGACGTACAATGACAGTAGCTTTCCAACGCATGTTCCAATGGAATAATACAAATGACACCATGTCTTAGAAAACCACGAATTAAGTTGTAGACCCAATACAAAAAAGGTTAACGGGGTGACTACTAGTGCCATCACCCTATAAAGCTTGTATCTGGCAGCACCCCAAGCAGCCACTAGATAGAATTCAAAAGCGATCGGTACAACTTACTCAGGCCCTGAAGCGGAAGACACAAACTACTTATATGTCGTATTCCATATCTCCCTTAGCCACTTTTTATGGAATTTTGGTACATTATATCTGCCTTGCTCGTGGTGCTACATCTGAATGCTGTTAGTTTCCATCGACGACTACTTCTGTGTATTTCACCTACCATTAATTCATTGTTCTATATTTCACATCCACTTCCGGCCCCTACATAAACGCCTCTTCTCAGATGTAAAAAGTAACCAAGAATAGTTACCAAAGCGTTAATTCTGGATCTACTGCATTTTTTGTTTTTAATTCGGTTGTCGTGACTTGTTATTTAGGTGCGTTGACTCCTACGCTGGGGGCTGGAGGTTCAATCCACGATTTTAGCAACTTACACAATTCAGGTCTCCACTTTTTTGAGTCACTGAGTCACTGCTCGAAAACTGTTCCTATCTTGGAAAAGCTTCTCAAAGTTCTCCCATTCACCTGTGATGGCACGTACAGCATGAGTGGGTACTGTGGAGCCAGGGCCATGGCCATGGCCACCTTTGACTATCGCTTCACCCACATTATTAATCATTTTTTTTTGAAAAAAAAAAAATCAAGCTTTAATTTTAAAGCGTCGCAGATTTTCTCTAACTTGAAGAAAAATAATAAGTTTCCGAACAAAGCATAACTATCACTCACGTTGTCGCAGGAAGCGACATTCAAACATCTGCTACCCACTTCAGAAAACTAGCATAAATCCATACTTAGTAATTTTCTCCCTCGTTTCGAGAATTCTTTTTCCTACATGCGAGAATAATCGACGCTCGATACTCCTCAGAAACTTTAAAATTTTCTCTAAAGTGCTTCTCGCCACATTTACAAGTCCTCTTTCGATTTTCCGTTCCTTTTGTTCGTTCTTTTTCATATATTTTCTGAATTCTTTTTTGGTACATAATGTCAATCATCAGAATGACTGACGAGGCTTGAGATAAGACTCTCATCAACTGACATACTTTAATGTGTACACAACAGCGGACAGAAAGAGAGAGAACTACGTGTGTGACTGACATGGCCTTAATGGAAGTGCTGTTGCTGTCAGATACAGTCGTTTGACGTGGCACCAGTCTCACTGTGTGCATTCAACATGGGAACGAACCGTGACAGAGGAGTGGGGAGGAGAAATGGAGACATTTCGGATTAAGGCACAATTTGGAATTTTGTTCGGTGTTCCTGACAAAAATTATAGCAAACATTCACCATCCAATGGAAAAGCTATGAAAACCTTATTTTTTACAATCTTGCCATCACACGTGGAAATTTGCGTGTCTCCTCTTCGATCACACTCAGTTTCTCTTCGCTCCCGCTTTTATGTCAAGCACCTAAAGTTTTTATGCGATTATTTAAGGTTGGTCCATCCATCAAACGAAATTCCTTGTTGTTATCTCTTAAAGATCCTTCTAAGATTCTTCCTTCCCTATCTTTATGTGCCCGAATGTGCACGGGTGTGTGTGTGTGGGTACATACAATAATGGTGTACATACAAGAAGTGCCTACACCTACAGTGATGGACGACGCTTAAGCAGCCGCACCAAAAGCAGCATCAAATTGCCATGCCGAAGACATTTGTTTTGTCGACTTCCTCTTGCCGCATTCTGTGTATACTTTCCACAGCTTTGTAGAGTTTATTTTTTGCTTCTTCATCTTCGTCTCGCCTCTCCACGTTTGCTACCCACAAGCGAAACAGGTTTTAGAAAAGAAAAAAACACATTTTTATTGAGTTCTCCTTGGTTTTATGGCTGCAGCGAGCTCGTTCCAGATATAAGTACCCATAACGATACGAATTACTCGTTTATCTCGAAGATATTGATTGAAATGTAAAAGGAAATGAAATTTTGTATCTTTTGTGCTAATCTTCACGCTGTAGACTTAAGTATCTGCGCCTCATTAAAACCAACGAGAAGATATCCTTAAAAACTTAGAGGCAACTCCAAGAAGTGAGGTCAGATTAATTAGTACAAGTCGCATATCATTTTCATCGTTGAGATACTTTGCCGAGTTCATCGAGAATAAGTCATTAAAATTATTCAACGAAGGAATGACAGGGGAGGGAATTTAGCTTAAATAGAATTCGCCATGCTATATGTCTACACACGCCTTCTACATGCTGTGCTACATGCCAATTGTGCTATTTTTGTATATTCTTTGGAGAGTTGTTCGCCTTTTTTGTAGAGTTTGCCTGGCTGCCTGCCTTTGTGCACCTCTCTTCGTTCGCTTCGACGCTTGGTGCTGTTGTAGCCCGAGACGGCGACGGCAACCATGACAACGACGACAACAACTCTCCACTCAACCAACCACTCTGCCGCCTGGCAATGGTGCTGCTCTGCTGTGCTATACTATGCGCTGTTGCTGTTGTTATACACACCAATTGTATCTACTCTACAGTCTACACTAGGGTACATTCGAACAGAGTGGTTTTGTGTAACAGGCTGACGTCGGTTGGTCGTCGCTATCGGTTGTGTTCATCTGGCAACCGGAGCTGATTTCGAGTTTGTGTTCAACTTTGCCCGAAGATTGTTGTTGTGAGAGAGACACGGACACACCAGGCCAGCCGACCGATTGAGAGGGTAGAAGATACGACGAACAATTTTATTTTGTGTAGATACATACAAGATACATTTTTTTACACGTACTTATTTATTTTTATTTTTTGTGCTGTATTTGTCAATTTGTGCAAAATCAACTGCTGTTGGCTCTCCGTTTCGTGCAAGTTGCGTGTTCTCGTATGAAAGTCGCGCTGCAATGTGCTTCTAATTGCCGTGTGTTGAGATTAAGATACTTTATTGTTTTTTTTTTTTTTTTTGTTTTTTTTTTTGAAAATCGTGCGTGTGTTTGGTCAGAATTTAAATGATTTACCTCGAGCCGGGAGACACTGAACGATTCAACTTCAAACATCCTCAAGAAGCAATGAAAGTATGTATAACAGAATGTCCTTTTGGTTATCAACAAATTAATTTATTCATTTCTCGGCTGTGCGTATCGTTTTTGGTTGAAGATAAATTTGAATTGCCGCTCTTTATAGGGCTGGTCATCAATTTTGACAATCTATGAGCTGTGACAGGTTCGAATGTAATTACTCATGGGGGTGATTTACTGGTGTTAGTGGCAGTTGTCACTTGGCGCTTGTTGGTGTTAGCTCGTGCATGCATGTGTGTGTGATTGTGTATCGAGTACTTTATTTGAATGAATCTAGATTGTTTTGAAATTAAATCAACGGATACGGAGGCTTAATGTTGTTTAACATGTGTTTACATGTCAATAAGTGAACGTTTATGCTGTTTGTCATTCGCATTCCGAAGTTAATTAAAAACGGGGATGTAAACAAAAACAATAACAAAACCACTTTTAACTGATAAAGTTTGTTTAGATACATATAAAGGTCTGATTCGGTATAGATGTCGTGAAAATCAAAATCTTTCTTATCTCTGCTTATCTAAATAAGCATTAATCTTCTCTAGTCACTGGTGGGGGAGAATAAACAGTTCATAGTCAGGATATTTGTGGGCATAATATACAAATTTGACGGTATCTAAATGGACTCGTATCTCACATGATAGGCGGGAACACTTTGAATTTACATTTGCATACACGATTGCCCAGCCAGCTGTGGCATCAAATTTTTGTTGCTGTTCTTTTCGCTTGTTGAGTAAGTTCGTACATGACGTTCTTCTCACTTGTTTAGATTGTATACTGACCAAGCCGGTTGGGAATTGAGCCAACAAATGCACAGGATATGGAGGGGACCTAATGTTTTTCAATTCAATTCATTTTGTAATGTTATTTTTTTTATCGTGGTTACTAGTTGATGGCTATCAGTGCAAAAGTGGTGTAACCCACAAAAATCGAAGTTAAATTGATCGTAAGTAGAGAGCTGTGAGGGTGCAGGGAACTAAGTTCCCGGGAACTAAGTCCAGTAAGGGTCTTAGTTTCCATTAAATGGGAGCTAAGTCTCCGGGAACTAAGTACAGTGATGGTCCAAGTTCCCATTAAATTGAGACTAAATCCACTTTGGTTAGGTGGCCTTAGTTCTCATATAAGTACCCCACTTTATTATGGGAACTAAGAACACACTCAAAAGTCTGCAGAGGAAACGACTATAATGGAACATGTCTTTAAATTTGACATTATTTTGTTATTCTAATTAAGACCCAATAGTTTATTTAACCAAACAATTTTCAAACACAAACACTGGTGCCCCGAATATTCCCCTGGGTGACGTCAAATAAGGCCAAATATTAACTTTAGCCTGTAAGTCTGGTGTGTTTAAGGTATGAGGTGGGTGGCCCGCTTTGCTCGCTAACAGGATTTTAACCCAGCAGGTTAAACCGCTCATGCAAATGCGTCGAATTGAAATCACACACTTTTTTTCCTAAAGCGGACTTGGTTCCCATTAAATGGGACTTCCCATTCCTGGGGACTGCACCGCTGTAAGGGCTTAACAAAATTGTTATTTCCGTGATTTTCGGTTTTTGTGGCGTTTTGCAATGATAACCTCATTTGTCATGCTTGTGTTTAAAACCGAGCTCGAAAATCGATTATAAAGCTTTTTGTTTGGAGTAATGCATTGCAGTCGCCGCCTTCCCGTCGTCAATAGTTTACTTCCAACTCAAATGATTGACCAAAGATTGCTATGCTCACCGGAATACAATAAACTAGGGTCATCCAAAAGAGGTGCCATTCTAATTTTCGCCCACTTGACAACCTGACAATACCTAAATCATTCTGACAGCCTTTGATAAGGAGGGACTATTAAATATGGACGAGTCCTTACGCCTCATGCCTACGGCCCATCGAAGGTTTCCGACATAACGTAGTAATGCGATATGCACACGTCTCCTCTACATCTTCTCGATTTCATTTAACAGCGTTTTTGTAACATTTTCATAGGCAAGCGTTTGCGAATACGTGTGAGCTAAGCGAACAGCTGATTACTCCCGCCTAACGCCATAGCAATCATCTAAAGCCTTAAGAAGTGTGTGGGAAAATAAAGTAGCACGCGTGTTTTTGGAGACCCATCACGATGGGCAAGCGGTTTTCCACTGGGAAGATGAATATTCCTTTGCATATGATTTCTGCTGCCATCCCTGGCTTTCCTGGGCACGTTTATCCCAGTCGCCAAGACTTGGTCTTTATACCGGACGCTCGGATTCGAAGACCCTCCTTGCCGTGTTGCCTTCCAGACTACATCCACATCTTGGTACAGCTCGTTGATTGGTCTCTCTCCCATGCACCTTCCTCGCAAAAGACACCAATAATCCACTCTACTTAACGTCTTGACAAAATACGAGTACCTGCGTGTTAAAATAGTCAAAAAAAAAAAAACATCTTATTCTGAGTTATGAAACTCATTTCCATTTACCTAGATAGGTATGTAAACAAACAAAAATTGTCACATCTGGTTTCCAAAACAAATAGTGTAACAACCCCCACATCCACAACGTGTTTGGCATGGCTGGTGTAATCATTTTTGGGGGTGTCATATTTTTGTTTTTCTATGATAATGATGGTAACAGTTTTTGTAGATGGATAACGTTACCAAAACGAACTTTTTTCGCCTGAACGGGAAGCTGAGGACGTGGACGCCGTTTATTTTCAGTATGATGAGACGCCACGTGGCACACAGCTGGTGCAGCAACGATTATATTGCGTGATAAATTTCTTGGACTTGTGATTTCTCGGAATGAAGACATTAATTGACCTCCGAGCTCGTGCCAGTAAATACGAAATAAATAAAAAGTAAAAATGGCATTAGGCGTAGCCGGCATGCATCGTATTCCACACATACACCGCAAACTTTGTATCCTACGATATAAAAAATCAACACTTTTCTTAAGAACATTGCATGCTTCAATTGATTTATAATTACAAATCTTGTTGCTACCGACTACAACAACTTAACATAATACAATTCTCCAAAACGACACAACTAAGTCTGACTGCATAATCTCTGATCAGGACCTACATATGTGAGTATGTCTTCCGGCAAAATCCCAATACTTTGCAGAACCCTCATAAATTTGCTTCACTTTTATGTAGTCATGCTCCTTAACATTGTAACAAAACAAAGAGTTGCACCAACAAAGTGTGCTGCTGCTCTGTTTTATCCCTGGGTGGAAGAAATTTATTGCTTACATCAAAATGTGGTTTAGATTCACAGCATGTATATATATATATATGGTAAAACACGTTTATAACATTTTAGCACATTTGGTATTAAAATAACGATTGTGGATATCCGGTCAATCCAGTGCTCACATAACATCCACATACTTACGTAAAACATTTGGAAGTAATAATCGAAAAATATAGATAAATCCTGTAATTGGTACTCGTCTGGTTTGATAAGATGTCAGATAAAAGCAAAGCATAGTTCAAAATGTAAGAGATGTTCCATGAAAGTTAAAAAAACGGTTTAGATTTTCGTCTTCAAAATGTATCCATTCCTTCCTATGAAGGGATCTCGAAAGAGGTCGTTGAGAAAATAGAATGAGTTTACTGCTCATGACATTATGAAATATCCCCATCTGAATATCAACTGAGTGTAGGTACAGAGATTGACTCCTGTGGTTAATGCACTGAGTGCAGGATCTCAATTTGGAAGCGGAGAACTGTGAATAAGTTGGTGCGGCGACTACTACACCGGGGATGCTACTTTCGATCCCCAAATTTACCAACTTTCGGCTACACCTCATTCGAGTCACTGACAATGCTCAAAATGTATCGGCCGAGTCGACATAAAAGCCCATCCACTCGTTGTGGAACAATAGCATGCACAACCAGAGATGGCAGAGTAGACATAAGATAATCTACTCGATTAATTACGCGTAGTTATTCGAAAGGACTACACGCCCTATTTGTTTTGCTTAGTTCAGTGTTTTTAGAATGTTTTCACATTCTTCACATACAAGCACAATTGGACTGACGTTAAATTGACATCTCAACTACATTTCGACATATTTTCTACGTCTACTACATTTTTTTACATATACTACATTGTTAATTAAAAAAAAACGTGACATTTTTGCCATCTCTGCGGTCCAACTCGGACTGTCGCGACACTCATATTGTCATCAGGCTGTAGGTGGTCCGCCAGAAAGTTCAAAATCATGCCTCTGTACGGCTCCCCATTGACTGTAAAACGGCCCATACTTGCTGAAGTATGTTCTGTGTGTGGGCCGATTTTTGGTGTGCCACACTGTGTGAGTAAATTTAAAATGTTTTCATTTTTAGTATGCGTGCGGAATTATGTGACATGTGTGGCGGAAAGCGACTCCGATGTACACACGGACAAGTATGCTGTGTATGGGCAGCTTAACATTTTGACCATCAAGAAGGCCAAATGACAAATGATTCCACCAGACAATTAAGCTGACCAAGCAAAGTGACTTATTTTCGATGTAATGGCTTCAGTTTGAGTCCCTGGAATTGAATCATATTTTACAAAGTACATTTGAGCAATTTGTTACTTCTAGAATTGCCTCTCATAAATCCCTAAAGGAAAACCATACCAAGCATATTTATTCGACACCAAGAGCATATCATTAAATTGTGTTCAATAACTAAAGTCGACACCAAGTGGATGTCATGCAATCCTTGTCATTGAATAGTTTCTGTAAACAACGAACGTCTTTGTTTCGTTTGATCTGAATTTCGTCATACCGTCAAGTAGCGTTCGTTGTACCATGATTGGAGATATGATTGTGTCTGCATGCGATACATATTGCATCGATACTATGACCAACAGATTTTAATTCAATCGACAGCTTGTGATGAGTGGTTGTTCGGTTGTTCTCATTTTCATTCACATATACTGAAGACCAAACGAAAATTAAAATGTGCTTGAAATTCTCTGGAAAAGGGAGGAAGAGTTTCCCAAAATGTATCTAGAATACAATTTTCACTCTAGCGACATATACAAATGGATGCATATAGATTTTGATATCCTGAATCTAGTGTTTTATTGAGAATCTATACTCAGCTCAGTATTATTTATACACGCGAAGTAACAACAAAACAAATTAATGAGCAAAAAGTACTCAGTGACATTTGACAGTCATCACTGACTACAGCGCGTTGAAGAATCAATATCACAGGTGGTGGTCAATCACAGTTGCCGCTGACACCACTTTTTGCAGATGCAGCAGAATTATCGGCATTGGTGTTCTAAATAGTTCGACATAGGATAACGTATCCCAATTTATAATCCATCCTTATTTAATATACAATAGCTTCCAGTGAATAAATCAATATTTGTACCAACATTATAAAACACATTTGACTAAAAATGAAATATAGAGGCGCTCGATGTGTATTTTGACATTTAATGGATAGTAAGGATACGCACCAACTTTTGAGACAAAAAATAAAATGAGAAGAGCGTTTTCTTGAGTATAAATGCTGAGCTGAGTACTGAGTTCTCAATAAAACACGCCTAATAACTCATTTTCGTCTAAAATCGACTTTAGCTGTTATAGCCACAGAATTATCCACAAAACAACCGAGAAATGTCAAATCAGCTGTCCCAAAATAAATTCTGTGGCTCAGGTTGTGCGCACTGAGCAAATTTAATTTTTTTTTTCGACTTAAAATGGGCTGAAAACGTTAATAAAATTTTCATCGCATACATTTTTATCACTTGATTAAAAATAACATTAAAATGTAATAATAAATAAAAAAAAAAAAAAAATCGTTTAAGAAAAAGCTCATTTCCTAAAGAAAAAATTACTATATTTATGTTTGTTTTCGGATATTTTAAGACAAACAAAAAATACTGCACAGTGCGCATAATGGAAACCCACCGGGTACCTTTCATTTAATTATTTAATAATAATTTACTCAGAGTTAATATTCTACTAAAATCGATATGAACTACATTTTAGAGCATTTAGAGCAATACAAAATATACACTATTGAAATTGTCATTACTTGTGAGGAAGTACTTACTAGCCTAAAATGTTTGAAAATGTCAAAGAATGCGTTAAAAATGTCGCTGACTGTATACAGTGTATTCCGTTTTATGGGACAACCAACTAATTGGGACAAAACAATATAGCTCGAAGTGTTCGAATAAAGCGGAATCCACTGTAGAAGTATCATACGGACTTAACCATAATTTGTCTGGCTCATAGTGTTGCCAGGCTCAGTCAGGCAATAACTTCGTTCCCGAAGTATCATAGATGTTCCAATTTTGTGCACAAACACGATCTTGTGCATAGCCCCACTAAAAGAAATCCAAAATCGAAAAATCGCGCGGTCTTGGTGATTCATCACCAAAAAGGGAAAAACCTCGTCTTGGAAATTTGTCTTGCAGTGAAGCCCAATCTGGTGGTGTTGTGTGAGATGTGGCACTGTCTTGTACCTTCCACATTTAAATTGGGTTAACATCTGGAAATAGCGATGGTAATTGACTGTGATAGTTACACATTAACTCAATTCCGACAAAGTATGGACCATTGATATCACCAGTCTAAATTACGCATCATACAGCAACTTTTGTGTACAAAATGGTTTTCGTCAACAGTCAAACCATAATTTTGATGATTAACGTATGCTCAAGCGACCAATAGGATTACGACCTACGGTGATTAGCTTGCTTCAGTTTTTGAATGAGCTTGAACTTTAAATTATGGTCGAAGATGCAAATCCAAATGTCAAAATGCTCAAATCCTGTACTGGCAACGACACTTTCTCTAACCGCACTCCTATTCTCGTTAGACCGTGCATTTTGGTGATGGACATGACTTCAGAAACCTTCAACCGAGTCATACTCTTCGAATCTTACTTCGTTTTGACAGTTTGGTCTACAGTACGCTCTCATGTGAACCATTTGTTCGTAATGCGTGGTACTAACATACTACGGAATCAGAATCAATGGCTTTTAAGCTTAGAATGGCAGGCCTCAGGCTAATTGTTCGATCAATAAAAATCGATCTGACGTATGTGAATGAAACCGGGCTGCCAAATGCGGACGAAGAATTATATGACCACTATACCGCATTTTGAATTCCAACATTCGACGTTATTCCGCTCGTCGTTGCATCACAATTCCGCAGCACGTCTTTCATCATATAAAGTCGGTATGAAGATATGGAGGTGTCCCCATTTGGCATGCAGACAGTATCACACAGATCACATCTTTCCAATGTTATTTCACAACTTCAGATTTTTCGCTACTTTCTATGCTTGACATGATTTTGAAGAACTTTTAAAAATGTTTAAGATCTTCTTGTGTGTCAAGAAACGATCTCGATTGAGTTTCCAAGAAACGCACAATCTTAATCGACGCTTCGATTTTCACTTGGTTTCTTGAACACCATTCAGAGTCGAGTTAACGTGCACGTTTTTCGTGGAACTAATTTATGTGGAGGCACTTGCTTGTACCCTCATATGGCTGACCACAATCACCTCGGAATTAATTAGAACACTTTTGACTAATCGACTTCCATGAATTTCCAATTGATTGATTGACTTGTTATGAATTCCACGTAAAGGGTGAAATGGGAGACATTCATTCAGGGCGTTCGTATTTAAGTACTCGACCGGGTAGAAATGAGATTTGTTGTGTGCCTTAAAGACGTTAATATTTTCTTGCTCAGGAGATGTTGAAATATAACAATCGATAATCCAGATTTCTGAGTACGTTCTGTTTGTTTGTCGTTTATCTTCATTCACTTGGACTAGGTTAGGTTCTAGTGGGTGACTCCCAAGAACAGTCATACTTAAGACAACACAGGCCCTTTGGAGCAGGTCAGACCTACTCTGAAAACCAGTTTGCTCTGTTGAATGATTGACATTGTGAATGCTTCACTCACTTAGGTTGTTGAAGAAGTCAGCTCCTAAGTGGTTTGAATTTCGGGAATTGCTTGCGGAGTTAAGAGTTTTAATGTAGCTCTGATCATTCCCTGTCAACTTTAAATAACTGGAGTTGAAGATTTTCTGCTCGGAAATGGATCTCACTAAACTGTTATGGACAAGTGACATCCACAGAAAGTTTCCACGTGAAAGGTTTTTTATCTATATCACAATAGCGAGTTAGCGCGGTCGGACTTTGACATTTTAAGTCGGATACACGTAAATTCCTTGGATAAGTCATAATAGAGCGGTCAAGCGTTGATATCGCGTATCTCTATTCACTCGGCCGTTACGACAGTTGTGAAACAATTTTCGTTTACTTGCTCGTGACTTTTCATTTTTGGCGGGCTGAGGCAACAATTTGTATGTACAGTCGACTCTCGATATTTCGAAACTCATGGGACCTTACAAAAAATTCGAATGATCGAAAAATGGTCGAGTTGAAGCGGAGGACGAATACAAAATAACTTATAGTACATATCAGCAATGAAGGTACGGGTATTACATTTTTTTGAAGCACTTTATTGCAAACAGTACATATGCACATTTCTTTATTTTGTTAAGAAATCAGTGATTTCTCACAATCTCACGGGATCAAAGCATTGGAAACATGTATGCAGCCGGACAAAGAATAGAGAACAAAAAACGAAAAAGAATTACTGAGACGATATCAGCTACTGATTTCGAATTACAGCGTGTTCGCTGGTAGCCCCACTGACCAATCACTTCGAATTAACGAGCGTACCAACGCACATAGGTGGTTTTGTTCGATTTATCAAGGTCAAGGGACCTTATCGAGAAATTCTAATTGTCGACTTTTGAATTACGGAGACTCGACTGTAATTAATTTTTTTTAGAGATTTTTCTTGTAAAATCTATTTTAGAACATTTTACTTGCCAAACATGCGCGTTCTATTGTGATTTGGGAAACTGAGATTGCCGCGTTTTGATCAACATTCTCGAAAACTCGAATTAAGACGCGAACCAACGAACACGCTGTTGCGCTGTTGGCCTTTAACTTCATTCGTCTTCATCATGGAATATGGCAAGCTTCACCAGTACGCGAAAATGAGCACAGATACGGCAAGCTTCTCCAGTATGCGAAAATGAGCACTGAAAAATGCATTTTACTAATGAGAACATATTTAGCATCGTTCAAAAAACAGAATGACATGTGTTCGGTCATCACAGAGCCCATTCCGAAAGTTCAATGAGAACTTGGTATGCGAAAAAGTGGTAAAACCTCAGAATATGCTTACAAGCCTCTTAACAAAACACTATTCTGAAAAAAAAAACGGTGAACCACCCACAATCCGCTTATAAAAGTCCGTAACGACACAAACACGTTCCAAACATCATTTCCTCGGATCAATGGCCATCTGAAGGCTCAGACCTTGCTTTGAACTGGCTTGTGCTAACCGACACCCAAATATTGAATCTTTGAAGAGCGCGCTTATCCGGACAGTGAATAGTTTTCCGATAGATGTGGTGCGTCGGCACTGGAGTCGATGAGCGCCCAAATCGACTTCGCCGTTTCTGGAAAGCAACACATCGGGTAATTATTTTATTCCATTTTGTAGTCGTTAACACTGGAGAGACAGCAGGGAAGTTTTCAGTTTAGCGTTTTATTTGTAATCAGTGGTTGGAAATAAAAAAGTAAACCTTCCATATGATTACATATAAGTTTAAATATTTGTTGATTTTCTAGATCAAAGTCAAAAATGTATTGTATGGGTCCAATGACCCTTGCCGCCTATCTAGAAATAAACAAAATAGTTGAGACAAATATTCATTCGTATTCAGTTTATTGAATAAAGCACTCTCATGCCCCTTAACATTTTTGCCAACCAATTTTTACTTTGTTTTCTAAAACCAAATTGACCAATCAGAGGACGGCATTTACGTTAATTCGTGAACAAATGTCAAAAATTCATGAATAACTGTCAAAAAGCCTCTCGTCGATGGACTAGGGGTCAATCAGCTGTGAAGTAGGGCATCTCTATCATACCTAGGCTTTGTGCTTAGAGCAGAAATGAAGTATGATAGAGATGCCGTATGACCTTCGGAAGAATTTTATAGTCGGGCTCACGTGATATTATTTCTCATTTTTGTACGTTGTGTTCGTTTCCTGTTTCCTGCAAAACAATAATACAGCTTTTTATGTGTGCGCTAATTTTTAACAGTATATGTTCAATTCTGGTTCTGAAAACGACAATGATTTCAATGAATTTATTCTTCAAGAGATCTGATGACGTGCATATTTTAAAACCAAATGCATGCCTGGGACAAAATTTGAAGAAAAAAAACGATCATTCCATCAGCCCAGCTTTATGTTGAGATATGCACAAACCAGTGTTTTCTCGTGACGGTAGGTCATGCCTTGCTGCTGGCGCAAGAACCACTCGTGACAATTCGCCATCATTCCCACCAATTGGGTCTATCGTACAGCTTCACTCACAGCATTTCATCAACATACTCGAAGGCAAGACCAAAACACAGGGCAGACGGCTGTGGACATCGTGACTTCGTTGATTGGCTGACTGGGCAAAGGCTGACTGCAGAGCAAATGTTGATTTTGTGACAAAAAAAAGCATATCGCTGAATCTGATTTTTCTGAGCGGTCCCTAAATGAAATTAAAATTGACGTACATATATGTACATGCTTGGGAGCATGAAATGGTGGGGTTTTTGATGCAGCCTCCTCGAATTACGAATAAATTGTGTTTCATATTGAACGAAATGATTATGACATCTGTGACAAGAGATGAAAAACCATGCAATAATTGAGCATACAATTCACCAATTCAAAAAATAAAATGGACCATCAAAACTCGGGTTATGTTCAATGATTGGTGGTCATTTTGTTCATTCAAGAGGTGAAATTCAGCGCATTGCTTATGAAGAAGGTTATCGTTGATGTGGATTAATGGTAAAAATATTCCAACAAAAGGGGAGCTTGTCCGCAGAGCTGCTTATGTTATTAATTTTGTGACTGTTGTTTTTGTTTATCTTTCTTATTGCCAGTTTGACCTTCAAAAATGTCAGTATGTGTAGGGCTTCAAATTTTTATTTACCAGAGAACATATTTCATGATTTTCCTTTTATACTCGAAGAGTCCCATGTGTTTGTTAAAATGTTAAATCATACGTATGCTTTACCTAAGGACTCTGTAATCACGTATTGGGTCTAAAACTTAATTCGTGCTAAGAGATGGCGTAACTTGTATTATTCCCTTGGAACATGCGTTGGAGAGCTACTGACATTGTGCGTCTTTTCAGTATATGTCATTCATTTGAAGCGTAAACAACAATAATTTTTTTTCACTCAAATATGTCGAACTTTGTGCCTGAAAAAGTGTTTTTGTGGGAACTCCCTCTTGATTCTTGATTACTTTAATATGAAGAAAAGTGCTGCCGAAAGTCATCGTATTTTGGTGTAAGTTTATGGTGAACATGCGCTAGCTGAGCGAACGTGCCAAAAGTGGTTTGCACGATTTAAAAGTGGTGATTTTGGCTTGGAAGACAGTGAAGTCCTGGGCAGCAAAACGAGTTTGCAGATGAACAACTGGAAGCATTACTCTACGAAGATTGTTGCCAAACACGAGAAGAGCTCGCAGAATCTTTAAAAGCAGCTGGATAAATTCAAAATCAAGGAAATTGGGTTCCACAAGAACTCAAGCCGAGAGACGTCGAAAAGCCGTTTTGCATGTCGGAAATGCTGCTGGAATGCCACAAAAGGAATTCATTTTTCATCATCGGCTTGTTACTGGTTATGAAAAATGGATCCATTACGACAACCCCAACGGGAAGGCAATGCTCTGCATTTGGTGGGATCAGAAGGGTGTGCTGTATTATGAGCTGCTAAAACCGGGTCAAACCATCAATGGACCATGCTACCAAACACAATTAATCCGCTTGAAGAGAGCAGTAGCCGAAAACGCCCGGAATATGCGACCAGACAAGAGGCAATATTTTTCCATCATGACAACGCTCGGCCCCACGTAGCTATTCCGGCTAAGAACTATTTGGAAAACAGTGGATGGGAAGTTTTACCCCACCCGCCTTATAGCCCAGACCTTGCCCCTTTTGACTACCATTTGTTCCGGTCGATGCAGAACGCAATATAAAAATAAATAATACAATATAAAATAAAAAAATACAACATTTTTAAAGTTTGATTACACCCTGTACTGAAGGGCAGGAGGAATCAGAGTCGCTCCTTAAACAAATCCAATGCTTGACAGATCACTATATTAATGCCATCACAGCATGAATCCGGAAACAGAAGATTTCGATTAAACTACAATTAAAACTAATCACATGCATTTTTGCCGATGGAATGGTCCCAATAAATCCTTAAACATACTGGAAGTTCTTGTTTCAAGCTTTCGAAATTTAAGCTACTACTTTGTCCATAACCGGTACCTGTTATGGAAAACTCGTTGAAGGTGCCTCAAGTGCGATATGTGTGAACAAATAAGATCTTTTTATACAACCTGTTTGTAAGCAGTTCCGCATTGAAAAGTGTACTATCCGACTGATGCAGTTGAAATGACCTCATCACGAGTTGTACTAATTTTACCCACTTTGATGCATTAGGCTTGTTCGCGTTTGACTGTGACAATGATTCAGCTTCAGCTGAATAAATTTACGCGAGCTTTAAGAATGTTTTCTTTTATCCCTATGTAGTTTTAAAAATGATAGAACGTTGTAGAGGGAATGTTGGAAAGATGACAGCTGTCATTTTAAGTTCCCCTTCATTGCAGAACTGTCATTGGAATGACATTTTGTACAAATTTGACGTAAATTAAAAAATAGGGGTTTATAAATACGGATCGCAAAGCATTCGTACAATGATCTGAAATAGTTAAAATTCCTAAAATACTATCAACTTCCACCTGCCAGCAAACCCCAATAACTCAGGCGACGAACGAGTTACGTTTGTTACGTTCGTTGGCTACTTGTCTTGGCGATGTAATATTTCTTCGAAAATAAGGTTTCTGTGAGTTGCATTACCACACAACCTTCATGGTTTTCTTCCCCCTGAAATAATACCGTGGTGTCGGTATTTAATTTCAGCATAACGAGCAGCATGTTATGCACAGCTGGTGAAAAAATTACTTTATTGCGTAACAAATTTCCCGGACGTGTGTTTTCTTCATTTGGTCGACGAGCCATGCGTGGACTTTTTACATTTTCCTTTGAGGAAATGTTAAAGAGATTCAAAGCCAAAAGCGAATGTTGTATTTCATTCGGCTTGGAGTATAATAAAACCTGCAGCACCAGAGTCGACCGAACATTTTTCAAAAATAAACAATTTTTGGAAAAATTAAAGAAAAACTTCTTTGTATTTTTTGTATCCAGATGTCCATAAAATCTAATTGAAGTATGTCAATTAATGATCGTGAATATTTTCTCCAAGAACTAATCATTTCCTTGCCGACTTGTCAAATGAAAACGCGATCATAGCTATCTCCTAACAAAAATTCCATGTGAATGAAATGTCATGCGAATTCTATTCTATTCCCGAAGATGTCATTTGATATTGCATGACCTTTCTCTTAACTGCTGTTCATATACGCACGCAACAAATTGCAAACTTACGTCAACATTTTATAAATAACTGTCAAAAACGTTCTCAACGTCGAGCAAGAGGTCAGGCTACATCTCTAGCAGAACTGAAGTATTATAGAGATGGCCAACTTCACAGCTGATTGACCCCCAGCCCATCGACGAGTTTCAGAGGCTTTTTGACAGTTATTCACGAAATAACGTGAATGCTGTTCAATTTGGCTTTAGAAAACGACATAAAAAGTGGTTGTCAAAGGGGCAAGAGAGGTAGAAGTTGGCAGCCTCTAATCTCTAGTACCTGATTTCTGATATGGAGTTTTCTCAATCGCAGAGGGCTACGAGTAGAGTTTGAAAAAACAGGCACTTCATCTGCAATTTGTTGGTCGTAAATTTGCGGATCACGTCTGTCACTTTATGTATTGCGTTCTCAACTTGACAGTTCTGACTGAATGATTGATTCACGGAGAAACAATTTAAAATTGTTGTGTAAGTAAACTTCGCTCACATTTTTGTCGATAAAAAAACTCATGAAACAGCTTGGTAGATCTGTAACCCGGAATGCCGAGCTTGTTGTCAAAGCGGTTTTCAGCTAAGTACTTATTCCAACTCTCACCTATGGTCATAAAATTTGGGTAAGAATAATATCGCGAATACAAGCTGCTGAGATGAGGTTTCTTCGTACTGTTACTGAGTTGAGTTACTGCTGAGTTACTCGCAAGGATAGGGTGATAAACACGACAGTGCGCGATGAACTCAACATTTCAACGGAAAGGGCTATGCTTCAGTGGTTTGGTCACATGGCACGTATGTCCCCATCATCACGACTTCCGAGACGGGCTTTGAATTCGATTCCATCAGCAGACCCAGGACGAGGTGGTTAGACCAAGTCCCAAAACTCGCCTGGTTACGCTTGGATATACCTCCTGATGAGTTAGAGTCGATGCCGGAGGACCGAGTTGCTGGTAGTTGTTGCGTGTGTGCCTTATACCACGGCTCCTTTAGCGGATCATGGGACTCAGAAGATGATGATGATGATGAAAAAACTCACTAAACATGTACCTATAACTTTCTGTTTATATTTTCTGGAAAATGGTTGTTCAGAAAGTTCGCGTTAACAGTTCGTACCTCATATGAACTCAACTTCCACGGGCTAAGAATTTCAATTGTATTCTAGTACACAATTCACCATGAAAATAATTCTTAAATGTACTTCTTAAAGCATCGTAACTAGTTCTACGCCAAGTCTATTCTGATTCATCCATCTTGAAATAAGTGCTTTCACTTCCAAATCCCTTTCCCTGCTGAAAAAAAAAAAAAAACAAAAATGGAATAATAAATATCCAAATGTCGGCAACAAACTGATCAAGAAAAGGGATGAAAGGAATGAGTGCCGCGTCGTTGCATCCGTCAGCATTCGTCATTCTCCACCAAGTTTCTTTTGACTGACAAGCTGTCAGTGTTTCCTTCGCAGATATCTCTGCAGCACTGTATATTATGTTCTGTGAAATGAATTCTTTTTGTTTATTTCAACTTCAACATGGAACGACATTTCTCGTTCACAGACTGAATAACATCACTAGTCAATTGACAGACCGCTCAACATCAAATGAAATGACTTCAAGCAAATCAAACGTGAAATGAGGATGGAAGCAATTAACTAAGCGTCGGAACACTGTAATTTAAATCATTGATTTCGTCTATTAATTAAGATAATTGAAATAATTATTGCCAAATTATGAAATTAAAATGAATGCATTAAATGAACACTTCCCCTCAAGGATCCACTGAAATGAAATGTTATGTCATTTTATTTTGCAAAATGATGACGCTGTGGCTTAATTGAATTTAATTCCACGTGAAACAGCAATTGATGAAGATTTAGTCGCTGGAATGTGTGAGGCGAAGGGAGAGAGAGAGAGAGACAGAGCGAAGTGGGTACAAATAAAGCAGAAATGTAGTATTATAGAGACAGCCAACTTCACAGCTGATTGACCCCGAGCCAATCGAAGAGTATGAGAGGATTTTTGACAGTTCTCCATGTATTTTTGACAGGTATTCACTCCGTTCTCTGACTGGTCAATTTAGATTTAGAAAACGATACAAAAAATGGTTGTCAAAAATTTTAAAGGGCGAGAGAAGTAGAAGTTGGCTGTCTCTATACTACTTCATTTCTGGTATAAAGAGAAGACTTAATAAGACTGCCTCCATAATAGTGTGTTTTCATGGAGTGTGGACTCTAACATGGTCATACCAGTGTAAGGGATAAACGATTGTCCACGGCAACATTTTGATTGAGTTTAACAAAGTATCGACACAATCCATTATGAGGCACTTAGCCTAAGAATCTCTGATTCCAGCCGATGGTTAAACTCAGCAGAGTAATGTTCGCGCTAAGAGACCTCTACAAGCTTAGAAAAACTGGAGACAGCTTCAAAACCTTGCCAGACTGCAGCGCCAATCTAAGGCACCATTTCTCATTCATTTCACTTAGAGTCATACATCGTCGTTACTGAATATTTGTGGAATGTCTGTTTAAATAAATAAAAAAACGGACAAGTAGAGAGCATATAAAGTTATACTCAAACATTAGTCGATAGCACCAGAAAGTTTGGCAACAGAACTTATTCTCATTTGCATGCCAAACATCGCTCAAAATAAATGTCAGGTCATCTGAGAAGATTCATTTACCGAAATATCGCCGGGTTAAATTGGAACAAGTTTTTCATTTGGCTGTTTTCCAGATAATAGCAGTCGGACGTAGATCTGCACTGCGACATCTGTTGCAAGACTTTAAATTAATTGCAAAACAATTTGAAGGTCAGTCATATTTTTGCATTGACGTTTCTGTTGTTTCACGTTTTAACTACAGAAGCACACGTCTCGGATAGTAATGCATTTTCAAATTGCCGTGGGGCAGCCTGTCAGAGATATTGAATCATAATTCCGCCATATTCAAATAAGCGGCAGTCGTTAAAACATTTTTATAGAGCAACAAAATCATCGTCATTAAATCCATTTTACCATTATCAGGCGTTTTCAGGAACATAAAGTTCTGGAAATTGTTTTAATTTTTTTTTTTCAATTTAATTAGTGCGTTCATAAACAAATATCACAAGGACCCTTGGTCATATTTCAAGTGCATGCCCAATCGTAATAAACTTAAGTTAATGTACATGTGCCGGAATTCAAAAGTCACATTTCTAAATGCCCACAATTGCCTCTGGGGACATACAAAATTCGAACATCGTACGCGTGGAGGACAATTATGTAAGCAACCAGAAATGAACGAAACTTAACGAATGGGTTGTTATGTTATGATTTCTTTCGCTCGACCGTTGAAGTGGTCTTAAGTCTCGTTACGTTAATTATCATTTGACTTTATGTGCCTTATTTCTCGGGAACGTGCAACTAAATAATTTTATGATCCTGCTACCATCATAGTTTGATTAATGATCATAAAACTCAATTGGAAGAAAATTTGTTTTAGTTTGTTCTCTTCTCAATCCCCCGTCAATTCCTTTCCATCTTCCATTCAAACCGGCTTAGCTTTCCCTTGGGCTCTCGGGAACGGAAAAATCATCCTACCGATCAAATGGATCATGTTTGCTATCACTGAGCAGGTGGATTGTATTTGTTTGATGTCGAACCGAGAAACCTTAACACCTGATAATCCTCAAGCAGCTGGGCTGAATTTCAAGACCGAATGGATTTATTGCAAACAATGAACCTCATTCGGTGCATAAGCATAATGAGAGTAAATTTGTTCTTTTTGCTTGTGCATCAATAAAACAACTACAAACTCACTAAATAGCCGTTGTTTTTCAACTGTATAACAATCTCCAATTAAGAAACTCGATAAAGTTAAACCAGCTCAGCAACCACAATTGACCCCCTCTAACAAAGAGCTTCAACACAATTTAAATTTCCAATCCTTACAAAATGTGCTGCCATGCACGACAGAAATGAAGTCCTACAAAAACCTCACGCTGCATTAGCAAGCCCAATCAGCAAATTTACCCAACACAGGCGTGATTTGCTGAATTGTGTGGTTTCTTGATATTTTGCCATTCAGCATTATCATGCATTTCAAATTGCAATGTATTGCTGAGTATTTGTTAAATACAGGGAATTCCATTTATGTATCCTTCAATGCTGAGCAATCGCGCTGACAATTCATGCAGTACTCCATCTCAGCTCACCAGATGAGAAGACGCAACTCTGTAGACGTACCAATCGTGATGTGTAGCAGATACCTACTCAAACACACATGCACCGGAATCTATCTTGAATCTGTAGGTAGGTATATACTTCACCAACATGAAAGGCATCTGTTACAATGAACTTATTGTGGAATGAAAAAAGAACAGCACCTGCTGAATCTGTGGCGTGGACACCTGCGGGGATTGTATGGAACATCTTTTACTTTTGTCTTGTTCGCTGCTCGGGGGCAAAGCAAAAATGCATATACACACGATATATATGTAACAATGGCCTGTGCTGGGGAATCTCATGGCGCTCCGTCAGTTTGATCTCATTCGCAGATATGAATCTTAAAATATTGTCAATCTAGACACGAAAGTAGAGCAGAAATTGTTGAAAATATTTGTGATTTCTGAAAAGTGTGATGACATGCTAATGGCATGTTGACACTGCGAGAGAATGTGCGCTGCTTCTGCGTTAAAAATATACATAATTTAATAACGTCAACCAAGGCTCTCCAAAATGAATCCCCAACAAAGCATGTTTATTTTGTATGGCTTACGCCTTATGTGTGCATGCTGTCGACTTTACAGCTGTCGTCCATTTGGAGGCACACTTGAAGTTTACCATCGATCCACAAATGGGGGAATTGTGTACAAACGAAAGTGTGGTCTAGTCAGTTTTGGACTCAGGCCATGTTTGTTGTTTGCATTAAAGGCAACTTGAAATACTTTTCATTTTTTGGACGTTGCCATGTCTCTTGCTATGGATTGGTAAAGTAGAATGTTAAATTGTTGGCAAGCGAGGTTTAGTAAATGCTTATGGAAACGGCAAGATAAGTCATGAATGCGCAATGCTGTTAAATGTGTAAGGAGAATAATGGTGACTTTTTACAAAAATGTAATGGTCTTAGCTTTTGGCAGTTTAAGTCAGTTAATGGTAGCCTCATCCTGTATTTATCAAATTTAATTTAAACTATGGTGAAATCCGCGTAGAAAATTCTTTCTCGAGTGTGTTCTGTATTTTAGTGTGTTTCTGAAAATTCTGGGAGTGGAGCCAAGGGTGATTGCGTCATTCCATTGTGGCACAGTGGATGAGTGCGTCGACTCCTACGCCCAGAGTTGATGGTTCAACTGTGAACTCAATAACTATCACCCTCTCGAGTTATTGAAAACGCTTAGAGAGTACAACAGTCAAGAAAGGCATGTCAAATTTGGTAAATAGTTACGTCTTTCTCGGGAAATGCCCTTGGAAAGTATATATTCCCCTGTCGCGTGTAATCAAAGCACTGGCTGGACAATTCGGTTTACACAACACATGACGATTTTTAACTGGTTATATAAATTTAATATAATTTAATTCATCCGAAAACCTCCATGGTTCGAACTAGGGTAGATTTCAATTAGTTCGAATTACCGAGGTTGTACTGCATTTCTATCGTCGACAACAGACTAGCTATAATCAGGGCCGGTCCGAGCCAAATCAGCGCCCTGTGCCAGCGCTATGTTTAGCGCTACATCCCTCAGTTTTGACAGTTCAATTTAGGAAACTATCTTTTCTGACATAAGCCTTAGTTGGAAGACAGATTCTCTAGGCTTGGACTAAATAAAAAGTAAACACTTCTAAACATGAGCTTTCTGGTTTTTCAACCAGGGATAATACTGTTAACACTTGATTCAACTCTGCTAAAACTTTCAAAAGTTAAAATGGAGAGCAAATTAAAGCCTATGTGTTATATGCCTCAAGTTGATTAAACCTTTCTGTAATTGGTTCAATTATAGAATTTGGTTAAAAACCTCCGACAAAGAAAAATGGTTGAATATAAAATCACTCGATCAATATATTCTCGGTATCGATATGAAGGAAAATGCGAATTCAATTTAAATTGTTTTTCAATATAATCTCCCCTAACATCAATGCATTTGTTACATCTTGAGATAAGCTTTTTTTAAACCCTCAAAAAAATAAATTTCCTCTTTCTCTGCAAAATATCCAATTATTGCCGACTTGAGTTCTTCATCATCCGAAAATCTTTTCCACGAAGACATTTTTTCAAATCCGGAAACAGGAAATAATCACTTGGGGCAAGGTCTGGACTATAGGGTGGGTGTTGGATTTCTTCGAAACCACAATCTCGCGCAGCAGCCTTGGAAACTCGCGCCGTGTGAACAGGAGCATTGTCATGAAGAAGCAACACCCCCGCTGCGAGTTAACCCCGTCTTTTATTTTTAATTTCCTCCCGCAAATTATGCAAAGTGGAAGCGTAGGATGTGGCGTTGATGGTTTCACCTTTTTTGTTTGTACTCAATGAGCAAGATTCCCTTTGAGTCCCAAAAAACTGTGGCCATGACCTTCCCGGCAGACGGAGTGACTTTGAACCTCTTCGGGGGGTCTGTATGCCACTGCATGGACTCTTGTTTGCTTTCAGGGTCATAGTGGTGGACCCATGTTTCGTCACCAATAAAAAGTCAATTTCCATCGAATATAGATATAAAGTTATAAAGGGTGGTTAAGGCTTTAAGTGCCGATGTTGATTTTGAATAAAACACAAATTATTTAGGAAATTATTGTCATTTCCTTTTATTATGATTATATTGGTACGGTTTAATTATGTATGGAACAAAATATCGGCCAAATGGCCGCCACGACCTCGGCGGCACACCTGCAACCGATGGTCCAAATTTTCGATGACGCTGAAGCATAATTGAGGTTCTATGCCGTTAATGTGCCGAATTATCTCATCCTTTAGCTCTTGAATTGTTGCTGGCTTATCGACGTACACCTTTTCCTTCAAATAACCCCTAAGAAGAAAATCCAACGGTGTCAAATACATCACATGATCTTGGCGGCCAATTGACATCGCCACCACGTGAGATACCACGGCCATTGAATTTGTCGCACAAAAGAGCCATTGTTTCGTTAGCTGTGTGGCAAGTGGCACCTTCCTGATGAAACCACATATCTTCCAATTCGGGTCATAAAAAGCGCGATAGCGAACACCATTCACAGTAACTGCCTGACCGGCCTCATTTTGGAAGAAATGATGCCGCCAGCCCATAAACCTCACCAAACAGTCACTCTTTGTGGGTGCGTTGGTTTTTCGACAATCACTCTTGGATTATCGTTCGCCCAAATGCGGTAATTCTGCTTATTGACGAATCCACTGAGGTGAAAATGTGCCTCATCACTGAAGATGATTTTCTTCGAAAATTTATCATCCACTGTTGCCATTTCTTGCCACCATTCTGACCATTGACGACGCTTGAAAAGGTCAAGAGGCTTTAGTTCTAGAGTCAATTGCACCTTGTAAGCGTGTAAATGCGAGTCTTTATGCATAATGTTCATCAACGACGAGCGTGAGAGGTGCAATTGTTGGGCACGACGACGAGTTGAGGTGGAGTGAGAGCCGTCTCTCATCCACACTATCGCGAACAGCAGCAATATTTTCTGCAGTACGAGCTGTACGAGCATGCACTGGTGTTTTCACATCTCCTACAGACCCGGTTTGCTCAAATTTGTGCACGATTTTTCCGATTGAACACACATTTGGACGATTAAATTGACCGAAAAAATCACGAAGTGCACGATATGCATTTTGATTTGAACGCCCATTTCCATAAAAAGACTGAATAACTTTAACGCGTTGCTCGATTGTGTATCTTTCCATGGTTCGAATTGAGTTAGTCTGAAATTGAGAAATGTCAAATGAAATGCAGAAAAAACTTGACGTTTAGGTGTGGTTCACATTCAACATCGACCCTTTACTTCTCGGTATGCAAAAGTTTGAAGATTGAATTATCGAGCTTTTTTTTAAATTTCAACAATAAATAGTTTCAGTAATTTATTAACGATTTTAATTTTTTTTTTCTCCACGAATCAATCATTCGGAATACACACGATGTAGTCTGAAACTCTACTCTCCATATGAATGAAGTGTCAGATTTTGCGAAGTTTGCAATTCGTAGTGATCTCATATAAATGGTCCTTTACTGAAATGAAAGAAATCAAACTAATTGCAGTTTCCTTCGGGGAAAGATTCAAGAGGAATAGCTTGCAGTTACAAGAGACGCAATATATTTTGTTATTTAAGCTTCACAATGCGCACTTAAGTGCTTGGCGCCCTCTGCATTTGCATACTCTGAATATAGGGGGTCCGACTCTGGTTATAATAATAATCAATATGTATTGAATATGATTTTATTATCGCTACATTTGTGCGGATAATTAAAACGCGTAGATTAAGATGATGGGTGTGAAGTGGGAGGAGTGGGACACAACTGGGTACTGTGCTATGATGGGACAGAATATACAATAAAACTCGCTAAGAATGAAGAAGTATTAGGCTCAGTGCATTATATTTAAGGGTATAATCAGCAGAAGGTACACTCATAATCTGGCAGCTGTCAATAGAATGCTTAAGCTGATAAGGCTTAAGCTGCAAATCTTTCCGAAATATGTGGAATTGTGGATAAAGACTCATATACTCACACACATACATTTTTATAAATCCCGCACACAAGGGACACACAATAATCCGATGCCCAGATGATTCTTTGTCATAAAATTATCCTCACCAAAACTACGAACAGTGGTGGGCAACTAAATAGCACACTTGCACACTTGCAATAACAAAACAGTTTTTTTTTTCTGGCTGCAATAATGTAGCGTATTTTGAGGTTATTATTTTGCTTAACATATTCTAAAACACTATTAAAAAAGTATAACGATTAGAGCATTTTCCTGGAAATAAAAAAAAGATACAAATAATTTTGTTAAATAGCACATTTGGAATTGCTTAAAATTATAAAATACCTTTCAAGCAGCCATTGAAATCAGTATTGTGGTGGAATATGTATACAGTCGAAATCAGAAATGAAGTATCATAGAGAAGCCCAACTTCTTCCTCTCTTGCCCCTTAAAATTGTTGACAACCATTTTTTATTTTGTTTTCTGAAAGCCAAACAGACCAATCAGAGAACGGCATTTACGTTATTTCGTGAATAACTGTCAAAAATTCATGAATAACCGTCAAAATGTTCATGATTATCCGTCAAATTCGTCGATGGACTAGGGGTCAATCAGCTGTGAAGTTGGGTATCTCTATCATACTTCATTTCTGCTCGAAATTATACAATTTCGACATCTCAATTTCGAAATTGCCCAAAGTGTTCACACTGCCATTGTCGCAATTTGGTTTGACGGCGAAATGTCTTTTCGTCGACAGACAAATTGTTTTCTCGAAACAAAGCAATGAATGAAAACACAATCTGTCAGAAATCTGTTAACTGTCATAATGGTGAGAAATTCGCTAGTTTTATTGGTATAATACCGAAACCAGAAATGAAGTACCTACTGTAGAGATAGCCACCATCACAGCTGATTGACTCGCCCATCGACGAATTTGAGTGCCTTTTTGACAGTTATTCATGAATTGTTGCGAAATACTGTAAAAGCCGTTCTCTGATTGGTCAAGTTAAAAAATTGTTGAGAAAAATATTAAGGGGCAAGGGAGGTAGAGGTTGACTGTGTACATAGTACTTCATTTCAGCCGGAAATTGTCGTAATTTGTTATAATACACGATTTCGTATGCAATTTCATTGGAATTGAGGTAATTGAGACAATTTTGTAATTTGTACGTTGTTTGAGAAATGGGGCAATTTCGATCCTAATTTCGAGGAAAAATGCCCAAATTGGTCAATTTCGTCATACTAGAACATATTATCAGCACTGCTGGAAATCGCCTGGTAAGACTTGGCATGTGTACAAAGCTGATCCATTTTGGTGTCAATCTTTATAACTGGTCCCGAAAATATGTCCACACCACCACATTCCCACCACCGTTGTGAAGTTGGTCAGGAGGACGTCAAACCTATCTTTTCCCATCTTATCCGAACCAGCAAAACTTGGATTTTTCACTCCACAGTACAACTGTCTAAAAAAATCTGCGATTTATGAAGGTTTCACCCTACACAAGATTTGCCTGTTATTTATGTGCCCACCACTGTATATTTGCCAGTACAGACTTTGTCTGCAGATCATTTTTCTTGTGTCATGCAATGAATCACCCTGATCGAGGGGTTTACCTTTTACATTCTTTATCTGAACATATTTTTATTTATTCCATTTTTTTTTGCTTATTTACAGTACTCAACAATGGATTTTGAAAATGAAACCACCTTCAAGGAATTCACCACAACCATTGATACTTTAGACTTGGAGAAAGAAAAAGGTAAGACCTAGACTGACGCCCCCGAGGCCACAAGCAAATCCTTGTTGCACGCTTCAGCAACAAAGACATTTCGTGCATGAGAAACACGAAGAAAGAACACTTTTTATGTGTGTTCACGTCTTAAAGTATTTTGTCATGGAATTTGTATTTCTCTCCACAAAAGACAGCGAAACTCTTCTCCGGTTGAACGTAACAAAAGTGGCAGAAGAACACGCAAGCGTTCAGAATCCTACATGTGGAATAAAGAATCCAAGCACATTAGCAGACGTATCTCGTGGGCATAGAGAAGGGCATTATGAAGAGAGGTATACTTTTCCACAAAGTGATCTGTGAAATAGCAGCCACTCAATTACTTCAATTGTCAGACACATGCATACATTCAAGCATGTCGATATTCACGTTCCGTGCATGTATGTACGTGCATCTATAATCACTTCGTAGTGATGCTTGACCCGTTGAAAGCATTTGAAGAACAAAATAGAATACCTTTGATGCACTCACAGGAGATGTATTGAATTACGAAGGCATTCGAATCAGTCTATGCTCTGTATGTGTTCGATTTGGAAGTACATAAGATGGGCTTAAGATTGGATTTCAAATTTGGAATGAGTTAAGTTTTCACCAACCTGGGATATTCTTTTGGATGTTGCCACGTCATCTTCATAGATGTGGTTGATTTCACTTGCGAAACATTCCTTAACTAACCTGCGAGGGCAATCAGTTGCGTGTAGACACAATGTTGTAGAGAGGTGTACCGTGAATTGTGTAATCGTAAAAATCGATCGAGTAAAAAACCAGCATTATGAGCAAAATGCTTAAATGTCAGAGAACCCGTACAAACCGTAGGACTGCACGGAATGGATAAAGTCATTGCACGATGTTCTATAAATAGCGTGTTCCCCCTTAAAAAGTACAGCCATGAAAAGAATGGCAAACGTCTTCCGCTCTCCCTGCATTTGTAGACGTTGAGAACCAGTTTTCGAGAGAAGCTTCCTTTCTCAGCTGTTTATAATCACTATTGATTGATTACATAAATTGAAGGCGTCGTTTCTGTCTAAATCAACAGAATGAAAGCATATTTGGGTTTCCACATTCGTGATTATAGCTCACTTTCGGTGGAGGGTAAAAGAGGTTAAAGGCTTATCCACCCTTGTGATAGTCGAATTTGGGCTGCCTTCATTGTCTTTGGAAATGTCTAAAGAGCAATAATAGATTATTGAACCAGTGACGATATAAGATAGAGAGACTTTGACTAAACGTAGCTAAAGAGGATCAGTCAAGCTCCTGTCGGCAATCGGCAGAGGTTCGTTATGTCATATTTCTATTGACGAATTCGAACCGAAAGTAACTGAGTACAGACAGTACTGACCCTGTGCAATAGCTGTATTCTTTCGATGACGGTCCTAGAGACGCTGCTTCTTGATGACTTGGCCTTTAGATCGGAGGTTTGGATTTCCTCGCCTTCTCGAATTAGCAAGCTCGGATTCGAAGGACATATTTACTGAAGCGTTGTTGTCAATGCGTTCGATGTAACAGAGTCCGGTGCAGTCGACGGAGTTTTGTATTTGTTATGTCTTCTCGTTCATTCGTCGCATAATTGTTCTTTCTACGCGAGTAAGCTGTGCTCTTTTGCTTGTGGTGGTAAATCTTTGCGGTCTATCTCTTAGGGATATAACGGTCAGATGCATAATGCAATGAATGAGCCGACGAGCTAGCAAGAACAGATGTGGACCTGCCCTTTGACAAATAATCAGGAGACCCTCTAGCCACCTCTCACTTTAAGTAATAAACACCTCGGCAACTATTCATTCAGCAGCATAGAAAAAATGTCAAACATCTAGATTCTGGACAAGATCAAAATACAATCAAATTGACTGTAACCTAGCAAAGGAAGGGATCATCTAGGATAGGCCACTAGGATTTCTGTAGGTATTTCTCAAGTGCTAGTTAGTCCCTTGGCTAACGAGGAACTGGTGGAACAATTTCACCGGACAGTGATAGCACAAGAAAGCCAATCAGAATCTAACAATGTGACAGTAACTTTAACCTTAATTAAACTTTCCTTATCGTCTACTCCATTTATGGGGACTGACAAAATTATCATTGCTCGCCCATCCAGTCGGAAGTTTTAGCACACGTTGTTCCGACAAACTTATCGACAATCGTTCGTGGATTTCGCGTTTGCTCAGATGTAGAAAAACTCGCTTGCTATACCAAAATTGTAGCTGTCGATAGCAATGTTTAAACAATTATTGAGGCCTCTGGAGCTCTCCAGTGACTCCAATGACACTTTTGCACAGATAGCCTCAATTAATAATATGCACATTTATGTGACAATATACCACAGCGAAGACGGGGAAAACACCGATGAAAACATCAGTCATTGGTGGAGTGTCCACCCACAAGCAATAGTCTCTCTAGCATGCCTTGAGTACGGATTACATTTGAATTCATTATAAGTAGCAAATTAATTTCGTCTAAATGTATGGGTACCCTGTAAATTCGTACCCGAGTAATATACGAAAATTCGGGTATCCAGGTGGGTTTCAAGAGCTCTACTGTTTACATGTCTCGCAATATGAGTAGATCACTAAAACACAGCTCATCATCTTCACCTGGTAAACAGTTCTTCATACTCAAGCCATCCAGGTGGCCATACATGCAGTCCGTCACCTTAAACTACCAACTTACCTTCAATTCAGAATAAATTGTTTGCATGAATAAAAAAAGTACTGCGACAAGACGGCTTTCTTAAGTGCAACCTGTGAACAAAGTGATCAAAACCTGATCCGCATCTCCAAACATTCCGAATTTTCTTTTGCACGGATTAACTGTAAAAAGAAACACTTGTACAAGTCATGCGTCTAGTCGTAGGAAGCTAAAAACACACTCGACCTCGCCATATCACGTACATGCAAAACATATTAGTTGGTTTAACACAAATTTATATGTAAACGAATTTCTTAACATCCGTAGTAGCAACTTAATTATTTATTTTCGAGTCCATTTTTAACAACTCAGTTTCTCTCTACTTTCAGACTTACCACCTCTCACCTGCGTTGATCTATTCCCAGATCCACCACATCTTATTTCTCTGACAGAAGACCCCCAGATGCCAGATGGCAGTCTAGCCGACGACGATGAATTCGCAGGCTTTAAGTCTGCCGAAAATAAAACAGAGGAAGACTCTGTGGAAATCATAAACGATGATATGAGTGAATCATCGCAAACATTCAAGGAGGACGCTCTGCATCAGGATGAAGCGAATGCAGAAGGTTCGCAGAACACACCATCGCCGCACAACGTCCAGCGAGATGAAGCAAAAAATATTGGCGTTGGATCGAACGTTGCCAGTGCACCAGTTTCCCCAGCATCGTATTTTTCATCCGCTGAGAGTGTGGTATCAACGGCGTCGTCGAAAAAAATTAAAAAACGTTTCTGTCGAGAGTGCAACATGCACTTTCGAAAGACAAGAGAACTTCATGAACATCTGAGGACTCACGTAAGATTGCCAGAGATACGAGTGGAGCGGTTGTGTGATGACAATGAAAAGGTTAAAGAATACTTGTCTTCCCTGAGTCCGAAACCAAGCCCAACACATGGAAGCCTTAAACTGAAACTAAAACTGCTCGATTCACAGAATTTCGAAGTGGTTTCTAATAAAAATGATGACAAGCCGGTTGCAGAAATTGAGGTTCCGAAATCCGCCGACATCCCATACAAAACAGAAGTCTCTGAGAGTGCACCAATGCAGCCCTATGTTGAAGACACAAGCACAAAAATGTCGAATAACTTCCTTCAGCCGGAAAATAGATATTTTGAGTGTCCCACATTCGATGGACTTGAAAACTTTGCCGAGGATATGATGAATACCGGTGAAGCGACTGAGGATCTATTGAAGAAATTACTGGAGACCAATAAGGAACCCCCGGTGTACCCGAAGGAGCCCGATTGGCCATCGAATGCCAATGAATTCATTTCAATAGACAGCCTTGCGCCTCGTTGCAATGTCTGTCACATGAACTTCTCACATCCGAAATACTTATATGAACACAAACGAATGACTGGCCATGACTTTCAGCCAAGAATGGCAGAGCCAATCCCAACCTCGCAACCAGACTATAGGCACCAACCCCAAACCTCATACATGCACCAATCTCATCCACCACCACAGAATCTACCTCCGCTTTACCAAATGGCCCAAATGCGAGGCAACTTTAGTAGCTATGGGCCAAGACTGAATATAAGACAGATGATGCAACATCATCAGCAACCGTCTCCACCTCCAGGCTTCCACCCCTCGCAGTGTATGATGGCTCGTACACCTCCCCCGCTTTATAGAATGAATGGAAATCCGCCAAACTTCCCGCCGAATCGATATCTCGAAAAACGACATGACATGTACGGCCCTGGTCCTGGCCCGGGACCTCAGTTCATGAATGGTAATCAGCACGTGAACCCAGACGTGATGAGACAGCCGATTTTCCTGAAGTCACGCCTGCAAAAGGCCATTCGTGGTCGATCGCAAGGACCAACCAGTGATATACCATTATCGCCGGGCATTTTGACGCAGCAAACCGCAATTCGGCCGAGATTTCTTGGGCCAACTCCTCAGATGCCCGGCCAGATGCAGTTTCAAAGGGCCCGACTACAAAATCCACCAAAGCCCGGGGAACCTCCAACCAAAAAGTTAAAAATGGAATCGGAACCAAATCACTTTACATCCTCCTCAACAAGTGGCATCGTGTCGCCTGGAATGAGCACTTCCCCGGGAATGCCTGTAATTCAAAGCGTTCACAGTGGGCATTCAAACCCCTTCCCAGCTATGACCGAGAAACCGAAAGAACCTTCTCCGGTTGAGCAAGCCAATGCAGGTCTCAAGGGAGCGGTAAAGAATCCAAAAGACGTTGCCAACATCCTCGCCACGAGAGGCATTACTGTTACACACAAAGGAAAAACGTCATTCGTTTCACTGGAGAACAAGGGTGGTAATTCAGCTAACGCATCCGCCCAAGAGGCTGTACAGAAACTGCAGGCAAACAACTCAGTCAGCATCATCTCAAAGAAAAAACCCGCGGAAATGAATGCACCTAAACCATCGCCACCAAGTACGGAAACTGGACATCGTGTAACTACGAAATTCCTATCCTGTCCAGTAATTACTTGCAAAGAAAAGTTCCTCACCAATGAAGGCGTCAACAGGCACGCGTTCCGGTGGCACGGCGTACCGATGCCAAATGTCGATCGAATGCAAAAGCGCATGGGCAGATGCAGGCTATGTCATCATCTCTGTGCTTCACCGGAAGCCCTGCAAGAACACATTCGACAAGAGCACGAACCAAGCGTAAACGAAATTGGAATTCCTATCGTTGATCTGCGAAACGAAGAAGTCAAAAGGAAACTGGCCAGTCTGGGCATATTCAACTATGTACCACTCACAGCCGCTGGAGCGAGCACAAGTTCGTTAGCGTTTCCGGTGGTATCAGTTCAGGGAACAAATAATGCGAGTATTTGCAATCTGCTGGGCCTTGGAGCAACCTCTGTCCTCTCGCTGGGTCCTGTCAAATCAATTGCAGTAAGAAAGCCGAGCAATGAGAACAAATAAATACTCAAGCAAAGAAGTTAATTTTAACGTTGTAGTAGTGTAGATTAAGTTTTTTCTATTTATAAAATAAAAAGATAGATGTACAGAGAGTATGATAACAAAAGAAACGAAGTTGGGTTTTATTTCAAATCTAGATTATACGCTTATTATTTTTGCGTTCGTCAGATATACACTTTTTATTAAGGAAGGTGAGGGCATTTGGACGAACATTTATGTCTAGGATGGTAAAACGATGAGACTTCACCTGGATCAGGAGCGAATCGTGGACTGACGTCTAACTAATTAAAGTCAATATAAGATGATATTGGCGGCGACTCCAAAGTCTATTTTCCGTCGATATACTGGGTGTCCTTTAAGGAGGCCGCGTTGCAATTTCATATACTTCCACTCGATGCCAGGCATAATTGATATCACTTCATGCCACCAACTCACCCTGGTTCATTTTACTTCTTCGCTGATTTCTAACTCAATTTTATAGTTTATGCTGAATTCACACAACACCAGAGGATACGATGGAGAAACGGTACTTTCATACTTATTCAATCCTTAGTTGGAATGGTGGGGTTTTAAAAATGCAACGAAAATAGTATGCGTGTTTTATTGAGAATCTGTAATCAGCTCAGCTCAGTATTATTTTACACGAGAAGCAACAACAAAACAAATTGCTGAGCAAAAGAACTCCTTGATCAATACTGACGTTTGACTTCGTCTTTTGACATCTAGCGCAATGAAAGTAAAGCCAACATTTTAACAGAAAACAATAAAATGAGTAAAGAGCGTCTTATTCAGAATCAATACTGTTTCTCAATAAAACACGCCCAGTATTTCTACATACATGCATATGCATGTACCTCAGCCTGAAGTCATTCTGGGCAAGCGAATACTTCTTAAATATATCTTAATTTTAAGGATGTGACATTGTTTCTGCCAAATGCTAGTTTCTAGTTTCCGGGTCGAGAGCAGGAATCAAAAATGTTTAAATTCATTTCAAACCGAGAATCCTACCACAAATGATTAATCTCCGAATTTTAACGACGTCTTAATGTGTAAAACGCTTTCGATTCGATTTGGTAGCACTTTGCGTACTGACATATTTCCCAGTTTGTCAAAAGTAGGATTTTTATGATTCAGTTTACTTCTTGGAAAAATTTTTCTTTTGCTCATATATGGAGACCAATGGATTCAGACGTCTTTTTCTATAAAAAATTAAGTTTTTGAAGAATGTCAAACAAATTATGCGAACTATTCTTCTAAATGAAAAGTAAATACAATTTCTAAATTCATATGTTCGTGATTGATGAGTTAAGCAAATAGAGTTGGCAACACTGAGAATGGCTCTTCCTTCATGTGTCAATTTCACGTCAGTGACAGCTACTGCGTTTCATTCGGTAATAAATTTTCACATACATAAACAGTAATAATGGCTGCTCCGCTTGAAAATCTTGAAACTCAGCTTGAAATGTTTATCGAAAACGTTCGCCAAATTCGTATAATTGTCAGTGACTTTCAGCCACAAGGGCAAAATGTTCTTAATCAAAAAATGTAAGTGTAAATCGACGGAAGTAAAAACAAAATGTTTGCAAACACTTGAGAATCTCATCCATTATTTTTGTTTTCATAGCCAAAGCCTAGTCACTGGACTTCAAGAGATCGACAAATTAAAGAGCCAAGTACAAGATGTTCTAGTTCCATTCGAAGTTTTCGATTATATCGATCAGGACAGGAACCCTCAGTTGTATACAAAGGATTGCGTAGAAAAAGCACTGGCTAAAAACGAAGAGGTGAAGGGAAAAATTGACGCATACCGCAAGTTCAAGTCCAATATATTGGTCGAACTATGCAAAACGTTCCCCAACGAATTGAACATGTACAGAGCCATAAGGCCAGACTCTTAGACAGTAGTTAGAAGTAAGAGAAAGATGTTTTATATAAGATAGCACTGGGTAAAGAATAACTTAACGTTTTTGTGTTTCATTGTAAGGAAACTATTAAATTCAATATATTGCAGTTTTTCTAGATAAATGAAATTGATTTTATTTGGTGGCTGGGAATCCTTGTAATATGATGTGGTATTTGTGCACTGGCTCATCATGGACTGTGGAGATTCAATTTGAGATGGTCACGGAATTGTTTCTTTTAAAAACTGAATTTATAGGAACAAAGTTGCTTCTTCGCTTGTGCTTCTGTATTCAGAAAGACTCATACTTCACGAATATGACAACAGATAATAATGCAATTAGCACTGGGTCCCTGAAGGAAGCAAGGCCTTCAAGACAAAGCAGTGAAATGTAGAAGGCGAAAGTTGGGAGTCGCACGAGACTGATAATTTCGAACTGTCTTCAGAATAAATTGAGTGATTAAAAACGCATCCCACAGATCGTCTCTTTATGTAAACGGCATCACCTTGGAAAATACACATTATTAATTGAATAAATTTAATCAACAAATTGAAAAACAATTGAATAAATTTCCGAACACGCTATTCAATGCTTAAAAATAAAAACTTTAAAGAATAAACCAATTTATTTATCAAACAAACCTAAATGTTACCATTTATCAACACAGAAACAAAGATGTCGCTGCTGTCGTAAAAGGGTACTTTGTGCAAAATTGTCATACTTGAAAACCAAGTCAGCTGGTAATGACAGTTCTAACCTATTCGCACGTGCAGTTTTGCATTAATTGCATTTTGCATTCGGGAATAATTTTAATTCGCACGTTGGTTGTTTAAAAAAGAATTAATAATGTTACAAAATGATAATATTCGGTATGCTCTATATGGTGCGGTCGGGATAATTCTATCGGAAGTCGTGTATCAGTATTTCCGTCGAAGGAAAAAACGTTTAGCCGATGCTAATTCAACTAAACTAACGGAAAACGATCGCGAAATTGGCCAAAACGCGAATGAAATATTCCGAAAATCTATGGAAAAGGAGGAAATAATGGATTACATGATGATAAACGAGGAATCTCAGCACTGTTCGGTAGCAAAATCTCGTCAGTCGAGCCCCGGCTTAAGCCACAATGACGAGCACTGCAAAAATCCTTATTGTTACTATCGGAATCTCAAGAGAATAGTCGGTTTTATCGATGCGACGGGGTATTGTATTGATATCGCGATTTATACCTTAACTCTCGTCGAAATATCGGATGCGTTGAAACGGGCAACAGAACGGGGCGTAAAAATTCGCTTAATAAGCGACCATGGATCGTTGTTTTCGTCGGGTTACAAGCTGAGTAGTTTTAATGAAGCTGGTGAGTATCCTTTTGAATTCTGATTGTATTAAGGTATTTTTGCATGGTAGCACGTGCAATGCAATAAGGGAGCAAAAAATCGTTAACTCAACATGTGGCTTCCTTCGATATTTCAACCTTGAAATGTATTTTTGCCCCGACATGGATTTCTTCGGCATGCGGTTGTAAGGGTTTCACCATATATCATTCGCATGGACGGTGCATTGGTGTCGGTGAGCTTACGTCATGGTTGCGTAATGCATTCTTATTGATCTGCTTGGAGACTACATATAATTCCTGCAAAACACGAACGAACCTTGATCACATACTGCCATTGAAGACGTCTTCTTTTTCGAAGACGATCGGATCTATTTTTAAGACTTTCCTTCTAGAAAATTTCATGTACTATGAGCTTTTCTTTTATTACTGCACGTTGCAAGTCATGACAAATCATGGATGGAATGCTTCTCATCTTTTATTTGAAGCTTATGTACGTGCCCGGGATATGTATGGCGTGTATATGCAGGTATTTGCACAGTTGCTAAGGCCAATCATGTGTGTGTGATCGGCAGTCGGCAGCTTTTGTGCGATATTCTCGTCTGTTCAATCGACAACCGTGTGTGAGTTGCATTTAGTGAGAATTTTGCAAACCAATCACGGTGCAGACGGAATAATTTCATCCTATCAAAATGTCGATTCTTCCTGTACACAATGTAGATTTCGTTCGTGTGGTTGTTGTCTGCGATAGCGAGAGGAGAGTGTATGTGGTTGATTTCGGGATTGACTGTTCGATTTTGGTTTAGACCTGAGACACATTTTCGAAGCGCTTAAAGGCGAGCAACGAAAATTGTTTCAAACACATGCGACATCTTGAATTGAGTTTGGTTTTTTAGGGGCAGTTGATGTGTGAATTCATTGATTTCAAGCGAAATGGTGATGTGGTGTTCTAATAAGAACATACAATTCTTGTAATTCCCTGCATCTTACTAACATAATTTCTCTAAGCGGTGTTCAACATGTGGCCCTGAATCCACGTGTTTTACTGCCGGACAGAATGCAGTGAAGTTGTTATTGCTCGTCAGAATCCCAGCTTCCGACACATATCCTCACGAGAACAAAAAGAGTTGAGGAGGAATATAAAAGAACGCGAATTTCTAAGACGGAGTATATTGACTTTTTTGCACATACATATGCAATCGATTGTGTGTATGCATATGTAGGATGTGTCATAAGTTAAAATGTATGACTAAGAGAAAAGCTCTGTCATGCAGTGTTAGACATACCATTACGTCATATCAGATGCAGATGTATTTTCTTTTTCCTTTACTAATCCGACTTATCTCAGCAGTTCCTCACGTTCTAAGAGCCTCCATCGCAATCGATCATCGGTGTCCTTTTCTTTTGTGCGAAAAACAATCCCTTTCCATTGGCGTAACCAATTGTTGAGCGGTTATCTTTCCATCATGTGATCATGTGCCCCTACGGCCTACAGCTTCAGGCATTTTCTTGCATAGTTGAAACCCATTGTCCAGCTGAAATGAGAAACAGCTGGGGTTTTCTGCATATTGCAACGGCGTTCTATTCATAGTGCGGTCTGCAGTGTTCCAACCTTTTGTGGTTTCTTTTGAAGAAAACCAATTGTCAATTAGCTCCGCAAGTGTCACCAGATGATAAGGCCTTCCAATTGTTCATGAAACTGAATCTCATTTGCTCACCAAGTGTTATTTGAATTACTAAACTGTAGCCACCTAAAGTCTAATTGCTAATGTTCTTTTAGGCATCCCTGTGCGTTTTAGTACGCGGGAAGACGTGCTCATGCATCATAAATTCTGCATTTTCGATGGCCCGAAGCGACTACAAGACCTGGGCATTGATCCCTCTAAAGGCCGTTCATTTGTCTTCTGCGGATCCATCAACTGGACAGTTAGGGTAACACACACTCATATGATCATTGGCAATTGCAATATATACTAACATCAATGTACACTTCAACTCTTTCAGGGCTTTAAATACAACTGGGAGAGCGCAATCATAACTGGTAGCGCTACTATACTTGAGGGATTTGAAAATGAATTCAGACGATTGTGGCAAACGTTCGCACCACCCAACGCATCATAACGTGAGTCTTGAAGTTTGGTTAGATCATAAGTCCATGTTCCATCTCTCTTCTAAGACTCATTCACTTAACACAACTCATTGTCTTCTTTTTTTCTGCATATGTACATTCATACATACATTTTTCATCAAAAACACAAACATAGACTGCATTTATGTTGTATTTCCTTTGCAAAATTTTTGTATGTTACGGGAGCTAAATTCTTTTTAAAACTTAAATAAATATTTTTTGAACAAATCATTTGTGACTAATTATGCATGGTTTTTTTTTGTTTTTGATACCTGTTTGTCTTCTCAGTTATCATTCATTTTTCTACGCATGGTTATGACTATGCTTTAACTCTGGCTGCAGTTAATCGAATACAGGGACACTTCTCTTTCAGACAATTGGTCATGGTCCCGGCGTGAAGTTGTTCGGGTATTTCAACCCCTTCAGAGAACGGCCACTCCTCCGTAACGAACAATCACGATGGTCCCGCTGCTGTCCGCTTCAAAGAAGTTTCACTGTACAACATGCCTGTGTCACATGTCTTCTGGCAGAATGGTCTTCTGGCAGAATGGTCTCTTTCTCTTGAGGTTATATCGTGGCCGCCGTGATTTAGTGCGTAACTACGTCGACTCCTACGCACGGGGTTCTAGACTCAATACCCGAATAAATTGTTAGTACAGCAGGCAGGCCACTTAGTTATGTTACCATCAGAAATGGAGTACTATAGAGATGGGCAACTTCCAAGGCTGATTGTCCCCTTGCCAATCGATGAATATGAGTGACTTTTTGACAGTTATTCATGAATCTTTGACGGTTATTCCGTTCCGTGATTAGTTACTTTGGTTTAAAAATGCGAAACAGAAAATGGTTGTCAAACAATTTTAAAGGGCAAGAGAGGTAGAAGTTGTGCAGCTCTATCGTACTTCATTCCTGGTCAACATGTTAAGGGGTAAGACAGGCAGAAGTTGGCTGTCTCTTTAATACTTCATTTCTGGTTATGATCACTAAATAAACTTCAATTGGATTCAATATCCTGTCGTCGTCTCTGACAAGTACAAAAAGTATTTAAGTCGCTACTAGCATCCGGACTTTAGACTATGAATCTAAAATGGGTTATGTTCAGTTGATCGGATGATTCGGCCTTCTGCAATTATCAGGAGTTAAGGACGATGAGGCCGCAGTGGGGGTGTGGGTTGTTGCGTCGACTCCGTCAGGTTCATTACACTTTCATGATATTCACGGACTCACATCTTTCACTGATAATGCTCAAAGAGTATTCTTGTCTGCAAAAATGTCAAACTTCGCTCTTCAGAGTTGGTTATTTCTTATGTTTCTCTGACTTAAAACATAAGAAATAACCAGCTCTGAAGAGCATACAAGCCTTTACCCTTGTACTTATAAAAAATATAAAGTTCTTAATGTCCAACTGTCTTGAATCCAACTCCTTCTTCTTATCCCCTTATTTGACAGTCCGCGAGTTGGATATTTCGTTAGGTTAAAGCCTGGAAAAGGTCAAGTAAATGGCAATGAGCACAAAGAGATCATAATCAATGAAAGGCGTCTATGCTCACCAAGTCCATTGTAACACTTCCTTGGACCAGTCGAATTAGAAGCGACACGGCACCTTCTTCGTCTTCGACTAGCACTGACAATGCTCAAAGAGTGTACCTGGCCAGAAAAAGCTTCTCTAATTGAAGTCGGCATAAAAAGTCTCTTCAGCTCGTGAAATAACGCACAACATAAGTTGTTGCGAAGAAGCTAGACATTGGCCCTCTAAGGGCGGTGCGCCAACAATGTTAAAAATCACAATATTTCAGCAAGTTTGTTATAAATGGATGAGGGGTTTTCAGTGTTAAATTGTTGATCTTCCACTCGTGCAGACTTGTGAATGACCATAACTACGTTTAATATCTTCCATGCAGTGAGCCTAATTTTTAGTCACAATTTTCATCGTATTGACTGGTATCTTGCTTGTAAAACGTGTGATGTTGTCTACCAGGGATGCAATTCATGACGGCTTATATTGACTGCTTAAAATTTTTGGTCCCATTCACATAATAGCACGCTCAACACGAGTGGTAGTTGTAGAAGCTAGGCGCAGGTCAGCGTCTGACTGTCGCTGTACTCATATTTTTCATATTTTTATTCTTATACTCGCTTCACTCTTCTCAAGTTCAAAAGGAGCTCTTAAACCGGTTTATTTCCTCTAGCCGAGAGTTGTGCACACATTTTCCAAGATATAATATTGAACAACATATTTTATTCAATTTCGTCATCAGATTAAAGCCAGTTGATGGTGTGTGTGCATGATGAGTGTGTCCTGATTCTACGCTTAACCTAAAGCCTCAATGTCATCACTAGGATAGAATAGCTTGATTTCAATTTCTGTGTATGATAACTACAACAAAAGGAAACACATTTCGCATTATTCT